>CM062601.1:18284697-19484697 GCA_031470985.1 Agastache rugosa
AAGTTATGAAGTTAAGTTATGTTGCTATTACATGACTACTAAGTGAAGTTATGTAAGTGATTATATTATGATGTGATGTGAATTCTTGAATGTTAAGATCTACGATTTAAGAATTCGCTTGTGAAGTATTTTGCTTATGCAATATAGAATAAGATAAAAAGAGTGTTTAAATGCAAAGCTCGATAAGAATAAGAAGTTATTTCGTGATAGTTTTATAGTTTCTTAAAAACTAGAATGCCAAAAGAAGAAATAGGGTAGAGGAAGAAGTAGAAGAAGAAGCGGGCGAGATCCTACCTACCTCTCGGCTGAGAAGAGAATCGAAGAATTATTTCTTCGACAAAAACCACTCGACGCTTCGACGGAAGAGGAAATCCGTCGAAGTGGAAGAATGAATTCGTGCTTTAGAGCGAATCTTTAGATGTGATGATAGTGAGTGTCTCGCATGTATGTCATATCGAGCTGAAAGGATCTGAGGCTAGTTCTTGGTGGGAAGCTTGCCGAGAAGACTTACCGAAGCCGAGCTTGAAAATCTCACTTGGGTGTCGATGAAGCCACTTTTAGAAAGATGTTTCGAAAACTTTTGCAACGGAAGTCAAGTGAGTTCGTAAAATTTAAACGAACGGAAAAAAAAATGATAATAGAGTCGAGTATGTCCGTGAATAATGTGACTTAGCTGTTTCGCCATTTTATCAAAGTTGATTCGGACAAGAAGATGTACGAGCTTTTTCTTCGAACTCGAGTATTGAGACATAAAGAATAGTACTAGCAAGTCGAAGTGTTTTGACTTATGTTGAAAGCGTTAAGCCGAGCTTTAGATATGGAAGCAGCTGTAAATCCGGAGAAGTTAGTCCGGACTCAAGCATTGCTCACTGATTCGATCCCTCGGCGGTACCATTGTAAACCGCCCGTCTTGTCGCGCAAAGCCGGTTTGAAAAGGGAAAAAGAAGAGTGGAATGCTAGGAATTAACCTAGCAACGAAGCCATGACATGAGCGGGAGTCGACAACAATCGACTCGAAAAATATAGAGCTGATGTGGTTGATCAAGGTGGCTTGTCTCGGAGACGGCAAGGAATTCTACGCGGCCTACTAAGTGTGGTAAAATGCGTTAGGGAATTTGCGCGACGGGAAGTAACGGCTTGCTATGCGGTGGGCGGCGGGGGCATTACTCTTGCTCCGGTGCCCCGTAGGCAGCGAAGGAACTGGAGGAGAAAACTTAATCGATGTCCAGGTATCCCGCGCCCAAAAGCCAAGAAGTCCCACGAGACGCGGCGAGTCGACGTCAAATTCTTCGGCCTCGGCGGCGAAGGCGAGAGGCGCGAAACACCGCGGCAAGAGCGGCATCATCCACCGAAGAAAGTTTTTGCTGCTTGAGCGAGAAGCGAGTGTCAAAGATCGGGGCAATGCGGCGGGTATGGGTCGGATAAATGATGTGCACAGTACATAAATCTTTTCGATGCGGGTGCATCACGTTCTTTTGCATGCGTAGATACTCTTGGCCTTAAATAGAAAGAGATAGCCCGAACTTAAGAGTATCGACCCCGGTGAGTAAAAGCTACCCGATCAACGCATGTTTGCCTAATCTAGAATTTGAGATTAGTTCGCTTAAGATGTCGGATTAAAACCCTAAATTTAATTCGGAAATGTGGGACGTAGACATCATTTTGGGAATGTATTAGTAAGTGAAAAAGAGTAAATTTCTCCGTGTGTTCTTTGCCGTTCGAAATTACTCTTTATTTGTCCATCGAGAGAGAATGTGAGAATATGTTTAAAAAAAAAAAAAAAAAAAGCCTTCTTGAGTGCATTTAAAATTGCGCGAGAAAGCGGCTACTAATTGAAATGTCCGTCGAGGCTGGTTTTCAATGCCGGTTGGACCTATTTTAAGAGAACGGCAAGCCGAGGCGCCGAGTGGCGACGGCCCAGGCGATCGGCTAGGCTAGCCTCTTCGGCGAGCGATCCCAACGACCGATTGGAGTCTAGTGACCGTTGGTTGCCCGGTTTCCGGCGTAGGATGGAATTTCGGCGGTCACTGATTAAGGTGATGCCAACCGCTCTCTCCTCCATGCTTTTCCAAAGTGTCCGACACACTGCATTGGTATTTTTCTCCGCTAAACGGTTTCTTTTGCAACAACTTTTCAATTTTGAAACTGCGAGAAATTGAGAAACATAAACTTCACCAGAAGCGCTTGTGAAATAACGACTAAGTAGTTGGTTAATTGAGAACTTTGCCATCATTTGGTGTAAGCAAAAAGATAGATTTCTTTTCATATCTAGTGAAAAAGAGTCAACTTTATTCTTCGAGAAAAAGAGAGAAGCAAGAGAGGAATGCTTGATTATTTCGGCAATTCGAAGCAAGAAGATTGTTGAGAAGAAAAGATGTGCAAGTATATCTTGTTTACCTCGAACAAAGATGAAAAACAAGAGAAGAAAATCGATGACGTAGGCGTAGTCCGAGAATTCAAGGATGTATTTCACGAAGTTTTGCCAAGGGATTACCCCCGGGACAGAGAGGATTGGAGTTTACCATTGACACTTGAATGCGGTTCGGCTTCAATATCGAAAAGTAGCCAATATAGAATGACCCCGAAAAGAATTTTAGGAACTAAAGATCCGGCTACAAGAATTGTTTGATCTTGGTTTTATCAAGCTTAGTGTTTTAAAGTGGGAGCATAATCTTGTTTGTCAAGAAGAAAGACGGTAGTCTAGGAGAATGTGTATAGACTATTGAGAACCTAAACAAATTGACATTTGAAGAATAAGTATCATTTGCCAAGGATAAGATGATACGGTTCGATCGGCTCGGAAAGGAGCCGAGTGTTTTCTTAAAGATTGATTTAAAATACGGCTATCATCGATTGAAGATTCGTCAAGAAGACATTCGAAAAAAAAAAAAGCGCACTTTCGAACGAGATATGGCTACTACAAGTTTGTAGTAATGTCGTTTTGGATTGATAAGAAGTGCTCCGGCGGCATTCATGGATCTCGCATAAATTGAGTTTTTCACGAATTCTTAGATAGATTTATTATAGTCTTTATTGATGACATTGCTCGTATATTCAAGAAGTGAAACGACGTATGAAGAGCATCTTTGAATTGTCTTAGAAAAAGTTAAGATGCGAGAAGTTATATGTCAAATTCGAGCGGAGGGGTGTGAATTTTGGCTAAAAGAAATAAATTTCCTCGGTCATGTTGTTTCTTAGGAAGGAATTAAAGTAGACAATTCTAAAGTTCGAAGCAATTCGAAAACGAAGATCTCCAAAGTCACCCATGAGAAGAGGAAGTTTGCTTGGGTACTAGTAAGAGTTCTTATCGGAGATTCATTTAGAAGGATTCTCTAAGATAGCAAGGCCAATGACCCAACTTTTCAAGAAAGAATTGAAGTTTAAATGGTCTCCGAATGCGAAGAGAAGTTTCCAAGAGGGGGGGGGGGGGAGAGAGAGAGAGAGAGAGAGAGAGAGAGAGAGAGCTTAAAAGAAAGCTAACCAACACTTGCTCCCGAGGTTTTTAAGCGATTGCCGAGGAAGCGAGCAAAGATTTTCACCGTGTATACGCGTGCATCAAGGAATGGATTGAATTGTGTCTTGATGCAAGATAAGGCGGAAGATTATTGCGTATGCATCATGACAACTTAGACCTCATAAAGAGAATTACTTACAACCCATGTGATTTAGAAATTGCTAGCGTGAGTTGTGCATGCTTTAAAAATTTAGAGACATTATCTTTATGGAACGAGTATGAGATCTTTTTGGATCATAAGGGCCTCGAATACTTTTTGAGTAAAAAGAGTTGAATATGAGGCAAAGAAGATGACTCGAATTAGTAAAGGACTACGATTGCAAAATTTCCTATCACCGGAAAAGCAAACGTAGTAAGCGATGCTCCGAAAACGAAGAGCGAGAACCGAGTTAGGATTTACGCTTACTCAAGAAAAAGAACTTATTAAAAAGTTTGGAAAAGCTGAAAATAGAAGTGGTTTTATAATCACAATTTACGAGCAATTAATTGCGGCTTTGGAAATAACTCCGGATTTGAAAATGAGAATTTCGGATGCTCGAAAAGATGAAAAGTTAGAGAATTTGCAACTTAAGATTCGTAAAGGAAAATCGGAAGATTTTCATGAAGAAATTTGGAGATAATACTCTCCTATTTAAAGAAAGGATTTGTGTTTCGGATAAAGAAGAATTAAGAGGCTGAGATCATGAGAGAAGCTCGTGAAACGTCTTATACGGCTCATCACGGAAACACCAAAATGTATCAAAACTTGAAAAAAAAAAAAAAAAAATTTGGTGGGAAGGAATGAAGCGAGATATAGCTTCGTTTGTCTAGCTATGTTTAGCTTTGTCGGCAAGTTAAGGCTTTACATTAACGGCCTTATGGAAAATTCCGGCCGTTATAAATTCCGAATGGAAATGGAATGGTATCACTATGGACTTTGTAACTAGGTTACCTAAGTCTAAGAAAAATACGATTATATGGGTAATAGTGGACGGTAACAAAATGCGCTCACTTTATACCAATTCCAGAAACATATGGATTGGATAAATTAGCTCAGCTATATGTTCAATAAATAGTGCGATTGCACGGCATGCCCATATTGATCACTTCAGATCAAAATAAATTTACCTCCTGTTTTTGGAGAAGTTTACAAAGTAAGATGGGTACCAATTTAAATTTTAGCACTGCTTTTCATCCTCAGACGGATGGTCATTCCTAATTAAAATCTTAGAAGATATGCCCAGAACTGTTGTATTAGATCGAGGTAACTAATGAGAGCAAGTTTTACCTCTCGTTGAGTTTGTATATAACAACAGTTATCAGATGACGATTGGCATGGCACCCTATGAAACTCTTTAAAGAAGAAAATGTAGGTCCCCGTTTTTTTTGGGATGAAATAAGTGAAAGAAAAGTTATAGGGCCCGATGCTGTAGAAGAAATAATCAAGATTGTTTGCCAAATTAAGCAGCGAATTAAAGAAGAGCAAGATTGTCAAAAATCTTATGTAGATTCTCGAAGATCCGAATTAGAATTTGAAGTAGAAGATAAAGTGTTTCTAAAATTTTTCGCCTTCGAGATGAATTCTACGATTTGGCGTAAAAGGAAAACTTAAGCCATGTTACATAGAACCGTATGAAATCCTTGAAAGGATTGGTCAAGTAGCATATAAGTTGGCATTACCGCCAAGCTTTGAGAACTCGCATAACGTATTCCATGTATCCCAGTTATGTCAAAACATGTTCGATCCTAAGCATGTTATTCGACAATAAGAAGTGGTTTTAGAACCATACCTCGATTATGAGAAGAAATCGAAGTGATCTTGGATCGAAAGGTCAACGAGTTAAGAAATAAATTGATCGTCTCGGTAAAAGTTAAATGGAGACACCACGGGCTAGAGAAAGCTACGTGGGAGCTCGAAGATAAAATGAAAGAGAAGTATCCCGAGCTTTTCCTTTGAGGTAAGCAAATTTCGGGACGAAATTTATTTTTAGGGGGAGAGAATATAATACCCCGCATTTTCATAACTAATCTTAGTAAATAATTAAGATAATTATTTAGAATAATTAAAATGCGAGAACTTATAAAGAAAATAAGTTCATGCAATTAAAATTTTTCGGCAGTACTAATTTGCCGAATTCAAAGTTTCTAAGATTTATTCTCATTCCGGTTAATTCGAAATGAGATAATGAAGGTATCTATGATTAAGTGCTTATATATTTGATATTATCTGAGAAGTATGTGTTAGTTTTGGAAGATTTGATTTCTCCGGAAATCATAAAATTTCTCCGGCAAATTATTTTAGTTCCGGATTTTATTTCCGAAAATTTCTTGAGAAAACTTATATTAGGGTTTGAGAAACCCAAATAATTTTTATAAGTTCGAAAGCTTTTTAATTAAAGCTGTGATGATTGTTTATTGGATGTTTGATTAAATAATTAGAGAATTAATTAATCAATTAAAGTAAGATTTATATGCTTAATGTTTAATAAATTAATTAAGCTAATTTTTGAAGCATAATATTCCTAAGAAATAAAGCTTGTCTTATAAGCTTTATTATTAATTTCTAATTAATTTAATCTAACAATATCTAAGAGAATAAATTATAAGATATTGTTAGTATTAAATTTAATTCATAATATCTTAATTTAGATATTATAACACTAAGTCAAATTACTAACTAATAAGGGAGTGACACCACAACTTATCCAAAATGCAATGATGATGAAAGAGATTAGTCAAGATTAGCATGCTACATACGTGTGTTTAAGTTCAATGTATTTAGACTTAGCTATTAGTTAAGTGTGTTGCATCCATCTTCATCCTCATTTGCTCTCCCTCAAACTCTCGACACACACACGGCAACACACACTCAATCGCACACAATCTTCATTGAAGAAGCTTCACCAAGCTCAAGAAATCAAAGAAACTAGCATTCAAATTAATCAAGAAGGTTAGATCTTTCACTAATCAAGTTCTTAGCTCAAGATTGAGCATAAAAATCCATCTTCTTTTTCAAAATTTATGAAAAATATGGAAAAATAAAGGCTTTTTAATTTTGATGCTTGATGATTAAATTGATGGATTATTTGAGCTTAGAAAATTATTTTAAGCATGTTTAATGTTGGAATTAATCAAAGATTCAAGACCCTTTTATTTATTTTGGAATTACCGAAAATTAATGAATAAATTAGGGATTTTTGATTGTTGAATTTCATGATCAAATTGATGATTTATATGAGTTCATGTGATGTATATAAACATGTTTAGTGATTGAATTTAGCTAGCTTGATCATTTGTTAATTAAATTAAAAAGGGGCCGAAATTAAGGGCTAAAACTAAGAATATTTTATTTAATCTTACATGCTTGAATTGATGTTTAATTTGAGCTTATATGATGTTTTTGAACATATTTATACATGAATTAAATGAGTTGAAACTCCCTGGCCTAATTTGTAAGAAATTCGAAATTAATGGTCTTGAAATTGAGAGTTTCTGGAGTTTAATTGCTAGCTTAAGTCAGCTGGATCCAGCCAGCTTGATTAACACTTTGGACCCGGCTTGATTAACACAATGTTGGATCCGGCCCGGCTTGATTAACTCATTTGGATCCAGTAATTGAATTACCCGAACTCGGTCATTGGATTTACTCAGTGACCGTCAGTGGAATTACCAATTTGAACTCGATCATTTGGATTCACTCATTGGAATTACCATTGAACTCGATCATTTGGATTTACTCAATTTGGACTCGATCATTGGATTTATGCGCTTGGACCCGATCATTGATTTCTTGTTGGACTCGATCATTGGATTTACCGGTGACTCGATCATTGGATTTACCAATTTGGACCAAATCATTGGATTAACTCGGTGGGTCCGGCCGACTCGGTTTTCCGGCCGGCTCGGTTTTCCGGCCCGGCTTAGTTTTTCGGCCCATTTCGGTTTTCAGCTAGCTCAGTTCTCCAGATAACTCAGTTTTTCCAGCTAGCTTTGATTTTCCAGTCAGCTTGATTTATCCAGCTGATCTTTGCTCAACTTGTTTTCAGTTGTTTCTTCCGTAAACTCAAAAGTTAAAATGTTAGTTAATTTTTCCTAATGATACGTTAATGATGAGTTTAAGAATTAATGATACGTCATTAATGAGCTTACATGTCAAAGACATATATTGATAATATAATGTTAAGCTTAAATGTTATCAAAGAGCTTAAGCATTTTTTTTTATATGCTAAAATAAATAAAGAAAGAGCTTAATGATTAATGAGATGCTTATATGAAGAAATGAAATGTTTATTTTTTTTATGATATGATGTTATGAATGATATGATAAGCTTAAGTGTTTAATGATGTAAATAGTATGAGTTTAAATGTTAATAAAGTGTTTATATGCTTAAGTATGAGATTAAATGATGAAATATGTGATTTTATGTTTCTAAGTGTTTCCTGATGTTGTGATCGATTAGTTATCGATTAAAGAGTTAAGTAAAGTAGAAAAAGTAATTAGAAAAGTTAAGTTTTACTTTGCCGTGAGAAAATCCTAGAAAGCCGAGTCGAAGTAGAGAATTCGTATTATGGCAGCAGCATCCCTCATTTCTTTGTTTAATTTTTCTCGCTCTTATGTTAAAATCAAATTCTTAAATGAAGGCTCGAGCGGGATCGTAAATTGAGGGAAAAGCCGAGAAGCAAAAGTGTAGTTAAAGTAGCTTCAATTCAGGTGGGCTTTCTGAACTAAAGAAATAAAGAATGTGATATTATGATTATATATATATGTGTGTGATGATTTTCAAAGTGATTGACTTGCCAATTTTTGAAGTTTTTGTATGATACCATCTACCAAAGAAAGACGAATTCGGTCCTACGTAATGTAGGATTTGTGTACACTATGTGGTAATCGGGAGCCTTCCTTTATGGTGGGACGATTACAAGTGTTTGAGAAGGAGGCCTACTTCTCAACACTCAAAAGTTATAGTAGATGTGGTACATACATGATAAGTATTTTGACTGCGTTAACACTTATAATGAAAGGAAAAGGTTTGAGCTTGCACAGGTTTGTTTATTAAAGTTACTTGTGCTATGCTTTATGGCAAGATTCAATCTATAGCTCTAAGCAGCAGTTTTCAATTATTTTGGCATGTGTCCACTGAGTACAAAAGTACTCAGCCCTGCATGTTATTTCTAAAATGTGTAGGCTAGCTTGGATGAAGATAGAGTGTGCTGGGCAGACTTTTGTTATTGACCTCTTGAGGCATTGTTGATGTTGAGCAGGATTATATGTCTTCATACATATAATCAAAGATATGTCATGTTGGTTTCCTCTGCAACACTTTGAAGTTATTCAGTAATTGTTGTCTTAGTGTGATGTTGAAGCTATGACTTGATAAACCTTGTTTCCGTTGCTAAACTCTGATACGAGATGGTGTTGTCTTTTGACCATTCTCGGCTATTTTGGTTTGACTTAAAAGTATGATTTATTGTATGATGGGTTTTTGTTGGATAACTGGGTCGTTATCTTGTTCCTTGGTTAATCATAAATTGTGTACGTCGTGGGACCCACCGGCTTGGTTATCTTCATTCTAAGTCGGGCTGCGACATTGTTTGCTTCTGGTACAGCCAAAACTGGTGCCGTAGTCAATCTGTTCTTGAGTTCTTGGAAACTCGCTTCACATTCATCCGTCCAGATGTATTTGTTTTCTTTCTTGAGTAGTTGCGTCATAGGTCTAGCGATCTTGGAAAATCCCTCAATAAATCTTCTGTAGTATCCAGCTAGACCTAAGAAACTCCTAATCTCATTAGGATTGGTTGGTGATTTCCAATTACGCACTGCTTCTACTTTTGCAGGATCAACTTTAATACCTTCCGCTGACACAATATGTCCAAGAAACATTACTTCCTTTAGCCAAAATTCACACTTACTGAATTTGGCATATAACTTTTCGGTCCTCAATGTCTCCAACACTATCCTCAAATGTCCTTCGTGCTCTTTCTCATTCTTGGAGTAAATGAGAATATCATCTATAAATACGAGGACAAATTTATCCAAGTATGGATGGAAAACTCTATTCATGAGATCCATGAACACGGCTGGAGCATTGGTTAATCCGAATGGCATGACTATGAACTCATAGTGACCATATCTAGTTCGGAAAGCTGTCTTGGGTATATCTTCTTGTCGAATTTTCAGCTGATGATATCCCGATCTAAGGTCTATCTTAGAAAACACACTTGCTCCCTTGAGTTGATCAAACAAATCGTCTATCCTTGGAAGAGGATATTTGTTCTTGAGGGTAAGTTTGTTTAACTCTCTATAGTCTATGCACATTCTCATTGTGCCATCTTTCTTCTTTACAAATAAAACAGGTGCTCCCCAAGGGGAAACACTTGGTCTAATGAAACCGAGCTCCAACAGCTCCTGCAGTTGGATCTTGAGTTCTTGTAATTCCTTTGGTGCCATCCTATAAGGTGCTTTTGACACTGGGGCCGACCCGGGCTCCAGGTCGATGTTAAATTCCACTTGCCTATCTGGTGGTAATCCAGGTAGTACTTCTGGGAACACGTCTTCGAATTCTCGTACAATTGGCACGTCTCTTATTGTCTTTTCTGCTCCAGCTTCTCCGTTCAGGTAAACAAGGAAAGCTTGGCAGTTTTTCTTTTCCATCAATTTCTGGGCTTGTAGGGCAGAAATAACTGGTACTTTCCTACCCATCTTAATTCCGTGGAAGTCCGTGGGTTCCTTTCCCGGTGGTTGGAAAGAAATCTTTCTCTCATTACAGAGAATCGTGGCATAGTTCCCAGCTAACCAATCCATTCCTAGGATTATATCCACATCCCACATTGTCATGACATTCAAGTTGTTCGCTATAATCTTAAGAGTTCCGATTTCTAATTCTAGGTTAGAGCAAACATGCGTAGTAGTCGAAATCTCTCCTGATGGAGTGGTTACTTTCATGGTATGACTAGCTCGTTTTGGTATGATATCTAAATTATCCACACAAGAACTAGCAATAAAAGAATGCGATGCTCCGCATCAAACAATATAATTACGGGGGTGTCAAGAAGTTTGCCCATACACCTTGGAAATTGCCTTTGTTTTTCTCGGGCTGCTTTTGGTTGATAGCAAAAGCTCTAGCTGTTGTTGTTGTGGTTGTGGTTGTGGCTGCGCTTGGATAGCTCTCGGGGGCCGGGGTTGGCCTTGCCGATTCGGCCTAGCCATTTGTTGTGGGTTTGGGCAATTCACTCTTCATATGGCCCTTCGACCACGCTAGCAACTGTTGTTGCCCATCATGCAAGTGCCAAAGTGTTGTTTACTGCACTTAGGGCATGGGGGAATCGCAAGTCTTTTCTGGCCGTTCCCTCCTTGAGTTGGAGCATTTTGTCGTCCCTGCCCTTGCCATTGGCCCTGTTGTTGTCCTTGTCGTAGAGCTGCATGCCACGAGCTTCTTGCCATTGTTGTTGTTCGATTGGTGTATGAGTTATGTTGCTTTGGTTATTGCGGCGATTGCTTTGTTCGATAAAAGCCGTTGTTGTTTCCACCCTCCCATTTACGTTTTCCCTTGAAGTTTTGGGAGTAAGTACGAGCTGGGCTGAGTTGGTCTTTGGTCTTGGCCTTGGTGCTCGTCTATCCTCTGGCAATGCTGCCTCCATTTCTAGAGCTCTCTCTAGGGACTCGGTATAGCTCAACCGTCCATGACTTGCTAGCGCCACTCCTATCTCATGCCTCAGTCCAGAGCGAAATTTTTTTGCCATCTTCTCGTCAGTATCCACCTGATCTGGTGCATACCTTGCCAAATCACAGAACATTCCATCGTACTCAGTCACTGTCATCTTTCCTTGCTTCAGATTGTAAAACTCAGCCTCCTTTTTGGCCCTGAAGGTCTTCGGCACATATTTATCATATAGTGCCTCTTTGAATTCCTCCCAAGTGTAGTTTGCTAGGTGCTCAGCTGGTATGATCTTTTTACGTGCTTCCCACCAATAATCGGCGGAGTCCGGTGAGTTGAAAAGCAACGCAAGAAGAGCCATTTCTTCGTCGGTACATCTAAGGAGTCGAAAAATCCTCTCGATAGCTCTAACCAATAGTTCTGCATCGCCTGGGCTTCCGGTTCCATTAAAAGTAGGTGGATTTCGTTTGAGGAATAAATCCTCTATGTCACGCCGAGGCAGTGGCGGTGGGGTTGCCTGACGTTCAGGTTCTTCGTCTCTTCCGTTACGTCCCCTACCTCTGCCCCTACCGCGCCCCCTACCTCTACCGCGTCCTCTTCCTCTACCGCGTCCTCTACCTCTTCCTTCATTTCCAACTTCTTTTCCCTCTGGCATTCTGCTATTCATAATCATCATCAGTACCTCTCGAATTATTTCGTATCATACTCACGTTGACCCACATAAGCATTTTTGGCTACCATAAAATTATAATACGCAAATACATAATATTTACTGGTACGACATCACGTTGAAAACACAAAGTAAATGTAGAATACATAAATTTATACTCGGCGAGAAGTAAAAAGCCCATCATAGGGTCTACATATATATATATACATCATAGAGGGTACAATTGCCTTAAAAGTGGACTTCCAAAAGCTAGACTACAGCTAGTCTATCAAAGGCTACCTGCCTAACCATATACATATATGCATCTAGATTTACAAGACGGGATGCTCTAACATTTCGCATTGCCGTCAACAAAACAGGAATAAGTGCTAGACACCGGAACGATACAAGGTAAAGTAAACATCGTCCCGCCTAATATAATACCAAAAGCAAAAAGCCTAGCACTATCCTGACATATCTACTAGTTATATATATATATATACACAACTAGACAACACTGACTGCTCAAGAAGCCGCAGTCGTCTCCTCGCTACCCTCCACTATGTCCCGACTGGGATCCTCCTCTGGGTCCTCGTCAGACTCGCCCTCTGACCCTACTCCAAACACAACTACGAGTCTCTCTCCATCTCCCGACACCTCTCGTCCTAGTGGTGTAGGCTCGGCAACCTTTGGTACTCCTGGTGCTGCTCCGGGTAAACCCCTCACGAGGTCTGCAAAGTCAGTGACAACAGTCTGCACCCTAGCAGGAGACGGGTGGGCCGGGTCGGTGACTGTAGAGGTCGCGGTCGTGACGTGGTCCTCGAAGGCCGGGCCGTACCGACTCGTCTCTCCGCTCGGACCCCGAGAAGGTCTGCCTCGAACTCTGTCTCGATGGCACAACCACAGTCGGCGATGGGTGACTCTGGTCTCTCTGGTGCAGCTGGAACTCGTCTGTAAGGTCTGTGTGCACGGTACGGCCCTGGAGGTGGAGCTCCGTCAACGGTGAACCGATCGCTCACGCGGCGGCGAAACGGGGAAAGTCGCGGTCGGTACCAAAGCCTCTCCAACCAAAGTAAGGTAGTCCCACGAAGTCTCCTCGGCCCCACTCTCGCCACCCCGGCGGCAAGCGGTCCACAAGACTCAGTATGGCCTCCTAGCCAGTGACACCGTGTGGCGCGGCTGAGCGCAAAAGGCGTCCGTAGTCAGCTACAAACTGAGCTACGTCGTGGTCAGGGGACATGTAGAAGTTACGAAATGCCCTGATGCGCCCCGTAGGTGTCCACCTGTCCATGTTCTTCCGCGGTACGGTAATCCAAGCTGCCATTCTAAAAAAATTTAAAATATATATATATATTAGCGACCTATTGGAGAATAATAAATAATAACTTAAAGGGATTCTTAAAGTAATTAATAAATAAAATAAATAACTTATCTCAAAACTTAACTTAAGCTTTCTTATCCAAAATCCTAACTTGAAGACTCTGAAACTTTTAAAAATTGAAGTAAAAGCTAGTTGATATAACTAACTTTTTTTTTTTTTTTGGGGTAAGCTTAATCGGGTTTCTATAAGGTAAAGCAAAGTCAACTCGGAGTTCCGACGAGAATGAACATCCGACTGAAGATGACAATGCTCATGTCGCTTGTATGCATCGACATTCGTTTTGAGGTATCGTTTCATCATTCGTGTTCGTCGCTTCACTTCTCCTTCCTTATCAATCATGGTCTCGCAAGTTGTTTCTCTTAGAGTAGTCTAAGTTCTTCTTCCGTCATACTTCATCAACGTCATACATAATATAAATCTCATAAGAATAATTCAGATATCACACACTTCTCGAAATAAAACCCTTTTTTTTCAAAACAATTTATAAATATGTTTGCAACAACAAAACTTTTAAAACACTTTACCTTTCTTTTCAGTTGAGCATGACGTAACGGGGTGTTGAGCTTATGGATTAATTTCTGTAAGTTTAGTGATACAAACTAAACTTAATTTTGAAAGAAACTTAGGCTCAGAGCGAACGAACTGCTCTGATACCACTCTGTCACAGCCCCTTATCCCTAAGGACGGCACAGACAGGGTGTGACTTGGGGTGGGAATGAAGAAGAGGGGAAGAAAGGGGTTTTACGATAATTATCGAAGGAAACATATAATTATCCATGAATAAACTAGTAGGATACTTATATAAGAAGATGTTCAAAAACAGAAGATTTACCAACGAGTTTTAAGTAACATACGATAATATGAGTCCAAAAGAGGTGAAAGAAATCCATAGTAGTCGAATAGTTATACATATAATAATATGAGAATTATTAATTGGTGTTTGCAGCGGAAAAACGTAGATTGACGTCACATATGAAGATGTGAAGTCGAGGCTTGACAAAGACAAAAGATTTCTCGCTCAACACCCTCCATCACGAAGCTGCTCAACCTGCACATTTAGAAATATATGCAGGGCTGAGTACAACGTACTCAGTGAACACATGCCAAAACATATACATACTTTTATAGATTTATCATGCATATGCAACAGTAACACACAGGGGTTTTTCAGAAAAACCTGTGCTTACTAAATCATTTTTTTACATTTGAGTACTCATGTCATCATCAATAACCATATCTGTCCAACGCCGGGGAAGAAGGCCTTCTTCCGCGAACGTCACTCACCGAGGTCGGCCACTCCTAAGAGAGCTCACAACCTCAGTTACTGTGTACACTAATTCTGGAAAGCACCCTTTTGGCTAACTCAGAATCCGATCGATTTAATAAGTTGGCGAACCAACACAGATAGGCTCAAGAAAATCCATAAAATCATTTATGCATGATAATCATTTCAAAACATACTTTTTAAAACATTTCAAAAACAGAGCAAAACTCACGTTATTTGATATATATAGAAAAGCACACCTGATATTCTTACAGAACAAATCGTACTGCTACTCCTTCGTCTTAAATTATCACCCGAGTGCTTCACCTTTCACTGTAAATAATTCGATTCAATAAACGATCGAATTGAACTTAACGGATAACGGACTCGATAATAATTTTAGACTTTAGGGCTTTGCATTCAACTAAGTCTCGCTAAAAAGGTTAGAGGTATTTCTCTAAATTCTATCTCGTTTAATTCATGACATCAACCGTAATCAAATCCATCTTACATTAACTATACTCCTCACACACGTTCCAAATATCGCAAGGAAATCCAAAAGAATTGAAGAATTTCGCAAAAAAAAGAAATCTGCACAGTAGCTGTAGGTTTTTACGCGATTCTGGAACAGCTCAGGATGAATTAGGAGTCGTGCGATATGTCGTTAGAAAGCTACGGAAGTCTAGTTTACTGTCCAATTTACGGATCTCAAAAATATTAAATGAGCAGAAAATTATGACTGTTTTGGTGCAGAGTGGCAGGGATACACGAATTTAAGCATCTTAAGGTTAATGGACAGCCAACTTATTAAACGTGAGGCCCAAACTTTAGCCTATTAACTAAAGTAATTAATTAAGATATCTGGCCCAAAATTATGATACAACAGCCCATATTCAAATAAAAAAAAAACCAACTTGAATTCTTCAATTGAAACAATTTATAAAGGTCATATTCCTTTCTTCTCCATTTCGTCTGCTACTCTCTCTCTCTCTAATAAATTATGTTTGCTGCTCTCTCTTTCTCTATTCCTCTCGTTCCTCACGCCTGCAACAAAGAAATATATCTAAACTTTCTCCTTTTCATCTTCTTCGATTCCGACGAGCAAACTACCGGCCGTTCACCGTCTCCAACCTCATACCACACCTCTGGTCTCACTCGCTCTCTCTATCTCTTCTTCTCTCTGCGTCAATTTCTCACGGCAGCAACCAATTCGCCGCCTCCTTTCCTTCGACTCCGATGAGATGCGTCCGCCGGAAGCTGTCGTCGCCTCCGTTCGCTTTCCCTCTCAGCCGACCTCTCTATTTCTCTGTAATTGCTCAGAAATTCCCTAATTCGAAAACCCTCGATCCCTAAATTGAAATCTGAAAATTTTCCCCTCTTTTCTCCTCTCGAATTCCGGTGAAAATCCTACCGGTTGCTCGCCTCTTCTCCACCCCGGAAAACAGCAGCGGTGACAGGGCTATCTCCGCCACCGTCATAGACGTCCTCCCCGCCGCGCATCTGCTGTTCCGGAGGAAGCCGTCTTTGGCCTCCTCTGCCGCCTCTGTCGCCACTGTCTTCGTCAACAATTCGAAGATCCTCCGATGCGGTCCGCCTCCACCGCCGCTGAGGTAAGTTCGATTTTCTCTCCCTCACCTTTCTTTTTCTTTTAAATTTTATTTTAATTTATAGATCTCATTTTCTCCAATTTTCTAATCTTTCCCTTTTATTTCTTTCTTGGATTTTCTGGCCAACTTGTGTTCCCTCCGTCGTCGTGGTCAGTCGCAAATAGCACCGTCATCGTCGCGCCTGCGGCTTATTCTAAACAAATGATGGCAGAAAGAAAAAAAACGTCCGACGGCCAGCAGCAAGGCTGCCGCCGCTGCCGATATCTCAACACACCTTCTGCGACTTTCGGCAACCCGGAAGCTCCTGTTCCGTCAAGCTTTGCTTCAGCCCGTGACTCAGATCTCGACGATGTAAATAAAAGACTCGGAGTTGGATTTCGACTAAAAAAAATAACAGAGGCAAGGTTCTAAGATTTCCCTAAATTCCTATTATTATTATTATTTTAGTTAATTCCAGATGGTTGCAGATTTTGAGATTTTAGACTATTGGCTTAGTTACAGGTTAGTACTAAATTTTAAGATAGGATATTATTCTTGAGTTCATATTTTTAGTTCGAAATTTATGAAATGAGATGGTAATTTAAATGATAAAATGGATATGAAGTTACCTTGATCTAGTGAAATAGAATTGGTATCCGATGTTGGGATGCACGATTTTGTTTCTGAAATCTTTGGGCAGCTGTGGTTTTCCTAGCAAAGCTCCTCCTTCACTCGAATGTTTTGATTTTGATGATTTGCTTTGATTAAGAAAAATGATCAGATTATGATCTTTGCAGGTGAATGAGAAGGAGTTTGGTTTGAGGTTGAGAAAACTTACTGAGGCGCTCTGAAATTTTGCAGCTGTAACTTGGATTAGGGATGCTCCATCATTTTGAAGGTTTTGATTGTTTGTAAAAATGTCGTGTGAGGAATTGTTTGAGTAAGTGCAGATTTTTTACTGAATTAGTGTATTGTAATGATTACTTTTGGGAAAGAAATGGGCGTGTCGACGTGCATCTCTATTTTTACCACAATTTATCCTGACAGAATTTGGGAAAGCAAGATATTACGGCGTGGCCTATTCTTTAACTTCAGAAAGATTATTAAAATATTTTGTTAGTCTACACTTGGGCTTATAAAAAAAAAATGGGTTGGGTTCAACATGAAACACAAAATTTTCGGTCCATACACTTAATTTAATTAAGCAGGCCCATAAAAGATTTGTTTACTTAAGCTAATAAACCCTTTGCCTAATAAAGCCCAAATAATTTAATTAACTAACTCTTAATCGAACTCAATAAATTCTAAATGCTCGATTTTAACGTCTTATGAATGCAAACGTCCTATTTAATTGATTAGTTTTAATTAATTTTGTTATTAGGGATCGGGGTATTACAAGGTCTCCACTTGTGTTGGCTATTTCAACCTCAATTAAGCTCTTAATTTATGAAATCAAACTTGCATGCATTCACAGAGTTAGGCTCATTGCTACTACTTTATTAGCAATGTCTGCATTTTGTCAGTACTTTATTCAACTTAATTAGAATCAAATTTGACAGAACTCACAAATTTGGTTCAATACCATATAAGACAAATAAAATTGAAACTGGGGAAATCACAATAATCTAATAATTTGATATTAGATAGCAAAGCATGTACTTCAGTTACGAAGTACATAGTTAATCAAATATATCTACTAAATTAAAATGATGAGCTTAACTCTTATGTTGCAGTTCTATTCTTTTAGATATTTTCCTGCATAAAAGTTATTCAAATCAAGTTTTTTTTTTAGATTTAACAAATCAAATCTAATCTAAACAAAAAATAACTAAGAAAGAATGTCCTCAAACACAAGAAAAAAAAAACAGACACACATAAAAAGAGTTATGCAGAGAGACCTGATTGATGTTTCAATACTTTTCAGATTAAGATTCGTTCGGACTACCAAGTCTTGAACCCGATGGAACCTACAATTTTGTCGCTGCCAATTTTGAACCTGCAATTTTCTTCCTTTCTTTTGAAAACTAATTGGAGAAGAAGAAAATTGTGGAACAAGATTAGAACTATGAAAGAGATATACATGATCGAATGGGACAATATAATTATCAGGCGTTGAGTTAAACAAAAGAGCGGTATCGTCTTCTTTGATTTTTTGGTTTAAGAAGGTTCATTTTTGGGGGGATTGTTTTTGGTGTTGGGCGGGGAAAGTGACAATTTTCAAGTTTTTTGGTTCTGAGTTTTTATTTTCTTGAGTCTATTTATTTTCTGGCAAACTTTTGATTGCTTTTGATTTTATTTTCTTTTTTGGAATTAAATTTTTTTTTATCTTCTAATAAATAAAAAATTAACCGAAATATAAATGTGATTATAAATTTTTTATCACACTTATTAAATGTCAATATAATAGTGACAATATGAGTCATTAGCCACACATAAATAATTTATAATTATGTGTGGCTAATTCCTTGTATCTAATTTTCACGTCATCATATACAAAAATGATTAGTTAGATAAAATGTAAAAAAAATATAATGTAAAAATATAAATGTGACGAGATATATTTAGCCACACATATTAAATGTCAACAACTAATAAAAAGTGACTTCTTAATTTACCTACACATGTCTACATTATGTGTGGTTACATTGCCACACATTATTATGTGTGGCAACTTATGTGTGGCAAAAAATTCAATTTCTTGTAGGGCTTTCTAACGAAAATTAATCGAGTTCTTACTCGTTGATGGTCCCAGAGCTAGGTATTTGGTGTAGTGGGGGGGTGAATACACCAAATAGATTTCTGAAAACTTTTTCAAATTAAATAACAGAGTTGGTGAGCTCAGTAATTGATCCAGCTGAGGAGGGTCAGCTGGGTAAATAACTCACCTAGCGATGCGGAATGTGGTGGTTTGAAAACTTAGCTCGGTTACTTAGAAAAACTCAACTTGAAAAGATTAACTTTATGTTTTCAGCTTAGTCAAGTTGTGCAACTTTCAGAAAGACACAACTGTCTTTAGAGAGCAGCTGCGTATGCAGTTTTGATCAAATATGTAATGTTATGAAAGAGTTAGTACAAAACTGAATTTAAAGAGACTGTAAAGAGCACACGATTTTTACGTGGTTCGGAGTAACACCTCCTACGTCCACGACCAGGTTTACTGGTAATCCACTACCACTTGGTTTCCAAGTACCAAGCAACTTCACAACTCTAACTCGAGCTGTGTTCCAACAGTTTTCGGGCACTGTCAAGCCTAACCTTTCAATTTACGGGTACTGAAAAAACCTTACACACTTGAATTTCCCGCTTCAAGCAAGCGTTACCTTGACCTAACCTTTCTGGGTAAAGAGGGGTTTGGTTTGGGGTTCCAACAGTGAACGAGTTCTTACAATTAAGAACTTTAGAGTATGATGAACTCGTTTGAAATCTAGGCTTTAAGATATACAAAGATTTTGGCCTATGGATCAGACGAAAAACTAAGCAGTTTCTGAACTAGAAACACTTTAAGATAAAGTGTTCTTTGATCTATGTAGAACTGCTTGAGAGCTTTTGAAAGATTGATGATTTCAGAGAACGAAAGCTTGTAGAGAGTTTTTTGTTTTTGATCCTGAGGTTGAAGACGGGTTTATATAGGTAGAGATTCAAGACTAGCCGTTGGAGGAGCCGTTTGAATCTTATCTACTCTTCTTAAATTCGAGATCTGCCGTTGGGCGATTCTGCACCTGTCTTCATTTGTGTCACATCCTAGGTCCTGAAGTCTAGGATGCTGATTCGGCAATCCCTCATTGGTCGAGGCATGTTGACTTCCTTTGACGCCGGGATCTTCTGCCTTTCGAGCTGGCTTTTGAATTCAGAGCTGGATTTGGCAAACTGACTTGAAGTGATGTCTTCAGAGTTAGTTCCCTTTGTTCTGTACAGCTGGACCGGCTGTGTTTTGAACTCAGCTCGAATTCTCTTCAGCTTGATCATGCTCTGCTGGAGGACTCAGTTGAAGGTTGACTCCTGCTGTCTTCCCCTAGCTGACTCTTCTTTGTAGACACGAATTTGGGTCATTCTTGTCTTCCGCTTTCTTAATCTGTAAACCTAGAAAATCTAAAGCTCTAACAGGCGAGCTGGAAAACACTATTTAGGTTGACGCGATCATCTATTCGGTTGGAGAATCAGTTGGATTTTTATATCAAATCAAAACCTTATAATTTTCCCAACAATTTCTCCCTTTTTGATGATGCCAAAACCTAACTGAGATAACTTATGACGCAGAAAAACTTGTGTTTTTATTAATGTAAGCAAATACATTATAACACAGGAAAAAGAAAGAAAGAAAAAATAATCTTCAATCAATTCTTCAGTTCTTCAATCCCAGTTGGCTGGGTCTTCTCTTTTGCATCCAATCTTCTTTCTTTTGACTCGTCTCTTCTCCAGCTGATTCTGATTCAGCTGGTTCCTCTAGCTCAACAGTTTGCCTCTTCTTTGTCTCATTCTCTTCTCCCTTACTTCCCCCTTTTTGGCATGATCAAACAAGGTGGGAGAGATACACCATCGGCTGTTGCGATGTTTTAGTTTGGCAAAACTGTGGTTTTTAGCTCTGAGCAACGAGGTCTGGAGTCTAAGTGGCTCAGCTGTTGTATTACCTGGCTCTTCTTCAGTAGCATTAGCCTCAGCTGTGATTGCAGACACAGCGTCCTTGGTGAGATTCAGCTGGGGCGGTCCAGCTGAGTGCTTGGAGGGATGAGTTGGCAATGGAGATAACATCTTCTGAGTCGGGCACAACTTCATTCCTTGCAATTTTGCTTCTTCAGACTTCATTAGATTGAATGAGAAAGTCTGATTCAGCACTTGAGGGACTTGAGTATTCCCCTTCCACTTCGAAGTGGTGGGTAATGGGTTCAGCTCATATCATCATCATCCAGCTGTAAGAGATCATCAGCTGGGTGATGTTTTCCACTTGAGCATGGTGCAGGGGCTTGAGCAACTTTCATCGGAAGATCTTGATGGTCCCTGAGCTAGGTATTTGGTGTAGAGGGGGGGGATGAATACACCAAATAGATTTTTAGAAAACTTTTTCAAGTTAAATCACAGAGTTGGTGAGCTCAGTTATCGATCCACCTGGGGAGGGTCAGCTGGGTAAATAACTCAGTAGGCGGTGCGGAAAATGGTGGTTTGAAAACTTAGCTCGGTTACTTAGAAAAACTCAGTTTGAAAAGATTAACTTTAGGTTTTCAGCTTAGTCAAGTTGTGCAACTTTCAGAGAGACACAGCTATCTTTGGAGAGCAGCTGCGTATGCAGTTTTGATCAAATATGCAATGTTATGAAAGAGTTAGTACAAAACTGAATATAAAGAGAAAGTAAAGTGCACGCAAGTTTTTACGTGGTTCGGAGTAACACCTCCTACGTCCATGACCAGGTTCACTGGTAATCTACTACCACTTGGTTTCCAAGTACCAAGCAACTTCACAACTCTAACCCGAGCTGTGTTCCAACAGTTTGCGGGCACTGTCTAGCCTAACCTTTCAGTTTACGGGTACTGAAAAAACCTTACACACTTCAATTTCCCGCTTCAAGCAAGCGTAACCTTGACCTAACCTTTCTGGGTAAGAGGGGTTTGGTTTGGGGTTCCAACTGTGAACGAGTTCTTACAATTAAGAACTTTAGAGTATGATGAACTCGTTCGAAATCTAGGCTTAAGATATACAAAGATTTTGGCCTAGGGATCAGACGAAAAACTAAGCAGTTTCTGAACTAGAAACACTTTAAGATAAAGTATTCTTTGAACTACGTAGAACTGCTTTGAGAGCTTTTGAAAGATTGATGATTTCAGAAAATGAAAGCTTGTAGAGAGTTTTTCGTATCTGATCCTGAGGTTGAAGACGGGTTTATATAGGTAGAGATTCAAGACTAGCCGTTGGAGGAGCCGTTTGAATCTTACCTACTCTTCTTAAAGTCAAGATCTGTCGTTGGGCGAATCTGCACCTGTCTTCATTTGTGTCACATCCTAGGTCCTGAATCTAGGATGCTGATTTGGCAATCCCTCATTGGTCGAGGCATGTTGACTTCCTCTGACGCCGGGATCTTCTGCCTTTGGAGCTGGCTTTTGAATTCAGAGCTGGACTAACTTGAAGTGAAGTCTTCAGTTAGTTCCCTTTGTTCTGTACAGCTGGACCGGCTGTGTTTTGAACTCAGCTCGAATTCTCTTCAGCTTGATCATGCTCTGCTGGAGGACTCAGCTGAAGGTAGACGCATGTTGTCTTTCGCTAGCTGACTCCTGCTGTAGACACAGCTGGGTCGACTGCTGTCTTCCGCTAGCTGATTCCTGCTGTAGACACAGCTGGGTCGACTGATGTCTTCCGCTTCCTTAACCTGTAAACTTAGAAAATCTAAAGCTCAAACAGGCGAGCTGGAAAACACTATTTAGGTTGACGCGATCATCTATTCGGTTGGAGAATCAGTTGGGTTTTGGTATCAAATCGAAACCTTATAATTTTCCCAACAATTTCCCCCTTTTTGATGATGCCAAAACCTAACTGAGACAACTTGTGTTTTATTAATGTAAGAATATACATTATAACACAGGAAAAAGAAAGAAGGAAAAAAAAATCTTCAAATCTTCAGTCTTCAATCCCAGTTGGCTGGGTCTTCTCTTCTGCATCCGTTGCTTCTTTCTTTTGACTCGTCTCTTCTCCAGCTGATTCTGATTCAGCTGGTTCCTCTAGCTCAACAGTTTGCCTCTTCTTTGACTTGTCTCTTCTCCCTTACTTCCCCCTTTTTGGCATGATCAAACATGGTGGGAGAGATACACCATCGGCTGTTGCGATGTTTTAGTTTGGCGAAACTGTGGTTTTCAGCTCTGAGCAGCGAGGTTTGGAGTCTAAGTGGCTCAGCTGTTGTATTAGCTGGCTCTTCTTCAGTAGCATTAGCCTCAGCTGTGATTGCAGACACAACGTCCTTGGCCTGGTTCAGCTGGGGCAGTCCAGCTGAGTGCTTGGAGGGATGAGTTGGCACGGGAGATAGCATCTTCTGAGTCGGGCACAACTTCATTCCTTGCAAATTTTGCTTCTTCATACTTCTTAGATTGAATGAGAAAGTCTGATTCAGCACTTGAGGGTCTTGGGTTCAGCTCATATCATCATCATCCAGCTGCAGGTGATCATTGGCTGGGTGATGTTTCTCATTTGAGCTTGGTGCAGGGACTTGAGTATCTTTCATCGGAAGATCTCGAAGCTGGTGTCCCTGTGGAGCTGAAGGAAACTGAGGAGAAGCCGGTTGAAGTATTCCATCTGTCTTGGGGTTTAAGCTTGGTTGATCAGCTGGAATACTCCGTTGCGGTGTTGGTGACGATGATGTTCACGCAGGCGCATGAACTTCTCCTCCACCGTAAGAAACGACCGCTTGTGGGCCTTCTGCTCCTCGGAGAGTAATTACGAATTCTCTCATAATGTCAGCTAGCTTCTCAGCTGACTGACTGAGCACCTTTGACTTGAGTCTTCTGTTTGAAGATGGTGCTTCAGCATGTTTTGTCTCCTCAAGTTGTCTCCGATTCCCAGCTGGGACGGAGATAGATGCATGCTGCTTTGTCTCCTGCATCTTTTCTCGCCTCCTGTGGTGGAGCAAGAGCTTTGACATGACTGCTCTTGAAGACTCCGGCTTTATCAACATCTGGTCCAGGTCTGTTGACGTTGATTTTTGCATCCCAGGAAGTTGTATGTCCCGTTCTCTCTTTTATGTTGAGAGAAACAGTGGGGCTGAGGAGGTCTTTTTCCTTTGACATTCCCAGGAAGTTTTCTGCACCTTCCTGGTGAATGACGTTCTTGAGCTTTGCAGTCTCTCACTGCGCTGGCCTGGATCTGTCGATGGGCTTCACCTTCTTCTGCACTTCCGTCTTCTTTGAGATTCCTGAGAGTTAAGCAACTCTTATCTTGAAGCTTTGACAGATTCTTCAAGTTTGATCGGCTTCGGGAGATATCTTTCTGGATTCCATGTTCTTCTTCTGCAACTTTTGTTAGTAGAAACAAATAATACCAATTGATGGAAATAAGAAAGAATGCCGAATTTTTTTTTTTTTGGGTTAATGCAATGCTTTACGTATATCTTCTAGCATATTTATAGAGCTTTCTTGATGAATGGACGATCAAGATTTGTCTATTGATAAGAAGATCTACGACTAGGAGTGATTCTCACGTCATGTCAATTTCTTGATTAGAAGATGTGAGTTAATGCGCGAGAGAGAACGGTTGAGGCGTTTTGACTTTTGCCTCGAAACTCCCATGATTCAATTCTTTGCAGACTCTTAATTAAGATTGATTAGATATGACAAGATATGAGTTGACTGAAAAATAGATTGAGTAGGTGTAATTAATGTTGTTGAAAACCTCTCAGCTGATCATTGTAGTCAGCTGATACCTCGGTTGAGTGGGTGTGCTGGGTCATCGTGGTTCCAGCTGGTTCCCCCTCAGCTGAATAATCCTTCACTTTCAGCATCTGGTTTAGCTGAATTCTTTCTCAGCTGATATCAGTGAAGTTGATTCTGAATTACAGTTGTCTGCTTGCATTCGGTAGTCCTTCCATTCATTTGGGTCTCTTCCATTCGATCTGCTTCCATTCGGTAGGTCTGCTTCCATTCAGCTGGGTGAAGCATCGTCTAGGTTGAGTAGTCCAAGTAATCCGCACAGCATTTTGAATCTTGCTTCTATCAGCGGTTTTGTGAGAATATCAGCCCGTTGTATGTCTGTGTGAATTTTCTCAACAATCACATCCTTCTTTTCTACGTGATCTCTGATGAAATGATGTCGTACGTCTACATGCTTGCATCTTGTGTGAAGTACTGGATTCTCTGAAATGGCAATTGCACTTGAGCTATCACAGAAAATTGGAACCTGTCCAGTTTTCACTTCATAGTCATCCAGCTGATGTTTTAGCCAGAGAATTTGTGAGCAGCAGCTTCCAGCGGCCATATATTCTGCTTCTGTCGTGGAAGTTGCGACGCACGTTTGCTTCTTTGAAAACCATGAAATCAACTTACTTCCTAAGAACTGACAAGTTCCTGAAGTTGATTTTACGTCCAACCGATCTCCGAAGTACGAGTCCGAGTATCCGATCGGTAGATTGTCTTCGGTGGGTACCACGACATTCTGAGTTCCTTTGAGATATTTGAGAATGTTCTTGGCTGCTAGCATGTGTGCTTCCTTTGGATCAACTTGAAATCTGGCACACACTCCGACTGCGAAAGAGATGTCTGGACGACTTCCTGTTAGATACAGCAGGGATCCTATTATCCCTCTGTATTTGCTGGAATCAACTGACTTCCCTTCAGTTCCTGGTTCAATCTTCCAGTTGGTGTTCATTGGAATCTTTACAATTCTGCTGGATTGAACTCCATACTTGGCGATCAAGTCTTTCACGTATTTGGATTGATTTATGAAAATCCCTTCTGATGATTGCTTGACTTGAAGTCCTAGGAAGAAACTCATTTCTCCCATCATACACATTTGGAACTTCTCTGACATCATCTCTCCAAATCTTTGGCATAAGAAGCTTGATCTTGATCCAAAGATGATGTCGTCTACATAGATTTGAACAACCAGGATATCTTCTCCTGACTTGATGGTGAAGAGAGTTCTGTCTACTGAGCCCTTCTTGAATCCTTTGGATACGAGAAAATTTGACAGAGTGTCATACCAAGCTCGAGGTGCTTGCTTCAATCCATAAAGAGCCTTCTTTAGCTTGTAGACTTTATTTCCTTCTACTTCAAATCCTGGAGATTGTTCAACGTAGACATCTTCTTTGATTTCTCCATTTAAGAATGCACACTTCACATCCATTTGATAGACCTTGAATTTGTGATGTGCTGCATAGGCGAGAAAGAGTCTGATTGCTTCCAATCGTGCTACTGGAGCAAATGATTCTTCGAAGTCAATTCCTTCCTGCTGAGTGTAGCCCTTGGCAACCAGTCGAGCTTTGTTTCTGATGACGACTCCCAGGGTATCCAATTTGTTCTTGAATATCCATTTTAGTCCTATGACTTTGACTTCTTGAGGTATGTCGACCAATTCCCAGACACAATTTCTGAGGAATTCGTTCAGCTTCTTGCATGGCGTTTGTCCAAGGTACGCTCTTCAAAGCTTCGAGAATTGATTGAGGCTCTGGCACTTGAGCTACGTAACACGCCATTAGAGCTGTGTCTTCATCATAGATCGTCAGTTCTAGCTCTACTGAGAGTTGAGCTGTGTCAGCTGCTTCTTGATGATCCGATGAAGCTTGAGCAGCTGAGCTTTTGGTTTTGACTTGGTCAGATGGTTCTCCAATGATTGCTGATGATGGATGATCTTCAATCCATCTTCTCCTCTTACGAATTTCTTCTTCCAATTGATTGATGCTTGACGTGGCTAAATTTCGTCTGACTTGGAGTTGCTCAGGAGTTAAGTCTTGAGAGATTGGTTCTCTTTGATTTAGATTTTAAAAAGACTTCTGTAGAGGCTCAGCTGGAGATGGAGCTGGGGACTCAGCTGTGTTTGGATTTCCAGCTGATGATGTTCCCCCTTGATTTGGCGTTGAAGGTTCTTCTCGATTTCCAGCTGGTGGAGCTTCTTGGTTGATTTGAAGTTCCTCCTCTGGCTCATCGTCCCAAATTAATGGTTCGGCCAAACTCCTGATTCTATTTTCTTGAGCTCTTGTCTGAATCAGTCTTGAAGATTCTCCTTCGTTTCTTCGTTTGATAGAATCTCTATATTTGAAGGAGGATTCGTCAAAGGTAACATGTGGAGTTACTTCGACTATTTGAGTTCTTCTGTTGAAGACTCTGTATGCTTTACTCACAGCGGAGTAACCAAGGAATACTCCTCGGTCTGTCTTCTCGTCGAACGTCTTGAGCTGTGTCTTCCCATTGTTGAGGATGTGACATTTGGATCCGAATACCTTGAAATACCCTATGTATGGTATTCTGTTGTTCCATAGCTCATACGGTGTCTTTCTTTGCCTTGATGTGAGTAGGGAGCGATTCTGAGTGAAGCAAGCTGAGTTGATTGCTTCAGCCCAGAACTTCTTTGGAATGGGAGAGCTAGCTAGCATTGAGGTAGTTGCTTCCTTGAGAGTTCTGTTTCTTCTTTCTGCTACACCATTCTGCTGAGGTGTGCGTGCTGCAGATGTTTGATGTTGAACTCCGTTCTTCTTGCAGTAATCATAAATAGTTTCATTCAGAAACTCCGTTCCACGATCAGATCTTATTGACATTATCTTGCACTCCTTTTGTGTTGATAATCTTTCCAGCAGGATAGGCAGCTTAGTCCTGGTTTCGCTCTTCTGGTACAAGAATGATACCCATGTGAATCTTGAGAAATCATCCACTACGACCAGAGTATATTTTCTGCCATTGAAGCTTGCTGGAGTAACTGGACCAAAAAGATCCATGTGAAGAAGTTGAAGTACTCGATCAGTTGACTGAACTGGCTTGAGAGAGAATGAAATTCTTGTCTGCTTTCCTTGTTGACACGCGCTGCACATATGACTTTTGTCATATACTTGATCTGGAATTCCATTAGCGAGCTGGTTCCTAGCCAGTTTGTTGATTGTCTTGAAGTTGAGATGATTCAGCCGTCTGTGCCATAGCCAGCTGACTTCATTGCTGCTTTTCGATACAAGACAAGTCTCCGGAGGGCCGCTGTTCCAGTCAGCAAAATACATATTTCCTTCTCTTTTCCCTCTTAGGAGTATCTGCTTGGTTTCCCTGTGCTTCACTGTGCATCCCTGTTCATCAAACTTGACAGAAAAACCGTTGTCGCAGAATTGGCTAATGGAAAGCAAGTTGTGTTGCAATCCTTGTACATAAGAAACATTTGGGATTATAACATTTCTAGTTTTAAATGTACCATAACCTTTAGTTAGGCCTTTGGAGTTGTCACCAAATGTTACTTGTGGACCTGTACGCTCGATATATTCCTGGAGTAGATGCTTTAGGTGCGTCATGTGCTTGGAACATCCACTGTCCAAGTACCATAGCGTTCTCATCGACTCCTCAGAGATGCGTCGATTCCTTGCAACCTAAACAAAAAATTAAAATTCAGGTACCCAGTTTTAATTGGGTTCTTGTGGGTTAGACAGAGATCCTTTGATGACCCAGATCTGCTTGATGACTCGAATTGGGTCATTTGATCTGATAATTCTCCCAGCTGAGTCGATATACACATTCTTTGTGTTCTTCGGTTGTTGCTGGTGGGGTCTTGATCTCAGTGTCTTCCCGTTTTGATGTCTTGATTTCTTTTGGTTTCCAGCTGTGTGCCTAGCTGATACGTTCCTTTGTCTCTGCTGTCTCATGTGATCTTTGTGGCCGGAAATGATTATCCGGTGGTACTCGTATGAGTGATATCCGGTGGGTATCTCGATATCTCGGTTGATATCGATCAACGTCTTTAGTCTTTATTCTTTGGTATCTGTAAAGTCCAGCCAGTTGTCTTTGTTGGGGTTGAGCACGTTGCTGTCTGAGTTGGGCTTGGGGTTGTCGCACAGCTGACCTTCTTGTCGCACAACATGAACGTGTTTTTTCATGTATGTTGTTATTTCTTGTATGTGCCTTCAATTTTATTGATTCATTTAATTTCTTGTATGCCATTAGATCGTGTACACTACGTACTAGAAAAATAGCAATACATGACACTGTATAGATGACGGTTTTTATTACGAACTGTCATATATGTGCGTATTTTTCTTCAGATGACGGTTCTAGAATGAAACCGTCATGTATGTGCGTGCCTTAAAATATATTGATGACAGTTTGTAGTAAACCGTCATGTATATATTTATCGTATATGACACTTTATATGAACCGTCATGTAAACTTTGTTTTTTTTTTATAATTATTAAAAAAATAAAAATAACTCTTAAATTAAATTGGGACAAACACAACTCTGTCTTCTCTCTTCTTGCGCGCGATCTCTCCTCCTCTTCTCCTTCTTCGCCGGCTGGAAATCGACCGCTGGCTGGAAACATCTCTCACTTCCTCTCTCTATCTATCTATCTATCTCTCTCTTTCTCTCCAATTTCTTGCCAATCAAAAATCCCCAATAATTCCCAGATCCAAAATCACCAAATCCAAAATCACCAAATCCAAAATCTCCAATCGATATCACGTCTGCTTCACACCTCAACCCCGTCTCCACAGCTCCCACCGCCTCCGCCGTCTCTCCAGTTCGCAAGCCCTGAAGGGCGCCGCCACCGTCGCCATGTCTCACCGCCCTCTGCGCTGCCACCACCGACGCCTTCCTTGGCCTCGCAGACCACCGCCGCCGTCCTTAGCCTCGTCTCACCGCCCTCCAAGGTTAGGGTTTCTTTATCTCTCGACTTTCAATTTTGTTTTACTCAAGTTGGAAGTTGTAATTAGTAGATGGAATAATGTGTTTCAATTAAAATTTTCTTTCCTATTAAAATTTCTAATTTTTCTTTTCGAAATTGTTAACATCAGGGTGTTAATGGGGGAGTCTGAAAGATGATTTTCATCTTTTATGCTCCAATACTGTTGCATATTCATCATGGCCTCGTGTGTTTGGTCAAAAGTTGGGACGGACAAAGGAGGAATTGGGGGTGGGGGATCTGTGAATCTCTTTCTATTTTTCATTTCCTCCCAGTTGTTTAAATTGACTGCCTTTGAAAGTAAAATATCTTTGTAGGTTGGAAATTTCCATGGCTAAGAAAGAAACAGAAGCAGGGGAGGCACCAGAGTTGAGCTGGGATGACTACAGGAAAATGGAGTTCACACAATGCGTATGAATTTTTCTAAAGAGTATAATTTTTTCAAAATTGTTAAATAAAACTATGACATAATATAATACTATCAGGTTATAAGCGAGACTTTAAGGCTGGGGAACGTGGTTAGATTTCTCCACAGAAAGGCACTCAAAGATGTTAGGTATAAAGGTAGATTTCTTGTGATTTTCAATTTTTTTTTTTTTTTTTTTTTTTTGATTTTAAACAATTAGTTCCGCTAAATTTGTTATTTATTTTTATCTATTCTTTCTTTGTGATGTGATCGTATTTGAAAGAAAAACATACTTATTTTCATTTTGTTGGAAAAAAAAAAGTTATGACATTCCATGTGGTTGGAAAGTGTTGCCGGTGATAGCAGCAGTGCATTTAGATCCATCACTTTTTGACCAACCTTGGCACTTTAATCCATGGAGATGGCAGCAGGTCTCTCTCTTCTCTTCATACCTGCCACATTTCTGCTTTTGATTTCTTTTCTATCATTTTTCATTACATTTATTTTATTTTATGCTATGTCGACGATTACTCTCTCTCTCACTCTATTTTATGCTATCATTTTACTCTATTTTATGTTGTCTAACTCTTTATTACAACAAGGATCGTGATGAAACTTGTACTGTTTCGGGTGTTCCAGAGGTCCATAAGAAACTGCATTGGCTATTGGTTAACTAGAAAACTTGCCTCTATCTATGGTAGAGGTAAAATCTATGGATTTACCAACTCTATTGTGATGCATTGTACTTATTTGTGAGTATAAGTTGAGTACACTACATTTGAGTACACTGTCAGGTAGGAGAGGGGTTGGGGGAGTAATTATTTTTTCCCTCTTGGAATGGATAATGTTGCATATGATGTTGATTAGCCAAGTTTTTTTTTTTTTTCAGTCTTATGGCTTTGGGATGCTTAAAGTTTGAATCTTTCTTCATTTTAATTGGAAGTTATTAGAATTAGAAATGAGCTTGCGAATGGGTAATCAAAGTTTATTGCTGCTTCTTATTAATAGTGAAATGTATTTTTCATGAAACTGGGATGATTTTACAATGTGATATTCGATATGCAGAATTGTTTTCAATATTGATACTACGTGCACGAAGTTTGAGTCTTTCTTGATTTTTAGTGAGGGTGAAGAGAATTTGGAAATGTGGTGGTTATTTATTTAGTCTTTGATAGGTTATTGCTTATCTGTTTGATGATGCAGGGGTCAGTTCTAGGAGACAGTTCTATGGAGGAATAGGAGTTCCTCAGAGTAAAGGGCGATCTCGATTTCGCCTCTCGATTTCTAATGTTGCCACTGATATTAGTCCTGCTCAAGAACAAGTACAAAATTTATGCTCTTTTGTGAAATTTATGCAATTTTGTAGTAGTTGATTTGATTGTTATGTTCTTATTGCACTCCAATTGCACTGAGCTAAAATTATATGATCACTCTATAACATTAGTTGAAGCTAAAATTATATGATCACTCTATAACATTAGTTGAAGCTAAAATATGCTATAGAAATCATTGTCTTTCAGTTCAGCTTTGATATACTAATGGTTTTGTGTATGTCTAATGCAATTTAGTGTCTAATTATATATTTTGCATTATTCTTTGAACTTATGTGGGTAGGAATAGGATGATGGCAGTTAAGGTGAAATATTTCAAGATTTATGTGGGTAATGTGGTTATGATATGGCACTTAAGGTGAAAGATTTCAAGATTTTTGTGGATAATGTGGTAATGATATGTGGATTTCAAGTGCAGAAACTCGCTGCTTCTAAGGAGAGCCAGCGGCCAGTTTACCCGTTTGCAGCTAAACCATCAATCTGCTACTATATCTTTGCAAATGTAGGCTCCCGTCATTATATTTGTGGAAGATTTTGACCTCTTTGCTGGTGTCCGTGGCAAGTTTATTCACACCAAAAAGCAGGATCATGAGGCATTCATTAATCAACTTTTGGTGGAACTTGATGGGTAAACCTATCTTTTTTTATTACTTACTGGTTTTCATTATTAATTGGAGCACACCCCTGTTGAGTTATTGTAAGCCATGAATCTTTTTAACATAGATTAATCATTGAGTCTGCTATGGAGGTGGATACTTATTTCTTTGGTGTATTTTTTTATATTTTACTTTAGAATATATTATATTTTTGGTGCTACCTGGTTAGTTATTTTAAATTTTGATATTATTTCTTACTTGATTGAATTAGGTACGTACTTAATTGCTCGTGGCATTTAACGGACGTGGAGGTGGAAAGAGGGATTTCTGGAAATGAGTGTATGGATGATTAAGTAGTTTTTATGGATTTTGTATGGATGATTAAGTATTTTTTGGGGAATTGATCATTTGACTGTATCGAAGAATATATTATGTAGTACTTGGATGTTTGGATGATTTAATGAAAATGAGTTTTTAATTAGCAAGTGTGAAGTATTCATTTCTTTTATATGGTGTTTCGAATATTAAGCAAATTAGGAACAGGTTATAAAGGAATAAAAAAAGAAAAAGAAAAAACACAAAATCTGGCTATAAATTAGATGACGGTTCTGGAAAAAGCGTCGACTATGGTCTAATACAAATATGACGGTTTGAAAACAAAACTGTCATGAATACAGACTAAACATGACGGTTTATGGTGGTAAACGATGACGGATACTTACCGTCGTGTATAATATGTATAGATGACGGTTATTATCCGTCACGTATAATACCTACTATAGATGACACCACCTTTTGTGACGGTTCTGGACGCACATAGATGACGGTTTTGAGCCGTCATGTATGTCCTTTTTTCTAGTAGTGGTATGTTGTTATATACTCCCTCCGTCCCGCCATAAGTGGCCACATTTCCTTATTGGGCTGTCCCATCATAAGTGGCCACTTTCCTAATATGGAAACACCCTCTCTCACACAAAAGATGTGGGCTCCACCACTTTTTATCTTTTTACTCTTTAAACACTCTTCTTCTAAATACCCGTGCCCAAAAGAAAGTAGCCACTTATCATGGGACGGAGGGAGTATATGTTTTAGTGTTATTTCATTGTATGCTATATTCATGTGTGTCCGTATTTTGATGTTTAATTCTTATATTATGTATTTTTGTGGTTCGTGATATGGGTTTGGTGATGGATAAAGGTTATTTGTTCAGTAGCTGTTCATGTATATTAGGATATAAACTTATCTTACATAAGTGCACATAGTTCTTGTGTCGCAGCCCGACTTAGAATGAAGATAACCAAGCCGGTGGGTCCCACGACATACACAATTTATGATTAACCAAGAAACAAGATAACGACCCAGTTATCCAACAAAAACCAATCGTATAATAAATCATTCTTTTAAGTCAAACCAAAATAGCCGAGAATGGTCAAAAGACAACACCATCTCGTATCAGAGTTTAACAACGGAAATAAGGTTTATCAAGTCATAGCTTCAACATCACACTAAGACAACAATTACTGAATAAATTCAGAGTGTTGCAGCGGAAACAACATGACATATCTTTGATTATATGTATGAAGACATATAATCCTGCTCAACATCAACAATGTCTTAAGAGGTCAACAACAAAAATCCGCCCAGCACACTCCATCTTCATCCAAGCCAGCCTGCACATTTTAGAAATAACATGTAGGGCTGAGTACTTTTGTACTCAGTGGACACATGCCAAAATATATAATAGATTTTATAGATTAATCATGCATCTCCACAGTAACACACAGGGGTTTTTCAGAAAAAGCCCGTGTTTACTAAATCATTTTCGTACTTGCTTCTCCACTTTATTTATTCAATTAAAACCATATCTGAAACAACGCCGGGGAAGAAGGCCTTCTTCCGCGAACGCAACTCACCATGGCTGGTCGCCCCTCAACAGGGTCCATACTCATGGCTACCGTGTACACTAATTCTGGAAAGCACCCTTTTGGCTAACTCAGAATCCGATCGATTATAACAGTTGGCGAACCAACACAGATAGGCATAAGAGAATCCATAAAACAATCCTTTTATGCATGATAATCACTTTAAAACATACTTTTAAAGCATTTGATCAAAAACAGAGCAAAGCTCGAGTTATTTAATATATAGAAAAGCCCACATTTTATTTGTATAATAGAAAAGCCCACCTGGACTGAAGCTACTTTATATATACTTTAACTTCTCGGTTTTTCCCTCACTTTTCAGTCCCGCTCGTTCCTTCATTTAATAATTAAATTTAAACATAAGAGCGAGAAAAATTAAATATTCAAATGAGGGATGCCGTTGTTATTCTGAAAATTTCTCTAATTTGTCTCGGCTTTTTCTAGGGTTTTTATCTCGGCAATTAGGAACTAAACTTTTCTAATTACTTCCTCTTTCTTACTTAACTTCTTAATCGATAATTAATCGATTATAACTTCAGGATATATTTTAAAACATAAATCACATATTTCATCATTTAATCTCATACTTAAGCATATAAACACTTTATTAACATTTAAACTCATACTATTTACATCATTAAACACTTAAGCTTATCATATCTTTCGTAACATCATATCATAAAAAAAATAAACATTTCATTTCTTCATATAAGCATCTCATTAATCATTAAGCTCTTTCTTTATTTATTTTAGCATATAAAAAAAAAATGTTTAAGCTCTTTGATAACATTTAAGCTTAACATTATATTATCAATATATGTCTTTGACATGTAAGCTCATTAATGACGTATCATTAATTCTTAAACTCATCATTAACGTATCATTAGGAAAAATTAGCTAACATTTTAACTTTTGAGTTTACGGAAGAAACAACTGAAAACAAGTTGAGCAAAGATCAGCTGGATAAATCAAGCTGACTGGAAAATCAAAGCTAGCTGGAAAACTGAGCTATCTGGAGAACTGAGCTAGTGAGCTAGCTGAAAAATTAAGCTGGCTGGAAAACTGAGTTGGCTGGAAAACTGAGCTGGCTGGAAAAACTGAGCTAGCTGGAAAACTGAGCTGGCTGAAAAACTGAGCTGGCTGGAAAAAGCCGAAAACCGAGCCGGCCGAAAAGGAAAACCGAGCCGGCCGGAAAATCGAGCCGGCTGGACCCAATAGTTAATCCAATTGACCGGGTCCAAGTAATTCCAATGATCGGGTCCGAGGTAAATCCAGTGATCGAAATGTAATTCCAAATGATCGGGTCCAGTAAATCCAATCGATCGAGTCGAGTAATTCCACCGTATCGGGTTCAATGGGTGATTCCAATGGAGTCAAAAGTTAATCAATGGATCATTGAGTTAATCAAGCTGGCTGGGTCTAGCTGACTTAAGCTAGTAATTAAACTCCAGAAACTCTCAATTTCAAGACCATTAATTTCGAATTTCTTACAAATTAGGCCAGGGAGTTTCAACTCATTTAATTCATGTATAAACATGATCAAAAACATCATATAAGCTCAAATTAAACATCAATTCAAGCATGTAAGATTAAATAAAATATTCTTAGTTTTAGCCCTTAATTTCGGCCCTTTTTAAATTAATTAACAAATGATCAAGCTAGCTAAATTCAATCACTAAACATGTTTATATACATCACATGAACTCATATAAATCATCAATTTGATCATGAAATTCAACAATCAAAAACCCCTAATTTATTCATTAATTTTCGGTAATTCCAAAATAAATAAAAGGGTCTTGAATCTTTGATTAATTCCAACATTAAACATGCTTAAAATAATTTTCTAAGCTCAAATAATCCATCAATTTAATCATCAAGTATCAAAATTAAAAATCCCTTATTTTTCCATATTTTTCATAAATTTTGAAAAAGAAGATGGATTTTTATGCTCAATCTTGAGCTAAGAACTTGATTAGTGAAAGATCTAACCTTCTTGATTAATTTGAATGCTACTTTCTTTGATTTCTTGAGCTTGGTGAAGCTTCTTCAATGAAGATTGTGTGTGATTGAGTGTGTGTTGCCGTGTGTGTGTCGAGAGTTTGAGGAAGAGAAAATGAGGATGAAGATGGATGCTAACACACTTATCTAATAGCTAAGTCCAAAAACATTGAACTTAAATACACGTATGTAGCATGCTAATCTTGACTAATCTCTTCATCATCATTGCATTTTGGATAAGGTGAGGTGTCACTTCCTTATTAGTTAGTAATTTGACTTTAGTGTTATAATATCTAAATTAAGATATTATGAATTAAATTTAATACTAACAATATCTTATAATTTATTCTCTTAGATATTGTTAGATTAAATTAATTAGAAATTAATAATAAAGCTTATAAGACAAGCTTTATTTCCTAGGAAAATTATGCTTCATAAATTAGCTTAATTAATTTATTAAACTTTAAGCATATAAATCTTACTTTAATTGATTAATTAATTCTCTAATTAATTAATCAAACATCCACTAAACAATCATCACAGCTTTAATTAAAAAGCTTTCAAACTTATAAATATTATTAGGGTTTCTCAAACCCTAATATAAGCTTTCTCAAGAAATTTTGGGAAATAAAATCCGTAACTAAAATAATTTGCTGGAGAAATTTTACGATCTCTAGAGAAATCAAATCTTCAAATTAAACACACACTTTTCAAATAAAATCTAAACATATAAGCACATAATCCTAAACACATTCGTAATCTTTCTCGGATCATCCGAGACGAGATTAACATCTTAAATTACTTAATTTACTTAATTTCTTTACTTTCGGCAATTTAAGGCTGCCGAAAAATTTTAATTTCTAGAACTTATTTGCTTTCTAAGTTCTCGCATTTAATTATTCTAAATAATTATCTTAATTATTTACTAAGATTAGTTATGAAAAAGCGGGGTATTACATCTTGTATGTCTGATTACAGTCTTCATGTATGATGTTTTTCATGTATACATGCACACAAGCTGCTTCAAGTATTATGTTGTACTTACACGAAGATTTAAACATAAACATTATTCTACATGTATGCCAGAACTCAGCACATGCCAGAAATTTTCACACATGAAAATTATTCTTCATGTATGAAAATTATTCTTCGTCGTCGGAATTTTTCGCCGGAAATCGTCTTTGCCGCGCCGAAAATCTCCACAATTGTTTCTTGTATGTGTACATGTTCTTGTATGTCCCATTACCGTCTTCGTGTATGTTGTTTTTTTCATGTATGTTGTGTATACAAGAAAATTCATACATAAAAGTTAGTTTTCGTGTATACTACAATAAACTCAGTCGCCGAAAATCGCTCCACCGTCGTGGCCGAAAATCCTTGCCGCCGCTGAAAATCTCTACACCCTCCTCAAAACCAGCAGCACAATGTATGAAAGAGAAAGTAGGTAGGAGAGAGAAAATTCAAAATAAAGGGCTCATTAAGGGCCAATTGGTCTTTTTAACACCAAAAAGTGACATTTTTGTCTCTTAAGTTTTGAGGGTCATTTTTTATCTTTGAGTTTCAGAAATGTCTATTTTGAGTATTTTACCTCTACTATTTATATCCCCTATTCTACTAATTATACAATAAAAATTGTGGGCCCAACTCAATTTGTGAGATAAAATAGATGTAGGTGTAAATTTGAGAGAAGATTTAGGGAGGTGTAAATATTTTTGTGGGCCCTACCTAATTTAAGAGATTTGCTGGATGACTTTTTTATATCATTATTTATTATTTTAGCCTAAATTTAGAGTTAATGATGATTTTGAGAAAACTGTTGGGAGTGCTCTTATTAGACTAAAACATTGTATTATCCCAACTTTAAAACTTATTTTACACATGACAGAGAGATATTGATCTTAAGCTTATGATGGGAAATAAAATATACTCCTTCTGTCAACCACCTGTTTGCCACAATTTTCTTTTTTGAACGTCCACAAATCATTTGCCACTTTCATTTATAGTAATAAGCCTCATACATCTCACTTTACTTTTAACTTTATTCGACTCACAACTATCTCACAAGTGGAACCTTTATTACGCTCACAACACATCCCACTACAAAAAACTCTGGAATATTTCGTTGCCAGAATCTCATCGGTGTACTCAACTCACCGATGGATTCCTGACGGTTGTCTGACGGTAACACCGACAGATACATTTCTATTGGTAAAGGTTGACATTGTTGCCGACAGATTACCGACGTTTACTCCGTTGGTATTTTTAAATCCATCGGTGATTCATCGGTAATTCTGTCGCTAAACTGTGTGTGAAAGTCCCGCCAACTGTCCGTCGGTGTTTCTTTTTCCGCAGAACCGTTTGATTTCTGTCGGTAATCCTCATCGGCATTTACTTTTGTCGATAATTATCCGTCGATAAATTCAGTATTTTTTTTAGTGTCCTACCAACTAAGTCAACCAAAATTATTAAAATTTGTGCCGGTCAAAACGTGGCGAACAGGTTGTGGACGGAGGGAGTAGTAAAGTCAGATTTATAAGGTGAAGTCTTTTTTTTTAATTACACAAAGTATATTATCAAATTAAGCAAAGAGAGATATTGATCTTAAGCTTATGATGGGAAATAAAATATAGTAAAGTCTGATTTAAAAGGTGAAGTTGATATAACTTTTGTAGCTAGACATGAATATGTAAGGTGAGACATAAATTGATATATTGTATAGATTAGGGCAGGCAGGATCCCCGGCCCGTGTAAATTTGAGGTAGGCCATAAATTCCTTATGTGCATGGCTAATTAGTATACGGTAATAAAAATAGGTATATTAATATATATATATATATAGGCGATGGCGATACATGAATTTTCTCCTGATTGCACGCCATGCCATTTGCCCATGCACACTGCCTACTACTATATATTAATTCTTACCTAATCATGCATGTATTATCATTATACATTTCATCATATCTATTACCTCAAAATCAAAACATTATGGAACAAAGAAAGCAGCTATTTTTGTTGGCGTTTCTTCTTGTTTTGCCACCTTCGGCGTATACAGCGAGCTTCGATGTCCGGGATTATGGACCCGGCGCCAAAGGAGATATAACCGCTGTAACTAAAACTTCAATTCTTTTCTTTTTTTTCTGTTTTTTGTAATTTTTTTGTGTATATATACAGAAAGAAAGAAATAAATTCTCAACCTAATTTGATTTGATTTGGTTGGGATATATATATAAATGTATAGGCTCTGTTGAAAGCTTGGACGAAGGCATGCAACGAGACGACCCCGGCGAAAGTGGTAATTCCTCCGGGGACGTGGACGGTGAGGCAGGCTCTATTGAAGGGGCCTAACAAGGCGCCGGTGGAGCTTCACTTGCAAGGCAACGTGAAAGCCCTTTCAGACCCTTACCAGCTCCCCGACAAAAAAGGGGAATGGATCACCATCAATTACGTCGACCACTTTACCCTCTCCGGCAGCGGCGTCTTCGACGGCATGGGCGCCACTGCCTGGACCAAGAACGACTGCCACAAGAATAAGAAGTGCATGAAGTTGCCTATTGTACGTAAACTAATTCACTAATGTATTTAATACCCTACCTAGCTCCTTCAATTAATATTAATTGCATGCAGAACCTGAGCTTCAATTTCATCAACAACTCGGTGATTCAAGACGTGACCACCAAAGACAGCAAGAATTTCCACGTCAACTGCATATCCAGCCACAACGTGACGTTCAAGAGATTCAAGGTATCGGCCCCGGCCGACAGCCCCAACACGGACGGCATCCACATCGCGCGCGGGACCAACATCAGGGTGCTCGACTCCGTCATCCAAACCGGCGACGACTGCATCTCCATGGGGGACGAGCTGACGGAGGTGCACATCAAGAACGTCAAGTGTGGGCCCGGCCACGGCATCAGCATCGGCAGCCTCGGCAAGAATAAAGCAGAGAAAGATGTCAAGAAAATCTACATTGAGAACTGCACATTCACCAACACCGAAAATGGCGTCAGGATCAAGACATGGCCGTCGGCGCCGGCGACTTTAACAATCTCCGATTTGAGATTCGTCGACCTGATCATGAACAATGTCAGCAATCCCATCATCTTCGATCAGCAGTACTGCCCTTGGAATCTCTGCTCCCTCGACAAAGCATCGTTAATCCACATTAGTAACGTAAAGATTGCCAACATCAAGGGGACCAGCTTCACTCAGGACGTGCTCGTGTTTGCTTGCAGCTCAACCAAACCATGTACGGATATTCATATCGGAAATGTCGATCTCAAATACGTCGGAGATCCGGCGCTCGGCGGAGCCACCACTAAGTGCCAGAACATCAAGTACACTTCTATCGGCAAACAAAACCCACCTCTCTGCGTCAAGTCTAGTTCCCCCAAACCTCTCCCTAAATAAATAAATAAATTAATTAGCTAGCTAGATATAGTGAATTAATGTTCATCTCAATGTGTCATTAGACTAGAGGCAATGAGGCACGTCTAAAGAATATGGAATATATATGAACTCCAGAAATAAATATATATGCAATTTAATTTCATACAGTTTTTAGTAAAATTAAGGGGTTGAACCCTTAATTAATTTCCAGAATCTTATGCATGTATTAGAGTTGGAGTTTTTTTAAGGACAACAACATAGCCCCATTTGGATAGAAGGACAAATTTATTTCGGGCCACAATTTAGGGACACTAACATTTAAGTGTTGCATCCGTAGGCCAATTTTCCACCCGAACGGGCTATACCTCACGTGATATGCACGTGATAGCTTAGGTGAAGCTCGAAACTGATGTGAAATGCCACATAATACATTAATAAGAAAAAAAAAATGAATAAAAAATAATTTAAATTTAAAAAATGAATTAAAAATGGAAAAAAGGAAAAAGCTTTCTCTCTCTTCTCTCTTTCTCTCCCCCATTTGTATCTCGTCAACAGCGCCGCCCTCCCCTCCCATTCCTTTTCCGTCGACATCTCTCCCGCCCCGTCCCTCCCCTCTCCTCTCGCAACCACCGCCGTCTCACAACGACGCCGACGAATGGTAGCAACATAGAAACAGCCACCGTCGCCGGTTAAGAGAGCCGCCGTCGTGGCTCCTTCTCTCTCAACTCGGCGGCGCACACACACATCTCTGCCCTCAACTCAACATCGCCGTCGATTCTCAGATCCTCAAAATCAAAACGCCGGCGGATTCGCGAAACTGCCGACGAGATTTGAACATACAATTTGGGGAAAAGAAGTTTCTGTTTAAATAAGGACTAGAGAAATGGAATCTGAAATTTAGAGTTTAAATGTGTCCTGCGGTGGTGGATGATGGACGGGCTGGTGATGGCTGCGACGAACGAACGAATTGGATATTAGAGGTGGAGAGAGGAGACGTGAGAGGGGGAGATGGCTAGGAGGTGGAGAGCGGCGGCTCGTAATTTCAGCAATTATTAATGGCGGCGGTGAACGAGAGGCCGGCGCCAAGTAGGAAGATCGAGAGAGGAGAGAGAACAGGAAGGGTGAGGAGGGGTCGGTGGACATCACCGATGTGTCGTCGTCGTTGATTTAGAGGGTTGGTGGTGGTGGCGGTCGGAGAAGAATGGTGGGAGGGAGAAGGGAGAAACAGGAGAGAGAGAGAAAGCAGGGGTGAGTGTGTGTGATGTGGCGTTCCACATCAGCTTTGGACTCCACTTAGGCTATCACATGCATATCACGTGAGGTATAGTCCGATCGGGCTAAAAATTGGTATGCGGATACAATACTTAAATGTTAGTGTCCTTAAATTGTAATCCAAAATAAATTTATCCTTCTATCTAAATTGGGCTAAGTTATTGTCCTTAAAAAAACTCTTAACTCACATGTATTATGCAATGGGTATATATATATATATATATATATATATATATATATATATATATATATATATATATATATTTGTATTTATATATATGCTCCCTCATTTTTAAATAAGTGCCCCCGATGTCAGAAAACGTATACTAAGAAAGTTGATAAAATATTGCTTCTTTTACCCACTAGAACAAAAAAATGGTTTTCCAGATAACAAAAAGTGCCCCAATATATGCTCTATTGGGGCACTTCTTATTTTCAGGGCACTTAGTACATGTGCCTCCAAGTATCGTGTCCCAATAGAGTTAGAGACACTTTTTAAGTGCCTATATACTAGTAGATTACTAGTCAATTTAATATGCCCCGAAATTGATTTCTGGAGTCACATAAAAATGTCCTTTAATATGTTTCAAAATATATTGATAAGTCTATATGTTATTTGGACAAATTTTGTCTAGACAAAAACCGGCCCGTTCATCAATCCGGCCCGAATATATTAATTATCTATTTTTTTTAATAAAAGCATATATCCTGAATTACTTATTTACCTTTACTTATTTTGGCTCCAACTTAACATGTTTTTGGCTCCAAATTAGTACATGATTAGGCGTGCTAATTTTTTCCCTCCTATAATTCCCGCTCATACATATTCACTCCATTTTAATGCCGCCTAATTTTTTTTTTCAACTAATTAATTATTGTTTATTCTTACTATCTATTTCAATTAAAAATAGCAATACTTATGCATATCACGTCAAACCAAAAACAACATCCACACACTAATCTTTTTTCATTGATTATATCCTACCACTAGAATCATATATATCCATAAAGTAATATTATACAAGATTTTAACAATCTCGTATTTTTTTAAAATTACTAGAATATTCAGTTTTACTACTTTATTTGACCAAAATTAGACCATAGTTCTAGTAACGCGATATCTACATGATAATCACGGAATCAACTAAAGTGGCCAATTTATATAATATTATTGAAAATAATTAATTTCTAGACGAATTTGATTACAATCTCGTTTTTTTTTTAAATTCAATTTTACTAACATATTTGACCCAAATGATCAGACCATAGTACCAGTCATACCATAATATCATATAAATTACCATATAAAGTGGGTAATTTATATGATATTATTGAAAATAATTAATTTCTTGACGAATTTTTGAATGAAATTCGTATTTTTTTTAATTATTAGAAATTCAATTTTACTAGCATATTTTTTAATTATTGAGTTTCTATTTCTTTAATAATAATAATAATAATAATAATAATATAATAATAATAATATATAATTCTATTTCAAGTCAACAGATAATCAACCAGATTAAAATAATAATCAACGCTAATTGAGTTTCTATTTCTTTAATAATAATAACAATAATAATAATATATAATTCTATTTCAAGTCAGCAGATACTTTGATGCAAAATATAATTTAATTTAAAAATGCAATGCTCTTAATCAGAAATTAACTAAAATTGAAACAAGCAACTTAACTCGAAGCATAAACAAGCAACTAAAATTTAAAAACGCAATGATCATAATCAGTAATCATAAACATTGTAACAAAATCCAAAAAATTCAATAAATCCTAACAATTACCTAACTCGAAACAACTTAAGTAAATAATTAGATACAACTTCACTGTGTCGATTGTCCTCCGATATCATTTCCACTAGCATGAGAATTTCCTCTACTGCGATCCCTTGTAGTCACGATGCAGATTACTGGAGATAAGTTGTTGCTGAATAACTATACTGTAGTGATTCCAATGTTCATGTTGTTCCGTTATGGCCGCCTTGCCGAACGGCGTTTCACGTACATAATCTGGAACATTTTTTACTTCTGCCAACCCCTTTAAATACTTATAGAGCTCACCATCAAGCCCTGTTAAATGGAAAAAATAAGTCAATTACAGATCAATTATTATTTTACAACGCACTTTTGAATTTTGCTATAATTAAAATCTCATCCAATGAATTGTCAATATTGATACTATAGTATCTGAAAGAGGGAGGAAACACGGAAATGTGTGGCTGCAAAAATAAATCAGGTAAAAAGGTTGAATGAAATGTTTTCTAACTGAAAAGAGAGGAGGGAACAAATAAAACCTACATGGTTTAATATAGCCTTATTATGCGGAGAATCATCTAACAAAAGCGTCTGAGACTCATCAAACTCATGATTCCATATCTTCTTAAGATCTTTCATGAAAATAGGTTTGTTGTCAGGAGTACGTATGTCTGTTCCGGTGCAATCGTTTTGATTCTACAAAGGAATACAAATATCATGAATATGAAATATACAGGAAGTAGGGAAAGAGGCGAGAAATGACTTACCTTTTGAAACTTCAACTTCGAAATTTTATCCTTAAAAATATGTGGAACAAGAAGATCCATGTTTTCCCTGCAATGGTTCCATGAGTGAATATGACACATTAGAATATATCATGATCATGAGACATAGATAGTTAATCATGAGGTTGAGAAGTACTTCGTTCTTGAAGTCCAAACACCCACATCGAACTTCTCAAAGCAGAAATCCAAAAATTCATCACAGTGGGGCCTCCTAAAAACTGATAGGTATATTAAAGCATGTCAGAAAAACTCGTGAGGTGTTAGAAGCCACAAGTTACAAATAATTCTTGTACCTTTATAACACTTTATATCGAAATCACTTTTAACAAGACCCTGCAATTCATTTTTATGGATGACATCGACGAGCAGCCAATTTAAATCAAGAATGATAATCTTTCTTGGTATTGGTTGTTCTTTTTCATCTTTTGAATCATTTTGCCTTTTCCTGCTGCTGTACCCAAGGCTATACTTATTTTCTGGTTCTTGCCTTTTCCTCTTTCTTTCTTTCCTTTTCCCTTCCTGTCTCTCGGTCTCCTCTTCTTCCCTTATTCTCTCTTCTTCTAATAACCCCGGGGTTATAAAGTGTCTGTTAAAATTAAAAAAAATAGTCGGTTTAAAAAGTTTGCTATCTGATCGAACTTTGGTAAAAAAGTAGTCGCTAATTTTTTTGGCAATCTAACCGAAGCCTGTTGAAATTGTTTTGGCTGGATAAAAATAGTGGTGCATTAAGCCAAAAAGAAATATAGTTATCGAAGCAAAAAGGGCTTACTTTTATGTAGTTGCTTCTTGCTTTTTTCTCTCTTATTCCTTCCTTTTCCTCTCCTCTTCTTTCCTTTTCCTCTCTTCTTACTGCTTGTTTTTCTCCTATTTTTCCCGTCTTTCGGCCTCCTCTGCTTTCCGTCTCTCTGTCTCATCTTCTTTCCTTATTCTCTCTTCTTCTTCCAATAACCCTAGGGTTATAAATTGTCTGTTAAAATTAAAAAAATAGTCGGTTTAAAAAGTTTGCTATCTGATCGAACTTTGGTAAAAAAGTAATCGCTAATTTTGTTTGCTATCTAACTGAAGTCTGTTGAAATTGTTTTGGCGGGATAAAAATAGTGGTGCATTAATAAGCCAAAAAGAAATATATTTATCGAAGCAAAAAAGGGCTTACTTTTTTGTAGTTGCTGGCATGTTCCTCTCTCCTATTCGCAAATTTTTAATCTGAAAAGGTAAAATAGAATTTAAATAATTTCAGTATGTACACCAGATACAAATTAATGAACAATCACATAATTAAAATTAATTGTTTGCTAGAAGGATTTAAATACCTTTTCGTAGACTTGCCTGAAACATATGTTCTCTTCGTCATCCCCAATAACACAGTCCTCTTCTTCGTCATCCTCAGAAGAACAGTCCCGACCCTCCGATAGAGGCAAATCTGTCACTAACTTGCGATCACACCAGTCTTGGAGCTCCTTTTTATAGATTTCCAAAAAGTTTTGAGCAAACCCCCCGCTGATTTCTCTAAACTCCAGAGGAGCCTCCTTCCAGGTCAACTTCTCCAAATGTACTCCTTTAAGCCTCAGAAATTATTTAGGGGTAAGATGCAGTTTGTGATACACCAGGCAGTTCATAAAACATATTGGAGCTAAGAGAAGCCCGTACTTCTCTTGTAATTTCAGATTTTCAGGAAGCTGAGGCAGTAAATCAACATACGGAGTCCACCTAACATCCTATTCATGCAAAGATTTGAAAGATCAAATAATAAATTAATGGCTTAGGGGGCAACATCAAGCATAAGAAACCTATAAGATACTGCACATCCACAGTCCAAAACAGCCTTATAGCACAACTGGGCAATTTATCATAAAACAGCATTGTAGTACATATATCCTCTTTCATTTTCATATCTTTCAATGAATTCTTAAGCATGAATATCCAACGGCAAGAAAGAACTTATACAGCTCGAAAGGAGACAAACCCTAATCACTTAGCAAACAAAAATCTCAAGTACAAGCCCGTCAAATTATTCAGATAAGCTCATCAAATTTACTTGCCTTTTCAGTAAGGTTCTCTAAATATACTTTTACATCCGCATAAGAGAGTTTGTGGTTTTGAGAAATTTTTCCTACGACCTCCACACATTTGAGAATAAGTGGCACTATGGACACTGTCGAATCATGATTCACCTTAATGCCTATTAATTCCTCCAATCCCTTTATCCTAACCAAGAAAAAAGCCTGTAAAAAAACAAAACAAGGTAAGATAATTTTATGTACGTTAAAGAAAGCTAGCATGATTTTCTAACTGTTTGTCTAGTGCAATTGATGTTATGCTTGTAATAGAACATTTACCGCCTTTCACATCTAAGTTAAAAACATCCTTAAAACTTTCAACCTTCTTCGGAGCATTAGCTATAAGGGTTACAACTATTGGCAATCCAGTGATGTATAGGATGTCTTCTAATGTAATGGAAAATCTAATGTTATTGTAAATGAATAATTCTTCTCTAGTATCATAAAAGTCTAGCGAAATCTTTACCAAAGGCGTGGGTATATTAGGGCCCTTAATCTTCAGTAAATCAAAAGGGAAATATGTTCTTGAAAATAACCTGTCTAAGAATTCTGGGTCTGTCGAGGACAAACTAAGGAATAATTTGTTGATGGTATTCAACCTTCCCGCTCCTTTAGATGCCATAGTATGCCCGCGACGAGTTGTCTGCGGTGATCGAATTTAGATGGCCGGCGACGACTTGCGGTGGTCGAATCGACGAGTTGTGATTTAATGTACGATACGTGGGGAAGCCCGTTCTTTCACAGCGGTGACAACTGTGGATTTGGAGTCGGCCGCGGCAAACCTTGCAGCAATTTAGAGAGATAGAGAGTTTCAAAAAAAGAAAAAAAGGAACCCTTCAAGAGAGAGAGGAGACGGAGAAGGAGAATGAGAACAGACAATCAATATTCAAAAAATATAAACTCAGCTAATTGAGTTTCTATTTCTTTAATAATAATAATAATAATAATAATAATAATAATAATAATAATATAACCGCAGGGTCGTAAACTATATTCAAGGAGAGATAATCAACCAGATTATAATAATAATAATCAACGCTAATTGTTTCTATTTCTTTAATAATAATAATAATAATAATAATAATAATAATAATAATAATAATAATAATAATAATAATAATAATAATAATAATAATTAGGGCTGGGGAAAAATACCAAATACCGTTATACCACACTTACCGTACCGAAAAAATACCGAATATACCGAAATTTTGGTATACCTTAATTTACGGTAAGGTATGATACCGTACCGAAATTTTTCGGTATGGTAACGGTATTGATTTCAGATACCGAAGGTATACCGTACCATACCGAAAATTCGGTGTATACTCTAAAACCGGTATATACCGTAATAAATTAATAATAAATGTTTAATTATTAATAATAATAGTTATATTTAATAAATAATATTTTTTATTATATTTGTTTGATATCATCACATTAAGTATAAATGTTGTTGGGAGTTTAATTATTGGGATTTTTATCGTATATATATGCACATATTTTTTAAACATACAAATTTTCGGCACGAAACGATAAACAAATATACCATGAAATTTCAGCATGAAATAGTATATTGGTATGGCGGTATACCGGAATTTTTCGGTATACCGAATTTCAGTAAGGTATACCGAAAATGTGGTACGGTACATGTATGTAATTTGCTCCATACTGAAACTTTAGTATACCGGACAAAGGTATACCGAACGGTTCGGTAAGGTAAAGGTATGAAACTTCTTATACCGTTATTTTCGGTAAGGTATAAGGTATGACGAAAATTTTACGGTATACCGTACCGCCCACCCCTAATAATAATAATAATAGTAATATAACCGCTGGGTCGTAAACTATATTCAATAAGAGATAATCAATTAGATTAATTTCCTAAATATATAATTAATTCTGTTGAAGTCAGCAGATATTTTGATGATCCTGAATCTGAGCCTCTTTGATTAATCTTCCCAAAATATAATTCAAAAATTGTTAAGTATTTTTTATTAATCTTCCCAAAATTTAATTTAAAAATGCAATGCTCTTAATTAGAAATTAACTAAAATTGAAACAAGCAACTTAACTCGAAGCATAAACAAGCAACTAAAATTAAAAAATGCAATGATCATAATCAGTAATCATAAACATTCCAACAAAATCCAAAAAATTCAATAAATCCTATCAATTACCTAACTCGAAGCAACTTAAGTAACTAATTAGATACAACTCCACTGTGTCGATTGTCCTCCGATATCATTTCCACTAGCATGGGAATTTTCTCTACCGCGACCCCTTGTAGTCAAGCCTCTTCCCCTTGAATTAGAGCCTCTACCTCTTAAACCACGCGATATCTTCTTTTCAGCCGGATGCTTGAATCGATTCTCCCTTGGCCTTCCTTTATGTGTAGTAATCAATGGATCTAATATAGGAGGCTCTTCATTTCCAGTTTGTACTATTTCAGAAGTAACTCGGCTAACTCGAGCGGGGGTGGAAGAATCCCAGTTCAAGAGCTGTCTTTTCATTGCAGCAAAATGTTCGTTTACAAACTTTATCTTCTCGTCCGAATCAAGTGCTAAGTCGCTGCATAACTTGAATTCTTTCTCCATTTCTTGAGATCTTTTGTACTTCTTTGTCATGACTGGATACCCACCTGCAAAAGAAACGCTAAAATATGGCCTGTACACATCCTTCCGCCATCTCCTAAGCACGTATCTCTCATTAACCACTTCAATATTTCTGTATGCTAATACCTTTAATATGTGACAACACAAAATGCCCTTAGACTCAAACTTTCTACAATTGCACTGAATATATTCTCCGACGGGACGATATTCAACTTGAAAATTGTATTCTTTACCATACCAGTGCTTCAACCTTCCTACTTCTAAAACATTGTACCTCTCTAATGCACCACCAACTATATCAAGAATGTTCACATTGCAGTTCCACATTTGTTTAATTTCTTTCTGAAACAGTACCATAATATCGTTAGTGTATACTCTTGCAAACTGGCCTTCCCACTTGAAATGCGACATACAAACAATGGGCCTGCATTTCGATGAATATTGAGCCCTAAGCTCTTTTCTAAACTTTTCCGTCACTGCGATTTCATATTGCTCAACGAATCTCTTCAAAGTACTCCTATAGTTAATATAATGATAAAAAAAGCATGCATTGACTCACTTCTTTGAGTAGAAGACATACCAGCTCAGAAGATGTGATTCGAATATACTGGCACCCAACTTTGCCTATCCTCAAACAAGTCCTTGAGCCACATGTTATTTTGTAAGCCATACTTATTCTGAAAGGCAGGCCACATGGATTCAAATTCAGAAATGCTCACACTGTCATAGATCATTGCATTGAAATCAGATTTCACGGCAGACAAGTTAGCAGTTCCCTTGAACTTTGTTTTCACCTTCGACAAGATATGCCATATACAAAAGCGATGTATGCTTTCAGGCATGATTTCCTTCAAAGCAATTATGATACTTTCATCTTGATCAGACAAAATTGCCGTAGGCTGAACACCTCTCATTGCATCAAGCCAATTTCTGAAAAACCACTTAAAGGATTCTACAGTCTCGTTTGTCAAAAGACAACATCCGAGTAGGATTGACTGACAATGCTGATTCACTCCGACGACAGATCCGAATGGCATGTTATACTGATTTACAAGGTACGTCGTATCGAAGCTCACAACGTCGTAAAATTCCTCATACGTAGCTCTACTACGAGGATGTATCCACATTACATTGCGGAGTCTAGAATCGTCGTCGAGGTCAAACAAATAGAAGAATTCCCTATCATTCTGCTGCAGCCTCTTAAACAACATCTGAATGGCAGCGGCGTCTCCTTCGCCAAGTCGCAACCTTCTCATCTTCTCGACATAATTTCTACAGTCTTTGACCGTTGCACCTAGATTAGATGGTCCCCCAGAAAGTACTTCCATCATTGTTATACTCTTACACAGTTTCATCCCCTCTTTATCGTATGCTTCTAAATGAACCTGCATATCTGTGACATGGCATGAATTCAGACATTTCCGGCTCAAGCTCATGATTATGCTCGTTGAACACTTTACCTACCATCCAGACATCGCCACCCCTGTGTCTTGCATTTAGACAAACGGGGCAGTCAATCCTCTTACTGTATTTTTTACTTTCTAACTTTCGTCCCCTTTCACACCTGTACTGGACATACTTAGTTGAGGCTCTGCTTCTGCAAGAAATACCGAAACCTTTGGCCTTAGCAAAAGCTGTATAGGCTTCTTTCATTTCATTTTCACTATGAAAAATCATTCCATATTTTGGACCATTTTGTATCATCTCTTGATATGCGCTTTCACCTTCATACAAACAATCTTCGAATTCAGCTTCGTGCATTGCATCTTTGTCCATTTCATCTTCCTCATCTACTTCTTTCTCCATTTGGTCATCTTCTTCTTCTTCTTCTTCTTCTCCTTCTTTTTCTTCTTCTTGATGTATTTCGTGCTCAAACTCATAACCGTTATCATTATCAGACAAATTAATTGATGCATTGGTCTCATCTTCATGAACTGAGACGGGAGATCCGAATATCATATGCATGAAATCATCTCGTGAAGCTTCATCCGCCATGGTAGAATGTTTTTTTTTTAGTTTTTGTGCAGAGTTGGAATAGGGGAGGATATTGAAGGTTAATGAAACGTTCATGTTAGTTAATAAAGACTTAAGCATGCTTGTGACTAGGGATACACAATAAAGTAGTAACTTGTAATGATTGCCCTCCTTAAGATTGTAGTTAAATATCCAACGATCAAGATTTGTGAAGCCTTGCAAAATTTTAAAAAAATGCGAATTCATTTAGAAAGATAGAATTTGTAAGAATTACAAAAAAAATACGAATTTTAATCAAAGATTCTAATTATTTTCAATAATCTTAGTTAAATAAGCCACTTTGGATCGATTCCATGATTATTATACAGGTACTATGGTCCAATTATTATTATTATTATTATTATTATTATTATTATTATTATTATTATTATTATTATTATTATTAAAGAAATAGAAACTCAATTAGCGTTGATTATTATTATAATTTGGTTGATTATCTCTCCTTGAATATAGTTTACGATCCCGCGGTTATATTATTATTATTATTATTATTATTATTATTATTATTATTATTATTATTATTATTATAGAAACTCAATTAGCGTTGATTATTATAATCTGGTTGATTATCTCTCCTTGAATATAGTTTACGACCCCACGATTATATTATTATTATTATTATTATTATTATTATTATTATTATTATTATTATTATTAAAGAAATAGAAATTCAATTAGCGTTGATTATTATTATAATCTGGTTGATTATCTCTCCTTGAATATAGTTTACGACCCCGCGGTTATATTATTATTATTATTATTATTATTATTACTATTATTATTATTATTATTATTATTATTATTATTATTATTATTATTATTATTATTATTATTATTATTATTTTCAAGTTGTATACGCTGATTAGGGTTGAGAATTAGATTGAATATCATTGATATTAATATAAAAAAACATAGTCCATAATAATAGTCCATAAAAACATTAGATAAACACACAAAAAACAACATTAACGCTAAAATTTAAAAAAAGAAATTGTCCATAAACACATTAAACATGAACTTGTGCATTTTCTTGTTGGTTCTTCTCTGTTGCCAATCCCAACCAAACCGGGTCCGCGCCAGCGTGTGCCGCCTTCAACCATTCCCAGTCCACGTTGTACAAAGGTCCACCAATGCAGAGATCATGCAGCGTGTGAATGTTGGGTTCACCCCGCAACCTGAACAGCGTGTGGAGAATTGGCTCCTGCGAAGAATGAAATTAAAGATAAAAAATCAATAACAAAAAACATGCATGGAGAAAAAATATTAAATCATACTCACGTGAACCAGCTGGTTAAAATATTGTTGATCAGCCATGACTCGATTGTTTTGAGCGTCATATGAGATACCTCGCTTCCAAATAAACCACTTGAACTCATTGTAGCGAAGGCTAAGCTCATGCAACTTCAGGACTATTTCGTAACTAGTGAGTGGACCATCTAGCCTTGGAACCAAGGCGGCTAACTCAAAGGCAATGGTATGAATTTCCAGGCAGAATACAACTTTGTCAGACATACATTGTCATGGCCCCTTATCCCTAGGGATGGCACAGCCGAGGCGTGACTCGGGAGGGGAATTAAGAAACGGGGAAGAATGGGGGAATGATAACATTTCAATGAAAAGAAGAGGGAAGTTCCATGAATAACCTAGCATAATATAGATGAAGATGAATTAATCCCGAAGGAATCACATAGAATTCAATGTGGACTTACATAATATGAATGATAGGGAAATACTTAGAACATATTTCAAAGTATTTAGATAATAAGACTTGGCAAAATAACTAGATAAAACAGAGTGTTTGCAGCGGAAAGACATAGTTTAGTTACATATATGAAGATATATAACCGGTGCTTAACATCGTTTCATAATACAAAAGCTTCCACTCAACACCCTCCATCACGTCATCTGCTCAACCTGCACAGTTTTAAAAGATATGCAGGGCTGAGTACAAGGTACTCAATGAACACATGCCAAAAATACAAAACATACTTTCATATTTATTATCATGCATATAAAGCAGTAATACACAGGGGTTTTAGGAAAAACCTGTGTTTACTAAATCATTATATCTCATATAGCGCAATGTCATCATCATATTAACCATATCCAAATACGCCAGGGAAGGTGGCCACCTTCTGCGAATGTTACTCCTCGAGACCGGCCACTCCGAAGAGAGCTCACAATCTCGAGTACTGTGTACACTAACCCTGGCTAGCGACCTTTGTCTAGCTCAGGATCCGATCGTTTTTCATAGGTTGGCAAGCCAACACAGATAGGTTTATAGGAATCCACATAAAAATATTTATGCATAATAATCATTTAAAAACATAGATCACTTTTAAAGCATTTAAAAAATAACGAGTAAGAACTCGATTCATTTTCGTTAGAAAGCCCACCTGGTAAAGCAAAAGAAAAGCAAAGTGATTACGTCCTCCGACTCTTCCTTAGGCTTCACTTCATTCCTCCACCTTACATCGTAAACAACTAAGCTTTAGAGGTCGATCGAGCCTAATGAATTCTAACGAACAAAGGACTCGATAAACTAGCTTTGGACTTTAGAGCTTTGCATTCATTCTAAGTCTTTTAAAAAGAAACCATGAATTTAACCAATAACTCAACTTGACCATATAAGATGTCAAAACATTACTAAACCATCAAACGATAACTAGACTTCACTTCACAAGCCCCTTGGTTCAAAAACCAAACATTTAACACTTAGCATTTTCACAAATAAAAAATTCTGTGCACATGTACTGGACAGAGACATAATTCTGGAATTGCACAGGAAGAACTAGAGGGCGTAATTTATATCATTAGTAAGCTACGGATGTCTACTTTCCAAACCAACTTGCGGATCTCAAAAATATTAAACGAGCAAAGAGTTATGATTATTTTGGTGAAAGGTGGCAGAGCTGCCAGAACTGCTGCGAAATTAAAAAGGTAGACGAACTTAGCTTTCGACACTAGCCAAGTAACTCCTAATCATGCAAACCTTAATCATCCATAACGTACATATACACACATACAAACCATCACATTCTTCTTCAATCGAAACCCAATCATTTGAAGAAATAATGAACATAACATCTTATTGCCAAATCATTTTTCACCAAGTACTTGACAAGAAATCCTTTTACAAAAATTCACCAAAGTCCCATAACCTTCTATACACCACTGCGATCACTTAACACGTGTACATATGTATGAAATCTTAAATCAACATACTTATTATTTGATTAACAATTAAGCCTCATGCCCTTAATTAATGCTTTCGAATTTAGAGGTAGAATTCAATAAGCAAATTTATAAACCGATACAATTTGAACCTCAAATCCTTCATTTTCTCAAAACATGCCTACTAACTTTTAGCAAAATCTCAACTTTAACAAATTCAATTTGAAAACTAACAATTCCTATAACAATGCATCATCCCATACATCATCTATTACCATCCAACATCAAACAACACGTTTAATCCAAAATCTTCAATTTCTCTTTAATTTTCGGACCTAGCTAATACGACCATGGTCAAAACATGCTTCAAAAGTTCTCAAAAAATCACAACATATTCCTCATTTATACTTAATTACTAATATCCAATCATATATCCCACGTCATCAACATATATTAATGTAGGCTCGTGCCTTTGCCTCCAATCAAAATTTTAAAAACATTTTATAAAATTTTAACAAAATTATATCATGTTCATTTTCCATTCCTAAACACTAATATCAAGTTATTTTAGTCATAAAGCCAACATACCAAGAATAAAACTTAATTCTTTCTCTCCAACGAAAATACAAAATATTTTATAAAAATTCGATAAATTCACCATAACATTATTTCATGAAGTAGAAGCATAATCCATAAATAAAACACAAGCTTTCTTATTTTCGTTTTTTTCATGCCCTAGTCCTAAACATGGGTCAAAATTATTCTAATTACTCCTAAACACCATAGAATCATCATAGGAACATCATATAAAAGATTGGACACCAAACCCATATTATTTCCTAATTTTTGAAATTTCTTAGTTGCTCAAAAACGAATTTTGTTCGGATAGAAGTGAAGAGGAGAAACTAACTTACTTGAATACGAGCTCGGAATAAAAATCGAACCAAGAAATGGACTTGAGCTTGAGCTTCAAGGTGTAACAATGGAGGAAACTCTCTCTCTTTCTCTCTCTATTTTTTTCGCAGGAAATGAAAATGAGCATGAAAGTGTTTGTTGCTTCTTTTCTTTTTCCTTTAAGAGAGAGATGAGTGAAGGGGATAGAGTAGCTTAGACTAGGTGAGTTATCTAATTTTGGGTGGGTGTTTGAAAAAAGTAAGGATTAAATTAATATAGGTTATTGTAGGAAACACGGGATGCCTTTTATTACAGATATAAATCTCCGAGTATCGAAGGAATGTCGTATTAATTAAATTCTCGAGTCGTAAATTAAAATTATTAGCCAGAGAAAAATTACACAATTCACATAACAAGAATTATCGAGTAAACGACTTGATATAAATTATATATTTATTTATTTATATATATAGAAATTTGATTTCTAAATTAAATACGAGACACTAATTTAAGCTTATCGGCTTACTTTATTTCAATTACTTAAGAATGCAAAAGCCCTAACTTAAAATCTTAAGATTTAATTAACTCTGAATTAAAAGACTGGGGCATTTCATCCTACCCCTCTAAAAAGAAATTTCATCCCGAAATTTATATACCTCTCCGAAGAGTTCAGGGTACTTCTCCCTCATCTTGTTTTCAAGTTCCCACGTTGCTTCTTCCTGCCCGTGGTGGCTCCATAAAACTTTCACCAAGGAAATTGATTTATTCCTTATTTCTTGCACCTTCTGATCTAAAATCGTTTCAGGTCTCTCTTCATAGCTCAAATCGGGACTAAGAACTACATCGTTCTGATGAATCAAATGCTTGGGGTCAAATACATACTTTCTCAACTGAGAAACGTGGAAAACATTGTGAACATTCCCAAGACTTAGTGGCAAAGCCAATCTATAAGCGACTGGACCAATTCTTTCTAGAATCTCAAACGGCCCTATAAAACGCGGTCTAAGCTTGCCCTTAACACCAAACCTAATTATCCCTTTTGAAGGAAAAACTTTGAGAAAAACCTTATCTCCACTTTTGAATTGCAATTCAGTTCGGCGTGTATCAGCATAGGACTTTTGTCGGGTCTGGGCCTCTTATATTCTTTGGCGTATCTTATGGACAATCTCGATCATCTCATTGACTGCGTCTGGCCCTAGAACCTTTCTCTCACCTACTTCATCCCAGTAAAGTGGTGATCTACATTTCTTCCCATATAAGGCTTCATAAGGCACCATGTCTATCGTCTCCTGATAGCTGTTGTTGTACGCAAACTCGATCAACGGCAAAATATGCTCCCATCTTTCACTATGATCCAACACCACAGTTCTTAACATGTCTTCTAGTGTTTGAATTGTTCTTTCAGACTGACCGTCGGTTTGCGGGTGGAAAGTTGTGCTGAAATTTAGACGCGTGCCCAATTTCTTTTGCTAGCTAGTCCAAAATCTAGAGGTAAACTTTGTGTCTCTGTCTGATGTGATTGACATTGGCACTCCGTGTAAACGCACAATCTCATGGACATATAACTGGGCTAGCTTTTCAGCTCCATGGGTAATCGGAATTGGCAAAAAGTGAGCTGATTTCGTGAGTCTGTCTATTATAACCCATATAGCAGTATTCCCTCGTTTAGACTTCGGCAAACCAGTCACAAAATCCATCGTTATACCTTCCTATTTCCATGTCGGATTTTCCAATGGTTGTAACTTTCCATACGGTCGTTGGTGTAAAGCTTTTACTTGTTGACATGTCAGGCATCGCTCAACAAATGAAGCTACATCTCGTTTCAATCCTTCTCACCAGAACATCTTCTTTAAGTCCTGGTATATCTTGGTACTTCCTGGGTGAGCAGTGTAAGGAGTATCATGAGCTTCACTCATGATCTCATTCTTCAGATCCTCGTCATGTGGAACACATAGCCTTCCTTCAAATGTGATCGCGTTATCGGCTGCCTCATGGTAACCTCCGGGTTATCGGATCTAATTTTCAAACGTAATTTCTCAAAAGCTTCATCTTTTCTTTGAGCTGTTATTATTCTTTCCCTCAGGTCTGGTGTTGCCACGAGCGCTGCAACACGATCTATTATCGTTTCAGGAGGATGAACAATCTCTAAACTCATCTTTTCCAATTCTTGGATGAGTTTCTCCTCTTGAGTTAGGATAAATCCCAATTTTGATTGAGTCTTGCGGCTCAAAGCATCGGCTACCACGTTAGCCTTACCAGGATGATAATTGATACTACAGTCATTGTTGGGAAAATTAATAGAGTTTTGATTTGATTTCCAAAACCCAGCTGACCCCAACCGAGTAGATGATTGCACAAGCCTAAGCATTTTTCAGCTCACCTATTTGACCTTATAGAGTTTTTAAGTTTACAGGTAGAGTCACTGAAGATAGCAGAAGACACAGCTAAGCGGACACAGCTGAGGAATTCAGCAGAACAGACTCAACAGAGCAGACCAAGCAGAGTCAAAGACCCAGCAGTTAGGGCTGTAAACGAGCCGAATCGAGTCGAGTATTGGTCTGCTCAAACTCGACTCGATTAAATATTCGCTTGCTCAAACTCGACTCGAGCTCGAGTCGAGTTTCTGCCATCGTGATCGAACTCGACTCGATCCAAAATTAGCGAGCTCGAGTTCGGCTCGAGTTCGACTCGTCAAATACTCGATAACGAGGTATTCGAGCTCGAGCTCGAGCCAGACTCGTCAAGAACTCGATTATATTTAAATTTAGCTCGATACATGTTAATCGAGCTCGAGCTCGAACTCGCTTAAAGCTAATTTTTTAATTTTATGTACAAAACTCGATTATTAGACTCGCGAACAAGCTCGACTAAAACTCGATTTGTAGGCTCGCAAACATACTCGATTGTAAGCTCGCGAACATGCTCGATTAAATACGAGCCGAGCATGTTCGCGAGCCTGTCGAGTCGAGCAATATGATGCTCGAACTCGGTTCGATAAACTTATCGAGCTCGATTTCATGCTCGAACTCGACTCGATTAGTTATCGAGTCGAGTGCCGAACGAGCTTTTTTCGAGTCGATCGCCGAGTAGCTCACGAACGGCTTGACTCATTTACAGCTCTACCAGCAGTATCAAGACCCAGCTCAGTGACAGAAACCCAGCTCAGTGTCAAAGACCCAGCTCAGTGTAAAAGACCCAGCTCAGTGTCAAATACACAGCTCAGGTCTAAGACAGCTCAGGTTAATGACACAGCTCAGGTTAATGATACAGCACAGGTCTAAGATACAGTTCAGAGTCAGGACGCAGCAGAGTCCAAGACGCTGAAGACACAGCAGAAACGGTTAGCAGCTCGAAGACGAAGACCTTCTCCAAGACAAGATCCCGATGTCAGAAGATCTTATCTGACGCAGTCAAATCAGAGAAGAAATAGCTTCTGCAGATGCAGACCTACTTCGTAGGTTAAAGGCCAGAAGTCAATGAGAGTAGGTAAGATTCAAACGGCTCTTTTCCAACAGCTAGTTTGAACCTCCACCTATATATATCTCCTCACCATTGAAGAGAAGAAGCAGAGAGTGAGAGAGGCTGACGAGACGACTGAAGAAATAAAATAGCAAATAGAAAAATGAACAACGATCTTCAAAGCCAAATCTTTCAAGAACACCCAGCCAGTCAGCTGTATTCTTAGTTGTTCACATATTCAGTCATAGGCAAAATAGATCAGAATAGAAATATCTTAAGCCTAGTTTGAACGAGTTCATCATACTCATTGTTCTTCATTGTAAGAATTCGTTCATAGTTGGAAAACCCTTACCCAAATCCTAAAAGGTTAGGTCAAGGTACGCCTGCTCAAAGCGTGTAATTCGAGTGGTCAGGTTTTACAGTACCCGGAAACTGTAAGTCAGGTTTTTTCAGTGCCCGTAAACTGTTGGAACACAGCTCGGGTTAGAGTTGTGAAGTTGCTTGGTACTTGGAAATCAAGTGGTAGTGATTTACCAGTGAACCTGGTCATGGACGTAGGAGGTGTTACTCCGAACCACGTTAAAATTGCTTTGTTCTTTATTGCTTTGTTTTATGCATTCTGCTAACTCCTCTCATGAGCATTATTTCAAGCTGCATAAACTGACTAACTGAAAAGTGCAATAGAGCTTTGCAATATATTTTGAAGCAACAAATGGACTTTCCAAACCCACCAACTTCCGTACACACTCACACAGCCAGCTGTGTCGATCAAGCTGCCATCCAGCTGGATCGAACACAGCAGGCTCTCTAAAAAGAGTTTTAACTTAGAAAAGTTTTTAAACCTTGGTGTATTCACCCCCCCTCTACACCAAGGTATCTGTCTTGGGACCAACAATTGGTATCAGAGCAGTGGTTCAAAAGATCACTGTATCTGTGTCAAGTCAGCTTCTTTGCTGATAAGTGGTCATCTGAACCGATTCTTCAAAGTTTCAATTTTTTTTAAATCATTATATTGCATACTATCTTGAGAAATCATGAATCCGGGCATGTGTCCGAGATGCGAATGTTACAGGAACTATCTCCATAACTTGGGGTACGAAGAACAAGATACCAAAGTATTTTGGAGCACTGGAGAGAGGATTTCACTCAGCAGCAAACCGGATGGACTGTGATGCAATCGTCTCAAGCCACCAGGAGATGAGAAGAACAGAAAGACTAATTGACTATTTGGAACGTCTCTTACTCAGAGTATATGACACCATGAGAGACAACCATCAGAGTCATCACAATATCTGATGGATATTCTGAAGAATGTCCAAGAGATGCAACCAACAAAATTGATCTGGGGGTCACAAGAAGAAGAATCATCTAGTCAGATAAATGAAACAAAACTGACTCCCAAGGCAATAGAGACAGCCTTTAGAGCTCAATCAAGAAGATCAGTTCAATCAACTCAGCCTGGAAGAATCAACAAGGAGCTATGCTTGTACGGAACATCAATAGGCTGGAACACAGCATGGAAAGGTACAAGATTATCGTGAAGGTTCATCACGACAAGCAACTCTACCCAAAGAGAAACCCTGCTGAGTCATCCTCCCGGAGAGAGAGGATAAAAGATAAAGAAAATGAAGAAACCCAGCTAGCTGACTGGGACCAGCTGTGAAATAAAGACAGCTAGAGACAAAACTAAAAACTCAGCCAGTCTCCCTGCTGAGTACATTGGTCTCAAAGAAGAATTCAAAAGCAGCAGATGAATCAGCTGGATTTGGGACAGCTGACCTTATCAAAGGAATGAGCCAATGATGAGAAAATCCGCTAAAAGGAAGTAGGATGCAGCTGAAGAAAAAGTCACCTGCTATCAAATCAAGAAGATGAATCTAGCTGAGGGGGAACTCAGTTCAGCAGACTCACCAACAATTGGTATCAATAATTGATCTCATTCCAGTCAAATAGAATTATCAAGAAGAGCATCCAGCAGGAAATACTCAGCTGGATCACCGTGTTGGACTAACTCAGCAGAAACCCCAAGGACTTCAAAATGAATTTATCAATTCAAAGGGAAACTCTACATAGCTGGAAAGAGTCAGCAAAATCAAGAAAAATACCCAGCTGGATGCATTCACAAAGACAGACTCAGCCGGAATCACCAGCTGAAGAAAAACCCGATCCAACGGAGGAATCAAGCTAATTCTCTAACCCAGCTGACGATATGAAAAGCACCCAAGAGATTACTCAACATCTGAAGGACACCGTTGTTGGGAAAATTCACACAGAAGCACAACATGCTGAAATCTAAATCAAGATGATGTGTGAATTACTTGGACTGCTCAAACCAGATGAAGTAAAATCGTCCAGCTAAGGGAGAACAAGACTCAGCTGGATAATGAAAAGCTAATGAGACATCAGGATAGAAGAATTCAAACCCAGCTGGATCTTTCAACTCAGTTTAACAAGGGAAACCAGCTGAGGGGGGAATCAAGCTCAGCTGGATAATAAAACTGAAGAAAAGCTCATTCAACAAAAAGAAAACACAGCCGTGGTATCAGCTGACTACAATGATCAGCTGATAGGTTTGCAGACTTTTTTTATCTTTTTCCTGAAGAACATGTTTTTTTTTAAAGAAAAAAAAATATTTGAATTTAACTCAAATACCCAGACATTCCTTAAATGGATTAGTCAATAAAGCCATCCATCCCATCGAATCCCATCGCATTTATTGAAAAGCATGCAGGATACTGTAGCTCGGGAGAACTGAGGCAGAAGTCAGAACTGTTCGACTACCTCACGCGCGCGTGACCTACACTTTATTTACACACGTCATATGACATGTTGTGCAAATCTTTCTCAGCCGCAGATCTTCAATTCTTTTGCCAAGATCTCAACCTTACATCAAAATGGACAGTTGATATATACATCTAAAATATGCAAATCTTCACCATATTTTCTTTTGCCCATACTTATCTCTGAAATTTATATCTCAGATTCGTGATTATCTCTTTGCAAACACTCTCCCCTAGTATCTTCGTCTTTCTAACCTCTTGCTACAGAAGAAGATCATGGCCCCAAAGAAGAAGACACCAGGAGCAAGCCAGACTGAGAATTTGATGTCAAAGCTTCATTTCGAGAGTTGTTTAACTCTCAAGAACTACCAGAACTCAGAGTTCCAGGAGGTGCTGGATCTCATCGAGAAAGCCGGACTGTTGCAATGGGCAACTGCGAGACCGAAGAACATCTTCCGCCGGGAAGTGACAGAATTCTTCCTGAAGATGACAAACCGAGATGAACGTCTCCGCTCCAACATCACTCTGCAACTCAAGGAAAAGACGGGGCATACAACTCCTTGGGATGTCGACATCAACATCAACCGGATATTGAACAAGCTGTTCGGCTTCAAGACTCTTGGGGACCGCTCCCCAGAAAACTACACCAGAGAAGAAATCCAGGTCGAACTGGATAAGATGTTGTTCAAACCGGAACCGTATAGGGCAAGCATGTCCAAGCTCCTGCTCAAGCCCAAGTACAGACTACTTCTGGATGTCACCCAGAAGTGCATCCTCGGTATCGCTGGATCTCAAGGAGAGATCAGCATACCCAAGCTGAAACCGATGATAGCCATCCTCAGGAATGACCCTGTGGATTGGTTCTCCTACTTCATAGGAAAATTAGAAAAAGAATCTAAAAAGATTCATTTTGAAGATATCAGCTTCACCCAGTACAGCTGTAGGGAGACAATCTATCTATGCACCAAAGTGACGTGTATAATAGAAAGCTATACTACCGGACGGAAAATCAAGTGACACGACACAGAAGAATTTTCTGTGTCCAGAATACTTTTTGAGAAGCCAAGTCAGCTCACTGACTTGTTGAAGAAAGTAGCCCCTGAAGGGAAGAAGAAGGTACAAGAGGCAAAGCAGCAGACTGCCTCTCCCTCTCAAGAGAGAAAAAGGAAGCAACCGGAGGAGACACAACCAGCTGGATCTCCACCTGCCAAAAAGAAGCTGAAATTCAAGGCAGCCAGCAAACCAGCTGAGGAGGCATCAGAGAAACCAGTTGATGAGCCAGCTGAATCTGAGTCCACTCCCACAGCATCCCCAATCCAAAAGAAGAAAACTGAGTGGAGACCAGTCACTGAGGAGACAGCTCAGGGATCCTTCTCCAGCTTAGACAATGGAAGGGAGTTCGTGATTACATCACGAGAAACTGAAGAACCACAAATAGTGGTCTCCCACTCTGACCCAAAGGATGCTATTTCCCTTCGTCAATTTCTTCAAGCATCTTCACAACCCGCTCCAGTTGATCCGCTCAACAAGACTATCCTCTCCTTCCTCTTCATCCTCAGGTATCTCTCTCAGATTCCCCACCCACTTGCTCAGTACCTGAAACCGCTCAACTCCAAAGTTCAGCACCCCGCTCTCCAACCAAAGAACCATCTCTTGTAAGAGAGCAGGTAGATATTCAATTGACTGAAGATCCTTCACAGCCAGCTGACACCCAAGCTGAACTCTCTTCTAATCCCAGCTCACCCAAAGAACCCCATCCAGCTGACGCTCCTTTGCAGCTGGATGATGAAAACCAAGCTGAACCTACCAGCCCTTCTGAGGAATTTGAAATCCTCAGTCCCAGAGCCGTTGCACGTGCTGCCACCATCATGAGATTCGATGACCTCAGACTTCAAGGGGTAAAGAGCGCACTGCAACAATACCCTTCTCTTTCTTCACTCCCCGTCGCACTAGTCATCGTCAGCGACTTCAAATTTTACCTTGCTACCAAGATGACTACTTGGTATGCAAATGACGAACTTGTGGAGCTCTACTCCTTCAATAAGCTCAAAGCCGAAGAAGCTACTATGCAAGAGATCTTTGGATTTGGAAGTCTCCAGGATGCCTTCATGCATCAAGACGAGCTGATCCAAACTCTCATCCAGAAGGCTAAGCAAGATGAAGTACCGCCATCTGAGGAGGTAATCGTAAGAGCCAACTCTTACCTCCACACTCTCAGCTGGATTGTTCCAGTTGAGAATGCCAAGGAAGCTGCACCTGCCGACACATCTGAGGCAATGGTTATTGAAGACGAGCCAACTACTGCAACAGTTGAGCCCGCAGAAACTGCCCCACCAAGTCCAATTGCCGATGACACTCGCTCACTAGTCGAGATCGAGGCAGACAAACCCAGCCAAGTCGAATCCGGGATCCAGATGGATCCTGATGCCGTGCTTTCTGATACAATGAAGGACGAAATCACCAAACAAGTTGAGGAAATCCTATTCCATGATAGACTCAAATCAAATGTTGACACCCTTCTGCGCATCACAGCTGTAGAATGACAAGTCTACTGTAATGGACAGTCCATTGATGAAGTTCACATATTTGCCCAGAATCTACAGGAAAGCACCAGTCAAGATCTCAAGCAATCTCTCGTCTCTCAAGGCATTGATCAGTCAACTAATCTAGAGAAGAGAGTCCCTGAGATCATTTCAAAACTTCAAGCTCCACTGGAAAGCAGCATCAGCGACCTATCCAACCAGATGGCAGCTCTCCAAGAGCAAGCGCTCTCCAACAGAACTGACATTCATACGCTGTTCAACCTCTACAAAGCTGGAAGTAACAGCACAACACAGCTCAACCACGTCACAGCAGACAACACAGCCAAGATTGCTGATGTTGACAAAGCCCTGGCCCAGCTAAATGAGACAGTCATCAACCTATCCTCTACCCTTGTTGATAATGCCAAAAATGGGGAAGGTAAGGGGGAAGGTAATGACAAGAGAAAAACATCAAGGGCAGGAAAAGGGAAAGTTGTAGCTGAAAATAAAATCCAAGTACTGCAATCTGAGATTGATGAAGTTGTTGCTGAGCTGGAAGCAGAAGAACCAGCTGAACGGAGAGGAAAATGGAGCAAAATGGCCATTCCTCTTGCCAAAGCAAGCGGAGCCACGCTAAAACAAATCAATGATACTCAATGGCTCATCAACAAAAGCAAGAGATGAAAAGCTTTCAAGAGCAACAGAAGAAGAAGAAAGTTTCCTCAATGCTGAAGAAAAGAAGCAGAAGAAGAAAAGAGCAAACATCAGAGCATCCAAGAAAAAGTCTCAGATACCAATGAACTGGAGAAGAATAGATGAATGGATCCCAGAAGAGTTAAACGATGACTGGGAACATACAAAATTCGAGTTCATTGAAGACAGCTTAGGTTAATGACACAGCTCAGGTTGAAGACACAACTCAGGTTAATGATACAGCACAGGTCTAAGACACAGCTCAAAGTTAAGACACAGCAGAGACGCTTAGCAGCTCGAAGATGAAGACCTTCTCCAAGACAAGATCCCGATGTCAAAAGATCTTATCTGACGTAGTCAAATCAGAGAAGAAATAGCTTCTGCAGATGCAGACCTACTTCGTAGGTTAAAGGCCAGAAGTCAATGAGAGTAGGTAAGATTCAAACGGCTCTTTTTCAACGGCTAGTTTGAACCTCCACATATATATATCTCCTCATCATTGAAGAGAAGAAGCAGAGAGTGAGAGAGGCTGGCGAGACGACTGAAGAAATAAAAGAGCAAATAGAAAAATGAACAACGATCTTCAAAGCCAAATCTTTCAAGAACACCCAGCCAGTCAGCTGTGTTCTTAGTTGTTCACATATTCAGTCATAGGCAGAATAGATCAGAATAGAAATATCTTAAGCCTAGTTTGAACGAGTTCATCATACTCCTTGTTCTTCATTGTAAGAACTCGTTCATAGTTGGAAAACCCTTACCCAAACCCAGAAAGGTTAGGTCAAGGTACGCCTGCTCGAAGCGTGTAATTCGAGTGGTCAGGTTTTACAGTACCCGGAAACTGTAAGTCAGGTTTTTTTCAGTACCCGCAAACTGAAAGGTGTAGGCTTGACAGTGCCTGTAAACTGTTGGAACACAGCTCGGGTTAGAGTTGTGAAGTTGCTTGGTACTTGGAAACCAAGTGGTAGTGATTTACCAGTGAACCTGGTCGTGGACGTAAGAGGTGTTACTCCGAACCACGTTAAAATTGCTTTGTTCTTTACTGCTTTGTTTTATGCATTCTGCTAACTCATCTCATGAGCACTATTTCAAGCTGCATAAACTGACTAACTAAAAAGTACAACAGAGCTTTGCAATATATTTTGAAGCAACAGACGGACTTTCCAAACCCACCAACTTCCGCACACACTCACACAGCCAGCTGTGTCGATCAAGCTGCCATCCAGCTGGATCGAACACAGCAGGCTCTCTAAAAAGAGTTTTAACTTGGAAAAGTTTTTAAACCTTGTGGTATTCACCCCCCTCTACACCAAGGTATCCGTATTGGGACCAACAGTCATAATCCTTTACTAGTTCGAGCCATCTTCTTTGTCTCATATTCAGGTCTTTCTGCTTGAAAAAGTATTTTAGACTCTTGTGAACAGTGAAGATCTCACACCTTACTCCGTAAAGGTGATGTCTCCAGATCTTCAGTGAATGCACAACTGCAGCTAGTTTCAGATCATGCGTGGGGTAATTCTTCTCATGTGGCCTTAGTTGTCTTGAAGCGTAGGCTATCACCTTCCCGTCTTGCATCAAAACACAACCTAATCCATTCTTGGATGCATCAGTATAAACCACATACCCCTTGCTCGCTTCCGGTACTGCTAAAACTGGCGCAGTAGTCAATCTCTTCTTGAGTTCCTGAAAACTCACTTCACATTCATCCGTCCAAGTATACTTGATTCCTTTCCTGAGCAGTTGTGTCATAGGTCTAGCAATTTTGGAAAATCCCTCAATGAATCTCCGGTAATATCCGGCTAGTGCCAAGAAACTCCTAATATCATTAGGGTTGGTTGGTGACTTCCAATCACGCACTGCTTCCACTTTTGCAGGGTCTACTTTAATACCTTCTGCTGACACAATGTGCCCAATAAACATTATCTCTTTTAGCCAAAATTCACACTTACTGAATTTGGCATAAAGCTTCTCGGTCCTCAGTATCTCCAACACTATTCTCAGGTGTTATTCGTGTTCTTTCTCATTTTTAGAATAAATGAGAATGTCGTCTATAAATACTAAGACAAACTTATCCAAGTATGGGTGGAAAACTCTATTCATGAGGTCCATGAATACGGCAGGAGCGTTGGTCAATACTAATGGCATGACTATGAACTCATAGTGACCATATCTCGTTCGAAAAGCCGTCTTGGGTATATCTTCCTGTTGGTTCCAAGACGGATACCTTGGTGTAGAGGGGGGTAAATACACCAAGGTTTAAAAACTTTTCCAAGTTAAAACTCTTTTTAGAGAGCCTGTTGTGTTCGATCCAGCTGGATGGTAGCTTGATCAACACAGCTGGCTGTGTGAGTGTGTGCGGAAGTTGGTGGGTTTGGAAAGTCCGTCTGTTGCTTCAAAATATATTGCAAAGCTCTGTTGCACTTTTCAGTTAGTCAGTTTATACAGCTTGAAATAATGCTCATGAGAGGAGTTAGCAGAATGCATAAAACAAAGCAGTAAAGAACAAAGCAATTTTAACGTGATTCGTAGTAACACCTCCTACGTCCACGACCAGGTTCACTGGTAATCACTACCACTTGGTTTCCAAGTACCAAGCAACTTCACAACTCTAACCCGAGCTGTGTTCCAACAGTTTATGGTCACTATCAAGCCTACACCTTTCAGTTTGCGGGTACTGAAAAAAAACCTGACTTACAGTTTCTGGGAACTGTAAAACCTGACCACTCGAATTACACGCTTCGAGCAGGCGTACCTTGACCTAACCTTTCTGGGTTTGGGTAAGGGTTTTCCAACTATGAACGAGTTCTTACAATGAAGAATAAGGAGTATGATGAACTCGTTCAAACTAGGCTTAAGATATTTCTATTCTGATCTATTCTGCCTATGACTGAATATGTGAACAACTAAGATCACAGCTGACTGGCTGGGTGTTCTTGAAAGATTTGGCTTTGAATATCGTTGTTCATTTTTCTATTTGCTCTTTTATTTGTTCAGTCGTCTCGCCAAACTCACCAGTCGGCTTATTCTCTTCAATGGTGAGGAGATATATATAGGTGGAGATTCAAAGTAGCCGTTGGAAGAGAGCCGTTTGAATCTTACCTACTCTCATTGACTTCTGGCCTTTAACCTACGAAGTAGGTCTGCATCTGCAGAAGCTATTTCTTCTCTGATTTGACTGCGTCAGATAAGATCTTCTGACATCGGGATCTTGTCTTGGAGAAGGTCTTCGTCTTCGAGCTGCTAAGCATCTCTGCTGTGTCTTCACTCTAAGTTGTGTCTTAGACCTGTGCTGTATCATTAACCTGAGCTGTGTCATTAACCTAAGCTGTCTTAGACCTGAGCTGTGTCAATGACACTAAGTTGTGTCCTTTACACTGAGCTGGGTTTTTGACACTGAGCTGGGTTTCTGTCACTGAGCTGGGTCTTGATACTGCTGGGTCTTTGACTCTGCTTGGCTACTCTGCTGAGTCCGTTCTGCTGAACTCCTCAGCTGTGTCCCCTTAGCTGTGTCTTCTGCTATCTTCAGCGACTCTACATGTAAACATAGAAACTCTATAAGCTCAAACAGGTGAGCTGAAAAACGCTTAGGCTTGTGCAATCATCTACTCGGTTGGGGTCAGTTGGGTTTTAGAATCAAATCAAAACTCTATTAATTTTCCCAACAATTTCCCCCTTTTTGATGATGCCAAAACCTAACTGAAAAAAAAACAATTTACTTCCCCCTTAACAGGAAACGGGGTTTTAAAAGATTAAACATTCACAACAGGTAAACATATTCAGAGCCTGGACAAAGAGAGATTGTCTTCAGGGTGAGCATGAGAGCAAAAACATTTCAGTTTTATTAATCCTCAAAGATGATTACAAGAATTACAATATTAACAAAATGAAATTAGACAAAAACTATTTAAACCCAGTTGGCTGAGTCTTCATTTCTGCTGCTGCTACTTCCTCTGTTCGTCCATTTGATGGTCAGTCTTGAGACCATATCTGTTGAAGTTCATGTCTTCCAATTCCTTCCATTCGACTTGATTTTTCATTTTGGAGATTCCTCTTTCTCCCGCCCAGTGATGAACTTCTTTGATAATCTGGGCCTTGTCGGGAAGGTTCGTTCCAGCTAGAGTGGGAGGCTTCAATTGCTTGATTTTTGGAGCTTTAAGCTGGATGTCGTTTCTCTTGGCAGCTAGGGCTAATGATCTTGCTATCATTGGATCTTCTTCATGAAGTTTGAGCAAGTATTCCTTGAACGCAGTTTCGTTATCCATTCCTTTGTACTGTTTCAGGTAATAGAATTCTTTGATGAATTCTATTTTGCATTGTTCCCAGTTTTCGTTGATTTCATCTGGGTTCCTCTTGTCAGATCTTGGAATGCTTGAAGCTGCTTGTTTCTTCCTAGCTTGCCTGTAGCTTAGCCTTTTCTTCTTCTGCTTTTTCTCAGCATGCTTGAGTGATTCAGCTTTCTTCTTGATGATCTTGTCCAGCTCTTGCATTTCTCTTCTTTGCTCGTTGTGGAAGTTACACAGCCAGTGATAGTCCTTGTATTCTTCTGGCTTATGTCCACAAGCTTTGGCAAGAGCGACCATCTTCTCTTTCCATGTCTCTTTGACTGCTGCAGTTGGCTCATCCTCATCCAGCTCTTTAGCAAAGTCGTCGATTTCCGACTGATTTGGCTGGACAGGTTCTCCTAGTTCCATCCTTATTTTCCTCTTTTTGGCATTATCAACAAGGGAGGCAGAGAGGTTGGCAACTGTTGCATTGAGCTTGGCGAGAGCAGCTTCAACTTCAGCGATCTTGGCTGAGTTGTCAGCTGTGGCGATGTTCAACTGAGCAGTGGTGCTGCTTCCAGCTCTGAACTGAGCATCCAGATCTTTATATAGGTTGAAAAGTTGGTGGATGTCAGAGCTGTTGGAGAGAGTGGACTTCTTGATGCCTTCCAGCTGGCTTGAGAGATTTGCCATGTCGTCGACCAGTGGAGCTTGAAGTCTTGTGACTATCTCAGGAACTCTCTTCTCTAGATGAATTGACTGATCAATGCTTTGAGAGAAGAGAGATTGCTTGAGATCTAGACTTGTATTGTCTTGTAAATTTTGGGCAAATTTATGAGCTTCATCAATTGCCCGTTGTTGTTCTCGAACTTGACGGTCTAGAGCTGTGAATCGCAAGATGACATCAACCTGGGACTTCAGTCTGTCCTGAAAAAGAATTTCTTCAACCTCTTTAGAGATTGCATCTTTCATGGCAGTTGATAGCTCGACAGCTGAGTCTGTTTGTGTTCCAGATTCAACATGACTGGGATTGTCTGCCTCGAACTCGACCAGCGCTCAAGTGTCATTGGCAATTGGACTTGGTGGGGCTGCTGCCTCTGGTTCAGCTGATGCATCAGCTGTTTCTTTAAATATCATTATCTCAGCTGTGTTGTCTGGTATAGCTTCCTTGGTAATCTCAGATGAGACTTCTTTGGAGTTTTCTGCTCCAGAAGGTGTTTCCCATCCCGCTGCTGTTAAAAGCTTGTTAGCTGACTCCCAGACGTCTGCTAGGTGTGGCTTGAGGTACTGCTGAGACACGTCGATGATACCTCTAATGAGATCATCTTGATGCAGGTATGCATTTTCCAGATTTCCAAAGCCAAAAGTGTGCTGGAGGCGCGCTTCATCTGTCTTCAACTTCTCGTAGGAGAAGGTCTCTATCAGCTGCTTATTCTGGTACCAAGTTGCCATCTTGGTGGCCAGATAGAACTTGAGATCTCTAACTTTGACGAGGGCGATAGGCAGGTGCGCCAAGATTGGATACTGAGTTAGAACACTCTTGATCCCTGCAATGCACAAGTCCTCATACATGGCTTCCATGAAGGCTGAGCCAGAGGAGTTGAATGATAGAGAGGCAGTGGAATCACTCTCCTCTGATTCTGTGGAGATTTGAGGAACAGGTTCAAATGGTTTCACAGTAGGCTGTGAAGAAATATCAGCCAACTGCGTGGGAGATTGAATTTTGGGTGATGGCTGTTTTGGGGGTGAGCTGGGATTAGTGGAGGAGGGTTCAGCTTGGGTGTCAGCTGGCGGTGAATGAGCTTCAGCCAGTTGAATATCTGTCTGCTCTCTTACAGGAGATAGCTCTTTGGTTGGAGAGTTGGGGGGAGGAGAAGGTTGTTTGGTTGGTGAGCTGTGAGGCGGTGAGGGTTGGGGTGAGCTGAGCAGAGGTGTCTGACTCCTTGGATTATCCAGCTCGTCCTCTGAGCTAGATGACGATTCATCATTCAATCCCATATCAGCCAGGATGTTTGATCCGAATTGATTGAAGACTGATACTGGCTATGGGGAGAGAATCACCATTGCTTGACTTGGAGTGGCCTCTGAAGATTCCTGAGTTTGTGGAACGACAGTTGTTTTCTTCTTCTTTTCAGCTGGTCTTCCAGCTGGTTTGAGGTCAGCTGTCTTCCTTTTTCTCTATTTCTTCTCAGCTGGAACTCCTGCCTCTGTTTCTTCCAGCTGTTTCTTGCCTTTTCTCACAGCAGGCTGTTTCCTCAGGAGATCATTGATTTGACTAATTCTTTGGAAGAGAATCTTCGTTTATGGAAACGGCTCTGAATTAGCCCACTTTACTGTGTGCCCTTTTACAGCTTGTTCTATTAAGAACGAAATCTTAGAGCATAGATACAGGGGCTCTGAGGTTGAATACGTCGTCCTGGTGGAGTCGAACTTGATCTTCTCTGACTCCTTGACCAGTCGGTTGAGTAAGAAATCAAACCAGTTGACATTTGCTCCTTTGATCATGGCAATCATTGGCTTGAGCTTTGGAATACTGATCTGTCCTTGAGATCCAGCTATCCCAAGAATACACTTATGTGTAATATCCAGCAGCAGCCTGTACTTTGGCTTGAGAAGGAGCTTTGACATACTCGCTCTATACGGCTCTAGAGAGATAAGCATCTCTTGACTGAGGAATTCATCTACTTCCTCACGGTTGTAGTCATCTGGAATGAATTCTCCTTCGCTGGACAGATTGAACACTTTTCGCAGCATTCTATTGAGCTTGATGTTGACGGTTGCTGAGTCAAATTTTCCGTCATCGTCCTTGACAATCACATCGAATGACGATGAGTAGAAGCCGTCTTTGTCGATAATGTTGAGGTAGAAGAGGGCAACATCTCTCTTCAGCATAAGTTCAGGCATGGAGGTTGCCCACAGCAAGAGTCCGGAGTCTGCGACGAGATCCACCATCTCGTTGAGTTCTGAGATATGAAGGTTGGAGGTGGACAGACAACTTTCAAATGACAACTTTGTCATCAGAGCTTCGAACTGGTTCATCCCTGCGGTTGATTTCTTGGGTGCCATTACTGCAATCTTTTGAATTTGATCGTGTGAAGAATTTACAGAAAATAGATAGAGGTTTTGAATATTCAAATTTCGCAGAGACAAAAGATGAGATAATTCTACGTATCTTTTCCATATATATCAACTACCATAATGGATCAATGGTTGAGATTGAAGCAGTTGATATTCTAATCAATGACTGGGAGAGATTCACTCATCACGTTAGCTGACGTGCTTACGGCGAGTGTATTACAACCGCGCGTGAGGCAGTTCAAACGATTGACGTTCTACCTCGATCCTACCGTGCTACAGTACTCTGCACTTTATAATTAATGCGTTGGGAAAGAAAACTTATCAAGCAATTTAACTAAGGAATATATGTCCGCTTAAAATAGGAATTCAAAATAATTGGACTTAAATAGCATATTCCTTAGAGCTATAAACGCATGAGACGTAAACCGGTCAGCTTGGACATAGAAGTCAGTTGATACCACGGCGGTCTTTTCCTTTGCTTGACTGAGTTTTCCCTTCAGCTGAGTATCTGGATATTAACTTGATTTTCCTTCAGCTAAGTTCCCTTGAGCTTTGCGACTGATGTCCAGTTGAGCTTGATTCCTCTTCAGTTGGGTAAACCTTCTGCTTTGGGATCCAGCTGGGTTTGTTCTCCCTCAGCTGGATGAACTTTCTTCATCCGGTTTGAGCTTATTCCAAATGTTGGTGAATCTTCTACACTGAGTTCCCTTCATCTATATTCCTCTTCTGAATTCTGCGATTTACGCTTGATCCAGCTTTGTTTGATATCTAGAGGATGACCTTTGATAGATCAGCTGGACTTCTCTCTTGATTCTCCACTTGAATATTCTGCTGGATTGACTTTGCCCTCAGCTATATCACAGTGTTTAGTCGTTAGTTGTATCGTTTTTAGGTATTTTGTTTGTCATTTTTGTGTGCGTGCATTTATGCTTTCCGTTTATTTTTACTCATTTTTAGCTTTGTTTTTCTCTTTGTGGTTTCTCATGTCTTTCGTGTAGGATCTCAAGTTTTTAGTCGAAAAATCATGCAAATAGTGGAGGAGAGCGATCGCTACGAAGGTTTGGAAGAAGAGACATGACGCTCTAATTCAGCAGCTCTCTTGGACAGCAGTTTTGGAACGAGAAGGACATCAGCACAGGAGCACGACAAACGACAAACAGCATAAAGCAGCCAGCGGCCGCTGGGATTCCAGCCGGCGCTGGAATCTCACAGCCAGTGGTCGCTGGACTTGAACGGGCGCTGGAGCTGAGCTGCTGCTGACTGTGGACTTGCTGAAGATAGCCACCGCTGGAGTTGTCTTCGTTGCACATTTTTCAGCGAGCGGTGGGTTTGAGCGAGCGGTGGGTTCGAGCGAGCATTGGGCGTCAACTTGTAACGCTTATTTCTTGCACGACTTTAAATTAGAACAGCAGCGAGGGTTTTGAGGGGGGATTTCGGGAACGATAGCAGTAGCTTGGAGGGGCTGGAGAACGACAGCAGCATACGAAGAGCATCTGCACCAGTCTTCTATTCTTCTTATTTTTTGCTGCTGTCCAAACCTGAAAAAGTGGATCGAGCAGAAAAGAGCAGCTGCAGCACACACAAATTCCTTTCAACTTCATTCTTTTCTTCTCAATTTGTATCAGTTGGATTATTTTGAATGAGAAAATATTATCATCCAAGAATTCCACCCATCGAATTGTAAGAATTTCGTCGTTGTTCCTTTCTTATAGTTTTATTGATGAATTCTTGGGAATTTATTTGGATGAATCGTGTGATGTCTAGTTAGTTCTTTATTTAGGGTTTAGATATTCGATTCGTGTTCGAAACTTGCTTGTTAATTGTTAATTCCTCTGTTGATCGAATTGATTTTATTATATTGAATAATTATTTGTTATTTGATATTGTTAAGTGATGGATGAGATCGATGGATGATTCTATTGCTCGAACATGATTCCTTCAACGTTAGATTGACCGGAAACGCATGTCTAATTATTAGTCTTGACCGTGTAATTTAGTCTTTAAGGTTTAACGGATTGAAACGAAAGTAATTGATGTTAGCCTTATGTTGAAGTTAATTATGCGTGATTGATTAATAGAATTAACTTGAAACAAGCCAGGTGAGAATTCGAGGAGAAGATTCTAAGTCCTAATAAAATTATCCTATTTCACTGTCCAATTTATTTATTCGTTTATTCTTTTATTGCTTTGATTATTTTAATATTTGATATCCCAAAACCTTGGTTTAGAATGTTTAGGATTATTTTCTGTTTTGTGTAAATAATACGAGTGGCATTAGCCCTGTTGGGCCTTCCTTGAGAATACGACTTGGGTCAGCTTGTCGCTCTGCATTGACCTCGTTCTCTTGCGAGTCAATTCTAGGTGTTTAGGTTGAAACACACAGCTGTGTTGATTTCCAGCTTGGTGGAGTTCCCCCTGAATTTGATAGTAGGTGGCTATATTTTCTCAGCTGCTTCCTACTTGAGCCAGTGATTTCTTCAACAATTATGTTCATCTGTCAACTTGATCTCTGATCTTGAGAAGACAATCAGCTGTTCTATGATCAGCTGAGTTCACTGCTGCTTTGCGGGGTAGAATCATCGATTCATATTCTGTGCAATGCATTCCTGCGCATTGAACTCACCAGGAAAGCCGTAATCACAACAATTGGCTGGGACCAGTACGCTTGACATATTCTTTGAAGAGCTTTGAGGTGAGTCATGAGCTTTGATCACCAGCTGTCTTTCTTTCACAGCACACTTGATGACTCCTCAAAACGTATGTCCCTCCTTGACCTGTTATCACTCCTTCGGTATCCAGTTGTGATTGGGTCCGACTTTGTTGTTGAGGATTCCATTGATACCCTAGATTTGTGAGTGATACTTCTGGTTGGTTCTTGAACGGGTCCTTTCTTTATTGGACCTTGTTGACTCCATTTTGATGAGGTTTTTTTCATAGCGGGAGTCTGCCAGCTCGATATCTAGCTTGATATCCCGTCTGCTGGAATCTTGATGAGAAGCTCGGTTAATTTTCAGCTTTTATAACCAACTGAGATCCTTCTCAGCTGTCTTTTCAGTTGACCTTGATGTCTGTGCTGGATAACATTCTGTCTTTGATTTTGATTCCAGTGAGCTGGATTTATCTGCTGCCTTTGAGCTCTGTGATCAGCTGGGAGTTGATGCTTTTCTTGGGCTTGGAGTTGCCGAGCAGTTTTCTTTGATATGACTGAGCTTGGAGAGCTGACTTGATTATGTACGACCTCTTTGGTACATCCTTGGCTTGGTTCCAGATGTGTTTGCATTGGCTGGAGCCATTCTTTGATCTGATTCAGCTTTGGCCATCTTCAGCTTTGTTGGTCCCAAGACGGACACCTTGGTGTAGAGGGGGGGGTGAATACACCAAGGTTTAAAAACTTTTCCAAGTTAAAACTCTTTCCAGAGAGCTGGATGTGTTCGATCCAGCTGGCTTGTGTGAGAGTGTGTGCCGAAGTTGATGGATTTTGAAAGTCCGTCTGTTGCTTCAAATTATATTGCAAAGCTCTGTTTCACTTTTCAGTTAATCAGTTTATGCAACTTGAAATGTATGCTCATGAGGAATTAGCTAAATGCATAAAACAAAGCGATAAAGAACAAAACAATTTTAACGTGGTTCGGAGTAACACCTCCTACGTCCACGACCAGGTTCACTGGTAATTCACTACCACTTGGTTTCCAAGTACCAAGCAACTTCACAACTCTAACACGAGCTGTGTTCCAACAGTTTAACGGGCACTGTCAAGCCTACACTTTCGCTCCGGCATCGAAGAACCTAACCACTCGAATTACACGCTTCGAGCAAGCGTACCTTTACCTAACCTTTCTGGGTTTGGGTTTGGGTATGGGTTTTCCTACTATGAACGAGTTCTTACAATGAAGAACAAAGAGTATGATGAACTTGTTCAAACTAGGCTTAAGATATTTCTATTCTGATCTATTCGGCCTAAGACTGAATATGTGAACAACTAAGAACACAGCTATCAGGCTTGGTGTTCTTGAAAGATTTGGCTTTGAAGATCGTTGTTCATTTTTCTGTTTGCTCTTTTATTTCTTCAGTCGAGTTGTTGGTTCTCTCCCCGACCTTTAATGGTGAGGAGATATATATAGGTGGAGATTCAAACTAGCCGTTGGAAGGGAGCCGTTTGAATCTTACCTACTTTCATTTACTTCTGGCGTTTAACCTACGAAGTAGGTCTGCATCTGCAGAGGCTATTTCTTCTCTGATCTGACTGCGTCAGATGAGATCTTCTGACATCGGGATCTTGTCTTTGAGAAGGTCTTCGTCTTCGAGCTGCTAAGCGTCTCTGCTTTGTCTTCAGCGTCTTTGGACTCTGTTGTGTCTCGACTCTGAGCTGTGTCTTAGACCTGAGCTGTATCTTTAACCTGAGCTGTGGCTTCAACCTGAGCTGTGTCATTAACCTGAGCTGTATCAATTACACTAAGTTGGGTCCTTTATACTAAGCTGGGTTTTTGACACTGAGCTGGGTTTCCGTCACTGAGCTGGGTCTTCATGCTGCTGGGTCTTTGACTCTGCTTGTTCTTGCTCTGCTGAGTCTGTTCTGCTGAATACAATAGCTGGGTCCAGCTTAGTTGTGTCTTCTGCTGAGTCTTCAGCTGTCTTCATCGACTACCTGTAAACTAAGAAACTCTATAAGCTCAAACAGGTGAGCTGAAAAACGCTTAGGCATGTACAATCATCTATTCGGTTGGAGAATCAGTTGGGTTTTGGTATTAAATCAAAACTTCATAATTTCCCAACAATTTCCCCCTTTTTGATGATGCCAAAACCTAACTGAGACAACTTATGAAACAGAGAAAAATGTGTTTTATTAATGTAAGAAATTACATCATAAAACAGGAAAAAGAAAGAAAGAAAGAGAGAAAAAAAATTCTTCAGTCTTCAATCTCAGTTGGCTGGGTCTTCTCTTCTGCATCCGCTGCTTCTTTCTGTTGACTTGTTTCTCCTTCAGCTGATTCTGCTGGTTCCTCTAGCTCAGCAGTTTTCCTTTTCTTTGTCTCATTCTCTTCCCCCTTTTTGGCATGATCAATTAAGGTGGGAAAGATACACCATCGTTTTTATTGAGCTGTGCAATTTCCTGAATTACATCAGCGATCTTCGTTGTACTATCAGCTGTTGCGATGTTTCGTATGGCTTTGCGATGGTTGTCAGCTCTGAACGGCGAGGTCTGGAGTCTAGGTGGCTCAGATGTTGCATTAGCTGGCTTTTCTTCAATAGCATTAGCCTCAGCTGTGATTGCAGACACAACGTCCTTGGCTTGTTTCAGCTGGGGCGATCCAGCTGAGTGCTTAAAGGTATGAGTTGGCACTGGAGATGATATTTTCTGAAAAGGGCACAACTTCATTCCTTGCAATTTTGCTTCTTCAGACTTCATTAGATTGAATGAGAAAGTCTGATTCAGCACTTGAGGGACTTAAGTATTTCCCTTCCACTTCTGGAGTGGTGGTTATGGGGTTCAGCTCATGTTTTCATCGTTCAGCTGCAAGTGATCATCGGCTGGATGATGTTTTCCACTTGAGCTTGGTGCAGGGGCTTGAGCACCAACTTCCATGAGTAGATCTCAAAGCTGGTGTCCCTGTTGAGCTGAAGGAATTTGAGGAGAAAGCGGTTGAAGTATTCCATCTGTCGTGGGGTTTAAGCTTAGTTGATCAGCTGGAATCCGTCGTTGCGGTGTTGATGATGATGATGTTCACGCAGGCACATGAACTTCTTCTCCACCGTACGAAATCACCGCTTGTGGGCCTTCTGCTCTTTGGAGAGTAATTACGAATTCTCTCTTAATGTCAGCTGGCTTCTTGGCTGACTGACTGAGCCAACTCGCTGTTAGATACAGCAGGGAACCGATTATCCCTCTGTATTTGCTGGAATCAACTGACTTTCCTTCAGTTCCAGGTTCAATCTTCCAGTTTGTATTCATCGGAATCTTTACAGTTCTGCTGGATTGAACTCCTTACTTGGTGATCAAGTCTTTCACGTACTTGGATTGATTTATAAAAATCCCTTTTGCTGATTGCTTGACTTGAAGTCCTAGGAAGAAGCTCATTTCTCCCATCATAGACATTTGGAACAGTTCTGACATCATCTCTCCAAATCTTTGGCATAAGAATATTGATCTTGATCCGAAGATGATGTCGTCTACATAGATTTGAACAACCAGGATGTCTTCTCCTGACTTGATGGTGAAGAGTGTTCTATCTACTGATCCCTTCTTGAATCCTTTGGATACAAGGAAGTTTGATAGAGTATCATACCAAGCTCGAGGTGCTTGCTTCAATCCATAAAGCGCCTTCTTTAGCTTGTAGACTTTATTTCCTTCTACTTCAAATCCTGGAGGTTGATCAACATAGACATCTTCTTTGATTTCTCCATTTAAGAATGCACAATTCACATCCATTTGATAGACCTTGAATTTGTGATGTGCTGCATAAGCGAGAAAGAGTCTGATCGCTTCCAATCGCGCTACTGGAGCATATGATTCTTCGAAGTCAATTCCTTTCTGCTGGGTGTAGCCCTTGGCAACCAGTCGAGCTTTGTTTCTGATGATGACTCCAAGGGTATCCAGTTTGTTCTTGAAGATCCATTTGAGTCCTATGACTTTGACTCCTTCAGGTCTTTCGACCAATTCCCAGACACAATTTCTGAGGAATTCATTCAGCTCTTCCGACATGGCATTTGTCCAGGGCACGCTCTTTAAAGCTTCGAGAATTGATTGAGGCTCCGGAACTTGACCTACATAACATGCCATTAGAGTTGTGTCTTTATCATAGACCGTCAGTTCTAGCTCTACTGAAAGTTGAGCTGTATCAGCTGCTTCTTGATGATCCGAAAAAGCTTGAGCAGCTGAGCTTCTGGTTTTGACTTGGTCAGATGGTTCTCCAATGATTGCTGATGATGGATGATCTTCAATCCATCTTCTTCTTTTACGAATTTCTTCTTCCAGCTGATTGATGCTAAAAGTGGCAAGATTTCGTATGGCTTGGAGTTGCTCTGGAGTTAAGTCTTGAGAAAGACTCTCTCTTTGGATTGAGTGTTGAGGTGACTTCTGTAGGGGCTCTGCTGGAGATAGAGCTGGGGATTTAGCTGTGTCTGGATTTCCAGCTGATGGCATTCCCCCTTCCCCTTGATTTGGCGTTAGAGGTTCCTCTTGATTTCCAGCTGGTGGAGCTTCCTGATTGATTTGAAGTTCCTCTTCTGGCTCATTATTCCAAATTAATGGTTCGGCCAGATTTCTGATTCGATTTTCTTGAGCTCTTGTCTGAATCTGCCTTGAAGATTCTCCTTCATTTCTTCGTTTGATAGAGTCTCTATATTCGAATGATAATTCGTCAAAGGTAACATGTAGAGTTACTTCGACCGTTTGAGTTCTTCTGTTGAAGACTCTGTATGCTTTACTCACAGCAGAATAACCAAGGAATACTCCTCGGTCAGTCTTTGCGTCGAACGTCTTGAGCTGTGTTTTTCCATTGTTTAGGATATGACATTTGGATCCGAAGACCTTGAAATATCCAATGTATGGTGTTCTGTTGTTCCATAGCTCATACGGCGTCTTTCCTTGCCTTGATGTGAGTAGGGAGCGATTCTGAGTGAAGCAGGATGTGTTGATTGCTTTGGCCCAGAACTTCTTTGGAATGGCAGAGCTGGCTAGCATTGAGGTAGCTGCTTCTTTGAGTGTTCGTTTTCTTCTTTCTGCTACACCATTCTGCTGAGGTGTGCGTGCTGCTGAGGTTTGATGTTGAACTCTGTTCTTCTCGCAGTATTCATAAATAGTTTCATTCAAAAACTCCGTTCCTCGATCTGATCTGATTGACATTATCTTGCACTCCTTCTGAGTTGACAATCTTTCCAGCAGGATTGGCAGCTTTGTCCTGGTTTCGCTCTTCTGGTACAGGAATGATACCCATGTGAATCTTGAGAAGTCATCCACTACGACCAGAGTATATTTTCTGCCATTGAAGCTTGCTGGAGTAACTGGACCAAAAAGATCCATGTGAAGGAGTTGAAGTACCCGATCAGTTGACTGAACTGGCTTGAGAGAGAATGAAATTCTTGTTTGTTTTCCTTGTTGACACGCGCTGCACATATGACTTTTGTCATATACTTGATCTGGAATTCCATTAGCGAGTTGATTCCTATCCAGTTTGTTGATTGTCTTGAAGTTGAGATGATTCAGCCGTCTGTGCCACAGCCAGCTGACTTCATTGCTGCTCTTCGATACAAGACATGTCTCCGGAGGGCTGCTGTTCCAGTCAGTGAAATACATGTTTCCTTCTCTTTTCCCTCTTAGTAGTATCTGCTTGGTTTTCCTGTGCTTCACTGTGCATCCCTGTGCATCAAACTTGACAGAAAAATCATTGTCGCAGAATTGGCTAATGGAAAGCAAGTTATGTTGCAGTCCTTGTACATAAAAAACATTTGAGATTATAACATTTTTAGTTTTAAATGTACCATAACCTTTGGTTAGGCCTTTGGAGTTGTCCCCAAATGTTACTTGTGCGCCTGGACGCTCGATATACTCCTAGAGTAGATGCTTTAAGTACGTCATGTGCTTGGAGCATCCACTGTCCAAGTACCACAGCGTTCTCATTGACTCCTCAATGATGCGTTGATCCCTTACAACCTACACAAAAGATCAAAATTTAGGTACCCAGTTTTAATTGGGTCCTTGTGGGTTAGACAGAGATCCTTTAACGACCCAGATCTGGTTGATGACTCGAATTGGGTCATTTGATCTGATAATCCTTCCAGCTGAGTCGATATACACATTCATTATGTTCTTCGGTTGTTGCTGGTGGGGTCTTGATCTCAGTATCTTCCCGGCTTGATGTCTTGGTTTCTTTCGGTATCCAGTTGAGTACCCAGCTGAGACGTTCATTTGTCTCTACTGTCTCTTGTGATACCTCGGCTGGAATTGGTTCTCCAGCTGATGATCATATGATTGATATCCAGCTGGATATCTCCTCTGATATCTCGGTTGATATGTTTCAACGTGCTGTTGCTGTTGCTGGTAACAGTAATGTCCAGCTTGTTGTCTTTGTTGAGATTGAGCACGTTATGGTCTGATTTGAGCTTGAGGTTGTCTTACAGCTGACCTTTTTGATGTCTGCTGTGTCCTTGATGGAGCTTGAGGATTTCTCACAGCTGGTCTTCGTGATGCCTGCTGTGTCTTCAACGGTTGTTGCTGAGTTGCTGGAATTGGATGTTCTTTTGATCGTACAAACATTACCTTTGTTCCACTCGTGGAGGCAATGTTTGTGGCATCCTTTGATTCATTGTATCCCAGTCCTGCTTTGAGTGTTGATGGACGTTGTGCACTTATGATTTCGTCCATTGTTGATGTGGCTTTGATGAGAGCTACCATCTTCTTAGATAGTACCTCTTCAGAACTTTTCAGCTCTAAAATCTCAACTGACTTCTTTTCTGATTCAGCTGTGGCCTTTTCCAATTCTTCCATCAGCTGTTTCTTTTCATAGTAGAAGTCCTTCATCAGCTGATCTTGTTTCACTATTTTGTCTTTTAGTGAAACAACTTCCTTTTGGAGCTGTGTTGTATCAGCTGCTTCTGATACCTTTTTCTTTTCCAGTTCCACCTTCAGCTCGGCATTCTCACACATTACGACGTCAAGGATTTCTTGAAGCTCCTTGGAATCGTTCATAACCTTGTCTACTAGACTCCAATCAGGTAGCCTTGATTCTGAAACCTGTGTAGAGTGTTCGTGTGATGGTGAGAGGTTAGATAGATTTTGAGTTCTAGACATTACCTCATCTTCATCGATGCCGTCTGTTTGTCCTATGAAGCATGTATCCCAATCAGGTTCATCGTGAGCCATCAATGCTTCTTCTTCTGAGTCTGAAAATGGCATGTGATCATCCATTTTGTTGCACTCTGACTCCTCGTCTGTGATGCAGGCTCTCCTTCTGTCAGTTGTCTTAGCTTTCAGTTGGTCTTTATCTTTCTTGGATAGCTTCGGACAGTCTAGCCGGTAGTGTCCTGGTTCCTTGCAGTTAAAACAATCTTCTTCTGTTCGTTTGTCAGCTGACTTCTCATCAGCTGCTGCGTACTTATCTCTGTAAGTTCTTGCGAACTTCTTATACTTGCTCTTGCTGGTGTTGAGTCTGTTGTAGTTTTTGACCAGCATGGCAATTTCTTCAAGTAGCTCTTCCTTGCTCATATCCTTCTTGTCCTTCTTTGAAGACTCGGCTGACTGCATGTATGAGGATTTTTCAGAGTTGGCTCTGAACACAATCTCCATTGGCGCAGGTGTCAGCTCTCCATCATTCTGATTACTTGAAGATTCTTTCATGGTAATCTTCAAGTTGTATTCGTTGGCTTTGAGCAGGGAGAATAATCTTTCAGTCGAAAGATCACCCAAGTCACTTCGACTTTGATGTACTACCTAGTATGTATTTCATTCAGCTGTGAGCGCTGAAAGGACTTTTAGATTCTTTTCTCGCTGGATGTATTTCCCAGTTCTGATGGTTTCTATTTCTACCACTATATTGGAGAATCTGAGTTTCATCCCTTCGATGGACTCGTTGACAAGCTGCTTGAAGTTATCAAACTTCTGGTAGGCGATTGTGAATTTATTTTCTTTAATCTCCTCAGACCCTTCGCATAGCTTGGCTAGGGTTTCCCACATCTCCAGCTTGCTTCCTTTCTTCTGATGTATGCTCACTCTTTGGCTTGGGAATGGGCTGATATGTTGGTTAGCCACCATCTTGAGCTGGAACAAGCTCGTTTACTTGTTTGTAGATGATGATGGGTCCATCTGTGATGACGTCCCACATCATGTCATGATGCGCACAAAGAAAGCTTTTCAATCTGAACTTCCAGATTGCATAGTCGTCAACCGAGAAGGTGGGAAGATTCATGTTAAGATAAGAATCCATAGAAGTATGCACAGTATGTAATAATATGAGTTTTTCAACAAAGAGGATCTGTTCAGTTGACCACTGACAGATTATCAAGACAAATCTCTTGATTCAGAACCAGTGGTCTTTTGAACCACTGCTCTGATACCAATTGATGGTCCCTGAGCTGGGTCTTTGGTGTACAGGGGGGGTGAATACACTAAAGATAAATTTCTGAAAACTTTTTCCAGTTCAACAACAGAGTTGGTGAGCTCAGTTATGAATCCAGCTGGGCAAATAACTCAGCTGTCGGTGCGGAATGTGGTGGTTTGAAAACTTAGATCAGTTGGTTAGAAAAACTCAGTTTGAAAAGATTATCTTTACGTTTTCGGCTTAGTCAAGTTGTGCAACTTTCAGAAAGACACAGCTGTCTTTTGAGACCAGCTGTGTATGCAGTTTTAATAAAATATGCAATGAGATGATAAGGTTAGTATTAAAACTGAAGATAAAGAGAAAGAAGGAACACGAGATTTTTACATGGTTCGGAGTAACACCTCCTACGTCCACGACCAGGTTCACTGGTAATTCACTACCACTTGGTTTCCAAGTACCAAGCAACTTCACAACTCTAACCCGAGCTGTGTTCCAACAGTTTGCGGGCACTGTCAAGCCTAACCTTTCAGTTTACGGGTACTGAAAAAACCTTACAACCACTTGAATTTTGCGCTTCAAGCAAGTGTAACCTTGATGGTCCCGGAACGAGGTCTTCGGTGTAGAGGGGGGGTGAATACACCGAAAAGGGATTTTTTAATCTTTTTAACAAGTTAAAACAGAGTTGAGTGAGAGCTCAGTTATGAGTTCAACTGACTTCTAAAGAAGATGGTCAGCTGGACTGATAACTTAGCTGGCTGTGCGGAAAGTGGTGGAAAGAAAAACTTAGCTCGTTCCTTTTACAAAAGCTCAGAAAAACTTAGTTTCAGTTTTCAGTTTAAGCAGGTTTGAAAAATATGCAGCTGGCTGGGTCACACAGCCAGAAAGTTGAAGCTTTGAAAACTTGTGCTGTGCAAATGCGGTTAGAACTTTAAATAAATATAAAGCAAAGACTGAATAACGCAATAAAGAACACAGAATTTTAACGTGGTTCGGAGAGTAAACTCCTACGTCCACGACCAGGTTTTAGCTGGTAAATCCACTAAGGATGACCACTTGGTTTACGAGTACCAAGTAACTTCGCAGCTCTTCCTCGAGCTGTGTTCTAACAGTTTACGGGCACTGTAGAAGCCTGCACCTTTTCAGTTTTCGGGTACTGAATAACCTTACACTCGAATTTCGCGCTTCGAGACGGCGTAACCTTGACCTAACCTTTTCTGGGTAAAGGAGGGTTTGGGTTTCCAACTTTGAACGAGTTCTTACAATGAAGAACTTTGAAAGATGAACTCGTTCAGATCTAGGCTTTGGATTTACTATGATTACAGCCTATTGATCAGACGAAAAACTAAAGCAGTTTCTGAAATTGAACACTTAAGAATTTAAGTGCTCCTTTTTTAAGGAGTTAGATAACTGCAGGAGAGCTTTTTAATACTTGAGAGATTCAGAAAAGTTGTAAGCTTGTGGGGAGTTTTTCGTGCCTGATTCTGAGGTTGAAGACTGGTATTTATAGGTAGAGATTCAAACTAGCCGTTGGAGGACCCGTTTGAATCTTACCTACTCTCTGATCTGTCGATCTGCCGTTGAGCGTATCTTCACCTGTCTTCATCACTGTGTCAGATCCTAGGTTCGCCTTTCTAGGATGCTGAGATGTCAATCCCTCATTGGTCGAGGTATATTGACTTCCTCTGAAACCGGGATTTCTGTCTTTTGAGCTTGACTTTGAATTTAGAGCTGGATGGGTAAACTGACTTGAAGTGACGTCTTCAGAGTTAGTTCCCTTTTTGGTCAGCTCAGCTGTCTTTCTTAGACTTTGATGCAGCTCAATTCATTCTGCTCAGTTGGATCTCCTTGGTTGGATCCATTCTTCTTTTCTTGAGTCAGTCTGACTCAGCTCAGTTCTGGAGCTCTGTTCAGCTAAGAGATCTTTCAGCTGACTTTGGGTCTTCTTCTGTCTTCAGCTTCCAAACCTGTGAACTTAGAAAATCTAAGGCTCGAACAAGTGAGCTGGAAAACTTAACTTAGGTTTGTACAATCATCTACTAGGTTGGAGAACAGTTGGGTTTTGGAATCAAATCAAAACTTTAGAATTTTCCCAACAAACCTTGACCTAACCTTTATGGGCAAAGAGGGGTTTGGTTTAGGGTTCCAACTATGAACGAGTTCTTACAATTAAGAACTTATAGAGTTAGATGAACTCGTTCAGGATCTAGGCGTAAGATATACAATAAATTCTGCCTAGGGATCAGACGAAAAACTAAGCAGTTTCTGGACTAGAAACACTTTAAGATAAAGTGTTCTTTAAACTATGTAGAACTGCTTGAGAGCTTTTGAATGCTTGAGATTTTTAGAGAATGAAAGCTTGTAATTTCAAATTTCACAGTTTGAATTTCGTTTAGGGTTTCTCTCTCTATAATTGGTGGTAAAGGGTAATTAAGTAAAACTGTTTAAGGCACTAAGCAACACTAATATTATATTCATTAATGATCATGGAAGATTACTAATTTACCCTTTTTTGTCTGGACAAATTTTGTCCAAAGAGCATTACCGTAAAATTAAGGGGTTGAACCCTTAATTAATTTCCAGATTCTTATGCATGTATTAGAGTTGGTAACTCGGAATTTTAACGTGGTTCGGAGTAATTTCTCCTACGTCCACGATCAGATTCACTGGTAATTCACTACCACTTGGTTTCCAAGTACCAAGCAACTTCACAACTCTAACCCGAGCTGTATTTCAACAGTTTGCGGGCACTGTCAAGCCTAATCTTTCAGTTTATGGGTACTGAAAAAACCTTACAACCACTTGAATTTCGCGCTTCAATCAAGCGTAACCTTGACCTAACCTTTCTGGGTAAAGAGGGGTTTGGTTTGGGGTTCCAACTATGAACGAGTTCTTACAATGAAGAACTTAGAGTTAGATGAACTCGTTCGAAATCTAGGCTTAAGATATACAATGATTTCTGCCTAGGAATCAGACGAAAAACTGGGCAGTTTCTGGACTAGAAACACTTTAAGATAAAGTGTTCTTTGAACTATTTAGAACTGCTTGTAAGCTTTGAAGGCTTGATAATTTCAGAGAATGAAAGCTTGTAGAGAGTTTTTCGTGTTTGATCCTGAGGTTGAAGACGGGTTTATATAGGTAGAGATTGAAGACTAGCCGTTGGAGGAGCCGTTTGAATCTTACCTACTCTTTTTAAATTCGATATCTGTTGTTGGGCGATTCTGCACCTGTCTTCATTAGAGTCACATCCTAGGTTCTGAAGTCTAGGATGCTGATATGGCAATCCCTCATTGGTCGAGGTATATTGACTTTCTCTGACACCTGGATCTATGCCTTTGGAGCTGCCTTTTGAATTCAGAGCTGGATTGGGTAAATTGTCTTGAAGTGATGTCTTCAGAGTTAGTTCCCTTTGTTCTGTACAGCTGGACAAGCTGTGTCTTGAACTTAGTTCAGCTTGATCCTGCTCCGTCAGCTTGATCTTCAGCTGGATCCTGCTCTGTTTTGAACTCAGCTCAGCTGGAAAACTCAGTTGATAGCTGACTCCTGTTGTAAACACAGCTGGATCTTCTGCTGTCTTCTGCTCTGCTGTCTTCCGTTTCCTGAACCTGTAAACTTAGAAAATCTATAGCTCAAACAGGCGAGCTGGAAAACACAACTTAGATTGATGCGATCATCTACTCGGTTGGAGAACAGTTGGGTTTTGGTATCAAATCAAAACTTTATAATTTTCCCAACAACAACACTTTATTTACTTAGAAATAAAATCATTTCAGTAGGAATAAAAGCAGCTGTATAGCAAACCAAATTAATGATAGTAATGTTTAATTTGAGTATGGTTAACTTTTGTTACATATTATTTCAATAATAAAGTTACACTATGCAACATTTCCTAAAATTAAAGAGGATACATAGCTTGGATTAGGGTTTTTTTAATTTTAATTTCATTTTTGTTTTAATTTATTTTTCAATTATATATTTTAGTAAAGGTATATTAGTCCATTAATACTCAAAATAACTATTATTTGATTTTTTTTATTAATGGCTAAATTTTGGGTAGACAAAGGCGTCGTTTCACACTTCGCACAAATAAATTTCTCCACTTGCCCAACAAGGCGTAGATATGGCAAGTGGGGTCGAACCCTAGGGAACCGGCGTAGTCTATTATTCAGGTGGTACTCAATATAGGGGTTGTGGTCGAGATGTATCTTAATTACTAACCTGTAACTCAACAAAGAAACTATCAAATAACAAAGATGTTAGGATTGGATTCGAATCAATGATCCTAATTACTCTTACCCGTTCATCGATGCAATAATATTCAATTACAAGATTTTATCACTTGGTTTTGAGCAAAGATTAATTTGAGCCCTATGATCACGAAGTCACGACTCAAATACTCTAAGCCTATATCTATTCAATTTTACAGATCTTGACCAGAAGGCAAGATCTCTTCTCTTTATCAACAACGTCACGAAGACACTTAAGCAACGATGTTGCCCAAAATGCATTAAAAACAATAGATTCCAAGATAGCCAAGAGGTATTAGATACCGACTACTCTCCAACACTTACTACCTTCTTGGGCACGAGAGACTCTCACGAGTTTAACCCCAAATCCTGTTAGTGACTTAATCTCAATATCTAGATGGTGATCTAGCATATGTCAATTTCAATTAAGTCTAGATTTAATTCTAAGTGTTTCGGGAATAAATTCAAGCAACGAACTCACACAATTAGATCTCACGAGGTTAGAACGAGTAACTAAGATCACATCATCTTCTCCAACCCAAACAAGTAAATTTAGCTAGACATATTCGTAAATGAAAGCACAAAATAATTAAAGAAAATCATACTGGAATAAAACTGAAATTGGTTGCTGCTCAAAAACGTAAGTCAGCAACTAAGGTCTTGGCGTCTCGCCAACAACTACGTACTAAATATAGAAAATAAAAAACGAAACTTCAAATTAAATTTCCCGTAGGACTTATTTTCTTCCTCGCACTATCTCAAAAATAAATTGCAGAACTAAACTATCAAATCTGCGCAATACAACGTGTAGTCGGCCATATATATAGGCGATGGAATTAGGGTTAAGTTAGAATCCTTGTAGAACAAGGACTCCTCCCAACCATGGTATCTCCTTCCTTTTTAAGATCCACCGCAGATCTCCTTTCCTTCTTGGTAGATATCTTCGTTGATAAGGCTCGTCTAGGAAAAGGAAAGAAATCTTCGATCCTTATCCTCTTCCTTTGAGAAAAAGAAATCTGCAGCTGCTTCTCGACCTACATCTTGCCTTCGTTGTCTGCACCATGTTCTGCTCCTATGTTTCCCAAGATCCTGACTCCTCCGGGTACTCTCTCTGTTGGCTTAAAGAATATGGGAAGGTGCTTCTTGACTTGTAGACTTGCTGTTATCGTTGTTGCCCAGCTACAAGCTTCCAGCCCTTTGCCCATTTGCATTGTATCGCCATCTCAGCATCTCAACAACAGATTTTCCACCGGATTTGTCCAGCATCCCACCTGTTCTTCCCTGCACACCTTCTCTCGACTTTGTGTCCTCCCAGACACACTTTGACTCGATAAAGACACAAAAAGAAAAGACAAAACACAAGAAATATGAACACAAAATTGGGTTCATCATGGGTTTGCTAAGTAAACCCATGATAGGATACACCACTAAGAATAATAATAAAAAAAAAAAAAGAGATCGAAACATAAGGATGATGAAATTGAGCTCGAAGAAAGAGGGAATGGAACTTGCAGCAATGAAAACACAAGCTACCATTACTCTGCTCTAAACTTTAGCACATGCAAACTACTGCCCCATTCTCACATGATTTTTTAAACACATAATAATATACGGACAAACAAATTCTGCAAGATTAATTGCATAAATAAAATTTGATAAGCAACTCAAGAATACGTATGAAGCTTGAAAATAACATAAGTCTACATTTGGTTTATTCATTTAGCAGATGACACAAGCCTAGATTATCATTGTTCAATGCTTGTTTACTTCCTAAAAGAACTTACTAGCAAAGTGCATTGATGGAGTTGATTGAAAAAAAAAGAATATATATATATATATATATATATATATATATATATATAGAGAGAGAGAGAGAGAGAAGATTATTGAATAATTTCGATATCAATTTTGGGAACGTACATCACCATTACTCTGAGTTGTTCACCTTGGTCGTCTCGATATTACAAAGGAATGGCAGACGATAACCGGATGCTTAATCAAATTAGCCTTTTATCTAGGGGTGAGCAAATTATTCCGAAAACCGAAAACCGAACCGAACCGAAACCGAAAATTAATTTTGGTTCGGTTATTTCGGATATTTCGGTCAATTCAGATTTCAAAATTTTAATATTTCGGATTTCGGATTTCGGTTCGGTTATATTGTTTAAAAAACCGAAATATCCGAAATCCGAATTATATATATACTATTTATATTTTTTTAAATTTATATTTAATTTTTTTAAATTAAAATATTGAATATTACTCTAAATTGAAAGCTATTAACATGCTCGCGCTCTAGTATTTGTTGGAAGTTATTGATTATTGAACTTTGTATTAGTTTTTGTTGGTATTTGGATTTTTAATTTAACTATTTGTTGGATTATTTTTATTTTGTTGTTGGTGGTTTGGTGGTTTGTGAAGATTTAAAACTTTATTTGTTGTTGGTGGTTTGGATGAATATAAAAAATGTAGGAAAATTGTTTAAAAAAAAAGTGGAAAAACCGAATTAACCGAAATACCAATTTGGTTATTTCGGATATTTCGGTTCGGTCACCGAAATAATTTCGGATTCGGTTCAGATATGGATTTGAAAAAACCGAAATTTTAGTTTGATTATTTTTTATGTAATAACCGAACCGAATATCCGATTGCTCACCCCTACTTTTATCAAACTCATGCTTCTTCTCTAAAAAAAAATCACCCTTTATTTTAATACCATCAGCCCTTCTTCCAATACTGCAACAATATTATGCCCCCACTCATAAAATTACATACACAATTTCAATTTCTTCTTGCCGAAACCAGAATTTAAAGTCAACAATTAAGACAAAATTACACAGACAATTAGATACACGAAGAAAACAACAATTAAAGCCAGGAACTAATTAGAAAGAATGGGGTGGGGTAATCAGGAGAAGAAAGAGCACCACGCTGTGAATTCTTCTATGAAGGGATTCTTCTTGCATCTCCCTTTCTTCTTGCCGACGCAGACGATTTCGCTCTCTTGTTAAGGGTTTTTCTTTTTTCTGGTGATAAAAGAGATAAAAGAATGGACGACAATTATTCCGCAAAATTTTGCTTGGATTAGGGTTTTTTTAATTTTAATTTCATTTTTGTTTTAATTTATTTTTCAATTATATATTTTAGTAAAGGTATATTAGTCCATTAATACTCAAAATAACTATTATTTGATTTTTTTTATTAGTGGCTAAATTTTGGGTTTGCTTTACCAAAGTAGCTATTTTCTTATATTTGCGAATAAAACTATACAGTATTGTGATAATAATATTAGTACTATATTAATTTTATAAGATATTTCTGGATCGAACTAATTAATAATGCTACATCTCAACATGCACGATAGCAATTTCGTATTTCTAATTAGAATTTAAAAAAAAAAAAAAAAAAGCTTTCAATCTTATAGACTCCAAAGTACAGTACATGTAACATGAAGGAAACTATTTGAATATACTAGAAATGGCCAGAATATGATAGAAACGAAGTGCTAGCTAGAGTTTGGCCAGTAAAGGAATAATCCTTATTTTCATTGCTTCTGGGCTTGTTTAATTGTTTTATGACAACTATTTTGATTGTTTAATTTGATAATTTGGCCTAATTTCATCATGATAACTAACTTTAATTAAATTTTTCTTTGTTTCTTTGATTAATAATTAATCGCTAATATAGTTGGGCCCCCAGAATATAAAGTCTGGCTCCATCACTGTGCAAGAGTATTTTAGTTATCAAGATATTTTAAGTAACTTGGTTAATTCATGTGATATATGTTTCGGCTTTTTCTCTATAATTAAAATATTCATGCTTTAAATATAGAGAGAATATATATCTATATATATATAAAATTCAGCGAGGAATTTTGTTTTGTTAAAATATCACAATGAGAATCATATTCGGAATCTTTCAAAAATTTTACGAAGTATACATAATTCACTATTTGGGTGTCTCTAAAAAGACAAGCTTTTGATGGTATCTGTAAAAAAATAACTTCTTACGTCCCAATAGCATGATCTCACTTCTTTTGGGCACGATTATTAAGAAGAGGGGGTTTAGTGTATAAAGTAAGTTTGTTCCACTTTATTAAGGAGTATTTTAATTAAAAGTAATATCCTAACCAACAACTATTTCACACACTAATTATTTTCTTATTTAGATTGAGACCTTACTATTGGAACGGCCGAAAAAGGAAAGCGAGATCTTGCTATTGGGACGGATGGAGTATCTTATTAGCAAATTTTGTCAACTTAGACTTTTGGCCCTTTAAATAACTATTCTGATGATTAGTGAGATAAATTCTAGCTGCACTTTTAAAAAAGATAAACAGTAGCACGTGTTACCATATTTCCCCCTCTTTTCATGTTCCAAATTTTGCACACATACACGATAGTATACACACTACCATATAAGTTATTAGTCATGTAAAATGGTCATGCAACAATACACGCAGTCGATTTTTTATTTTTCACGCGATCACATTTAAATAGCTAAACATAGCCTCCTGGAACATGATGTCTAGCAATTCCGGAGTTTTCACTCACACACTACTAGATTACACGATCATATAGTTTATTGGTCGTGTAACAATACATGCAATCGATTCTTAATTTTTTCCATCATCATATTTACATGTACATACTCTCCTAGAACAAGTCTTGGAATATCGGATTATGCACAAATATATTTATACAGTGTTTACATGACTACATGTTGTGCATTGACAGTACTATTGCGCACGTCGTGCATATATTGAATCGTGCCATTCGTACCATCGTCTTTACAAGACTATAAGCCGTGCAATGTCGGGACATGCATGCATAGTTTGTAGATTGTGTAAACATGAATTTAGCCCTAGCATTCTAAAACAAAACGATAACCTAACGGAAATTTGGCTAGATAAACATAAAATAAAAGAAACATATATAAGCAAATATCTTGACAAAACTACTACTTGAGTTTCATAATGTTCACATAAAATTTGATTGAGTTGGTCGGAATTGAAAGGCAAAACGACGAGCACTAGTACTTGAAACACCCATTTTCGCCGGAGAAGAAAGAGGAAAAAATTCGGCAGAAAAAACGACACAGGACAATAACGACATCGGAAAATTTCCTTGGGAAACAAACGGAAGTGGGTGCCGCGCTGACAGGTGGAAATCTATTGTCTCCCAAAAATGTTGGTCTTTATTTGTGAATGATGTAGGGTGAAATAAATTAATTACTTGGGTTTGGGTTTGGGCTCACTGGTCCTCTCGCAGAGAGGAGGATTATTTTTGCCGCCGGTGAAAGTGTACTTGACGTTCTGGCACTTGGTGGTGGCGCCGCCTAGAGCGGGATCTCCGTTGAATGTAAGATCAATCTCTCCTATCTGGATATCATCACATGGCTTGGTTGAGCTGCAAGCAAATATGATGGCGTCTTGAGTAGAGCTGGTACCCTTGACGTTGTTGATCTTCACTTTGGTAATGTGGATCAACGATGCTTTGTCGAGTGAGCAGAGATTCCAAGGGCAGTATTGCTGATCGATGATGATGGGATTGCTCACATTCTCCATTGTGAGGTCCAGGAAGTTCAAATCGGAGATAGTCAGGGTTGCCGGAGCGGACGGCCACGTCTTGATCCTCACGCCATTGTCGGTGTTGGTGAAGGTGCAGCCCTGTATGGTTATTCTGCTCACGTCTTTCTCCTCAATGTTCTTCCCCAGGCTGCCGATGCTGATACCGTGCCCGGGCCCGCATTTCACGTTCTTGATCATGACGTCCGTCAGTTCATCCCCCATCGAGATACAGTCGTCGCCGGTCTCAATGGTGCTGTCGATCACGCTGATGAAGGTGCCGCGCGCGATGTGGATTCCGTCGGTGTTGATGCTCTCTCCGGGGGCCGAAACCTTGAACCGCTGGAACGTCACGTTGTGGCTCGATATGCAGTTCACGTGGAAATTCTTGCTGTCTTTGGTCGTCACGTCTTGAATGATGGAGTTGTTGATGAAATTGAAGCTAAGGTTCTGCATGCATGCGAATTAATTGACTTAATATTTACTTCAATCAATTAATTAATTTGCTAATTAATTGACGTGACCTACTATTGGGAGCTTGGCACAATTTTTATTGGTGTTGCAGTCGTTCTGTTTCCAGGCTTGTTGGCCCATGCCGTCGAAGACGCCGCCGCCGGAGACGGTGAAGAAGTTGAGGTAATTGAGGGTAATCCATTCCCATTCTTTGTTAGGGAGTTGGGCAGGATCGGAAAGGGCTTTAACGGTGCCTTTCACCTCCAACTCGAGCGGGGAGACGTTGGGTCCGAACAGATGAGCCTGCTTCAGGGTATATGTCCCTGCACCTATCGTTATCTTCGCCGGTACCGGTGAAGCAATTGCCTCCTTCCATGCTTTATTCACAGCCTATCAGATACATAAATAAATAAATAAGCATAATTAGACCTTAATTAATTTCATTGTTGTGGAAGTAAGAATATATATAATCAGTACCTCAGTTATATCTCCATCTGGCCCCACTCCATAGGTTTGAATATCGAAGATCTTTGGCGCTTGAGTGTATGCAGAAAGTGGGAAAACAAGAACAAGTGCCAAGAAAAAGAGCTGTTTGTGTTCCATGATGATTAATTTAATTAATTAATTAATTGATATTTGATGTTAATTTGGTTTTGAGATTGGCTTATTTATACTAGTTGTAGCTAGGAGTGTGCATGCATGGCGTGCAATTAGCATGGACATGGAATTAATTAACGACGCGTCACGCTCTTGAAACACGGAAGTCCGTACAAATTTCGAATGTTTTTGAAACTCTATTCTGATTCAACTCCATCCACTCAATCTCAACTACTTACTCATGGATACCTAAAAAAAGTAAATGTTATAACAATTATATTCTATATATGTAGTTATGTTTTGTATGATTACAGCATGCGAGTATGATAATATATATTGAAGTTAGTATTTTTTATTTTTATTTTTTCGAACGCGTAACATAAGTTTTAGATTATCTAACAATTTATATCTTCTATATATAATAATTAATAATAAATTCAACTTATGTTACTATATATACAAGATATTGAAAATATTGGATTACAATTTATTTATGAAATAATGATTTTCATAGTACAACTATACAATGATATTAATGTTAGCCCCTTATTTTTGTTTTTCTTGTAAGAGATTTGTTAGTATATGACTATAGGAAGTTCTACGTAGCTTATTTTAATGAGCCTATAAATTCCTATATTAATTTTATAAGATATTTTTGGATTGAGTTATAATACTCTAGGTATCAACGTGCAGTATTTTAGTTATCAAAATCTTATATAAATTGGTTTACCCATGTTAAATTTTCAATTTCTCTCTATAATTGAAATATATGGCCGTTCGTGTTTTGTCCTCATTCATATATTTCCTGAAAAAACTTCCTGGTCATCGATCATGAAATTGCTGCAAGCCAAGCAGAAAAGAATAATATGCACCTTGATGGTATGAGTAGCTCACATATCAAATTATTTAAACTATTCTCAAATATGCAGTCTTATTCCTGCATATTCTTAAAATCTCTTTCTTTCGGGTGTGTTTTAGTTCATTCATGTCCCTTCGCCTTGAAGCCTTATAGGTACGCTCTTTGTCCGTGTCTCTGCACCGTGATCATTCTATGATCTATTCGAGCGTCACATTAGTTGTAACATTTAATTAACCATAATTTTTTTTTTTTGAAACCTGTTCATTAATTAGCTACTTCCGAGAATATTATAATATATATATATATATGGGACCTTAAAAAAACCAATTAATAGACTATATCCCACGCACAAAATGGGGATTGATCGATCTAATATTATTGGTGTGCCAAAACAATTTCTTGATATAAATATCAGCTGGATGGCAACTAAGGGTAATTCAGTGATATATATTGAATGGATAATGCGACTCAAAAGAAGGTGCTTTAATTTTTGCATGCGATAAATATGGAAATCTAAAAGAGATAAGAAAAACAGACAACCTCAAAATAGTGTTCTAAATATCGGATCTGACTGGACCAACTAAAACCACAAATTGATCAGATATTTTTTAAAATTTGATTTAATTTTTATAATTTAAATAATTTAGTCAAGTATTCATATATTTTAATGATTACATATAATATATATGAAAAAATTAAATATTTACAGGCCATCCAATTTTATGAAAACGGTTCTACCGATCCAATAACCGGTTTAATAACCGGTCCGGTTTTGAAAACACTCCCTCCTCAAAACATGGTTTCTCTCCAAAAATAGGCCCAAGACTTCGCTATCTCACGTTTGGTGATCAGCGATTCATTGACTCACAGATAATCAGCAAAAACTATATATAAGGTACCAACCAATTAAGAAACACAAACACACACACACACATACAGCTGTGGAAAAAGAAAAGATGGAGAGTGCATGGATATGGATGGTTGTGTTGGCCATGTTGGTGGCCGGAAACCAGGCGGCGGATATTAATATCATGAAATACGGCGCCAAGGCCGATGGCAAGTCCGACGATACCACGGTGAATCATATAGATATATGCCTTAATTAATTTGGCTGATTAAAAAATGGACCATCAATCATTTTTTTTTATTTGTGTTGTGAAGTCATCTAGATAGATGCCTTAATTAATTTGGCAGATCAAGAAATGCACCATCAATCATTTTCTTTTATTTGTCATGCAGGCATTCAAGAATGCCTGGACAGATGTTTGCCAGTCTGTGGAGCCGGCCAAATTTTTTATCCCAAAGGGGAGTTATTTGGTGAGGTCGATAAGTTTCGAGGGGCCGTGTAAGCCTCCGATGATTACCGTTCAGGCTTTCGGGGCGGAGTTCGTGGCCCCGGCCGACCTGTCCGGGTTTAAACCGCTAATGGGTTGGATTCGTTTTGATAGTTTAGATAATTTCCACCTCTTAGGAGGGACTTTTGATGGTAAAGGCGAATTCGCGTGGAAGCGCAATGACTGGCATGGCGCAAATTGTCTCAAGTCGGGGAAATGTTCTTCCATGCCCATTGTCGGTATCATATCCTTAAATATTAGTAATTCAATTAATCGATTAATAATTAATATTGCATGCATGCATGCAGAACTTGAACTTCAATAACATCAACAACTCGGTTATTCAAGACGTGACGTCCAAAGACAGCAAGAACTTCCACTTCAACTGCATACAGAGCCACAACATGACGTTCAAGCGAATCAAGATATTGGCCCCGGCCGACAGCCCCAACACGGACGGAATCCACATCGCGCGCGGGACGAACCTCAGGGTGCTCGACACCGACATCCAAACCGGCGACGACTGCATCTCCATGGGGGACGACCTGATGGATGTGCAGATCAAGAACGTCAAGTGCGGGCCCGGCCACGGCATCAGCATCGGCAGCCTCGGCAAGAATAAAGAGGAGAAAGATATCAAGAAAATCTACGTTGAGAGCTGCACATTCACCAACACCGACAACGGCGTCAGGATCAAGACATGGCCGTCGGCCCCCGGCACTTTAACGGTCTCCGATGTCAGATTCGTCGACCTCACCATGAACAACGTCAGCAATCCCGTCATCATCGATCAGCAATACTGCCCTTGGAATATGTGCTCGCTCGACAAAGCGTCGTTGATCCAGATTAGTGACGTTAAGATTGCCAACGTCAAGGGGACCAGCTTCACTCAGGACGTGCTCATCTTTTCTTGCAGCTCAAGCAAGCCTTGTAAGGATATTCATATCGGAAATGTCGATCTCAAATACATCGGAGATCCGGCGCTCGGCGGAGCCACCACCAAGTGCCAGAACGTCAAGTACGATTCCATCGGCCAACAAAACCCACCTCTCTGCGTCAAGTCTAGTGCCCCCAAACCTCTCCCTAAAACTGTCTCTAAAGAAAGTCTTTAATTAATTATTTCAGGATAATTAATTAATTACCTCCCATCCTACCAATAATTTTTAATTAATTTCTCATATTAATTAGCTAGCAGCTAGATATAGTGGATTAATGTTCATCTCAATCTGTCACTAGACTAGAGGCAATGAGGAACGTCTAAAGATGGAAGATGAACTCCAGAAATAAAAAAATATATATGCAATTTAATTTCATAGTTTTTAGTAAAATTAAAATTAGGGATACGTTGGCCCCTTAATTAATTACCAGCTTCATATGTATGTATTATGTAATGGAGTGGGGATATATATATAAAATTTATACTCCATATTGTCTTTGTTCTAAATTTCTCTCCGAAATGATGATCAGTTTAATTATATATATCTTCGATCGTAATATGTATCTAATTGGTGTTATGTTTATATGGGTGTTGATTCTCGTTCGTGCTGTCATATACATCGAGTGTATATAAACATTTTATGTTCGTTGATTAATTAATATAAAATGATCTCAAACCCAGTTAGTTAGGATATATAAGTGTGTGATCATAACGATATCTATAATGAGCCTAAACGTACGACATTAAGAATTCGAAGAAGCCGTTAGAGAGGAATAAGGATCTTTACATATCATCATCATCTACTCCCTCCGTCCCAATGGCAAGGTCCAACTTCTTTAATTGATGAGAGTATTAATTAATAGAAGTGAGACCTTGCTATTGGGACGGAGGGAGTATTAAATAAGGTATGACGACTAATAAGGTGTCCTTTTAATAATGTACAATTCAGGAAGAATATAAGGTCTCCACAACTATATATAGTATGGAAATAAGAGTTTATCATCAATGAAAGCGATCCAAATAAACTGAAATCCGAAATTGCAGTGAAACTTAATTTGCATGGTCAACTCTCTAATGTCGATATGATTTTACTGAATGTGCACGATCAACTCTCTAAGGTCGATATGATTAGTTCAAATCCAAAATTGCATCCGGCATGCATGTTTTTTGTCAAGGGGATGAAAAATAATGTAAATTATACATTTGTATTTTCTAATGACGATGTTGTGCAGAAAATCTTTAAGATGACTTGATTCCTCAAGAATTTGTGATGGAGATAAGTTTGTATAATTGGATTATCAACGTAAGTATTGTTTGATTTGGTTATTTAAGATTACATCTTTTATTTATTATTTATTTATTAGTTTCCAAGTTAGTAAATATTTGCATTAGATCCTACGCATCCTATATACTCTCTCCGTCCCTGAAAACTGTATTATTAATTCTATTTCTGTACGTCCCTAAAAAGTGTATCATTTTTTTTTTGGGACATAACCTCACACAACTCTTTACAAACATCTACCGTGCACATATTTTTAAAATGACGGGTCTCATTTTTCACTCAACAAATATATACCACACATTTCTTAAAGTGGTGGATCACTTTCTCCACTCAACACACTTTCAACCAAATATTTTTTAAAACCCGTGCCGGTCAACATGCAATACAGTTTTGGGGGCGGAAGGAGTATATGGTTTGTTGCACTTTAATTTAGGGGAGTTGATGATTGAAATCCTTAGGGCTTTTTTCTTTCGTATATTGAGTTATGATATTCTAGTGAATCAACTGAGTTCTTTATCATAATGTTCTTCCGGCATTCATATAGAATCAACGAATTAACCTATAATTCATAGATTTTCCCTGCATCAATTCGCCATTAATCATGTCTTCGTAAAATGATTGTTTTAGTAAAAATCTGTTTCTTAGTTTTTGCGGTTCATCAATATGGATTTTCTTTTATATTATTTTCATTAGTAATTAGTACTTCCTCTATTCCGCTATTAATGGTTCAGATCCAAATGAAAAAAATTAACTCTTTATAAAGTGTGAATCCTATTACTTTTCTATCTTTTTACACATTATTCTTAATTCTTGTGTCCAACAGTAATGTGTCATTAATAACGGGACAGGGGAAATATTTATTAAGAAAATGAAAGCAGAAGATGGTTCGGCTTTTCTTTATAACTTTTTCAGAAGAAAAGAGGAAAAAGATTAGCAAGGGTAAATATGTTATTTTGTGTAGTTTTACATGTTTGTAAAAAGTAGGTAGAATTTATCTTGTAAAGTTCAAAGTGGGTATTTAAAGTTTTACCTCTATATATATGTGCTACTAGTGTATATCCCATCGAAAATCGACGGCGAACTATATTATTAAAATAAAATGCATCAATAAGGTTTTTTCTTCGATTTTATTATACTTTCTTTAACAAATATTTTTATTTTTATTTTTATCATTATTTACAATATATAAACATGAATATTAAAAATAATTTAAAATTATTTCGGAGTGATAATATTTCGATAATTGATGAATAAGAGTGTTTCTTTGATTTTATTTCACTTTCTTTAGTTGTAAGAAATCAATAGAAATTAAACTATTTTTTTTACCTCACAATCTGTTAAAGATTTCATTATATACGATGTTAATTATTGTGTACGTTTGATCATATCATCACAAAGTCAAATTTTAAGAATTATTCCTACGTGTATATATATACAAATCCAAGAATTATAATTGAGAATACGTATTTATGAGATTTTTCTTTTATTTATGTCAATTTAAAAATTTGTTAAATTAAACAAATTAATATTGACAACTTAATAATTGATCAAATCAAATTGAAATTGTCAATAAAAATAAAACTATTTATTTGGCCAATAATTAATTTGCCAAATTATATTAGTTGTGCAAAATAATTGCGGAATGAGAAAATACGCATGGATTGTGAGTATTTATATAGGTTCTCCAAGAGTAAAGTTTTTATTAAGAATCATATGGGATGAGAAAATTTATATTAAATATACATAGAATAAATAAATGAATAAAAATGTCAAAATGAAGATTAGAGATAAATAAGAATATTGAAAAGTGAGAGCGCCACGTAAGACCTCAACTAAAGGAGAGGGCTCGAATTCGCAATCGTTTTAATAATATATATAGATTGAGTATAGCCTATTTAGAAGCCTTAAACCCGATTCTGAACTGAGCTCTTATTTATTTATTTATTTTCATATTTTTGGAACTATAATTGTAATCATTAACCATCCATTTTTTTTTTTCTTTGTTCATTATTTTATAATATACTCGACTATCTCTCAAACACAAAAATGGGGATTGATCGATCTAATTTTGGTGTGCCAAAACAATTTCTCGATATATACAAAGTTTATGGTAAATATCTGGATGGCAACTATTATATCACAAAATGATCTGTTTGTGATATAACAAGAATTAATTGTCTCTTTATTTAATTAGGGTAAATTCCAGTGATCGATGTATATTGGATGAAAAATGGGACGAAGAAGAAGCTGCATGCTTTAAGTTTTGCATGCGATAAATATGGAAATTTAAAAGAGATTAGAAAAACAGACAACCTCAAAACATGGTTTCTCCCCAAATTTAGGCCTAAGACATTGCTATCTCACGTTTGATTATCAACGATCCGCTGACTCACAGATAATCAGCAAAAACTATATATAAAGTACAATCAAACCAATTATTATAATTAAGAAACACGCACACACACATACAGCTGTGGAAAAAGAAAAGATGGAGAGTGCATGGATATGGATGGTGGTGGCGGCAATGTTGGTGGCCGGAAACCAGGCGGCGGAGATTGATATCAAGAAATACGGTGCCAAGGCCGACGGCAAGTCGGACGACAGCACGGTGAATTAATCTAGATATATGCTTCAATTAATTTGCCTAGCTGATTCAAAAATGCAACCATGAATCATTTCATTTTATTTTATTTTATTTGTCGTGCAGGCATTCATGAATGCCTGGACAGATGTTTGCAAGTCTGTCGAGCCGAGCAAACTGGTGATCCCTAAGGGAACTTATATGGTGAGCTCGATAAAGTTCCAGGGGCCCTGTCAGGGTCCGATGATTACCGTTCAAGCTTACGGGGCGGAGTTCCTGGCCCCGGCCGACCCGGCCGCGTTTAACTCGCAAAGTGGTTGGGTTATTTTTGGAAGTTTAAATAACTTCCACCTCTTGGGAGGTAGTTTTGATGGTAAAGGCCAAACCGCGTGGAAGAAGAATGACTGGAAAGGCGCAGATTGTCTCAAGTCCAATAAATGTTCTTCCATACCCATTGTGGGTTTCCTTGATTAATTTTCGATTCGATTAGTCACTTCGTTAATATATAATGCAATTAATTAGTTGCCACGCTAGCTAGCTAGCTAACTTTGAATTAATGTTGTGTGCTCTACAGAATATTCAATTCTACAAGATCACGAATTCACTGATCCAGGATTTGATGTCCATAGACAGCAAGCAGTTCCACATGAACTTGCTGCACTGCAATAACGTAACTCTACAAGGGGTGAAAATCAGGGCCCCCGCAGACAGCCTCAACACCGACGGAATCCACATCGGCCGCTCCAACAACATCAACATCACGGACGCCGACATCCAAACCGGAGACGACTGCATCTCTCTAGGAGACGGCAGCCAGCAGATCGACATCCAGAATGTCAAATGTGGGCCCGGCCACGGCATCGCCATCGGAAGCCTAGGAAAGTTCAAGAACGAACAAGAAGTGTTTGGGATCCGAGTCAAGAATTGCACCCTAACAAATACCATGTTTGGGACGAGGTTGAAAACGTGGCCTTCCTCCCCCGTACCGGGTGTGGCACGTGACTTGCATTTCGACGACATAGTCATGAACAACGTCAGCAACCCTATCTTGATTGACCAAGAATATTGCCCATATAACCAATGCGATCTAAAGGTACGTACCTAATTAATTTGACGACCGGCAGTACTGATCTCTATATATATGAATATAAATTGCTGATTGCATCCATGCAGGTGCCGTCGTCAATTAAGATTAGCGATGTGAGCTTCAAGAACATACGAGGAACATCGGCAAACAACTTAGTAATGAAGCTGCAGTGCAGCAAAGGGAATCCATGCCAGAATGTGGAGTTGAGCAACATTAATTTGGAGTACCATGGTACAAATGGGACTGCCATTACAGAATGTGGAAATGTGAAGCCCACCCTCACCGGCAAGCTTTCCCCGCCAGCTTGTCAGCTCTCCACTTCTTAATTATCATACTATATAAACTGGACTCTTTTTGCATGAATAAATATTTTAATTTATATACTCAATTAATTAATTAGAATATTATACTTATTAATTAGTTGCATGCACCCCCGGCCCTTTCGGAGTGGTGAGACTTTAATTAGTGTCAAATAAATTGTACATGTTTAATTCTGTCAACTACTGTATCATGATGAGAGAGTAGATACGTACGTTTTTCGTGATGAGGATAAATTCAGAATGTATTATATATAAACGCGCTCCAAAAATTAGCTTTGTTCCGGTTGGGATTTTTTTTTTTTAATATCATGGGAATCCGCAACATCTATCTTCGGTGTGCAATGGATAAATCATATATGTCCTTGTGCAATAGTTGGAAATTTATTTGATGTCCCAAGTTGTGGGGAGTGTTTTATTGGACAAATGATCTAGGGGTGAGCAACAAAAATCGAAAACCAAAAACCAAACTGGAAAATAGAATTCGGTTCGGTTTGTTTGATTTTTATTATAAAAAATTTGATATGTTCTGTTCAGTTTGGTTGGAAAATACAATTCGGTTCGGTTTGTTCGGCTTTTATTATAAAAAAATTGATATGTTTGGTTCGGTTTGGTTTGATTCCGTGACAACCAAACCAAACCAAAAACTGAATTTATATGTATAATATATATATATATGTATTAATTTTTAAATGAAAATACTATTATATAATTTACAATAAAATACATTCTGCGTCCTCACATATGAACTCTAAATTCTGAAACCTATCTCACTCTTTCCTCCTATCATTGATTTAGAATATTTAATATATTATCATTTTATTGCATTAGAACATATTTTTGTTGATCTTGGATGAAATATTTAGGTCATATGTTTGTTTGGTTAATTCGATTTGTTTGCTGGTTTGATTTGATTTTAATTTTTAAAAATTTGATTAGTTCGGTTCGGTTATTCAATTTGTTTGGTTTAATTTGATTAAAATTTAAAAAAAAATTGAATTATTCAATTTAATTTGGTTTAGACCAAAATCAAACCGAATAACAACCGCCGTCAATAAATCCGTTTTCCTTTGAAAAACTTAAAAGTCGTATCATAACAATTTTGGGCTAAAGCTAACAACAATTTGGGATTCTCTATTAAATATTGGGCCACAGATACGAAATTAATAACCTATAGGTTTATCAGAGTCAATGCGATTTTCCTTTTGTTTTTTTGTTTTTCTTTTTTGTTCTTTGACTTGGTCGCACATAAATGATAGTGCAAAATGCACTTTTCTTCTATTTATTTAATCAAATATCCCTATCACAATTTCCCTCAAAAAGAAAATCTCCCTATTACAAATACACAAAAACTTATTTCACCAACCATGTGACGGTTCAAAATCGTCGTACAGCATCCATATATATTTTGATACAAACTCATATTCAATAGACACATTTTTCAGTGTTTTAGTATTATTTAGATCTATATTCTCGACCCGTTAGACTGTCTATATATTACCAGGATACATGTTGAAAATCTTGTTTCTATAACAGTACGTAGAAGATGATGTTAGCATGAGGTAAATGTTCAATAAAATGAAATTTTGAATTAAAATTAAAATAGTTTGACGGTTGGCAATGGGAACGCCGGAATTAGTTGCGGTGGGTTTGGTGGTTGACTGGAAAAGGTTGCAGTTGCCAATAAACAATGCATGAAAAGAAATTAAAAAAACTAAAGTAAGGTGTGAATGAAAAGCATAAGTCAATAGGTATCCAAGAATAGTATCATGTACAAACAACAAAAGGAAAAGTACAAGTGTCCCTCTGTTTACGCCTCACATGACAAATGAATATTCATGCAATAATAAAATCCAAAATAATAACAATAAAATAGTAATAATAAATTAATAATTGCCTACGTACAAGGGTCGTCAAAATCACAAGTATCTCCTATCGTAGGGATCTGAGCGTGGTATCCATGACGACACACTTTTCTTGAGCGCAACATACCATGTAAATGCTTCTAACAGAGCAGCCAATGCTCCCAAGAATATCAATACTCCAATATACGCATTTTTCCATTTTTTCTCAGGGTCCAAAATGTCAAAACCCACGAAAATGTTGACGATACTAAGGATGATCACGGTGTATCCTATGCCGCGGTGATATATGTTCCAGTAAAATCGGTATTTGTGATCGGGCTTCGGCCTCAGAAGCAGAGCCAAAACCTGAATTAAGAAGATATCAAATTAAATAACATATTAATCAAAATGATACATAAAGGGAAGAGCTAGATATAATGAAATTAATGATATAACTAATTACCTGAAGAGTGGCGAGGGCAAAAAGGGTTATGCCCATGATTCTGTGAGCGGTCTGCACCACTCCGGCGGAGTCACTGCCGAGTTTGATCCCGGTGCCCCAGCCGGCGACGCCGACAATGTAAGCGGCGGTCTGGCAGGTGAGGTGGAGGTAGAACCACGCCGGATTCGCTGACTTGAAGACCTTCAAATACCTCGCCGCCACCGCCCCCAGGGGCATCATTATTCCCCAACTCACCACATTCAACACCCCATGAACCTACACATATTAATTTACAAATTAATTAATTTTAACCACCACGCCAGGCAATAAATTAAATAAAATTAAAATTAAAATTAAAATTAATTAGTATTATGTACATACATTTCTTTTACGCTGTCTAGATCCTCCACCAGCCCCGGCGGCTGTGGTGGCTCCGGTGGCAAAATTAAGGTTCCCGATGGACCTGACGTGGTCTCCGGTTATGTCTTGCTGCATTGGGGTGTCCCCTGAAACGACGCCGTGCTGCCACACCTGAGTGAAGCTGGTGGTACCCGCCGGAAGCTGGATCGTAGCGTAAATGATGATCTGATTGTCGTCCACAAATTCCGCAGAGATGACGGTTCAAAATCTTCGTATAGCATCCATATGTATTTGTAAGTGGTTTATTTACATTTAGATTTATATTATCAATCCGTTTGACGAACTTGATCTGTTAGATTGTCTATATATTAGTAGTATACATGTTGAAAATCTTGTTTTAGTAACAGTACGTAGAATATGATGTTAGCATGAGGTAATCGTTCGAGTAAAATGAAAATTTGAATTGAAAATTAAAATAGTTTGACGGTTGGCAATGGGAACGCCGGAATTAGATGCGGTGGGTTTGGTGGTTGACTGGAAAATGTTGCAGTTGCCAATAAACAATGCATGAAAAGAAATTAAAAAAACTAAAGTAAGGTGCGAATGAAAAGCATAAGTCAATAAGTATCCAAGAATAGTATCATGTACAAACAACAAAAGGAAAAGTACAAGTGCCCCTCTGTTTACGCCTCACATGACAAATGAATATTCATACAATACTAACAAGATCCAAAATAATAAAAATAAAATAGAAATAATAATTGTCTACGTACAACGGTACAAGGGTCGACAAAATCATATCTCCTCCTATCGTAGGGATCTAAGCGTGGTATCCATTTCCATTGGGTACGTTCTTATCAGAATCAGACGACGCTCTTTTCCTCTTGAGCACAACATACCATGTAAATGCTTCTAACAGAGCAGCCAATGCTCCCAAGAATATCAATACTCCAATATAAGCATTTTTCCATTTTTTCTCAGGGTCCAAAATGTCGAATCCCTTGAAAATATTGACGATGCTAAGGATGATCACGGCGTATCCTATGCCGCGATGGTATATGTTCCAATAAAATCTGAATTTGTGATCGGGCTTCGGCCTCAAAAGCAGAGCGAAAACCTAAATTAACAAGATATATAATTAAATTAAACATTAATTAAAATGATATATATATTATAAATTAATGTTATCATAATTAGTATATAGTAATTAATTTAATTACCTGAAGTGTGGCGAGGGCAAAAAGGGTTATGCCCATGATTCTGTGAGCGGTATGCACCACTCCGGCGGAGTCGCTGCCGAGTTTGATCCCGGTGCCCCAGCCGGCAACGCCGACAATATAAGCGGCGGTCTGGCAGGTGAGGTGGAGGTAGAACCACGCCGGATTCGCTGACTTGAAGACCTTCAAATACCTCGCCGCCACCGCCCCCAGGGGCATCATTATTCCCCAACTCACCACATTCAACACCCCATGAACCTACACATATTAATTTACAAATTAATTAATTTTAACCACCACGCCAGGCAATAAATTAAATAAAATTAAAATTAAAATTAATTAGTATTATGTACATACATTTCTTTTACGCTGTCTAGATCCTCCACCAGCCCCGGCGGCTGTGGTGGCTCCGGTGGCAAAATTAAGGTTCCCGATGGACCTGACGTGGTCTCCGGTTATGTCGTGCTGCATTGGGGTGTCCCCTGAAACGACGCCGTGCTGCCACACCTGAGTGAAGCTGGTGGTACCCGCCGGAAGCTGGATCGTAGCGTAAATGATGATCTGATTGTCGTCCACAAATTCCGCAGAGATGACCGGAACACCGAAGCTCAGTCTCCCCTCTTCCAATGTTGTGCCGTAACTGGTGAGCGGGGCGGTGTAGGCACGGATCGCACCACTGGACCCCACGAAAGCCACCAACGCCTGCGTCCCTATCATGTTGTTTCCGTTGGGATTGAGGCCCCACGCCACCCAGTTGGACCGTGTCACTGCCGTGTGCCGGTAGGCTATATCAATGGAGTTGTTGCTTTCCCGATAGCTCCAGTGAAGGAACGAATTCAGGACGGGAAGTGCGTTGCATTCCGAGAATGTCCTGCCGTTTGAGAAACTATGCGCTGGACAGTTCTGAACATACAAGTCAAACACCATTAATCTTCAGTCAGGAGAAAAACAAATTACAGTATTTAAATTTATTATATATACTCACATTTGTTGTTGTTGTTGTTGTTGAGGGAGGTGTGTTATTGGGTGCTGCCTCGGGAGCAGGGGCAGGGGTGGCGGGCCGGGTAGCTCCTCCGGTTGCAAAATCAATAGTCCCGGTGGACCTCACGTGATCACCGCTAGTGAGATGTTGCCGGGGGCTGCCATCGGAGACGTCGCCGTGCTGCCAGACGTGAGCGAAGCTCGTAGCTCCCAGCGGAAGCTCAATAGTAGCGTGTATGATGATCTGATTGTTGGCAATGAATTGGGCAGATAGAGAGGGGACGGCGAAGCTCAATGTGCCTTGTTGCAGTGTTGTGCGGTAGCTGGTGATGGGGGCGGTGTAAGCACGGATGGAGCCGTCGGCACCGACGAAGGCGACCAAGGCCTGCGCTCCGATCATGCCGGTGGAGGTGGGGTTGATTGCCCAGGCTACCCAGTTGGAGGAGGTGATTTGTGTGTGGCGGTAGGCGATGTCGACGGTGTGGTTGTTTTGGTGGTAGTTCCAGTGGATGAAAGAGTCTAAGACGGGAAGACTGTTGCAGTTTGCGAAGCTTCTGCCATTGGAGAATGCATAGGTTGAGCAGTTTTGAGTTTGAGCAGTAGCTGATGCGGCAAACAGAGAGAAGAAGAAGATCAAGAATGCAAAAAACAGGACAGTTTTGGGAAAACTGCCCATTTTGAGATGGGGCGATGATATGATCAACTCTCTCTCTAGATCTCTTCTCTCTCTCTCTCTCGCTCTGTGTGTGTGTGTGTGTGATCAGCAAAATTATGGGTGATGAGTGGAAACAGTAAGAATGGAATTATATATATAGAAAGTTCAGATACAAGGCAAAAATATGAATGGGGGAAAAGTAGTGGCGTGTTAGAAAGTTGTACGTAGGTGAAGACTTGGGAGAGTCTTGACTGCTTCTACTGTGTATTGTGTGTGTGGAATGGATCCCTTCCTCTTCCTATGCGGTGTGGGAATTGGAAGGAGGGAGGAAAGTCCATAGGGGTTCAAATTTTGCATGAATCCGAAGACTATTCTTTTTTTTTCCCCTCTTATTGAAGTATTTTTTGGGCTCCCTCATTGGTCCACCTCTCAACAACTTCTTGGAAAATGAAAGAAAAAAAACATTCAATTTTATTTATGACTCAGCAAATTATAGCCTTCTTGTCCTGGTCATAAAGGGAACCGATTGTTTGCACAAGTTGTGTTCTGAATAATATTATTCGTTTTTTTTTCCTTGGAATCACGAGTATTGTAGTTTAATAGTAGTATTTCTCGTAGGTACGAATGAATAGAGTTATAACTTATAATGCTAATTTCTTCATGCGGTGTATGTCGCTAGATAGAACAATAATGCTAACTTAAACTCTTAAAGTAACTATCCGTACATTGTCAATGAATTCTACATTTTGTAGAAGTAATTTAGAATTAAGTATGGAGTAATATTCTTTGCAAATATTTTAATAAAAAATTATATCTTTCAAAATAATAAGAAACATAAGTCAACAATGGCTTTCCACCTCTTCCCAATTGATAATTTTTATTATTAAATCCTCTCTCTCACCATTAATAATGCATATGAACACGAATTTCAAATCTAATTACTCGTTTTCAAATTATAGCTTATAAACATCAATGTTTGATGTGATTGTTTTCTCCCCACTTTTTGAGAAACTAAAATCCTTCTAAATCTTAGAAACTTATTACTTTTACGTAAAATTCTGATCCACCAGGTTTAACGATAATTCTCAGCCTAATGTAATGTAATTTGACTGGTGAGATTGAGACGTAAATGATACGATTATTTAATTAAGATCATTAATTGAGAAATGAGAGAATGCAGATGCGTATATATACTAGCAGGACATTACGTGTTGCACGTATAATCTCTAATTTAAAATAATTAATTTATTATATAATAAAATATTTTTGTTGATATTTTTCTTAATTTATAATATTATTAATTATTGTTTATTAACTTCAACAAAATATTAGCAAGTATATAGTAAAGAGTAGAAAAAAAATCAAATTTATTTTATCATATCTTATGTACAATTATCAAAATTGTATGGTACTGATAATAATCATTTATTATAATATATTTATTCTAATTATGAATAAAGGGTCGTATATATAAAATAAATGGAGAGTTCCAGAACCAAATCTCTGGGTATAATATGCTTATACTTCATAGTCGAATCTAACTTTTATGGCTAAAATCCTATATTAAGGTTCTAATTAGGCCTTTAAAAATGTTCTCTTGATGTATTGTAAAACATCATTTGATATTATTATTGTAAGCTATTATTCCCTCCATCTCTCATAAGTGTGGTACGTATTTGATTATATGTGAGGTATAAAATAATAGTTGAACCACACTAACCTGGAACGGAGGGAGTATTTAACTTTCTCTTTCATACGAAAGACATTTGTCTTATATGTATACATCATCTCGTGTTAAGTCAAGACATTCAGCTCTCTTCTTGTGACGAACGGAGCAAAAGTACGAAGTGATCGCCGGTGCAGAGGCACGGACAAGGAGCGGCTCCTATAAGACTTCAAAGCGGAGGGGGCAGGAACAAACCGGAACACATCTGAATGAGAGGGATTTCAAGAATATGTCGTAATGGGACGACATATTCGAGGAGAGCTTAAATGAATTGATTGGGCTACTTATTGACAAACATGGATTTTACACGATATTTTGGGCACATTCGATGCCAATCGTTAGTGAAAAACCATATCGTTTAACCTTTTTCCCAAGTTAAACCCTGTTTTGTCGGTTTTTACGCTTGTTTTCTTGTTTTGAAATAATTTTAGGAAAATGGATGTGGAATTATAGTGAAATGAGTTTGGAATGAGAAAGAGGAGCTCGATACGAGAACGTGGAAAAAAACGGAGGTCAATTCAGAGTCCGGACGATGGAGAACGGGCCGAAACAAAAAAGGTGCGTAGCGGTGAGCGGGTTTGGCGTGCGGCCGCGCGGATCATGCATGAAAACTGCCTCCAGGCGCGACTTGGGAGCGCGGGACATTCCGCCGGGGCACAACCCACGTGTGGAAGAAGAAAACTTCCTCTTGGGCGCGCGGTTTGTGGCGCAGGCGCACACGGCGGACCCACATTCTTCCAAAACACATTTTAACCTCTATTTCATCCCTATTTTCGCATTTTCTCTCCATAGCAACTTTCTCCCACTCCATAAACTTATAAATACTCCTCCAAAACTCAAACCCTAAATATCAAGTCATATATCCCCAATTCTTAGCCTCCATTTTCTCTCATTACCCACCATTCCACACATCTTCACCATCTTCATCTTCCACCCAATAACCTAGAAAGAGAAAGTGTGCTTGGGGGAGTTGGAAAGAAGACATCAATGATTTCAAGATTGGAGCTCAAGACCAAAGATTTGTCTATGAATCTCTTATTTTCTTATTTTTCTTTCTTGTTTATCTTTGTTGGTGGATATTTTCTTTTCATTATGATTAGTTAAATTTCCATATTTTAGGGACTGGATTAGATGGGTTTGTGATGGATTGATCTTTATCTTAATTAATTGTTGATGAGTTTTATTATTTCTTTGTGTTTGTTGATTTGGTTGAATATTTGAATGCTTAGCTACCATTTGAATGTTTTTGTTGTGTCGATTTGAGGCTCGAGAGAGAAGGAATCGATACTAGAACCAAACACAAGGCATTCGATTCCAACAAACCTAGAGGGTGAGGGGTTGAATGAGGGCTAAGTGATCCAAGGAGCCGTTAGGAGTTATAGGCTAGCTTAGTCACCGGAAACGGCAAAACTAGCTGATAATCTACAACTCGAGTCGCCCGAGAGGAGGCTAAAGTGAAAAAGAGATTGCCCTAGATAACTAGGATTCTATCGATAATTGATTAGTCGAGTGATTTCTAATTGCTTGTCCATCGAAATCTAGTCCCTAGGATAGCTTCGTTTCCATATTCTCCTCCCGTTTATTAGTTTAATTATTGTTAATTAGAATTTATTTGCTTTAATTTAATTTAATATCTTCAATTAATTTGTGAGTCTAAATAGATTAAAATAGCTTATTAGTAGTACTCACAATACTTTCGTACTAGTCCTCGTGAAATACGATCTTGCTTGCCATTATCTACAATAACCCCGTACACTTGCGGGTTTTATTTGCTTGAAAAGAAAAAAGGCGAACTCTTATACCATCAAGATGCATCTTCTTTTCTGGGGCTCATTGTGTAAGAACTCCAAGGTTAAGCGTGCTTGGCCTGGAGCAATTCTATGATGGGTGACCTCCTGTGAAGTTTTTCTAGGAAGTGTGCGAGTGAGAACAAAGCACGCTAGAAATGACTTGTGATGGTTTGTGGTGTCAGCCATCAGTCCGGAAGTCGGGTCATTATAGATGGTATCCGAGCCGAACCTCTCCCAGTACGGTGGGTTCGGGGATGAACCAAGCAGAAACTGGTGGGCCTGTGATGCACGGAGCAAAAGTACGAAGTGATCGTCGGTGCAGAGACACGGACAAGGAGCGGCTCCGATAAGACTTCAAAGTGATGGTTTGTGGGACAAGCTGTTGACAAACATAGATTTTTCCTGATGTTTTGGGCGCATTCGATGCCATTTGTTAGTGAAAACCATGTCGTTTAACCTTTTTTCTCAAGTTCAACCTTGTTTTGTCGGTTTTTACGCTTGCTTTCTTGTTTTGAAATAATTTCAGGAAAATGAATGTGGAATTAGAGTGAAAGGAGCTTGGAATGAGAAAGAGGAGCTCGATACGAGAACGTGGGAAAAAATACAGGTCGATTCGGAGTCCGGACGAGGGAGAACGAGCCGAAACAAAAAAGGTACGCATTCGGGAGCGACCTTAGCGCGCGGCCGGGTGGAGCATGCACGAAAACCGCCTCCGGGCGCGACTTGGGCGCGGGACATTCCGCCGGGGCACAACCTGCGCGCGGAAGGAGAAAATTTCCTTTTGGGCTCGCGTGACGGAGCTCCCTTCGCCAAAATACAATTTTATCTCATTTTTCACTCATAATTCAGATTTTCTCTCCATAACACTTTTCTCCTACATCCTAAACATATAAATAGGCCGTTTTGGCTCTTTATTCTAGGTAATCTAACATCCTCCCACCACCCACACACACTTACACACTTTTACACACATCATCACCATCCACCATTGTTGGAGTTTGTAGTTTGGAGAAGAATAAGTCTAGGAAGAAATATTGAAGATCAAGAGTTGGATTTGTCACTTCACCTCTATTCACTACAAAAAATAAGGGATTTACTCACACATGCATGTGTGGCTATAAACATGCTTATGTGTGAGTATAGATGTTTACCCACACATAATGTAAATGTCAACATGTGTCGCTATAATTATGTAGAAAAAGAGTTTTACCTACACATATATATATATTTGTGTGGATAAATCATCAATTATTACCTACACATATATATGTCCTTAAATGTATCTCGGATGTGTGGATAAATATGATTCTGCTATAGTGTAACGACAGGGTGGAAATGACATGGATGATGACATGGCATCAATACACGTAGCAATCTATATGTGTAGTTAAATACTATAACTTATGTGTAGGTATTAATTTTTTGGTATTTAAATTTTATAAATAAATTTTTGTATGGATTGCAAATTTTTTATTTTTCATATTGTTATTCGATATATATAACACAAAAAAGTTAAATATAAATGCGAATTACAAATGAAGATAAAATAAGATTTTGATATAGAAATGTTACTACTAAACATTATTCAATAAAATTAGAGTATTCAATTAAATGACAACAAAAAATTACTCTAATTATCTTAACAACTAAGGTCGGAATATCTTCATCATCTTCAATTTTTCCAGACATCTCCTCCTCTTCCTCATTGTCTTTGTAGAAGCTCTACTCTGACACTGAGTTCTTCAATGTCTACCTCTCTCCCCAACAGCTTCACAATACAAATCCATATTAATAAAATCACAAATATAAAAATATGAAATTTGCAAGAAGCAGAATATGTGTGAAGTCTGTAACAATTACCTTAATGCTGGTAAATCCTTATCCCTATGTCTTGCATGGATCTGCACAGTCAAGAATTTCACCAAAATAGACAAGTAAGCTGCAAAAAATTGAGAGATAGCAAAAAAAAAAAAAATAGAGCAAAATATTGATATACCTTAATTTTCTTGAGCAAATCATAGCTTATGATTCCAGGCATACAATAGTCCGTAATAACCTTCTTTACAATGTGGCAGTTAACAGTGTAAACACATTAAAGGTCTGTGAGGCAGAAAAACAAAATACCACATGAATCAGAAACTTGTCCGTCCAACATCACCAACTTTCTGGATAGAGAATGCAGAATTCATACATCAAGTGCACCTTCTAGAAACGTATAGAATCGAATAATATGGAATGGCTGCATTCCATATAAGATTTCAAAAGAAAGTAAAGCAAATTGGTGAAACATATCTAAGCCAATCGAAAGTTCTTCAACCAAAAATAGAAAAGAAAATCTATGTACTATGTGTCATCTACTCCAACTGCAAAACTACACGATTTAAAGCACCCAAGTTATGTGATTAAGAAATCGAAATGATTTAACACAATAATTTAAACACAACTCTTACCTTTCTCAGAAGCCTTGGAGAAAATGACATCAGCAGAAGCAAGAACCAAAGAAGCCAAATCCAACGACCTCATTTAAATTAGACATTCCTGCGCCTCCACCAACAATCTACTAACATGTCCCTCTGCTACCTATCATTATTTTAAGAAAAATAATTCAAACAACAAGCGTTACCACATCAAAAGTCACGGTCATTATACTAATTTACAAAATTGATGCTTACCAGAAAGAAGAGCTATGAGATAACAATCAGCAAATTATATGCTAGCTCTGCTGATTTCTGATAATTCTACATTAATCAAAAGGAAAAAGATACACATACAAAAATTCTGATTTATCACAGAAATTATAATTAATCCCTTCCGTAACTTCCGTTATTAAGAAAGAAAAATGATGAAAAACTAAAAAAGAAAATCAAAATCTACTGTTGATCATTCTGAGGTTCAGAGACGATTATATGAAGAAAAGGCTATAGTCACCCACACAAACATTTGCACACAACGAGAAGGGGGTAAACACAATAGAGGTATAATCTAAGACACAAACAAATAAATAAATAAAAACACAAAGTTACAATCACATCCATTCACTTACCAGTTCAAACCACACCAAACCCCAAACATGCGCATACAGATTATTGCTGAAGCAAATCGGAAGCTTACCTTTAGTTATGTTCCTCAAACTTGGATGCAACATACTCTAGGTCAGATGACACAATATAATTGAGGATCCACCGTGTAAACTGCTGCAAACAGAAAGCGATGTAGAGAGGTGAGGTGTGGATAGATTGCAACGGTCTCACCAAGGTATCGTCGAAAATTCCAAATCGCTGGAGGGCGCGCGAACCCTAGGTGCAGACAGCAGAACTCAAATTCTGGCGGCAATTGAATTTGATCGATTGAATCTGATTCTCGATCGGCTGGTTTATGAATTTGACTAGTAGGAATCGGATTATTGAGACAATCGACAATTTTATTTTGAGAAATCATGAAGATTTAGGGGGAAAATCGAAGAGAAACGGTGGAGGGTAAAGAGTGAGCGTGACAAAGGAAACAGATTTGGGGATCGAGCTAAACGAGAAATTATGAGATCTGGAGATTTGTGGATTCAATTTCCTCGCATCAGACGTGCAAATGTAAAGAAATGTGTTCTCGTTGCAAAAGTTTGTCACAAATAGTGATTTTTTTTAGCCGTCTTGGATTTTTTGGTTTAAGCGGGATTATTTTTGGTGTAAAGTGGGAGAAAGTAAAAACTTTTAAATCTTATTTTAATTTATCATCCGCGCGTGTTTTAAATTTTAAATTATTAGATCCTATTAATCACACATATAATTTATAATTAAGTGTGGTTATAAACTTGTTTTAAGTTTAATTTCCACTGTTAAAACATAAGTGTCACTAAAAATGTTTAGTCACACATAGTAAACGTCACTATTTTAGTAACTATATGAACCATTAACCACACATAAATATTTTATAACTATGTGTAGCTAATAACTTGTATTAATTTTCCACGTCAGTATATATAAAAATGATTAGTCAATAAAATGAAATAAATAAATACATGCTAAAATATAATTGTGACTAAATATATTTAGCCACACATATTAAATGTCAATAACTAATAAAAATTGTCCACTTAAGTCACCTACACATATTTTAATTATGTGTGGCTAAACTACCACACATAATAATGTGTGGCAAAATATGTGTGGGTAAAAGTTCCGTTTCTTGTATTCTCTTGCATCTTAGATGTTTTTATTTCTTGATTTGAGATTTTTTTTTATTATGAACATGATTGGCTAAATCTCTCTTTCTAGGGATTAAGCTAGACATTTTGTATAGATTAAAGTCTTTGATATTCAAGTATTGTTGAGTTTTCTCTTACCTCCTTGTGTTTGTTGAATTGTTTGAGCATTTAAGTGATTAGCTACCATTTAAATGTGTATGTTGTGTTGATTTGAGGCTCGAGAGAGGGATGAATCGATACTAGAACCGAGCACAAGGCGTAATATTACAATAACCCGAGAGGGTGAGTGATATTGTGAGGGTAGAGTGATCCTAGGTGCTTTTAGGAGTTGTAGGCTAGCTTTTGCTTGAAGACAACAATTCTAGCTTATAATCTACTACTTTAGTCGTCTGAGAGGAGGCTCGAGTGAACAAGAGGTCGCCTTAGGTAAAGAGATAATAAAACGAGGCTTAAGTGTTGGGAATTTAATTCGTTGCAAGATGTCGATACTTAGTCCTTAGAAATTCGCCTGCCTTAAGTTAAATCCAATGTTTTCATCGTTGTTTAGTTTATTTGAAGTTGCTAAATTGTTTAATTCCAACTTGCTTGTTTAATTTAGTAATTACCCTTCAAAAATTCGATTTGTCTAAATAGGTTAAAACAACCAAGTAATAGTAGTCATAATTTTTGAAAATTAGTCTCCGTGGATACGACCTTGCTTTCCATTATCTACATATACACCGTACACTTACGGTTATTATTTGCATAATTAAAAGGTGAACAAGTTTATAGCGCCGTTGCCGGGGACTAATTTATTTACTACTCTTGATATTATAAACCGTTGTGATAATCTAGATTAGATATTATTTATGTTTATTTTGTGTTTTGTTTTGTCGTGTTTTGCTTGTTATTGAATTGTTATTTCGTTGAATACTAGGTGGTGCATGAACACAAGATCTAAGAGGTTGCCATTTGACCCTATAAATCTTGAGATCGAAGCATCTTGCCGACGTAATCAAGGAAGTGCAAGGAGGGAACGAGAAGCACAAAGAACGATGGCTGACGAGAATATGATAAGACAACTCCAAGCTCAATTGGAAGCTATACAAGCTCAATTGAGAGCACAAGAGGGTGAACGAAATAGGGCACCAATTCCCCCTATACGAGATATCTTCCAATCCGGATTTCAACAAGGGGGGCAACCATGGCCCAAGGATCAATGCCAACAACTTTGAGCTCAAGCCCGCCCTCATCTCCATGGTCCAACAAAATACTTTTGGAGGACGTTCATTGGAAGATCCCAACGATCATCTTACCCAATTTTTGGAGATATGTAGCACCACGAAGATAAATGGTGTGCCGGACGATGTCATTAAACTTCGTCTTTTTTCCCTTTTCTCTTAGGGATAAGGCGAAGTTGTGGTATCAATTTCTAGATGATTGGAGCATAAAGACATGGGATGACATGATCCACAAGTTTCTTATGAAGTTCTTTCCACCGGGAATGACTATGAAGTTAAAGATGGAGATCATGCAATTCTAATAATTGGATGGAGAAACCTTGTATGAGGCTTGGAAAAGGTTCAAGGAGTTGGTGAGGAAATGCCCCAACCATAGTTTTGATCAAGATGCAAAAATTTGCTTTTTCTACAATGGTTGCAATGGTGAAATGAAGAGACTCATTGATGTTGCGGCGGGTGGTTCTCTATTTGGAAAGAGTCATGAGATTGCCACGGAGATTATTGAGAACATGGCTATCAATAGCTATCAATGGCCGGAAGAGATGACTACATTGAAGAAGGTTGCCTCCGCTACAAGTTCGGATCCTATTGCTCTATTAGCGGCTCAAATGTCTACAATGAATAGCAAGATTGATGCTATGGCACAATCAAAGAATGAGCCAAGGGTAGAGAAGCCAACCAATGTAGAGGATGTTAACTACATACACAACAATCGGAACTATGGGAATTATCGCCCTCAACAAGGTGGCAATCAATACCATCAAGGGTATCAAGGAAATTGGGCACACCCTAATCTATATTATGGGAATCCAAACAATGCCCTACAACCTCCGCCGGGATTTTCTGTGACTAATGAGATGATCAATGAGAAAAAGAAGCCGAGTATGGATGAAATGCTCATGAAGTTCATGGAGACTACTCAAGCTCGAATGGAAAAAACCGAAGTCATTGTGGAAGCCCAGGGCACTCAACTTAAGATAATTGAGAAACAATTGGGGCAATTGGCCACCGCCTTGAGTGATCAACCCCATCAAGGAAAATTTCCAAGTAATACCATTGTGAATCCTAAGGAGCAATGTATGGCCATCAAGATTAGAAGTTGGACTTCACATGAGGAGCTCAAAACACCAAGTGAAGAGCATCAAGCCTTCAATGGAAATTCTCAAGAGACAAGGACAGAGGTATTCAAAATTCCTCCCCCTTATTCTCCTTCCATCCCATTCTCTCAACGCCTTACAAAAGAGAGGATGATGGAGTATTGTAAAGCCATAAATCTTAGAAGTAGAGTGTCATGTGAAAGACCAAAGATGTCCAATGAAAAAGAGCATAAGATTGAAGGTGAATTGAAGAATGAAAATCCTTCAATGGAGAAGGGAAAATTGAGTGAAAATGAGGAGGTTATTGGAAAAGCTTCCACAAGCAATCTTTCTTCATTACCTACTTATTCTCCTATCTCATTCCCTCAAAGGCTTCAAATGAAGAATATGGAAGTGCAATTCACCAAATTTCTTGAAATTTTTTGGAAAATTCACATAAACATACCACTTGTGGAGGCATTGCAACAAATGCCCAACTATGCAAAGTTCTTAAAAGATGTTCTTTTGAAGAAGAGAAGGTTAAAGGAATTTGAAACGGTGCATCTCAATGAAGAATGTAGCGCTCTCTGGCAAAGGAAGCTACCCGTCAAGATGAAAGATCCGGAAAGCTTTACAATTTCTTGTGCTATTGGTGAAAAATACTTTGAAAATGCATTGTGTGATTTAGGAGCAAGTATCAAGTTTATGTCATTGTCAATCTTCAATAAGTTAGGGATCGGGACCATCAAGCCTACGACCATTGCACTTCAAATGACGGATAAATCGTTTACTTATCCAAGAGGGATTGTTGAAGATGTGTTGGTGAAGGTGGGTGATTTTATATTCCCCGTTGATTTTGTGGTATTAGATATGAAAGAGGATAAGAATGTTTCCTTGATACTTGGACGCCCATTTTTGGCAACGGGTAGAGCTTTGATCGATGTGGCAAATTGAGAACTTACGCTTCGAGTAAATGATGAAAGCCACACTTTCTCTACTTATCGACCCATGCAATTCGAAGAAGAGAAAAGTCATAATGAATATGAAGAGTGTAAGGTTTTGAATAAGGATTCTTTCATTGATATGAGAGATTACTACACTACGAAGGAGTCGTTGAAGAGTCGCTAGTTTGACAATGGTTATCTTGGACCATTTGGTTTTGCCGAAAATGGGAAGATGCATGCTTGTAGAAAACCATCGCTTCACCATCCTCCTTGACTATGCCTTGAATTCACTTGTGAGTTCGAACTTACTAAACCACTTCTCCTTCGCCAAAACTTATTCTCTCTTGGAATGGAATAAGTTTGGGGAGGGGGGGAGAGAAGTGCGTTTAGTTTGTTCGATTTTTCTTATTTATTGCTTTCTTTTATTTTCTTTGTTTGTTTTTATCTATTTTTGTTATTTTAGTGTTCTTGTTTAGTTGAATAATGAATCCTTGAGGTTTGCTTATCTCTTTTGTTTATTTTTATGTTATTTTATTTTCTAGTACTTTTAATTGTTGAACTTTGAGTTTGTAGTGTCTAGTTGAGTTCTTAATAAAGCTTGTGTTGGGTGAATTGTGACATGGCTAATGATGAGAATGGAAAATTTTGGTTTTAATTAAAATTATTGCTTATGTGTTTCGATTGATTTGTTGGATATGCTTTGATGAAGCAAGTTTCAACCTCTTAGGTTGTGGATTAAATGAACCTATGTGAGATTTGAGCCTTTGACTATCCGTTGATTATAGTCTTTCTCGCTTCTTGTGTGTGATTGTTTGAGCATGTATTTGTATCTCTAGAACTTGTCATGGTTCTTCCTTGAAAATGAATAGACGTTTTCTAGATTTTGATATGATTAAAGGCTCTCTTTGTTAGCCAAAAAATTTCCTCATTCTTGACCAAAATGATAAAAGCATGATCCTAGTTTGCCTCTTTGAGCCGTTATCTTTTCTTTGATCTAGCCGAATTGGGGAGGGTAGAACTTGTGATAATTTGTGAATTTAGGAAATGATGAGTTGGTGAATAATTGAGATTATCTTGCTTGAATTGTATTGAAAATGGTTAGCCCTTATAGCTCTTGAAAATAGTTGAAAAATGAGAAGAAAGAAAATTTTCAAATTCTTGAGAATTGATGAAAGATGAAAAGAGCATTAAAGGGTAGAAATAGCAAGTAAAGAGGAAGCTATAGCAAGAAAAAGAAAAGTAAAAGAGTGGGTGTGATTTGTGGTTGTTGTGAAAAATTTGGCATTTATGGTTGTTGAGAATTGATATTGTTAGATTAGTTAGGAAGTCACTTTGCCTAAAACTCACTCACCCACCAAAGAGCCTCATTACAACCTTGTGAAAGCTCTTTTTGATCTTTATCTTGGAGCACATTGAGCAATAGATAGGCTAGACGAATGGCAAGCCTATTGTAGAACTTATGCATGTCATCAAATTGAGTGAAAACACGTCCCATTTATACACTTGAACGTTGAGTGCTTCATTTTAAGTCTTTGTGTGAGAATCCGAAATTCCTAAGAGGTTGAATATTTGACCTTGTTGTAGCATGTTCAACTTTGATTGAGAAATGCATTTGCAATTTTGTTGTTGAAAAGAATAATTTATGAGGCCTTTCAAATGTCATTGATTCGCCCCTCCATGTTTGAGTTTCTTTTCTTTTCTTTTGTTGTTTGGGGACAAACAACGGTTTGAGTTTGGGGGGTTGACAAACATGGATGTTTTACGATATTTTGGGCGCATTCGATACCGTTTGTTAGTGAAAACCATGTCGTTTAATCTTTTTCTCAAGTTAAACCTTGTTTTGTTGGTTTTTACGCTTGCTTTCTTGTTTTGAAATAATTTCAGGAAAATGGATATGGAATTAGAGTGAAAGGAGCTTGAAATGAAAAAGAGGATCTCGATACGAGAACGTGGGAAAAAACAGAGGTCGATTCAGAGTCCGAACGAGGGAGAACGGGCCGAAACAAAAAAGGTGCGCAGTCAGGAGCGATCTTGGCGCGCGGCCGCGCGGAGCATGCACGAAAACCGACTCTAGACGCGACTTGGGCGCGCAGGACATTCTGCCGGGGCACAACCTACGCGCGGAAGGAGAAAATTTCCTCTTGGGCGCGCGGTTTGGGGCACGGGCGCGCGTGACGGAGCTCCCTTCGCCAAAATACAATTTTACCTCATTTTTCTCCCCTATTTCAGATTTTCTCTCCATAACACTTTTCTCCCACATCCTAAACATATTAATAGGCCATTTTGGCTCTTTATTCTAGGTTATCTAACATCCTCCCACCATCCACACATACTTACACACTTTTACACACACTACCACCATCCACCATTGTTGGAGTTTGTAGTTTGGGGAAGAAGAAGTGTAGGAAGAAATATTGAAGATCAAGAGTTGGATTTATCACTTCAACTTTATTCTCTTGCATCTTAGATGTTTTTATTTCTTGATTTGAGATTTTTGTTGATTATGAACATGATTGGCTAAATCTCTCTTTCTAGGGATTAAGCTAGACATTTTGTATGGATTAAAGTCTTTGATATTCAAGTATTGTTGAGTTTTCTCTTACCTCCTTGTGTTTGTTGAATTGTTTGAGCATTTAAGTGATTAGCTACCATTTAAATGTGTATATTGTGTTGATTTGAGGCTCGAGAGAGGGGTGAATCGACACTAGAACCGAGCACAAGGCGTAATATTACAATAACCCGAGAGGGTGAGTGATATTGTGAGGGTAGAGTGATCCTAGGTGCTTTTAGAAGTTGTAGGCTAGCTTTTGCTTGGAGACAACAATTTTAGCTTATAATCTACTACTTTAGTCGTCCGAGAGGAGGCTCGAGTGAACAAGAGGTCGCCTTAGGTAAAGAGATAATAAAACGAGGCTTGAGTGTTGGGAATTTAATTCGTTGCAAGATGTCGATGCTTAGTCCTTAGAAATTCGTCTGCCTTAAGTTAAATCCGTTGTTTTCATCGTTGTTTAGTTTATTTGAAGTTGTTAAATTGTTTAATTCCAACTTGCTTGTTTAATTTAGTAATTACCCTTCAAAAATTCGATTTGTCTAAATAGGTTAAAACAACCAAGTAATAGTAGTCATAAGTGTTGAAAATTAGTCTCCGTGGATACGACCTTACTTGCCATTATCTACATATACACCGTACACTTGCGGTAATTATTTGCATAATTAAAAGGCGAACAGCCGTCAGTCCGGAAGCTGGGTCGTTACAGATGGTATCAGAGCCGAACCTCTCCCAATACGGTGTGGTTCGGGGACGAACCAAGCGGAAGCTGGTGCGCCTGTGACGCCCGGAGCAAAAGTACGGAGTGATCGTCGGTGCAGAGGCACGGACAAGGAGCGGCTCCGATAAGACTTCAAAGCGGAGGGGACAGGAACGAAACGAAACACATCCAAATGAGAGGGATTCTGAGAATATGTCGGAATGGGACGACATATTCGAGAAGAGCTTAAAAGAATTGATTGGGCTACTTATACCATCAAGATGCATCTTCTTTTCTGGGGCTCATTGTTGAAGAACTTCAAGGTTAAGCGTGCTTGGCCTGGAGCAATTCTATGATGGGTGACCCCCTGGGATGTTTTCCACAAAGCACGCTAGAAAGGACTTAAGGACTTGTGATGATTTGTGGGGTCAGCCGTCAGTCCGGAAGTCGGGTCGTTAAACTTTTTAAGTTAAGACATGACAAATTCAGTGTTGTAGCAAACCCAATGAAAAAATTAAAGGGAATACATTTATATTTTGAATGATCTAATATATTAATTTTAAATAATACGAATTACATATATACCTATATTCTAAGTTAAATTAATATCCATGAATACAATATATTAATTAATATATTAGTATGTATTGGTTGCTACGTACTATATATAGTGATAGTTAATATATCATTGAAATATAAAGATGAAATTTAATAATAAGGACGACATTTAATTATTAGAGAAAATAATTATTAAATTGCTAACTTAATAAAAGTATAAACTTTTACCTTAATATACAACTATATTAATATCCCAATAAATCTGTACACAATTCTCAAAATTTATGTTCGTCTTTTTTCTTTCATTTTTGAGTTATAGTACGAGTAGGACTATATTATTAATTAATTCATTAAATTAAGTTGTAGTAGGAGTAGAACTATTATTAATTTATTAAGTTTATAATAAATTTAATATAGATTTACATTATTGCCCTTAAAATAAACATAATAATAGGGACATATTAGGCAAACCCAATTTTGTAAGAATCCGCTCTTTTATAATAGGTATATATATAGATAGATAGATATAGGGATGCATTCTAGTAGAAACCATCAAGTCCTTTCCTAGTTAAAACGTAGGAATTATATTTTTTTATATATATAAGAGTAAGTTCTCATAAATACTACTAGTTATCATGAGTTAACCTAAGAATCATGTTCTTTATATATGCAACAATATTTATCTTATAATAATAATAATAATAATTTGACAACTATTATCATAAAAAGATCAATAGTTCAAATTAATTCCTAATTAATTCAAGAATAAAAAATACTTGACTCTCCTCTATATGTATTACTCCCTCCGTCCCATAAGAATATGCTTAGTTTGGGACAACACATGTTCCAAAAAAATCTTGAAAAATGTAGTGTGAGTAAAAAAAATTGTCTACATTGTAAGAGTAATAAGTGAGGAAGTATTATCAAGAATAAAAAATACTTGACTCTCCTCTATATGTATTACTCCTTCTGTCTCATAATAATATGCTTAGTTTGGGACAATACATATTTTAATAAAATTTTGAAAAGTGTAGTATGAGTTAAAAAAGGAAAACTATGCATATTCTTTTGGGACAGAGGAAGTATTATATAATAAGATGTGAAAATGGCTTCTTGGGCTATTTGGAAAGCCTAGCCCACGTTTCTTTCCTTATGAGCGGGCTTTCCACGTTGTTTGTTCTACGCTTGTACTTCAAATCAAATTAGAATTGCATAGTTGTACTATCAACCAAAGAAAAAATATTATGTTTTCTTTTTTTATTTCTACAATATATGAATACGTGTGAATATTTATAATGATAATATTCATGGTTTTATGCATACACCTATTTATGATATGGAAAAAAAATTAATTACGACAAACTTATCATACAATAGAGCAGAGAAGTAAGGCATCATGAACAACTCCAAACCTAATTCAAAACTGATAAATGATCATCACATTCCCCACTAAAAACCTGCTCTCTTCCTAACCCTAATTTTCTGGCATATAAAATCCACACACAAACAACCTCACACATGCAAACATGCAATAAACCCCATGGCCTCACTTTTCCTCCTTAATCTCATACTCAACATTCTTGCTTATGTTTCTCTCACATCATCTTCTCTCTCCTGCCACAACCATACATTCTCATCTAACAGACTCTTCACCTCATGCACTCACCTCCCTTCTCTATCAGCACATCTCCATTGGAACTACACCCCATCTCTCACTCAAGTCTCCATAGCCTACAGGGCTAAGCAAGTCCGCAAGGGATGGATCGCATGGGCCATCAATCCGACCAGCACCGGCATGATCGGCTCTCAAGCCTTGGTGGCTTTCCTCAGCCCCAACGGCAGCATGAGAGTTTACACCACGGCCATAGCCAGCTATAACCCCTCGATGCTGCCGACACAGATCACTCTGCCCATGTCAAATATATCGGCAGAATATGTAAACAATGAGATGATAATATATGCTGCAGTTGGCCCCCTGCCAAATGGAAGCATTGTTAATCATGTTTGGCAAGCTGGAGGCTCCGTTTCCAGCAACATACCTCAGATTCATTCGACATCTATGCCGCATCTTCAGTCCATGGGGACTATCAACTTCCTCTCAGCCACCTGAAAATTGAACGAGAGAGAGAGAGAAAGAGAGATTGATTTTCTAGGTTATACCTTGCATGATCAACTTTTCCTTTATTAGTCTGCGAATCAAGCTCACCTTTATACTTCACTCAATTCAAGCACTTTGAGTACATAACATCACATATGGTTACTTTTGATCAAATCTAGAAAGAGAAACAGCATGAAACTAGTGCTTACAACTTGTCAGTTATATACTAGAGTTGCACAAAAACAAGGGAAATTATATTCCATAATAATTTATTCAACCCAGAAGAGTTTAGTCTAAGAATCTAAGCCATTAATCTTGAATGTCTAAAAAGCATTGTATCTTGCCACAAGAATATTGATATATAATGAAGGGTCAAAAATGAGTTGCAACATTGCCTAATATTTGATGCAGTTCATCCCTCTTTGATTCAGTTACTGGTAATTCCAGTGTAACCTGTGCAGCACGGAAAATATACGTGAGACTGGATTTAGCCATCCGTATAATGGATGTCTCAAGCCTACTCAGCAACGAGACTCTAGAATACAGACAAGCAGAGATGCTTCATAGAACACAGAAGAAGCACAGAAAATTACGGAGCTAACTATACTGAGGATTTAGTCTTTCTGTGCATGGCTAGATTCAGTTTGAGGATTAATATTCAAAGGCTGTGTTTTGGAATCAATCATACGGTAATACCACATAATAGAAGTAATTATTACTGCAAAAAGATGGCATGCTCACCTCTTTGAAAATCTCACTGCAAGAAGTCTCCATGAAGCCCTGTAGAAAAGTGCTTAGTCACCCACCTTTGCACAAAACACATATATGGGCACGTGTGTGTGAGCGCGCGCATGAGAGAGAGAGAGACAGAGAGAAGTGACCCACCAGTTTTTTGAATAGGTTCAGTGAAGCTTCATTTGATGTACCTATCTTCGCACAAAAGGTGTGGATGCCAAAATTCTTAACTGCAAACGCCATCATCAGCAAGATTGACTCTTTTGCTAGTCCTTTGCCGCGACTGTGAAAGAAGAACACAATGAAGAAAAATATGAGTTAAAGTCATGGATAGCCCAAACCACTAAAACTGAGGCATGTTAGTCTACTATACTCACATCCAACACTAGCCAACACTTGAAATTTTAAACTAGTATATTTCAATTCAGCAATGATGGTTATTTTATTGAAGAGTTGACTGTACTAGGTTGTGCTGATCTAAAGGTGCTATTTGTGGAAAACAAATTCAAAATTAATTTAAGGAATCTCAGTTAATGAGAGTATCTACTAATGTTAACTATTTCCAAATAAAACATTTGAATTCCAATCGACACATCTAGTGCCCTCATGCTCCCTTCTTTTTTTTTTTAACAAATGAATTTCCTTGAAACCAATACTAAAAGTGATGTTGTAACATGTCTGTGTAAAGAATACGTTAGTTAAGATGATACAAGTGTGATGCATGAGAGCGTGTAATGAATCCGAACTTCTCAAGGAATTTGCATGATAAATCAACAGAAAGTCGTGCTCTGTTCCAAGTCACCACTGCAAAGGTTTTCTGTTTTTTTTATTAATAAAAAAAAGTTCATAGACCTAAAACATAAAAAACAAGTGCATAAAAATAGCAAAATTATCAACTTAAAATTTAAAGAGAGAAATCACAATGAAGCTAGATGATAGATGACCAAAACATTACTGATAGATACCTTTTTGGTTCTGCAATCATTATTTCTACCTCTGCTATCTGCGGATCATCCAGGTCATTCATAAATATATTTACATCACCTATCATAGCTGCATTAGAATCACCATGTGAGGTTAGGATGCCATTCTATGCATGACAAAAGAAATAACGTAAATCACCCATCACTTCCTATTTGTCAATCTCATAACGTCAACCCCAAAATTTACTACATAATATCCTCACCGCATTTCAACTTCTTACTAGAAAATGAAAAAGAAGCACAACGGCGAAGTGCCTGAGCAGAAAGCATGGTGCCTCAACTCATTGTGTATCCTCACTCAACTTTTCTCTCAAGCACTAAAATGGTGTTTTACTACGTGATTATACAGCAAGTGAATTAACCTTCTGCATAAGGTTCCCCATGGATGAAGTCTCCAACCACTAATTCTTTGTCCAGCACTATAAAAGTCTGCTCTGCCAAACATAAAGCAAAACTATTAAGAAGACAAACACGCAATTCAACATTCATGAATAAAGTCAACTAGTTTATAACTAAATAGGGAAGTTCTAATGCATACTAAGGGGGTCTTGAACCCATGAAAGCTGCATCTCATATTCTTGATCGAGCGTAAGCGGCTCGGAGGCGGTGGCTTGGAGGGTGGCAGGGTCTTGCATCCAAACATGGTACTTGGGCACATGCTCCTTCATGTACGGAACCAAAATCACCTTTTCTCCTACCACACTCACCCCCATTTTTCCTGTATATCCTGCACTAAAGAATAAACATTGAATTTCAGCATTTGATAAAACGAATTCCACTGAAAATCAACAGAAGAATGTACCATGTAGACTCTATTGATGCTTAAGACTTCATCCAAACTATCAAAGTTGCCAAGAAACTTCATTTTGCCAGAGAATGCATTCATTTTGATCGAAAAGATTTGATTTTGAAATCAAGGAGGAGCTCCAAACTATAGGTATGTTTTCAGTGAGGCAAAAGATCGAGCAGTTTCTGTGCATAACCAATGGGACCGCACACTACAGCTCACCTCAACCCCAGAAAAGATTGAGCACTAATAAAAAGAGTGCATTTTTTCAACAAAAGAGATAAATTAGGAAGACCATTTACAATTACACCCATAAAATAAATAAACTGAAACTGTATTCGCAAATCGCAGATATCAGACAAAAACATTCAATAAGTCTTATTAAATTAATTAAGATTTATTTTAGTGTCAGAAAAAAAACTATTGAATGAGGAGCAATTTGGGCCTTGAAATAAAAAATGGTAAATACAAGTAAACGAAAAAATAAAACTCAACCTTTGTTTGGTTGTTTCTAAATAGTTAATTGCGATCTAAATGAGTCTATTCTTGAAGATTTATATCCAAGAAGTCAGGATCGAGAATCAAATACTGTTCCCTCCAGTTTAAAAAAGAAACAGGTAAAAGAAAGGGAAGGGAGAATCAAATCCTTGTTCTCGCCAGAAACCCTCCAATTTAAAAAAGAAACAGGTAAAAGGAAGGGAAGGGAGAATCAAATACTTGTTCTCGCCGGAAACCCTCCAATTTAAAAAAGAAACAGGTCCAAAGAAAGGAAAGGGTAAAGTACACATGATAAAAAATAGACTAGATAAAAGAAAAAAATACTCCACGGTCGGACTTGCACTTATTTCTTTTGTTTAGGAGAACTTACATTTTTCTTTTATAAAAACTAGGGTGTAATCCGTCGAAAATCGACGGGGAACCATATTATGCTATAATTTATAAATATGTAATCGTAAATGTAATAGTATAATATTATCTATATGAGAGTAATATTAATTCAACAATTCACTATAACAAAATCTTACAAAAGTGATGTAGTTATAATAAAAAAAATATATCAATAAGATTGTTTCTTCGATTTTATTCCGCTTCCTTTATCTCCAAGAAAAATCAATAGAAAGTAAATTTTAGCAAGCTCAATTTTAAACACAACACCAATTTCAAGGAACTACTATTTTGTGTAATTTTTTCATAAATTTCAAAATCTCATTGTTAGTTTCTCCTCTCACAGCTACTGCATCTACTGTTAGTTTTACAAAAGTGATGAAAATAAAATAAAATACACCAATAAGATTATTTTTTTCGATTTTATTGTACTTCCTTTGACAAATATTTTATTTTTATCATATCATTTTCCAATATATAAGCATGAAAATTAAAAATAATTTAATATTATTTTAGAGTGATAATATTTCGATAATTGATCATAAATAGTATTTCTTTGATTTTAGTGAAATTGGATAAAAAAATACCAAAACTTAATAAGCATAAATTTTTTAGCCTCATTCATAAAACTATAAGTTTTCTATACCAAAATCATTTAAAAGACTAAAGTGCCCTCCCTTTAACAAAAACTAATAAATAAATAATACACCTATGAATTAAATTAAAAAAGCCACAAAAAAATATGGAAAAACAGCCTCAATCTCTTGCGATTCTCTCCCTTCGTCGGCCAGATTTTTTCTGGACACGATGGCTGGACACGATGGGAAGACACGATGGGGCTATTGAACACGATGGGAATTACACGATGGGTGGACACGATGGATGGACACGATGGTGCTATTGGACACGATGCGTGTTCGTTCAGCAGTTGAAGGTGTGCCCACAACACGCCGTAGCAAAAATGCTCTAAGTGTAAGGGGGCCGACCACAATAGAAAGAATTGCACCGAGCCATTCGCTTTAGATTTCGATCTAAATGTTCCCCCGGAAGGAGAACCATCAAGTCAGAGACGGCGACGAAAGAAGAAATACAGCAATTGTGGTAGTGAAGAACACACAATAACAAGATTAGCCCTCTTTATGATATTTTGCGGGAACAAGAATAAATAATAATTTATCCATTTGTCATAATTTTGATTTATGATTTTTTGCACAAGCAAGAATAAATAATGCATAGAAAGACAATCACAAATAAAAACGGGAATAGAAATTCTTACGGATTAACGAATTGAAAAGAATAATCTTGTACAAAGATCCAAAAGAAAGTATAAAAGAAAAAAGATAAGCGGGTTACCGGCCGAAGCGGGTTTCCTTTGTAAAGCGGGTGCACCCGCTTCGGCGGCTCACCCGCCGCGACGGGGTGCACGAGCCTGCTCATTTTCTCCATCGCTCACGATTAGGAGACCCATCGCTCCCATCGCCCACTTTGTGCCCATCGCCCCCATCGTGCCCATCGCCCCCATCGTGCCCATTGTGTCCATCGCCCCATCGTGCCCATCGTGTCCAGAGCTCCCATCGTGTCCATCGTGGGCATCGCCCTCACGATGCATGTCCCATCGCCCCCTCAAGATATTTTGATTTTATAGATATTTTTTGACTTTATGTTGTTGTGGTGCTGATATATTAATTGTAATTGCTTATTTAAGAGTTTCATAAGTAAAAACTAACATTTTAAATAATTTAAATGTAGTCTTTAATATGATTATGAATCATATGATATCTTGATAATGAAAAGGATCATAATGAATATTTACTTCAAATTATTAAATTATAGGCTGTATATCATCGATGTTGCCAAAAACATTCAGATTGATCATAATTATGTATGTAAGGTATAAAAAACTATTTATAAGGTATAACAAAAACTATGGAATAACATTAAGATATTAAAAATACATATCGATGTTTGTTCTTCTGGAGACGATGGGGACTCTACACCGTGAACACGATGGGGACTGCCCATCGTGTCCTGTCCATCGCCCCTCCCCCATCGCCCACTGTTCTCCAGCCCACAATGGGGACTCTCCATCGTGGGCACGATGGGGACTTCCCATCGTGGACAGGCAGTAGGCCATGGGAATGACCCTTTTTTTTTACATTTTCCAATTTCTAAACACAACACAAGTTCAACAAATAAATAAAATTAGGACAAATGGATTTAATATCATAAATAAGAGTGGCATTGTCAATCGTGCAAAAAATCACAAATCAAAAGATAAGCTAAATATCCTACAACCTATACAAATTGATATATGCAACAACGCATATATAAATTGATTCCACATGTCAAAGCCTATAACGTTGGTCTTTTCCACACACAACCCTCCTGCAATAACAAACGGGAAACCATAAGCAATAAATTCACAAACAAAATCAATAAAACAAGACAAAACACAATAAAAAAAGACCGATCTGTCTGGGCACGATGGCAAAGTCACGATGGACTGCCATCGCCCCCAGCCATCGTGTCCAGCCCCATCGTGTCCACCCATCGTGTCATTTCCATCGTGTCCAATAGTCCCATCGTGTCTTCCCATCGTGTCCAGCCATCGTGTCCAATAGCCCCATCGTGTCTTCCCATCGTGTCCAGCCATCGTGTCAAGAAGAAATCTGGCCGACGAAGGGAGAGAATCGTGAGAGATTGAGGCTATTTTTCCATCGCGTCCAGCTATCGACCCCAACCCCTATCGCCCCCAAACCCCCATCGTGCCCATCGCCCCCAACCATCGACCCCAACCCCATCGTCCCCAACCCCCATCGTGCATACCCATCGTGCCCACATAAATTCAGCCCAAATTCACACCAAAAATCAATATTTGGTGGGTTTCGGTCGGCTGCTGTGCGAGAGAGATGAGAGAGATAATGTGGGGGTGTGTGGTAGGGTAGCGAGGGGGACCGAAATTTAAGAGAGAGAGAGAGACAAAATTTTTTAAAATAGTTAGTAAGGGTATTTTAGTATTTTTATCAATTTTGGTACAGAAAACTTGTAGTTTTAAGTTTAGGGTTAAAAAACTTATACTATTTAAATTTTGGTACCAAAATATTTGGACCTCTTGATTTTATTCCACTTTCTTTAGTTGCAAGAAATCAATAGAAATCAAACTAATATTTTTTTGTACAAACTAAACATAATTTAAAATATGAAAAATTAAATTTGTAGTTATCTCACAATCTATCAAAGATTTCATCGTATACGATATTAATTGTTGTGTATGTCTAATCATCTCGTCACAAATTAAAATTTTGAGAATTGTAACTTATTAAAATAGCTTGATAACTTAATAGTAATATAATTAAAAAATTTAACAATCTATAATTAGACAATAATTAAATTTAAATTAGTTTTCAAGTTAAATCGTATTTTTTTGGTTTGTTAATAACTTATCAAATTAAATAAATTAATATTGACAACTTAATAATTCGCCAAATTAAAATTTTCAACATGAAAATAAAATTACTTATTTGGTCAACTAATTAATTGGCCAAATTAAATTGTTTATGCAAAATAATTGCAGGATGAAAAAAATACACATTGGTCTTGAGTATTTATAATAGTTCTTCAAGAGTGGGGTCTTATTGAAAATCGATATAGGATAAAAAGTTTTATATTAAATATAGAATATATGAAATTAAAAATACATAAAATTGCAATTTAAGATAATATCATACATGCAAATGTGTTTTTGATACTAATATCAATGATTATTTGAGAGAAAATAATGGTTACTTTTGAAATATTTATGTATATATTGGGTATTGTATTTGTTTTGACTGTAGAAAAATTCTATTGATAAATTATAATTTAACGGTAGGTAGAAAAGTTAAACAAAATAATTTATAGATACGTAATCTTATTATTTAGTAACAAAATATAATGTTGCTATATTAAATTTATAAAATAAAATAATATGATAATATATACTCCGTATTTATTTGATCAAAACTAATTATTATTTGGTTAAAATAAATAATAAACTATTTTGATTGAGAAAGTACAACCCACGTCTAATCCTTTTATAAAGCAAAAAAAAAAATAACGTTTAGGTTGAATTAAGTTTAATAAAGGAAAATATTAATGAAGAAAATATGGAAATATTAATTTTGTACTCCAAGAGTGGCCAAATTAAATTTCCCAACATAAAAATAAAACTATTTATTTGACCCTAATTAATTGGTCAAATTAAATTGTTTATGCAAAATAATTTCATGATGAAAAAAATACACATTGATCTTGAGTATTTATAATGGTTCTCCAAAGGTGAAGTGTTATTGAAAATCGATATGGGATAAAAAGTTTCATATTAAATATAGAATATAGGATTAAAAATACATAAAATGGAGATTTATATAAGATAAATAAGAATAATAAATAGAGAGTGCGCCACATAGGACCTAAAATTAAGGGGAGGGCTCAAATCCCTATTTTCGTATTAATAATACATATATAGATTAGACAATGATTAAATTTAAATTATTTTTCAAGTTGAATCGCATTTTTTGGTTTGTTAATAATTTATCAAATTAAATAAATGAATATTGACAACCTATTACTTGGTCAAATTAAAATTTTCAACATAAAAATAAAATTATTTATTTGGCCAACTAATTAATTGGCCAAATCAAATTTTTTATGCAAAATAAATGTAGGATGAAAAAAAATACATATTGATCTTTAGTATTTATAATGGTTCTCCAAGAGCTGAATCTTATTAAAAATCGATGTGGATAGAAAATTTCATATTAAATTTATAGAATATATGAATTAAAATACAAAAAATGAGGATTTAAGATAAATGAGAATAATGAATGGAGAGCGCGTCACATTAGACTTAATATTAAGGGAGAGCTCAAATTCGTATTCGTATTATAGATATATAGATAGATAGATTATATATATATATATATGTTATGAGACGTGTGATATGATTTAGAATATGATTATACCATTATTATATTAGTATATATAGAATATATCGATATGGAGGTAGAGATAATAGAATAAATATAATTTGTATAGAATTTGATTTGATATATACACATGTGGCATGAAGTTGAGATGATACATTATTGCTATAATAATAATAATAATAATAATAATAATAATAATAATAATTATAATAATAATAATAATTATTATTATTATTATAATAATAATAATAATAATAATAATAATAATAATAATAATGTATAGTATATGAATTAATATTGACTACTTAATAATTGGCCAAATTACATTGTCCAACATAAAAATAAAAGTGAAATTGGATAAAAAAATACCAAAACTTAATAAACATAAGTTTTTTAGCCTCATTCATAAAACTATAAGTTTTCTATATCAAAATCATTTAAAAGACTAAAGTGCCCTCCTTTAACAAAAACTAATAAATAAATAATACACCGATAAATTAAATTAAAAAAGCCACAAAAAAATATGGAAAAACAGCCTCAATCTCTCGCGATTCACTCCCTTCGTTGGCCAGATTTCTTCTGAACACGATGGCTGGACACGATGGGAAGACACGATGGGGCTATTGGACACGATGGGAATTACACGATGGGTGGACACGATGGATGGACACGATGGTGCCCATCGTGCCCATTGCCCCCATCGTGTCCATCGTGCCCATCGTGTCCAGAGCGCCCATCATGGGCATCGCCCTCATGATGGATGTCCCATCGCCCCCTCAATATATTTTGATTTTATAGACATTTTTTGACTTTATGTTGTTGTGGTGCAGATATATTGATTGTAATTGCTTATTTAAGAGTTTCATAAGTAAAAACTAATATTTTAAATAATTTAAATGTAGTCTTTAATATGATAATGAATCATATCATATCTTAAGAATAAAAAGAATCACAATGAATATTTACTTCAAATTCTCAAATTATAGGCTGTATATCATCGATGTTGCAAAAATCATTTTGATTGATTATAATTATGTATGTAAGGTATAAAAAACTATTTATAGGGTATAACAAACACTATGGAATAACATTAAGATATTAAAAATACTTATCGATGTCTGTTCTTCTGGACACGATGGGGACTCCCCATCGTGCTCACGATGGAGACTGCCCATCGTGCCCAGAAGAACAGTCCATCTCCCCCATCACCCCATCCCCATCGCCCACTGTTCTCCTGGGCACGATGGAGAGTCTCCATCGTGGGCACGATGGGGACTCCCCATCGTGCCCAGAAGAACAGACATCGATAAGTATTTTTAATATCTTAATGTTATTCCATAGTATTTGTTATACCCTATAAATAGTTTTTTATACCTTACATACATAATTATGATCAATCTGAATGATTTTTGCAACATCGATGATATACAGCCTTTAATTTGAGAATTTGAAGTAAATATTCATTGTGATCCTTTTCATTCTTAAGATATGATATGATTCATAATCATATTAAAGACTACATTTAAATGATTTAAAATGTTAGTTTTTACTTATGAAACTCTTAAATAAGCAATTACAATCAATATATCAGCACCACAACAACATAAAGTCAAAAAATGTCTATAAAATCAAAATATCTTGAGGGGGTGATGGGACATGCATCGTGAGGGCGATGGCCACGATGGGCGCTCTGGAGACGATGGGCACGATGGGGGCGATGGGCACGATGGGCACGATGGACACGATGGGCACGATGGGCACGTTGGACACGATGGGCACGATGGGGGCGATGGGCACGATGGACACGATGGGGACGATGGGCACGATGGGGGCGATGGGGGCGATAGGCACGATGGACACGATGGGGGCAATGGGCACGATGGGCGCTCTGGACACGATGGGCACGATGGGAGCGATGGACACGATGGGCACGATGGACACTATGGGCACGATGGGCACGATGGGGGCGATGGGCACGATGGGCACGATGGGGGCGATGGGGGCGATGGGCACGATGGACACGATGGGGGCGATGGTGTGGGCACGATAGACACGATGGGCACGATGGAGGCGATGGGCACGATGGGGGCGATAAGCACGATGAGGAGTCTCCATCGCCCCCAGTCCAGTACCATCGCCCCAGCCCCATCGCCTACCTCCATCGAGAACCCCCGTAGTGCCTACCTCTCCATCGTGGTCAGATTGTATCTCGGACGAACTTATCGTGCCGGTAATTCTTCCGTCGAGAGTGTGCTTCGTGAGAGAGAGAAAGAGAGATTTTTTTCGTGGGTTTCGGTCGCTGATTCTTGCGAGAGAGATGAGAGAGAGAGATAATGTGGGTGTGTGTGGTAGGGTAGGGTGGACAGAAATTTAAGAGAGAGAGAGACAAATTTTTTTAAAATACTTATTAAGGGTATTTTAGTATTTTTATCAATTTTGGTATAGAAAACTTATAGTTTTAAGTTTAGGGTTAAAAAACTTATAGTATTTAAATTTTGGTACCAAAATATTTGGACCTCAAAATAAAATTCTTTATTTGACCAACTAATTAATTGGCCAAATTAAATTGTTTATGCAAAATATTTGCAGGATGAAAAAAATACACATTGATCTTGAATATTTATAATGGTTCTCCAAGAGTAGAGTCTTATTGAAAATCGATGTGGAATAGAAAATTTCATAGTTAATTTATAGAATATATGGATTAAAAATACATTAAAAAGGGATTTAGATAAATAAGAATAATGAATGGAGAGCGCATAGGACCTAAAATTAAGGGGAGCGCTCGAATGCGTAATCGTTTTAATAATATTATGATTTTCCACTGTATCCTTAACTTTTAATTTTCATCCATATATTATTAAAACGATTGCTGATTCGGAACCTCTCCTTAATTCGAGGTCCTACGTGACACTATCTCCTTTCAGTATTCTTATTTATCTTTAATCCTTATTTTGAGCATTTTTATTCATTTATTCTATGTATATTTAATATAGATTTTCTCATCCCACATTGATTTTCAATAAAACTTCATTCTTAGAGAACCTATACAAATACTCACTATCCATGTGTATTTTTTCGTTCCGCAATTATTTTGCACAACCAATATAATTTGGCAAATTAATTTATTGGCCAAATAAATAGTTTTATTTTTATTGATAATTTTAATTTGATCAATTATGTAGTTGTCAATATTAATTTGTTTAATTTAACAAATTTTTAAATTGACGTAAATAAAAGAAAAATCTCAAAAATACGTATTCTCAATTATAATTATTGGATATATATACAAGTAGGGATAATTCTCGAAATTTAACTTTGCGACGTACACAACAATTAACGATGTATATAATGAAATATTTGACAGATTGTGAAGTAAAAAAAAATAGTTTGATTTCTATTGATTTCTTGCAACTAAAGAAAATGAAATAAAATCAAAGAAACACTCTTTTTGATCAATTATCGAAATATTATCACTCCGAAATAATATTAAATTATTTTTAATGTTCATGCTTATATATTGCAAAATAATAATAAAAATAAAAATATTTGTTAATGAAGTACAATAAAATCGAAGAAACAATCTTATTAATATATTTTATTTTAATAATATAGTTCTCCGTCTATTTTCGACGGGAAACACACTAGTTTTATTTTAAATGTGAGACCTTCCATAGAAATAACCTTTCACCAATTTTTTTTAAAATCCTTGCCAATTTACTTGCCACAAGTTATTTGGGGAGGAAGGAGTTATTAATTGTGATTATTTGTATTATTAATGTTGATTAGTATTGCACCCGTGCGTTGCACGGTAGAATGCATTTTAAAAATATGTAATATATAAATTATCAAATCACATAAATAATAAGAAGTATTAATTACTCCCTCCATCCACGATAGGATACAATTTTCTTTTTGAGGTGTCCACCATATTTATACCACTTTTCTTTTGGGATAATACCCCACACACATTCATTATTTTATAACTCACAATTACTCATTATAGAGGGCCTCTTTCTCTACTCAAATACTTCCTACCCAATATTTATTAAAACCCTTGTCGCACCCTACGTAACATATATTTCATGGACAGAAGGAGTATAAAATTTCAAGCAACAAAAAAAGAATAATAATATATTAGTTTTTCTGTAATAAGGACATTTTTGGCATTTTTAATAATTATTCTTTTTTGATAACTTCTAAACATATTGAAATATATATTTTTAATTATCTTTTTAATATTTTTCACTATTATATTTTTAAAATATTTACGAATCTAAATAATAATAAAAATTATTTTGGCAACTATTCATTGCGCTAATTTTTTTTTCTTTTCAAAATTTATATATATATTAAAATATTAAATACTAATTGCTGACTTCTTTAATTTTTTTTGCAGGAGTTTGGGATGCACAAAACCAGCTCAGAAATATATCGAGCGAAAAATTTAACAAATGGTAAATCCTAAACTTAAATTTAGCAAATGATTGTTCTGTTACTTGTACATTTCGTTATTTTTTTGAGGAACTTATACATTTCATTAATCATGTAAAAAATTACTCGAAAGCAGCAAGATAATTATTACTAATTTTTAAGGCTAAATCGAACTATTTTCTTAATTCTATTTTGCAGGATTCTATATAACGAAATATGATATGCTAAATTTGTATTGAAAGCCAAAAAGGAGGTAAGTCTTAAACTCTGTCATATACGTGTGGGTCTGTTATGCTAAGTTTGATAGAGGTTTGGATAATGTCTTTTACCAACTCTCAGAAAAATGTGTAATAAAAAGCAAAAATTTTAAAAATTTAAATATAACAGTGCATAAACTAAAATTCACCTTGGCATTATCATCAACTTATTCAAGATGAGTCATCTTTGACAAATATTGAATTTCATCGTATAAATCTTTTCCTTCGTTCTTTACCCTATTTTTTTGACTCAAAGTTGTGCAAAATATCACCAAATAATTGGTTCACAATTTCAGCTTCAACACAGATACTATTCAGATTATATAAATGCTTCTTTGTGTAGCCGTTTACAGTCCTAATTAGCAAGACTTTAAAGAGAACGATTTGGCCAATTAAGCATGTTTTAATCTCAATAGGAACGGTTTTCGGCCATGAACCGGCGGTTCGGCCGAAATAAGCTGTTGATCAGTTTTTTTTTCTTTTCAAAATCCTAAATTCTATCTATAAATACCCGTTACACTTCATTTCCTCCACTCTCAGCTTCTCAACATCCCTCACCTCTTCAACTTATCTTCTTCATTTTTTCTTCTTTTCTCAAGTTTCAACTTCAATTCTACAAAGTACAAACAATGTCTCCTAGTGTTGATATTTTCAATAAGCACTACACTCGTAGTGTTCCATTGCCCAACTATTGTACATCAACCTATGAAGTTCATTGCAATTATTGCAACAAAGTTTTCAAGTAGACTCAAAATGGAGGTTATGCTTCCCTTGTTTGTCACATTAAAAACGCGCATCCGACCGAAGTTATGGAAAATCTGAAATTGAGAAGTTCGCAAAACGGTTGAGGAAAGAGACCAAGCTTAAGAAGCAGCAGAATTTGTTGGAACTGCAAAGTAATCCGTTTGCCAAACGGAAGACATTTCTGAAGTAGAAATTGAAACCGAGAAAGAAGCAAAGTCTACTTTCGTCGCGATCACTGAAGGCGACATGGCAGATGAAGATCCGAGATTGAGTGAACTTTCGAGCCATCTGGAAGATGATCCTCCAACACCGATACACATACCAGATTTGGAGGCATCGATCGAGATCAAGTTGGGGCTGTTGAATGTTTTACCTAAGTTTTATGATAAAAAAAGATGATCCGTATAACTTTTTGAGTGAGTTTGTCAAGATATGCAAGGTGCAGAAGCGACAGGCTGAAGTTACTGAGGAACAATTCAAGTTAGCTGCATTTCCTTTCACTCAGACAACAGAGGCATGGTTCACAAGCCTCTCGCCAAACTACATATCTACATGGGCTAAAATGAAGAAGTTGTTTTTTGAGCATTTCTTTCCTCCAACTAAGACTAATGCGTTGAAGAATGAGATTAGTGGAGTTAAGCAAGATTATGATGAATCATTGAGTACTTACTGGTCCAGATTCAAGAGATTGGTGGATAGTTGCCCAAATCATAAATACACTGATGGAGACTTGTTGCAGTATTTCTACCAAGGAATGACCATTGACACGAAGAACCTAGTTAACTCATCAAGTGGAGGCGGATTTTCGCATTGCAGAGTGAGTGAAGCTAAGAAGTTGATTCAACACTTGGTAGAAGCAGCAAGGGAGTATGAGGAGCCTCGTTTGTTTAAAAGGGCTGCACATACTAGTTTATCCAACTTTGAAGAAAAGCTCGAAGAAAGAATGAGAAGGATAGAAAATATGCTGAGTACTATGGTTGAGAAAGTTGCAAGTGCTGAACCGACAGAGAAACCATGTGGTATGTGTGATAATTTGGGCCACTTAACGGTGCAGTATAAATTGAACAAAGAGAATCACATTGCTCAAGCAAATTCATTTGAAAGTTGGTATGATCATCCATCACCAAAGAGAGATCCTTTCTCGAATACATATAATCCAGGTTAGAGAGACCATCCTAATTTTCATTGGAGTAATCAAAGCAATCAAGTGCATCAACAACCTCAACAAGCGCAGTAGCAACAGAACTACCTACCACCTCATCAAAGAGGATTTCAGCAAGCACCACCACCTCATTCTCAAGAAAAGAAAGGAAAATCTCTTGAAGAGATGATGATTGATTTGATTAGCTCTCAACAGTTTCTGCAAAACAATGTGCAACAACTTCAGCAATCTCATGAAGAGCAAAAGGTGTGTATGGATGGATTAGCTCGTCAAATTTCCCAACTCTCTGCTTCCATGAATGAACTCAAGGGGAACCAAGGCCAATTACCATCACAATTTCAAGTGAATCCTAGAGAACATGTGAACTTTATCAAAACATAAGAAAACCAATCCCTTAAGTCAGCCGCAAAAAAACATAGAAAAATATGGGCTCAATTAGGACACTTTTAATTAGCCTAATAATAAGAAAACACTACAAATTAATATCCAAAATTAATTACAACCCATCTTCTCCTTGCATCTTTAATTCCACAGCAAAACCATGCAAAATATCCATCTTTCTCGATCACTCTTGTCCAAATCTACATATTCACAATTCTTCAAAATCCTTCACAAAATATACTTAAACGTACATTATACTCGCTTAAAACGATAGAAAACCCCAACTTCTGAACAACCAAAAACATACACGTCAGTCAGACTTCTACAGTGCCCGCAAACTGTTAGAACACAGCTCATGATCGAGCTGCGAAGTTGCTTGGTACTCGTTAAATCAAGTGGTAGTGAATTACCAGTTTATCTGGTTGTGGACGTAGGAGGAGTTTCTCCGAACCACGTTAAATATTGTGTTCTTTTCTGTTCTTTATTTTCAGTCGTTTTCAGTAAAAAGAACTAACTCCATCAAGCATATCATATTTATCAAACTGCATAACCAGCTGCTTGACCAGGCCAGCTGTGTTTTTCGAAAACTGCACAACTTGACTAAGCTGAAAACTTAAAGATAATATTTTCAAGCTGAGTTTTTCTAAGTACATGAGCTAAGTTTTAAAACCACCACTTTCCGCACCGCCAGCTGAGTTATCAGTTCAGCTGACCATCTTCGTTAATAAGTCAGCAGGATTTATAACTGAGCTCTCACTCTCAGTTTTAACTTGATAAAAGAAAAGTTCAAAAAGTTTTTATCTTTGGTGTATTCACCCCCCTCTACACCAAAGACTCCGCTCAGAGACCATCATTAGTTATACAATTATTCGATTTATTTTAAAACCCGTATAGTAATAAATACATGTTAATTAACCGTACCCGTTAATTTCTATATACATACTCGTTCATATTCCATAAAAAAAATATAACTTGTCAACATCTTAAACCCATATAGCAATATATATGCTATAAATCTGAATATTAATAATATATGGTATAAATACCCGTTTAGTTATATGTCCATTACCAGTCGCAAATTTGATTATATTTTTTTTAACATATTCTTATCGTCTGAAACTCACATAGTAATACGCAATAAAGTCATGTATATTACAAAGGAAACATTAACAAAATATTCAAAAATAAGTTTCAAGTATAAATTTGAAAATTATACACCCTCCGTCCACGATAAATTTGTCACAATTTCCTTTTTGGTCCGTCCACAAAAAAATGTAGATCACCGCTTTATTGGGATGAAGTAGATGAAAGGAAAAATCTTGGGCCAGATTCAGTCAGTGAAATGATAGAGATCATTCGACAGATCCGACTGAGAATAAAGGAAGCCCAAAGTCGACAGAAATCTTATGCCGACGTGCGCCGATCTGAGTTGTCATTCGAAATTGGGGATAAGGTTTTCCTCAAGGTTTCTCCGTCTAAGGGAATTATTAGGTTTGGAGTGAAGGGTAAGCTTAGACTCAGATTTATTGGACCTTTTGAGATTTTGGAAAAGATAGGACTCGTTGCTTATAGATTGGCTTTACCGCCAAGTCTAGGAAGTGTTCATAATGTTTTCCATGTCTCTCAATTAAGAAAATACAGGTTCGATCCTAAACACGTGGTTCACCAGCAAGACATTGTCCTCAGTCCTGACTTAAGTTATGAAGAAATACCGCAAGCTATTTTGGACTGAAAGGTACAAGAACTTCGAACCAAGACGATACCGCTTGTAAAAGTTTTATGGAATCACCACGGGCAAGAAGAAGCTACGTGGGAACTCGAAGAAAAGATGCTGGAAAAATACCCTGAGCTATTTGAAGAAGGTATGCAAATTTCGGGATGAAATTTCTTGTTAGAAGGGTAGGATGTAATACCCCGGGTTTTATTATCTCGTCATAATTAAAAATTTATTAATTATTAAAGTTTTGAATTTCTTAATTGCTAATTTTCAATTATAAGATTTATGGCGCGATCCGTTTCTGAAAATTAATTACAGAAATCGAGTAACCGGATACAGGATTATGGTTTCGGCGCCCGATTAATTTTTCGTTCGAGACCTCGGAATTGAGCAGCGTCTGCATTTCCGTTCACTTATTTCTCAATACGAATCATTTTCCAAAAAGTCAGTTTTTGTCATTTCTGGATATTTTTATCGACCCGTCGCGTCTCGACTTTTTTTCGTTTTTCGAAAAATGAACCGGCTTTCCCGATCAATTAAAATATTTCGGATTCAATGGTCTCGACCATTTTCGTCAAAAATATTGTCGTCTAAGAATCTCGTTGCTCGTTTTAATTTACGGTTTAGAAATTTAATATCTAGATAAAGTCTATCCTAAATATCACAATTTAATTACCCTTCTCTCACTCTCATTCATCCCCTCCCTTATTGTCGTCTCTCTCTCCCTCTCAAGAACACCATTGATGTTGCAATTTTTCAAGCTTCAAGTCTCAATTACTCTTTCGTCTACCGTCCGATTTTCGATCCGAGTTCGATTTTGGCAAGGTAGGAGCTTCTTCTTCATTCCCAACCAAACAAAATTGCATTTCTTCCATCTTGAAATTTTCGAAAATTTTGGAGCATGGTTGGATTGTTGTTTTAGCTTTTGATTAATGTTTATATGATGCTTGGTGTTGGGAAAATTAATAGAGTTTTGATTGGATACCAAAACCCAGCTGACCCCAACCGAGTAGATGAATGTACAAACTTTGTGTTGTTTCCAGCTCACCTGTTTGAGCTTATAGAGTTTCTTAGTTTACAGGTAGATTCAATGAAGACAGCTGAAGACAGCAGAAGACACAGCTAAGCAGACAGCTTAAGAACTCAGCAGAGCAGACTCAGCAGAGCAAGACCAAGCAGAGTCAAAGATCCTGCAGTATCAAGACCCAGCTCAGTGACGGAAGCCCAGCTCAGTGTCAAAGACCCAGCTCAGTGTAAAAGACCCAGCTAAGTGTCGATGACACAGCTCAGGTCTAAAACACAGCTCAGGTTGATGATACAGCACAGGTCTAAGACACAGCTCAGAAGTCAAGACACAGCAGAGTCCAAACCGCTGAAGATACAGCAGAGACGCTTAGCAGCTCGAAGAACGAAGACCTTCTCCAAGACAAGATCCCGATGTCAGAAGATCTTGTCTGACGCAGTCAAATCAGAGAAGGAATAGCTTCTGCAGATGCAGACCTACTTCGTAGGCAAAGGCCAGAAGTCAACAAGAGTAGGTAAGATTCAAACGGCTCTCTTCCAACGGCTAGTTTGAATCTTCACCTATATATATCTTTCCTCCACCATTGAAGAAGATGCTGGTGAGGGGGCTGACAAGACGACTGAAGAAATAGAAGAAAACAGAAAAATGAACAACGATCTTCAAAGCCAAATCTTTCAAGAACACCCAGCCAGTCAGCTGTGTTCTTAGTTGTTCACATATTCAGTCATAGGCAGATTAGATCAGAATAAATATCTTAAGCCTAGTTTGAACGAGTTCATCATACTCCTTGTTCTTCATTGTAAGAACTCGTTCATAGTTGGAAAACCATACCCAAACCCAAACCCAGAAAGGTTAGGTAAAGGTACGCTTGCTCGAAGCGTGTAATTCGAGTGGTTAGGTTCTTCAGTACCCGCAAACTGAAGGTGTAGGCTTGACAGTGCCCATGGCTTGTTGGAACACAGCTCGGGTTAGAGTTGTGAAGTTGCTTGGTACTTGGAAACCAAGTGGTAGTGGATTACCAGTGAATCTGGTCGTGGATGTAGGAGGGGTTACTCCGAACCACGTTAAAGATGCTCTTGTTATTTATCGCTTTGTTTTATGCATGTTACTAACTCTCATAAGCATTCATTTCAATCTGCATAAACTGACTAACTGAAAAGTGAAACAGAGCTTTGCAATATAATTTGAAGCAACAGACGGACTTTCCAAATCCACCACATTCCGCACACAGCCAGCTGTGTCGATCAAGCTGCCATCCAAATTTGGATCGAACACAACAAATTTCACTCAAAAGAGTTTTAACTTGGAAAAGTTTTTAAACCTTGGTGTATTCACCCCCCCCTCTACACCAAGGTATCCGTCTTGGGACCAACAATTGGTATCAGAGCAGTGGTTCAAAAGATCACTGTATCTGTCAAGTCAGCATTTCATTGCTGATAATGGTCACCTGAACAGATCCTTCAAAGTTTCAAATTTTTTTTAAAAAAAAAAAATCATTATATTGCATACTGTCATGGAATCTTCTCTGTGCAGGAATCTTCCAACATTCTCAGTCGATGATTATCAGATATGGAAGTTCCGACTCAAAAGCTTTCTGTGTGCGCATCACGACATGATGTGGGATGTTATCACTGACGGACCCATCATCATCATGAAATCAGAAAGACAAGCAGAAACCTTATCTGAGCCGAACCGCATCTCGGCAAGTTGTGAAGCCCAAAAGGGAGTACTCTCCAGAAGAAAGAAGACAAGCTGGATTGGACAGCTACGCTCGCAACGTCATCTCCTCAACAGTGACTAACGCTTATCTCAGCAAGATCATCAATTGTGAGACAGCTAAGGGGATGTGGGACACTCTAGCCAAGCTGTGTGAAGGCTCAGAGGAAATTCAAGAGAACAAATTCTCAGTTGCATGCCAGAAGTTCGACAACTTCAAGCAACTCCCCTACGAGTCCATTGATCAAATGGAGCTCAGATTCTCCAACCTCATCATCGAGATCGAGACGATCCGAACTGGAAAATATACAGTTCGAGATAAGAACTTGAAAGTTCTTGCAGCTCTCTCCTCAGAATGGTGTACACACAAGGTGGTTCACCAAAGCAGAACTGATCTTGGCAGCATGGAGACGGAAAAATTGTTCTCCATCTTGAAAGCCAACGAATTTGATCTGAGGATCACAAGCGGAGAATCATCCAGCCGGATGGATGAAACGGAGCTGACTCCCAAGGAAAAAGAGACAGCTCTAAGTGCAAAATCAAGAAGATTAGCTCAATCAGCTCAGCTTGGAAGGACCAACAAGGAGTGCAGAAAGATGAGCAAAGAAGAATTGCACGAAGAAGTTGCCATGCTTGTACGGAATATTAACAGGCTGGAACACAGCAAGGAAAGGTACAAGAAGATCGTGAAGGTTCATCACGACAAGCAACTTTACCCAAAGAGAAACCCAGCTGAGTCATCCTCCCGAAGAAAAGATAAAGAGCTCAAGTCGAGCAAGAAAGAAGAAGATCAAGTATTTTCTTCCGACTCAGAAGATGAAGCATTTTATTAAAGATGACTGCTTCATGGGACTCTTAAACCCAGCTGATGAAGAAAATGAAGAAACCCAGCTAGCTGACTGGGACCAGCTGTGAAATAAAGACAGCTGGATACAGAAACTAAAAACTCAGCCAGTCACACTGCTGAGTACATTGGTCTCAAGAAAAGAATCGAGAAGCAGCAGATGAATCAGCTGGATTTGGGACAGCTGTCTACCTGCTACACAAACGGAGACCTCATCAAAGGAAGTAGGATGCAGCTGAAGAAAAAGCCACCTACTATCAAATCAAGGAGGAACTCTACACAGCTGGAAAGAGAGCAAAATCAAGTAGAATGCCCAGCTGGACATGGCACAGCTCACTGCATGCTAAAGAGACCTCATCGAAGAAGTGCTCAACGACTTCAAGAGATTACTAGAAATCCTTGAAATCTAGCCAGCTGAGAATTCGGAGCTAAGGAATGAGCTCAAGAAGAAGAATGATCAGGAGCTTGAAGATGAGAAAACACAGCTGATCAAGAAGCTGAAGATGGCCAAAGCTGAATCAGATCAAAGAATGACTCCAGCCAATACAAACACAGCTGGAACCAAGCCAAGGATGTACCAAAGAGGTCGTACATAATCAAGCCAGCTCTCTAAGCTCAGTCCTATCAAAGAAGAAAACTGCTCGGCAACTCCAAGCCCAAGAAAAGCAAGAATCTCACCGATCACGAGCTCAAAGGCGAGATAAATCCAAATTGACTGGAATCAAAATCAAAGACAGAATGTCATCCAGCACAGACATCAAGGTCAACTAAAAAGACAGCTGAGAAAGATCTCAGCTGGTTATAAAGCTGAAAATCAACCGAGCTTCACAACAAGATTCCAGCAGACGAGATATCAAGCTAGATATCAAGCTGACAGACTCCAGCTATGAATTGGACCTCATCAAAATGGAGTCAACAAGGTCCAAAGAAGAAAGGACCAATCTGAAGTATCACTCACAAAAGATAAGGACAAATCTGGGTTATCAATGGAACCCTCAACAACTAAGCCGGACCCAATCACAACTGGGTATCGAAGGAGTGATAACAGGTCAAAGAGGGACATGCGCGTTTTGAGGAGTCATCAAGCGTACTGTGAAAGAAAGACAGCTGGTGATCAAAGCTCATTACTTACCTCAAAGCTCTTCAAAGAATATGTCAAGCGTACTGGTCCCAGGTAACCTTTGGTGATATCTCGAAAGGATACGTCAAAGGATTTAGCTCATTTGAGACAAATAATAATAATTTCAAATATCTCTTATGATTGATGGACTTTAGCATAATCTGTTGTCCATCAGCCAATTGTTGTGATAACGGTTTTCCTGGTGAGTTCAATGCGCAGGAATGCGATGCAAAGAACAGGAAATCGAAGATTCTACCCCGCAAAGCAACAATGAACTCAGCTAATCATGGAAGCAGCTGACCTTATCAAAGAATTGAGCCAGTGATGAGAAAATTCGCTCAAGTGAAGTAGGAAGTAGCTGAGAAAAGAAAGCCACCTACTATCAAATTCAGGGGGAAACTCCACCGAGCTGGAAATCGACACAGCTGTGATATCAGCTGAGGGCAAAGTCAATCCAGCAGAATATTCAAGTGGAGAATCAAGAGAGAAATCCAGCTGAACTATCAAATGTCATCCTCTGGATATCAAACAAAGCTAGATCAAACATGGATCGCAGAATCCAGAAGAGGAATCAAGCTGAGGGGGAACTCAGTTCAGCAGATTCACCATCAATTGGTATCAACAATTGATCTCATCCCAGTCCAACAAGATCTTCAAGAAGAGCATCCGGCGAAATACTCAATTTGGATCACCGTGTGTCATCAAGAAGGAATCGGACACGAAATGGACTAACTCGGCGAGAACCCCAAGGATTTCAAAATGAATTTATCAAGTCAGGGGGAATCAAACCCAGCTGATAAAACCCAATTGGTTTATCCAATTGAGGGGGAACCTCGCAAACGGTGTCTTTCAGCAGAGAAAGAAAGACAAGATGACTCAATCCAAACTGAGTCATACAACCATCAATTGGTATCAGCCGAAAAAGGAAGAGCCAAAATGCATCGATTGGTTTTAACTCCAAGTTGACTGGAGTTACCTCAAACGGGAAGAAATTATTGCCAGAATGCCGCCGTCGACCTCGACTCCCCGCCTTCCTAATATCTTTTTGATGAACCAAAAAGGGGGAAAGAGTGAAAGAATAGGACGAGAAAAATGGAAATAAAAAGGGGGAAAGGATTGAACGTAAAAGGAATCTAAAATAGGCAAATGGCGAAATTTGGAAAGACAACTGGAGAAAGAGTGCAAACTCTCGTCAAGGCATGTGGAGCAGCCAGGAAGAGTTTAGTTAGGATTTTTGTTTTGTGTTTTTCTGTAAAAGTTTGTAAAGGTTTTGGCATCATCAAAAAGGGGGAAATTGTTGGGAAAATTAATAGAGTTTTGATTGGATACCAAAACCCAGCTGACCCCAACCGAGTAGATGAATGTACAAACTTTGTGTTGTTTCCAGCTCACTTTGTTTGAGCTTATAGAGTTTCTTAGTTTACAGGTAGATTCAATGAAGACAGCTGAAGACAGCAGAAGACACAGCTAAGCAGACAGCTTAAGAACTCGGCGGAAGCGGACTCGGCGAGCAAGACCAAGCGAGTCAAAGATCTGCCGGTATCAAGACCCAGCTCAGTGACGGAAGCCCAGCTCAGTGTCAAAGACCCAGCTCAGTGTAAAAGACCCAGCTAAGTGTCGATGACACAGCTCAGGTCTAAAACACAGCTCAGGTTGATGATACAGCACAGGTCTAAGACACAGCTCAGAAGTCAAGACACAGCAGAGTCCAAACCGCTGAAGATACAGCAGAGACGCTTAGCAGCTCGAAGAACGAAGACCTTCTCCAAGACAAGATCCCGATGTCAGAAGATCTTGTCTGACGCAGTCAAATCAGAGAAGGAATAGCTTCTGCAGATGCAGACCTACTTCGTAGGCAAAGGCCAGAAGTCAACAAGAGTAGGTAAGATTCAAACGGCTCTCTTCCAACGGCTAGTTTGAATCTTCACCTATATATATCTTTCCTCCACCATTGAAGAAGATCTTTGGTGAGTGACAAGACGGCGAAGAAATAGAAGAAAACGAGAAAAATGAACAACGATCTTCAAAGCCAAATCTTTCAAGAACACCCGGCCACTTGTGTTCTTAGTTGTTCACATATTCGGTCATAGGCGATTAGATCGAATAAATATCTTAAGCCTAGTTTGAACGAGTTCATCATACTCCTTGTTCTTCATTGTAAGAACTCGTTCATAGTTGGAAAACCATACCCAAACCCAAACCCAGAAAGGTTAGGTAAAGGTACGCTTGCTCGAAGTGTGTAATTCGAGTGGTTAGGTTCTTCAGTACCCGCAAACTGAAGGTGTAGGCTTGACAGTGCCCGCAAACTGTTGGAACACAGCTCGGGTTAGAGTTGTGAAGTTGCTTGGTACTTGGAAACCAAGTGGTAGTGGATTACCAGTGAATCTGGTCGTGGATGTAGGAGGGGTTACTCCGAACCACGTTAAAGATGCTCTTGTTATTTATCGCTTTGTTTTATGCATGTTACTAACTCTCATAAGCATTCATTTCAATCTGCATAAACTGACTAACTGAAAAGTGAAACAGAGCTTTGCAATATAATTTGAAGCAACAGACGGACTTTCCAAATCCACCACATTCCGCACACAGCCAGCTGTGTCGATCAAGCTGCCATCCAGCTGGATCGAACACAGCCAGCTCACTCAAAAGAGTTTTAACTTGGAAAAGTTTTTAAACCTTGGTGTATTCACCCCCCCCTCTACACCAAGGTATCCGTCTTGGGACCAACACTTGGTAATGTTTTTAATAAAGGAATCAAGTTTGAAATCAAGTTTTATTCAAAAACTTAAGAGGGCCGAAAATTCTAGAAATATTAGGCTTTTGATTTTAGCTTTGATTCTTGATAAATTGTTTATAGATTATGCTTCTATGTGATGATATAAGCATATGTTAATTATTTGAGTTTTTTCTAAAAATATTTTATTTATTGAATGTGATGTAGATTGAAGTATGATGATAATATGAGGAATATGATTATGGTTATGAGCATTAGGAAGCATGTAGTTGAACATATATTTAATTCGGATTTTTCTAAAAATAAAATAAAAACCGTTGGAGACGAACATTCGATATAAATCGAATGAATAAAAATAGTTTGGAAGTTGTGTTTGCATAATTGGTCACTAGTAAGCATGATGATTATTGAGTAAATTAATTAGAATTTTCTAAGAATGTTTTATTTTTCGTTGGAGACGAAAAATTGAGAATAAATTAAAAGTTGTTTATGATATGATCGTACGGATTTCATATTAGTTAATCTAGTAGCTTGATGATCATAATGTATAAGTTTGAGAATTTTCTAAGAATATTTCTCGTTTGATAAGAGATGGATAATCGAGCAAAATTATCGACTATGTTTTTGTTTGAGAAAAGTAATTGGATATTAGTAGTTATCTATGTTAAGAGCTCGTTGTGTATTTGTTTGAGATTTAACGGAACAACTTTGTTTAAAAGTATATTAAAGATTGAAATTGTTGAGTAATAGATTAAGTGTTTGATTTGGTGAGTTAAGCATGTTAATATGTTTATGTGAATGTGATAAGATAATGGAAATTGAAAGAAAATGAAAAGGAATTATAGAACTTGGTTTTATAATAAAAGTAAGTAGACGAATTGTTGGATAAGCGAAGAATCGAGCCGTAAAACAAATAATTGGATAAAATGATTTGTATATAAATAATAAGCATGTTTATATATGGTTATAATGATTTTATTAGAATTAATAAAAATGTTTTGGAAAATCGACTACGCTCGTCGTTGCTCGATAAAAGTTGTATACATATTTTGTTTAGAACTTTGATTGTAGATTTGAGTATGTTGTTGGTTGATGATCAAATGATTAGTTGGTGATTATGTCATTAGAGGAATTATTAAGGAATTAATTGTGTAATTAAGTATATTGTGTTTTGTTTGCAAAATGTGCTAAGTATAGAATGCCGAACTTAGAAATCGAGAAGCATGTTGTTTTGTATGATGGGAAATTAGGGTTTGCATGGCTAGGGTTTGAGTGAAATTAGGGTTTGCATGACAATTCCCGAGCCTTGGGAAACGTGCACCGAGAATTAGGGTTCTTGGATTTTCGGCAGTTTTGCCAACTTTTACTCCGGAGGCCATAACTCCCTGCTCGTTTAACGAAATTTAGTTCCATAAATTGAGTTAGAAACTAGACATCCGTGGCTTTCTAATGGTACCCTGCCCATCCCCTGTTTCAAAATATTCTGTTCTGAAATGCAGTTTCAATCTGCAGCTGTGCAGATTTTTTCTAAAAGCTTGTTTCTTTCAAGTTTAATTAATTTATTTTGATTTCTTGGAACCTCCTAAGTCAATTTTTATCGTTGACTTCCGATGTAATCTATCCAAGCCTCGAGTAAGAGTCAAGTTGGAAACCAACTTGAAATCTCTTAAGATCCGTTTTATTAATAATCTATTAATTTAACGCCAAAGCCTTAAAAGATTAATCAAGTTTTAACAAGTCTGTTATCGTATTGTTTCCCTCTCGATCTTTTTCTAAGATTTGATTATTTACGATTAAAGGAGGACATCGTACATAGAAGAAATGACGGAAGACTGAAGCTTGGTTTCCGTTCTGTAAACCGTTAAGGTGGGCTTTTCTATTATACAAATAAAATGTGGCTATTCTATTTACTGAATAACTCGAGCTTTGCTCTGTTTTTCTTATCGCTTTAAAAAGCATGTTTTAAAGTGATTATCTTGGCATAAAAGAATTTGTTTTGTGAGTTCTATTATGCCTATCTGAGTTGGTTCGCCAACTAGAAATCGATCGGATTCTGAGTTAGCCAAGAGGGTGCTTTCCAGAATTAGTGTACACGGTAGCCGGTGTGTGTGGTACTCTGTTGAGGGGTAGCCAGCCACGGTGAGGAGCGACCGCGGAAGAGTGCATTCTTCCCAGGCATTATTCAGATTTGGTCATATTGAATTAAAAGTAAGAAAATGCTTGCAAGCGATTATGAAAAGAAATTTTAGTAAGCACGGGCCTTTAATGAAAAACCCGTTACTGTTGAGATGCCTGATAAATCCATTAAATCTATTATATGTTTTTGGCATGTGTTCACTAAGTACTTTGTACTTAGCCCTGTATATATTTTTAAATATGCAGGTTGAGTGACGGGTGACGGCGGGAGTTGAGTACGTGGTTGTAAATCCTTAATAAAGCTAGTCGAGCCTCGACTTCACATCTTCATATGTGGAGTCAATCTACGTCTTTTTCCACTGCAAACACTCTAATATGTTATAACACTTTTTGTTTAAGTATTTTGTACTTGAAACTTGAAACGACTTGTTACTTCTATATCGAAAAATCCTTCGAGATTGTGTCATTATATAATCAAAGTTCACTTCTACGTATTTCCTTGATGATTCAAGATTTATCCCTCATTTATTCATTAATCCCCTTTCTTCCCCGCTTCTTAATTCCAACCCCTAGTCGCACCCCGGCTTAGCCGTCCTTCGGGATTTGGGGCTGTGACAACTAATAACTCGAACCCGTTTATTTATATACAAGTACCCATTTTTTTCTTGTTAAAAAAAATTACAACTCGTTCACGTCCAGTCAAAATTTGACAGGAAATCACTTTGCATGGATATTTTAAATAAAATTTTGAAAAATAATTTAATAATTAACTAGCTAGAGTTTAGGACCCAACTGTAGCGGATCGGAGCACGACAGTGACCGAAACAATGAGTTTAGGGTTCAATCACCCAAACACATTTAGATAACTTTATACCCGTACACATCCCAAACCTGATTAAAGTTATTTTACTACTCGTTTCCATCTCAAACTCGTATAATAATATCCGCCAATTATCCAAACTATTTAAATTTATAAATTATCTGAATTTTTAATTATTGAAATAATTGATTATTTGTCTTAATAAAATTAGAACATTAAAAATTAAATATCCACCCAAATCCGTATAACATTTATATACACATGCTCGTCTCGAACGCAATAAAAAATAATTTTACTACTCATTCACGTCCTAAAATTGTAGAGTAATACCTGCTAATTACCTAAACCATTAAATTTATAAAATATGTTAATAATAAAAATAATTGGTTATTCATCTCAATAAAAATCTGAACAGTAAAAATTAAACAATATTGATAACTGTATAAATAACATAAGATTAAAAATTATATTCTAAGGTAATCACTTTATGCTATAATTTATACGTTAAAATTTGGAAAGCAATTGTATGAACTCCTTAATCGTAATATATATATATATATATATATATATATATTACGATTTTCGATGGGTAATAATCGTAATTTATACATTAAAACTTGGAAAATAATTTATTAATTGTCTATAGTTCACCCATCCGTAATAGTTGACCTCGGCGGAGTACGATGATGAACTGAAATGATGAATTTAGGGTTCAGCCATCGGTACTCGTTTATAATTTATATACATGTACTCATCTCGAATTCGATAAAAAGTTACTTCGAAACACGTATATAATATACGCTAATTACTTGAACCATTTAATTTTATAAAATATATAAATAATCAAATATAAGTTGTTAAAATAATTGGTTGTTCGTCTCAATCAAAACTTGAAATTTAAAAATTAAACATTAATCATATAAATGACAAAAAATTAAAATTAAATTTCAAGTATATAAATTGCATATTTGTCTTGGTCCTAAACAAATTAAAAAAATATATATTAATGGTTCTCGTCCCAAACTCGTATAGTAAATACTCGAACTCATTTAAATTTATAAATCAAAATAATAAAATATAAATTGTTAAAACAATTGATTACCCTTCTCAATAAAATTTTAACGTTACAAATTATCATTAATAATAGATATAAGGTTAGTCCAATTTTATTTCTTTTATTCATATACCCCAAAATGATTAATCAGGTTAAAAAGAACATTTTAAAATTGTGATTCAGAATCATATATAGAGATTATCTCTCAATAGTTTTGCATGTATAAATATTTTATTGTCATGTTGTGACATTGGTTACACTGGTGAAATGTCATAAGGGGGTGGCTGGTAGACATGAATGAAATTTAGTGGGAATGGAATGATCCTTGTAATGTGTGATATTCCAGAGCCCTCATGTTAGTTCATTTAAATTAGAGAAAATATTTTGTAGTGCTAAGATTTAGCAATTCACCTCCCGGGAAAAATTCTTTTAATTCCAACAAGGTTTTTACCAATTTATTTGTTAAGAAGAATTTTATAAATGAATAAATTATTTTAATTAAGTTATGGTATATGATTTTATTTACTTATGATGGTCCCTGAGCTAGGTATTTGGTGTAGAGGGGGGGTGAATACACCAAATAGATTTTTCGAAACTTTTTCAAGTTAAATCACAGAGTTGGTGAGCTCAGTTATCAATCCAGTTGGGGAGGGTAAGCTGGGTAAATAACTCAGCTGGCGGTGCGGAAAGTGGTGGTTTAAAAACTTAGCTCGGTTACTTAGAAAAACTCAGTTTGAAAAGATTAACTTTATGTTTTCAGCTTAGTCAAGTTGTGCAACTTTCAGAGAGACACAGCTGTCTTTGGAGAGCAGCTGTGTGTGCAGTTTTGAACAAATATGCAATGATATGAAAGAGTTAGTACAAAACTGAATACAAAGAGAAAGTAAAGAGCACGCGAGTTTTTACGTGGTTCGGAGTAACACCTCCTACGTCCACGACCAGGTTCACTGGTAATCCACTACCACTTGGTTTCCAAGTACCAAGCAACTTCACAACTCTAACCCGAGCTGTGTTCCAACAGTTTGCGGGCACTGTCAAGCCTACACCTTCGGTTCCGGGTGCGAAGAACCTAACCACTCGAATTACACGCTTCGAGCAAGCGTACCTTTACCTAACCTTTCTGGGTTTGGGTTTGGGTATGGGGTTCCAACTGTGAACGAGTTCTTACAATTAAGAACTTTAGAGTATGATGAACTCGTTCGAAATCTAGGCTTAAGATGTACAAAGAATTTGGCCTAGGGAACAGACGAAAAACTAAGCAGTTTCTGAACTAGAAACACTTTAAGATAAAGTGTTCTTTGATCTATGTAGAACTGCTTGAGAGCTTTTGAAAGATTGATGATTTCAGATAATGAAAGCTTGTAGAGGGTTTTTCGTATCTGATCCTGAGGTTGAAGACGGGTTTATATAGGTAGAGATTCAAGACTAGCCGTTGGAGGAGCCGTTTGAATCTTACCTACTCTTCTTAAATTCAAGATCTGCCGTTGAGCGAATCTGCACCTGTCTTCATTTGTGTCACATCCTAGGTCCTGAAGTCTAGGATGCTGATTTGGCAATCCCTCATTGGTCGAGGTAGGTTGACTTCCTCTGATGCCGGGATCTTCTGCCTTTAGAGCTGGCTTTTGAATTCAGAGCTGGACTGTCTTGAAGTGAAGTCTTCAGAGATAGTTCCCTTTGTTCTGTACAGCTGGACCGGCTGTGTTTTGAACTCAGCTTGATCAGGCTCTGCTGGAGGACTCAGCTGAAGGTTGACGCCTGCTGTCTTCTGCTAGCTGACTCCAGTTGTAAACACAGCTGGGTCGACTGCTGTCTTCCGTTTCCTTAACCTGTAAGCCTAGAAAATCTAAAGCTCAAACAGGCGAGCTGGACAACACTATTTAGGTTGACGCGATCATCTATTCGGTTGGAGAATCAGTTGGGTTTTGGTATCAAATCAAAACCTTATAATTTTCCCAACAACTTAAAATTTAAAGTGATACATAATTATTTGACTACATGTGCTTTAAATAAATGTATTTTATAGATTTGTGTAGTTGAATAATTAAGTGTGCTTTAGAATATAAAGTAAATATAGTTAATTAAGAAACAGGAATAAAACAAAATACAGGGAGAATGATATATATATATATATATATATATATGAAATACGTGTGTGTGTGGTGCTTTGATTAAAAAAATTGTGAAGTATATTTTAGTATTTTATAACTTTAGATTGTTAGGATAAATTTAATTAAATCTCATGTCCTGTAAGCATTACACCTCACCCTTCTTCCATCAAGAGTCATCACTTTAAAAAAAAACAAAAGAATCTACATCTCTCTCCTCAAACAAAAACTACCGACTGGAAAAATAAAATAGACAAAAATGAGGAAGATGAAAAACGTGAGTTAGACAAGAAGAAGAGGAAAAAAAAACAACAAAGAGAATTTCTAAGAGTACAAAGAAGCAAAGGAGTTTGATTGGTCGAAGAAACAAAGGAGGAGGAGAAATTATACAAGGTTTACTAAATTTTCCCATCCATTGTTTTTCAATTTCCAGATTTTAGATCTATTAATATAGGAATTTTTATGTTGGATTTGTGAAAGAATGAAACTTGAGTGTTATTCTTAATATTATATGGTTTGAGGTGTTTAGTTTTGATTGAATAAATCTGAATTGTGAGTAATGTTGGGACTATATAGTTGTACATATAGATATATTTATCCATGTTGAGATTGGTAGCAGATTAGTTAAAGAAAAGTTAGAGAAAATTAATTATAGAAGCATATGTATGCCAACTGTTTGTTTAAATGTGAAAAAGAGAAGAAGAGTTTTGCTGAAAGTTTGTACACGAAATTATGTATATATATATGTATATCTTGGTATAATTACATGATTGGAAACTATGTGATTTTGTGGTGTAATGTTAAGGCTGACTATAACATAAGAATTTAATAGGTAATAGGTGAAGTTTTAGAAAAGAAAGTAAAAAATTTGGTAAATCCGCAGCAATCTGCCCAGTTTGGCAGTTGACACTCAAAATGCAATAATTTTTTACTCATTTAATATTTTTACGATCTGTAAATTGGACTGGAAAGTAGACTCTTGTAGCTTTCTAAAGACATAAGGCACGACCTCTAGTTCATTTTGTACGGGAACTGGTGGTTGTGAGAAGTTAGGGTTCTGCAGGAAAATTTTTGTGGAAATACATGTGTTTTCTTTGATAAAGTGCATGGACTTTTATGGACTAATTAATAGTATTAGAGTGAGTTAAAAATCTGAAAATATAGTTGTATATGAGTCGTTGAAGTGTATAACTTTATGCCATGATTTTACTAAGCTATAATGATAAGTATAGGAAGAAACAAATCCTTAATTGTAAAGGAGTAAGCTCATATATATATACTAGAAGCTGAGTTTTGTTGTTGTGTTGAAAAATTGAAAAATGTATATACGGTTACGAGCTCAAGAGGGTGATTACGTGGCAATATATATATATATATATATATATATATATATATATTTGCTTATTTCTATAAGTTGGTAAATGATTATTGAGTTTCAGAAATTAAGAGTACATAGTGTACTTGTTGTATGTTGAGTGCAGCTTTCAAAATGAGTTTACTAAAAGCCAAGCATAGGGTATGTGAGTGCCCGAAGCCTGAGTTTAGTTCTTTTTAAAAAAGAAATAAGTTTAAAACCCGGGAGTAGTGAATGTAGAAGTTAAAGATCAGATTTATAAAAGGCTTAGATTTGGGAAAATAAAACTAAGTTAGAGCTCGTCTTGTAGGTCCGTTGGGAGAAGCACGATAGTTCCATCACTGAGATTCAGATATACTTCAGAACTATTCTATACAGGTGGGTTTTTCTTTCTAAATGTATGTTGCGTTATTAAGCTCTGGTATTATAAAATGATAAATGCTATCCATGATGAAGCGTTTTATGTGCGTTCCGTGTGTTTAAAGCTCTTATGTTATCGATCGAGGCACTCGGATAATCTAACACATTTGATGAGTGTTGTGTACACCCCAGAGTCATGTATTGCAATGGTTGATCCCCATTGTGTACTTGACACAGTCCAAAGAACTCTTGGAGCTTCGGTTCGAGGTTCACCCAGTCTTAAGAGTAACACAGGAACGTGACAAGTGGCATGCCAAGTATGAGAAAATGTTTAATGAACTTAGAAGTGGTTTTGTTTTAAAATCTTCTAAGTGTCATTGGTCGTTGTGGATATGTTGTATTTATGTTTTTTTTAAATTATATGAAATGAATTATTCACTGAGTACAATAGTACTCAATCCAAACTTTTTCCAAATATTTCAGGTCGAGGAGCAGGTGCAGGAGCGCGAAACTGAGACTAGGGTCCCAATGTCTGAGGTTGTTTCCGTTAGCTGAGTTTTTGAACTTAGTCGATATGTCGACTTTTGAACTTCTTAACTCTTGAGCTTTACTTATTCTCATAATGAGACTTTTAGGTTGGCTGCTTTTGATGTATATAATAGTGCCAGCCTTTCTATTTCGGATACGAACTAGGACTTCGATCCTGTATGCTTTTGAACGGATATCATTGTAAATATAATAGTTTCTTGTTTGAAGTCTGATCTTCAATCTCGTTGAAGTTTAGCCGTTATTTTCTCTTTCTTATTCTTGATCTCTAGTCATTCCCCGATATTTATCGTTATTCTAGAATTGGGGTGTGACAAAATGGTATCAGAGCGGAGTTCTTTTCCGTATTTGAAAATAGCGGTTATTGGTTTCGAGTCTAGAATAGTATCTCTAGACTTTTAAGTAATTTAGTATTCCACAGTTCGCCGCTGCACTGCCCTCGACAAAAAAAAAATTGTAAGTCATTTTATTTATTTATCAAAACGTGTGCTATATTGATATCTTTGTTTTGTGCATATAATAATGCTACATGATTGCAGAATTGTGTAAGTTGTGAAACGTTTTGTTGTGTTTGGAACTACCCAAGTCCTTAACAACAACATATGAATACCAGTGGTCATGTTTGGCAAAGATTAAATCCATATGACCGATCAGTTTTGCCTTTATTCGGGCAATTTGAAGCATAGTAGTCAGCGTTCCAAGCTAAGTGGAGCAGTTGTAATAGGCTTTTGGCCTTTATGATGCCTAAGAATTAAAATTTCCTCTCGAATTGGAGGATAAGTACAAGTTATGAGATGAGACCAGCACTATGTTATATGTGGTTTTATGCCTATATGATATAAAAGAAATGAAATGTTCTCTCAAGTTTGGGGGACAAATATATAAGTATACATTTGTTATAGTTGTATTCGAGTTTATATCGTTACGGTTATATAAGTTGGACGTGGCTTTGATAAATTATGAGGTGAAAGTTTGGAAGATTATGATTCTCTTGCAAGACTTGAGAATTTATTTGAGTGAAGGCCATCCTGGGATTTGATGACCCGTTTGACCTAGAAACAAAAAAAAACTTAAGATGACCATGACATGAGTGGTTACTTTAAGTTTCCATTCAAGTTACCAGATTTATGCTTCGGAGATTAGTATCTCACGTTAAGCTTTCTTTTCATATGAGGCTGTTTTTTCATCGCGTCCAGCTATCGACCCCAACCCCTATCGCCCCCAAACCCCCATCGTGCCCATCGCCCCCAACCATCGACCCCAACCCCCATCGTGCCCACCCCATCGTGCCCACATAAATTCAGCCCAAATTCACACCAAAAATCAATATTTGGTGGGTTTCGGTCGGCTGCTGTGCGAGAGAGATGAGAGAGATAATGTGGGGGTGTGTGGTAGGGTAGTGAGGGGGACCGAAATTTAAGAGAGAGAGAGAGAGAGAGAGAGAGACAAATTTTTTTAAAATAGTTAGTAAGGGTATTTTAGTATTTTTATCAATTTTGGTATAGAAAACTTGTAGTTTTAAGTTTAGGGTTAAAAAACTTATACTATTTAAATTTTGGTACCAAAATATTTGGACCTCTAAAAAAAAATCTAATCTTCCAAATATCTACAATTTTATTAATCGAGAATTGGTACTAATGATGCATTATATTTTAAGATGATTTTTATAATGCATTATGCATTATATTTTATAATACAATTTGAACTTTTGTGCTATGCATTTTAAAGTATTTTGATAATGCACCAAAAAAAAACATATTAAAGTTAAAATATGTTGATGTTAAAATAATTGTTGATTGAATATTTCCATTTTTACATGCAATTTTCATAAATACAAATTGCTTGATTACATTGGCTAAGTAATTAAGAAACCGTTATATATATATAATCAAGAATTGAGTAAATCAATAATTAATTTAGTTAAAACTGCCATATTAAAAATGAATGCATGCATATAAATTGAACAATTTAAATAAATATGAAAGAAAAATAAAGGAAATGCCACATAAGCAAGAGAATGGTCGTGGTGCTCTAAATATGTTTTGCTATTATAAATAGATAGCAAGGCCGGATCGCCGTTTTTAGAAATTTTTATTTTCAGTTTTTTTTTTCAATTTCAATATTTCATTTCTGGAAATGATATATAATTGGTATATCATAATTGTATATTATTAATTTTTAAATAATTAATTAATTTTGAATGTTACAAAGCATAAATTACGACAACAATTTAAATCTTTCCTATTTTTATAATTTTGCGTGCCTATATATTTTAAATTTAAGCAACTGAAAACATATACACATTTCAATTATATTATATTGTGTTTTCTTCATTTCACATTTCACCTCTAAAAGATGCACACAGTTGATATGAAAGAAGTAGTATTGGCTTCAAGATTTTTCGGTTTGGATAAAAAAAATGATTGCAGTAGGTAAATAAGATATTGGAGCAATGGGTTGTGAATTTGATGCAATGATCAATACAAATTGCTTAAAACTTAATTGTGCAACAACTCTTAGACAAGAAGAGGCTAGCATCTTCATCTTCAACCGTCGATATTGGTTTATCAAATAGACACATGCTCATGAAATTTGAAACTTTAGATTTTATGTATTCATTTTAATTATGAATCCTACTATTCGTTCACATTATATGTAACTGTTCATTTCCATTATTTTGCCTCTAAATCTATCAATCTGCACTATTTATTTTATTCCACTTTTCCGATTGACATATATGTTAGAAACATCAGTATCATGTTTATTTATTGTACTCTATCGATATTGTATGGTGAAGTTAACATTCAACTGTCACTCCTCAATTCTTTCTTTACACTGACTCCATTTTTTTTTATGGAAATTGAGTATATATAAACTACTTATTTAATATATAATAAACTATTTTAATATATATATATGTATATATAGTAACAATTATGAATATCTAATTAGAAAGATCATTTATCCCACCCATTTCATGTTAACATATTAGTAGCATCTGCAATTAATTAGCAAATGACCTAGCAAACCAAAAAAAATATTCACTGATCCATATAGAATGATTTCCTTTGACTCAAGTATTTTGATAACATCCATAATTTAATCCATCAATTATGTGTATATATATAGTTGAGACGTTGATTAATCCGGAAGTCAACCAACTAATTATGCAAATATATATATATATATAGATATATATATATATATATATATTTCCAATTGATTTAATAATATGCCATATTATTATAAAATAATATCCTCTTTTACATGCATGTTGATAAATAAGAATGAAATAAATAAGGATATTATTTTTTTACTAGAATTTCTTCCCATTTTTTTTTTATTGTGATTCCCAAAATTCGTCCTCCATGAAAGGTAGTGCAGAAAATTAATTGTACATTGATATATTGAAATGCATTTATTGTAACATTTTGGAGTAATGAGAGATGAAACGTGTGACAAGTGGTGACAGGGAGATCGAAGTGCATGTGATACGACCAGCAGCAGCAGCAGCAGCGTTGATGAGGAGGGGGCGCGTGCGACGGTTAGACCAAGTGTTCGTTCGGAGAAACGTCCAACGAGGATTTGCTCGCGTCCATCGTATTTGGCAGATTATATATGATTTCCTGCGCATCTTTAGACTTTGTGTTTTCTTATTTCTCTTGTTATTATTTTTCTATTTTTTTATTTCGTACGTGGATTATTTAGTATTATTGTTACGATAGGATTAGTTTGGGAAGTCTATTTCTATTAGGATTTGTTTTAACTCTGCCTATTTAAAGGCCGAGCTAGCTCTTTTATTTTTCTTAAGCAATAATATTATCATTCGAATTCGTCTTACGAAGCGTAAGGTGCAGGAGCTGTTCTCGAGCTATACCGAGAGATTCTACGTTTCAACATGGCATGAGAATATTTACAGGGTAAAATTTGTGAGCAGTAAAAACGCCAACTATGTTGTTAAGAAACATCAATCATGCTCCCAAATTGTGCAATGATACGCATTTGGTTCATAAATCATTTTTTTATACCAATATATTAACAAAAGTAACTCGGGCATAATTAAGCTATTGATTCTAAGTTAAATCCACGTTCAACGAATACAATTCCCTTTAAATATTTTGCATGCCATAAATATCAAGAGAAATTAATGACAGTCTAAATCACAAGTGATGCTATTTCTTAAGAAATAACTATTTTCTCATGGACTATATATTGTTGTCTCGAGAGTATGGAGATGAAGTGATTTGAAGATATTGATATATGATAAAGATAAATAATAACAGTGCAAATACAACAAATGTTTATTAAGAAGTTTTCCAAAATTTATAAATCTATGGATTTTGAATGAAAATTTAATTTATATTGATTGATACTTTCGTTTCTTATACTTCCTTGCTCATTGATGAAGATGAAGCGGCATATTTTATCGGCTAAAGTTAAAAGAATTTATCTTTTATTTATTAGTTTATGTTTTATTTAATTCATTTAATTCTGCTTAGTTGATTTTCGTTCAGCACTTTGGATTGGATTTATAGGCTTGGCCCATTTTTAGTCATTAAATATCATCGAATTCTACGAAACATGTAGTTTTGGAATTTATGAATGAAAACTAGGGTTTGTCCCTTTTCTTGTTGTTCTTCCGGTATTCTGCAGAGAATCAACGGATTAACTCTTTTCTACTTCTTCCGGCATACAACGTATCAACGGTAAGAGTAGTTTTGTGTAGTCTTTGTGAAATTATACGCTTCCCTGCATCAGTTGGTATTCAGAGACCAACAGACGCTCCATCACCAATCATTCACGATGTCTCCTCGCCGACAGCCAGCAATCAACGGCCCCAACGCTGATCTGCATCGCGATGTCGCTGATATTACTCATCGTAGGGATGATTTTCCGCGTTGGGATGGTGGATTTCGCACCGACCTACCAGAATTCCATGGTAATATGGATTCAGACGATTTTCTTGATTGGCTTGCAATTGTTGATACGATATTGGCGTTTGATGTTGTTCCCTCAGATCCTCGCCCAATCACACATGTTTCTGCTCATAACATGGCACTAGTTCCTATATCCAATGCATCATGTTCTTGGTTTCGTGGGCTATTTCTTGCTGATGCTCCTATTAGCAGCCCTCACTTAGTCAATGGCGGTGAGAAATATTATTCTTTTACACCAATTTTTGATGAAGAACCACCACTTGAATATCTCCAGGAACTTTTTTTCGCCGACATAGGTCCTTTGGTGATACGCCGTAATTTGTTGCCACCAAAAGTTGAAGCAAATGATGCCCAAGGACACGTGTTGTTTGAACCGGCTTGTACTATTAATGGAACCAAATTTGTGTTACCACTTTATGTTCCTCCGGAACCACCAGACATATTCGGGAAACAAGAGTTTGCAGATACTTTTTTGATAGAATTACCTTGTGGTATGCCTCTTGAAAGATTGAGCCCCTCGAAATTGTTGTGCCTTATGTCGGTGATAACCCTTATGAAGATGAAGCGGAATTCGATTCGAGGTCGAATCGTTTCGAACCGGGTGAGAATGATGAAGATGAAGCGGCATATTTTATCGGCTAAAGTTAAAAAGAATTTATCTTTTATTTATTAGTTTATGTTTTATTTAATTCCTTTAATTCTGCTTAGTTGATTTTCGTTCAGCACTTTGGATTGGATTTATAGGCTTGGCCCATTTTTAGTCATGATCGAATTCTACGAAACATGTAGTTTTGGAATTTATGAATGAAAACTAGGGTTTGTCCGTTTTCTTGGTGTTCTTCCGGTATTCTGCGAAGAATCAACGGATTAACTCTTTTCTACTTCTTCCGGCATACAACGTATCAACTGTAAGAGTAGTTTTGTGTAGTCTTTGTGAAATTATACGCTTCCCTGCATACTCATATTTATATAATTTTACATAAACAATAAAATACAATCTACCCCATGCGATGCACGGGTGTGTAATACTAGTTTACTAAATTCATATTCCCAAAATTATAGACATTTGTGAATTCGCATTCGTGCATTTTATTAAGGATATATTAATACATTAACACAAAAAGTGGCTGATATTTATTTTAATGTCTACATTTTATTTTTACTATCTCAAAGTGGTAGAATCACATATATCTCTATTTTTTATAAGTTTAATTTGATTTTTACAATATGATCGTGTTTAAATAGAATCTATTACTAATACGAAAATAAAGTTGTCCTTCCACAGTACTCCGTTTAGATTTTCCTTTATTTTGGTAATTTGTCTAATTTTAATACATATATATTATGATTTTTATTTTTATTAATTTCATATTCTTGAAATATTACATGCTTATCTATTAATCACATCTCATATTTATCTTTCCCTCTATTTAATTAAATTCTTCTATTATACATATTAAAATAATAACAATTATTCTTATATTATTTTATACATTCTTAATTCATATATAATAATCAATAGAAAATTTGGAAATGAAAATCCCTATGAAGACTAAATAAATATATTTAATCAACATGTCTATATGGAATCCTTTTTATTATTCATTCATGTTTTTCTAAAAATTCGATTAGTGCATTCTATAAAATATATACATTGAATCAAATGTGGAATAGGTAGAAAAATAAAGCTGCCCCCTCAACGGTGCTCCATTCATATTTTCTTTTATTCTGATAATTTGTCTAATTTTAATTTTTATATATTCTAATTTTTATTAATTAAAATTTTATTAATTTCATATTCTTGAAATATCACATATTTACCTATTAATCACATCTCATATTTATCTTTCCCTCTTTTTAATTAATTTCTTCTATTACACATATTAAAATAATAACAATTTCGGAATACATTCTTATAAATCCTTATTTTGTACATTCTTAATTCATATATAATAATCTATATATATATATATTTAATATTATAAAATTGGCAAATATTAGATATATCGATTTAATTAGCATGAACCAACGAGACGGTTCAAATATACTTAAAAAGAAGATTTTTTACTAATTTTAATTAATAGTAACTTTGTTTAGATTTTTATTAAATAATTTAGCATAAACCAACGAGACGGTTCAAATAACATAGAAAGAAGGATTTTTACTAATTTTAATTAATATTACTTTGAAGATGTAAATATATATATATATATATATATTTTTGCATTTTGGCAAAGATTAGAGATATCGATTTAACATGAACCAACGAGACGGTTCAAATATACTTAAAAAGGAAGGATTTTTACTAATTTTAATTAATATTAACTTTGTTTATATTTTTATCGAGTAATTTAGAATAAACCAACGAGACGGTTCAAATAACATAGAAAGAAGGAATTTTACTAATTTTAATTAATATTACTTGGAGTGTACATATTTTTATCGAGTATTACTCAACGGATTTAAGACGAGTATGTACAATAAAGTCACTATTTTAACCGAGATTAGGACGAACATGTAGAAAAATTCTAAACAAATTTAGATTTAGAAAATACATAATAAATGAGTATACTGGATTCATTTTCATTTCTAATTATAAATTTAGATACGTGAAATAAAATTAATTTGTTAAGTTTGATTAATAATTAACACGAACAATATCACAACTTGTAAATAAGATATAAAATTATTTTTAAAATGTATACATATAAATTAAAACATAAAGTTATTTCCCGTCGAATTTCGACGGGCTACTTACTAGTAATTAAATAATAGTACATGAGATCACTTTTTTTTTTTTTTTTGGAGATCACCATATTATTTGTATATATATTAGATGTGACTCGACTTGTATGGACTCGACTTAAAAAATACTAAAAAAATAATTTAGAGCCCCAGTGAAGGGGCGTAAACGGTTATTATTCGTTCTTTCCTTTTTTTTGATTCCTTTTTTTTTTTTGGAGGGAGCATATGGTTAATTGAAAAACTTCAAAAATCAAATCTTGATGAGTACGCATCATAATCATGGATGGCGCGGGGATTAATGGCGGTTCGGAGCAGTACGTTGCACGCATCTATCTTCATTCAAATTTCCCTCTCATTTTTCGAAATTTTCTTTCAAAATTTATAACCTTTTTGGTTTCAAAAACAAAACTTTAAACCTTCATTCTCGACTATAAAACTGCGAGTACAAAGGCAGAATAATCCACCATAGTCAACCACTACCAACCACTCTTCCACTATTCTACTTCACTCTCCAATCATGCCTCCTCTCCCCGGCCCCTATCGTCTCCCCGGTGAAGTTCACGTCATCGTCGGCCCCATGTTCGCAGGTAAATCCACCGCCCTCCTCCGCCGCGTCACCGCCGAAGCTGATTCCGGCAGGTATTTTGTTTCTTCTGATTTATGTTTCCGAATTAGGGAAATTGCAAAGACTGCTCTTTATGAATTGGGATCCGATCTGATCTCGCAATGGATTTTGGGTGGATCTATTTTGCAGGAGTGTGGCGATGATCAAGTCGAGCAAGGATACTCGATACGCGGTGGATGCAGTCGTGACGCATGATGGCACCAAATTCCCTTGTTGGCCGCTGCCAGATCTCCTGTCGTTTAAGCGCCAAATTGGTGTTGAGGCATATCAAAAAGTAATTCCCATTCACAATTGTTCTTCTTTGATCTGATACTTTTTCGTATAATTGTTTGCTACTTTGATATGTATTGCAGTGAGAAATAGGACTCAATCATTGTTTTTACATATACTCGAGACATGATTTAATTGTGGTTAAATTTCTAGAGTTTTGAAATCAGTTACTCTGGGGAGTAGTTTTCCTAATTGATCAAATTTCATATTTCTTGAATTTGAGTTTCTGATTTGATGGTTGCCTGATCATAACAAAATAAAAATGTTTCAAGTTTAATTTCATTCGATTGTTTGATCTGTTGCAAAATTATGGATTAGTTTATCGAAGTGTGGGACTGATTCATGTCTTTATTTACACCACGAGTAAAGGCTAGAAGGAAAAGGGGCTGAAGCCCTCTGATCTTGCCAAATTTACAGTTTGTTGAGTTAGATGACTAACTTTGGAAAACTGTTTTGTTCCATATGCTTGTGTTCTAATTAGGCATGTCAGTTATGTAACTTTTTTGCACTTTGTGCATCTAAATTTGATGCTTGCTTTAACAATAATCCACTAATGAGTAACTCATGTGGGCAGTTGGATGTGATTGGCATCGATGAGGCTCAGTTTTTTGGAGACCTATATGATTTCTGCTGTGAGGCTGCTGATCTTGATGGGAAAACTGTAGTGATTGCTGGCCTTGATGGTGATTACTTGAGGTAAGTTACTGAAATCTAAAGCAGTTACAACTACAAGCAAAATTAGTCCAATTTTGGATCAGATGATCATTCTTGATCTAAATTCGAATGCTATGTTTCATGGCCGTAGGAGGAGTTTTGGCTCTGTGCTAGATATCATTCCCCTTGCTGATACTGTCACTAAGCTTACTGCACGGTGTGAGCTTTGTGGCAAACGTGCTTTCTTCACCTTGAGGAAGACTGGTGATCTACAAACCGAGCTCATTGGTGGGGCTGATGTTTACATGCCCGTTTGTCGCCTGCATTATGGCAACGAGCAGCGCAGTGTTTCCATTGAAGCTGCAAGAAGCAGTTTTGGAGCTGCTATGGTTAAGAGTGACTTGCTTGTTGAAACAACTGCAACTTTGTAGAGAGGTGTTGTGTTGGCTTGTGTTGTTTGAGATATATCCATGGCTTTGTAGTAGTATTGCCTCTATATTAATGTACAATTTTAATGGTTTATCTTCAGGCTTGTTGTATCAGAAATGTAAAGATGGTGATGTTTATGAGATCGTTCACTTCACTAACTAGGCCTTGATTATTAAATCCTCATATAGAAATAGTGATGGATGTAATTTGTTATGGAAGATTTGAGGTTTACTAGTCCTCTCTATAGGCTATATGACCATATCATGCTCAATCAGTCAATATTATCTTTTCTTTTCATTTATATAACTTTTCAAAGATGCAACTTATTTTATTCGTAGCCTTCTCTAAGGTATATATTTGTTGTAGCATTAATAATACATCACATTATATTGTTAGGTCTGCTCGAGATTTTTCTAGATATAATTCGGACGAGTTTCCAAACATTGTTGATGGTTTTTAATTTAAGTTTGTTTTATTTAGTTTTGAATATAAAAACAATAAAGAAGTATTTAAAGAAACAAAATCATTTATTTGAAGTTAATTCATTATATAATGTCAACATAAGCGGCCCCTACTGTTGCTACGCTACTCTCTGGAGTACTTCACATCTCAATTATTGGGCTTGGACTTGTGTTAAAATAAAATGAATTAATTTGTGTTTCATATTGATTATTGGTTTATGATCAAAGGGTAGGAACTTTTTAATGTTATTTAAGAAGCCTAGATGTCTTTGATACATGTGCACCAAGTTATACACTTTAGTTTTGTTTTTGGCTCTAGTTAAATTTCTTTGTCTCGTCTTGTGAGAAATTTTCAAAGACTTGTAATAGTATACAAGTGTGGAGTTTATATTACTTTGGTGGGTTGTGTTTTTTCTCCGATTTTGAAGTTTCCACGTTATATTCTTGTGTTGATGATTGTTCTTTTTTTTTCATCTTATTTCTTGTTTATTTTCGTTTTTTCTCTTAGAATGAATATGAACTTGATTTCCTAATACCAATAATTATTTTTCACTTTAAAAATGAAAAATCTTTTAATAAGTAATACCGGGGACTATTATTTTCAAATTTCATTGATGTTATTTTATACTTGGGATCCTCTATCCTGTTTTTTGTGTCACATTCATATTTCACTTTTGATATTATTATTATTATTATTATTATTATTATTATTATTATTATTTCTTCAATTTTAATTTATTGTGTTTTAGTTTAATTTTGTTGATATTAATTAGGATTAATTGCATCCAATTATGATATATAATTTCATTTTTTTAGTTAATAATGGATTATTCAATAATTAGATTATATAATTATTTTTAAGATTCGATTTTAGTAATAAATACTAATCATTAGAATTTATAATGTTATACTAATTTTTAATTTGATAGTATATATTATTAAAATAATACATTTAATAATGGAACACCATAACTACTTAAATTATTGTATTGTGATCATTTTATGTTTTATTTAACTAGTAAGTAGCCCGTCGAAATTCGACGGAAAATAATTTTATGTTTAATTTGTATATATATATATTTTAAAAATAATTTTATATCTTATTTAGAAGTTGTGATATTGTTGGCGTTAAATATTAATCAAACTTATAAAATTAATTTATTTCACGTATCTAAATTTATAATTAGGAATGACAATGGATCGGGTATACTCAATCATTATGTATTTTCTAAATCTAAATTTGTTATTAATTTTTCTACATGTCCGTCCTAATCTCGGTTAAAATAGTGACTTTATTGTACATACTCGTCTCAAATCCGTTGAGTAATACTCGATAAAAATATGAACATTCCAAGTAAAATTAATTAAAATTAGTAAAAATTCTTCTTTCTATGTTATTTGAACCGTCTTGTTGGTTTATTCTAAATTACTCGATAAAAATCTAAACAAAGTTAATATTAATTAAAATTAGTAAAAAATATTCTTTTTAAGTTTATTTGAATTGTCTTGTTGGTTTATGCTAAATCGATATATCTAATTTTTGCCAAAATGCGGGAAAAAAATATTTACATCTTCAAAATAATATTAATTAAAATTAGTAAAAATCATTCTTTCTATGTTATTTGAACCGTCTCGTTGGTTTATGCTAAATTACTCGATAAAAATATAAACAAAGTTAATTTTAGTTAAAATTTGTAAAAATCCTTCTTTTTAAGTATTTTTGAATCGTCTCGTTAGTTCATGTTAAATCGATATCTCTAATCTTTGCCAAAATGCGGAAAAAAATATGTTTACACCTTCAAGTTTTTTTTGTTTTTTTCTTTAGCTACCTATCCCATATTTGATTCAATGTATATATTTTATAGTCGAATTTTTAGAAAAACATGAATGAAAAATAAAAAAGGATTCCATATAGACATGTTGATTAAATATATTTAGTCTTCATAGGGATTTTCATTTATAAATTTTCTATAGATTGTTATATATGAATTAAGAATGTATAAAATAAGGGTTTATAAGAATGCATTCCGAAATTGTTATTATTTTAAAATGGATAATAGTAAAATTAGTAAAAATCATTCTTTCTATGTTATTTGAACCGTCTCGTTGGTTTATGCTAAATTACTCGATAAAAATATAAATAAAGTTAATATTAATTAAAATTAGTAAAAATAATTCTTTTTAAGTATATGTGAACCGTCTCGTTAGTTCATGTTAAATCGATATCTCTAATCTTTGTCAAAATACGGAAAAAAATATGTTTACATCTTCTAGTTTTTTTGTTCTTTTCTTTACATACCTATCCCACATTTGATTCAATGTATATATTTTATAGAAAGCACTAATCGAATTTTTAGAAAAAAATGAATGAAAAATAAAAAGGATTCCATACAGACACGTTGATTAAATATATTTATTTAGTCTTCATAGAGATTTTCATATACAAATTTTCTATAGATTATTATATATGAATTAAGAATGTATAAAATAAGGGTTTATAAGAATGCATTCCGAAATTGTTATTATTTTAATATGAATAATAGAAGAAATTAATTAAATAGAGGGAAAGATAAATATGAGATGTGATTAATAAATAAACATGTGATATTTCAAGAATATGAAATTAATAAAAATAAAAAATAGAATATATATGAATTAAAATTAGACAAATTACCAGAATAAAGGAAAATATGAACGGAGCACCGTGGAGGGGGCAGCTTTATTTTCGTATTAGTAATAGATTACACAACATGTCTATCATATTGTCGCTCTACTTCTATACATTTTATGTTTTATTCAATACATTTATTTAATAATTGGGTTGAATTCTTACAAAATTGAGTTTGCCTAATATATTCTTATTATTATATTTATTTTAAGGGCAATAGTGTTAATCTATAATAAATTTATTACAAACATAATAAATTAATAATATAGACCTACTCCTACTATAACTCAACTTAATAAATTAATTAAGTAATATAGTTCTACATAATATATTACTCAAAAGTGAAAGAGAAAAGATAACATAAGTTTGATAGCTCGAAATTATTTTATTGTGCCGAAATTTTGTATTTCTTGTGTAATTTTTTTAAATTTAGAGTTATTATTTAATTTGATTATGAAGTATTTTTATGTGTCATGGTTATTATGAAAAGAGTCGAGAGATTAATGATTGATCAATTAATTCTATAGCTTTAAAGCATAATATCACATGATTAGACGATAACTTTGAATGGAATCGAATGTGATTGGTGTCATTATGCTTTTAAAAAAACGGACTTTGATCTTGCATAATTTGTAAAATTGACAATCCTATTTATAATTTTCAAGTATTAAAATAAAAATAATATTAAAAATTAAAAGAAACGTTGATGTGGGCTACACATTAACTGTGCTCACAAATGATCACTGACATATTAGTCTTTGTCTCTTTGATAAATATATTATCTTAAAAGGAACTCTTTTTTTTTTGTCTAAAATTTAATTATTATTATTTTTCTTTACTTTAATCAATTATGAAGTATTTTTAAGTCTGTAACCATAGTTTATGAAGGGAATATATAAATTAGTGATTGATAAATTATTTTTTTAGCTTTTAAAGCACTTCATAGAAGACGATTAAAATGAATTTACAATTTGGTGTGAAAGATGTGATTTTTGGTGTAATTAAAATTATACATAAAATGGAATATATATTTAAATTATAGATAGATTTGTTTATTCTAAAATCTACTCTTTATACCTACTTGCTAATAATTTGTTGAAGTTAATAGTCAAAATTAATAATATTACTACAACTTTATTTTTTTTTCAAATATATTACTCCCTGCATCCCACTCATATTGTCATGTTACTGTTCGGCATAGAAATTAAGAATAAGAGTAAAAAAATAAAAGTGGGTATGTCACATCACTTTTGAAAGGTTAATTCTTTCCTTATTTAGAACAAGACAATTTGAGTGGACAACCCAATAAAAAAGGAAGATAATATGAAGGAACGAAGGGAATACTATTTATAATAAATTAATTATTTTAAACAAGAGGTTATACCTGCGAAACACATATTAGGATCCTCTGTCCCCAATTTTGGTGTCCCACTTTGTCCCACAATCTATATTTAATAATGTTTTTGTCATTTTTTTTCTTCAATTTCAATCTATAATGTTTTAGTATAATTTTACAATTATTAACTAGGGTTCATCCATTCGAATAGGGTATATATACATATTTTTATATTTAATTTGCATTTTTTTTAATTTTTAATTAATTATTAGGGTTTATTATTCTAAAATTAGGGTATATAATTTTTTTAAATTCTAATTTTTTATAATAAATATTAATTAAGGTTCATTATATATTACTAAATTTTTATTTTTAAAAAAATCTTTTTAAAATAGTGAAATTAATAGTGGGACACGGAGAGTGGGACATAAGTTGGGGACAGAGGATCTCATCCGGCAAAACACGTGCTGATTTTAAAAAAAAATGAATATTGAAGAAGATAAGATCGATAGAGAGAAGGGAGGAATACAAAGGACTGCAAGTGATCTAATTTTATTTACTCGATACAGGTAAGAAGAGGCAAGAGGATCCAATTTCGTTTTCTAGCTGCCTAACTATACACAAACGTTTTATTCATTGTGATGCTCTTCACAATAAAAAAATGTCTAAAAAAAATGTAATCACTATAAATGCATACATATGGAGCAAAGATCTAGGGAGTACACACACGTGAACAGATAAGTCCGAAAAATGGAGCAAATATCGCACAAGCAGCTGACGGTGAACGGCATGAGTATGCACGTGGCGGAGGCAGGGGAGGGGCCGGCGGCGGTGCTCTTCCTCCACGGCTTCCCGGAGCTCTGGTACTCGTGGCGGCACCAGATGGTGGACATCGCCGCCAAGGGGTACCGCGCCATCGCCCCCGACCTCCGGGGGTACGGTGACACCGACGCTCCGTCGGCGGCGTCGAGCAGCTACACGGTGCTCCACATCGTCGGAGATCTGGTGGCGCTGCTCGACGCTCTCGGGCTGGAGCAGGTGTTTTTGGTGGGCCATGACTGGGGCGCCATTATTGCGTGGTGGTTCTGTTTGCTCCGACCCGATCGGATCAAAGCTCTCGTTAATACTAGCGTCATTTTTCAGCCCACGAACCCTAATTTGAAGCCGATCCAGGGTTATAGGGAGGCGTTTGGTGATGCATTCTACATGTGCAGGTTTCAGGTATATATGTTTTTAATTTGTTCTATGATTTGGAAATTAATTTTGGAATATTGAAGGAATTAAAAAAAATTAGGTGTTGTATCTTTTAACATAGCCGCAATTAAGATTTTAAAATAAATGATTGGATTTGGTTGGATGAATTTGTAATATTGTAGAGAAGTTGAAATTGAATTGAAGGAAAGTATTTGGATGTGTGTTGTTTGGTTATTAATTGGTAGGAAGTGGGAAAAGTAGAGGCAGCATTCGCATCAGTAGATACTGCAACTGTAATTACGACATTGTTGGGGGCGAGAGATCCGAATCCTCCATGCATCCCCGTGGAGCTAGGATTGGACGTTTTATTCAAGGGCCCTCCAGTAGAATTGCCCTCATGGCTAACTCAACAAGATATCAACTATTACGCTGCTAAATTCGACAAAACCGGCTTCACCGGGGGTTTGAACTACTATCGCGCCATGGATTTGTATGTTACTAGCTCTAAGCTCTAAGCTCTAAGCTCTAACGCTATATATATGCATGACGGGCTCGACCTAATAAGTGTTGATTTTGCAGGAGCTGGGAACTGACGGCCCCGTGGACCGGGGCACAGATAAAAGTGCCGGTGAAGTTTGTGATTGGTGATATGGACTTGACCTATAAGTTTCCTGGTGTGAAGGAGTTCATTGATGGTGGGTATAAGAAATATGTTCCACTTTTGGAAGAGGTTGTTGTGATGGAAGGAGTTGGCCACTTTCTCAACCAAGAAACCCCCCATGAACTCAGCCAACACATACTCGACTTCATCAACAAATTTTGATGATCTTACACTTTTCTTCATATTTTCCAATATATATGGAAACATCGAGTTATGAATGATCGTTTAATTTCAATTATCACTTTGATAGTCTAATGGTGTTATATGAGAAACATAGTTTGATTTGAATGGAATTGATCTTGGATTTATGTTCCTTTTGGTTCTGATCAATTGGTAATATTTGAAGAAAATGTTAGGTACATAGTATACAGACACAAAAACTTGTATGTGAAGGGTAAAGTGGACATTGTTCATATCAACTACCAAGAATCAAACGCACATTTGATGACATGTTAGATGGTTTGACACAAAATTCTTGCATTTATGAAATTTAATATAACTATTTAGACACGAAATTAGTGGGAATCTCTACCTTGTCAAAGTTTGTTTCAACCCTCAGTAGTTAGTACAATAGTTTTATTAGCATGTAATAAAGTAAACTAAACTCTTAGTACGTACTCCATTTCATCAATTAATTAATACTGAGATAATTGAGAACAACTTAGGAAATGACAAGCAACCTAACAATTTGTTAGAAAAACTTGTAAGATAAGGATTGTTGCCATATATGTATTTCTTCGATTCTATATTTAATATCAATTCGGATGTACTATTGTTAATTTGTGTGACATCTTCAATTACCTCAGTTTGATTGATGATATGTTATTAATCCAATAGAAGGTCACACAAATTGACAATATAAAATCATGTGGATATTGCGTATTTTCAAGACGCGGATGTTTCTCAATTCTCATTACTTATTTATTATTGATATACTACACTACCAACAAAATATTATCAATTTAAAGATGTTTATGGTTCAATTAATCAATTAAACCATATGGAAATTGAAATTTAAGTGAAGAACAAATCGAAAAATTCGTTGGATTGGTTCAATCTCGATTATTTACGGAAAATCGAACTTTATTTTTCCAATATTTGAAATCTAATTTTTTTGCTCTATGTTGAGCTGAAGGTTCGTTGCGTCTGAAAATAGAATCAAAACACAATACAGGCTACATCCTCCTCTCTCTCTCTCTCAAAGAAAAGGGCGAAATACAATGCAGATGAGAAACCTGAAATCTACTGCGTTCATCGTTCTCATCTAGTCGGCTAATCCATCGCAATTCGACGTTTGTCTCTCGCTTTTGAATCACTCACGCCGTCGCGCCGCAGAGAACTAAGATCCATATCATATTCGACCTCTGTATTATCTTATTGATCTCCGAAAATTTGTTTGCGAAATCACGCAGGAACTATTCTGTTCCCTTTGAATTAGGCCCATTTGATGATTCGGAGAGTGTAGGGCGTGTTTTTGAGTAATCGGTCGTTCGATGGCTTCGTGGCTGAAAGCGGCTGAAGGTACGCTTTTGTTCTCTAAATCGACAATGAAGTTTGATACACATTGTAGTGTTGATATGCGTCGTTACTGGAATCGTAGTTTGATCTGAGTTGTGCGTTTCTCGTAAATCTGAGCTAAACCCCTATACTCTGTTATTGTTTTTAATCTTCAAGCGCCGAATATATTGAGTCGATCTCTCTTAGCTGCTCTCAATCAATACTGTTTTGGAAGAAAATTTGGGCATTCGGCATTTGAATGCCATGATCATCTTTTTGCTTCTGCTGGAATTGATGTGCTTGTCCCTGGTTTTAAGCGTTTGAGATTAAGATTGTAGGACTAGACTAGTTCTACTAGAAAGGAATCTGAAATTTCTTCACATTGTTGTAATTTGTGCTTGTTATTTGCCAGATTTGTTTGAAGTAGTGGACCGAAAGGCAAAGCTAGCGGTTGGGGACAAGCCAGATGAACTTCCTGTTCCCGCCAGAGGTATGTATCTGTTGGTTTTCTTCCCTTTTCATTTTGTATATGGTTAATTGAAATTAGTGACCTAATTTATGGATCCTTGTGTGAAAATACATTCTGTGGTTCAGTTCCAATTTTGTTGGGCGATTGCCAACTCCAAAACTAATTTTTTGAATGATGATTCAGTCAATCTATCCCTTTTTGAGCCTTTCTTGCATCTATCAAGGCTAATTGACCTCTCCAATCGTAGAGAATTCACATTTATGACATAAACTAGTCAGTTTCTCAGTTGTTTAAGGTGTTCAGAGATTTAGTATATGAAGTTGCCATATATCAAAACACCATGGTTGTTCTTTAATGTTCTTAAGCTCTAGTGCCCAATACATGTATACTCACATGCTATCATTGTTGCAGTTGTGATATGATGTGGTACATGCATGAGATTTAACTATTTGAATACAAAATAGACTCTAAATAGAGCGACATAATATACTTGAAAGAAAAAAATAGACATCATAAAAATAAGAAGTGCATGTCCGACTAAAGACTCCTTTTGACTTCTGTACTTGTCTCAAAATGTGCACTATCAATCATTTCCAAATATGCTAGTGCAACCACATCTCAATCATGATCCCAGGGTTTTAGAGGTGCTAGGATTAGGGCCTTTCCCCCTAATAAAGGTTCTGCATATTGGGGTTCTGAACTCTTAAAGGTCCTATTAATTCTAAAGCTATTGTATTTTGTTTGAAGTTTTAAGTCTCATCAAAATCAGATATTTGGTCAGGGAGCTGTTCTACATGCACCTTGCATTCTCTACGTATGAGATGAAATGTTGATTCTTATGTGGAGTAGATCACTGTAGCAACAACTGTACAAGGCTTATAGGGGCGCTTCTACAGTTCTACCTATTCCTTCCCACCTTTCATTCTTTGACTTCTTCATTTTCGCCTTTCCCGATAGGATTGCGAAGCCTAATGTAGGTTTGTTTAGAGATTTGAGATTACCTCTGTTGTCATTGCAGCCTTTTTTTTTGGGGGGGGGGGGTTGCCTTGTCCACTATATGTATTTCCTTATTTTTAATCTAAAAAACTCTTTTTGTTTCTTTCAAAAACAGAAACATAGTATCACCTAATTTTATTTGTTATTTTGTGACTTGTCTTTTGTTTATTTTCAAGAAGGTTCTAATGGGCGGGGATCTCAAACAAAGAGGGCTAGAGCAAGGGCAAAGGTATAATTTTTTGTGCCCATAGTAATCTCTATTAAATAGGCCAACAGTTCTTGCATTGTTATAACAAATTGTTCTTTCAACCTCAGAAGAAACTCTTATCCAATGAAGCTCCTTCTGCCATTCATACTGAAAGAGAGCAAACTATACCTGAAACATCAGAATCACCAGCACAACTTGATGAAAATATCCCCTTCCCTTTGATTGAAAGTAGTCAGAGTAATCCAGGTGTTCCTACAAGTAAAGTTGACAGTGATGAGCAATACAAAGCTGATAATGATGGTTTAATAACAGAGACTTCTGTGTTTGGAACAATATCTAATAATGAGGCCAAACCAGGTGGTGATCATGTCGATACAGAAAAATCTACTGATTTAGAAGCTAGAGCTTCAAATATGAATGGTGAATCCAGGATGGAAGAATTTGGAGATAACCCAGTTGGAAAACCATCAAATGCTCCTATGGATGCTCAAGTAGTGAATGGCGATCCTTCCATCGATTTCGATGGAAATTTCGTATCAGAAAATGCAGGTACTTCAAAGAATATTGAACTTTCTGGATCTCAAACTCTAAATGAAGATACACCAATTATAGCTGATACCCAATCCAAGGATGTGGAATTAATAAGCGAACCTGATGTCAAGAACAAGCAGCCGCAAGAGCAAGAAATTGTTAACTCAGCAGTTAAAGTGCAAGAACAACTAGAAGAGGTAAGTGGGGAAATTATAAATGACAGGGAAATTTTGTTGGTTCTGTTTTTTGGTTTATGATCTTTTAGTATGGACTAAATGGTTTAGTTCAACAGGCTCAAGGACTACTTAAAAGTGCAATTTCAACAGGGCAGTCAAAGGAAGCTAGGCTAGCTCGGGTAAGAAAAACAACATTTTACGTGGATAAGTGGGGATATCTTTGTTTAAGGCATAATCACCTTTTTTTTTCGTCATTTCAATCTTATTTTCAGTTTCTTGTTTGCCATATCTAGCTTCTAGTATTTTCATTTGAAAGTTGGAATCTTCGCATAGTATGATGTATGAACATGCCAATTCTCGTCCTCTGCTTGATTCTGTCTTTAAAGTCTGGCTATCCATGATGAATACTGCTATGCAAGTATATGTTTCAGTTTGGTTGATCTAATAAATATCTTTTCAACAGTATGGAGTTTGTGAAAGCCTATACCAATTTGCCTATGCCTAAGGTGGTGAATTTATTAGTTAAAAAAGAGCAGCCAGTATGGATTACTGTGATAATTGCTTTGTTTTGGGGGTTTATTGAAGAAATTGATTAAGTGCTGATGAGGTTGCTATTCAACATACTCTGGTTATTGGCAGCACCTCTTTTCTTTTGGGGTGGAGGGTGGGGGTCCTTGAGGTTGTTCCCTTAAGAAGCACACAGAAGAGAAGAAAACTTTAGACATAGTCAAGTAGTAAAATAACCATCAAATAATGCAGCCTTTTCTATCAGTTTATCTTACATATAAGAAATCCTTTAGTGGTTTTATGGTGAATACACTGGTATTCTCAAAAAGAAAAATATCAATTGGTAATAACTTAATGTATAGTTTGTTACTTTCCCACAGATTGACTTGTGTGCTGATTCTCCACATAAATATTCCATAGTGATCCTATTAAGGCCTAGAAGTTTGTTGTATGAAAAGGCGTTTATGCTGCCTTTTTTCATGATATGATGGAATATTTATTTATCATGTGTTAATTATTGACCCAAATAAGCAGATATTAATTTTAGTATCATGTAAGAGAGATGACTTTTTAGTTCGCTTATTCTCTTCAATTATGATACTTTAGACCTTGACAGAAAGTGCTTGCCTTATGGTAAGTGACATGTTTAGTACATCATGGTGCTGTTTAGCGGACAAAAGAACATTGCCGTTTCATCTAACATGTGGACATTTTTCTTTACGTTGTCATGGTTAGGTTTGTGCTGGACTTTCATCACGCCTGCAAGAGTACAAATCTGAGAATGCTCAATTAGAAGAGCTTCTCACAGCAGAGGTGAACAATGAAATCCTATCCTACTTGAAATGGCTAAAAGGTTATCAATTCCTTTACGGGAATAGCCTTATAAAGAAGATAACATTCTATGCGGTTATATTTGAATGAAACAGAGGGAACTGACAAAATCATATGAGGCTCGTATAAAGCAGCTCCAGAAAGATCTATCTGCATCTAAAAGAGAAGTGAGCAGAGTGGAGGCAAATATGGTAGATGCATTATCTGCAAAGAATGCTGAAATTGAGACACTTGTCAGTTCTGTTGATGCACTGAAGAAGCAAGCTGCTTTGGCTGAAGGAAATTTGGCATCACTTCAGGTCAATTAATATCTGAAAATGCTTACTATGATTATGTATTATCACTTTTTGTTCTCAAGCCATCATTCTATCTATTTTGGTCTCCAAGCTGGAGAGAAGTAGGAAATTACCTGAGCCCAGAAAATGTAAGCAATAAAAGGATAAGGGAGGGAAGGTGGGAACTTGTTTCAGTTGTGCCACCAATGTACTATAGCCTCCATATTTCGCATGGATCTGAGTGCTATATCCCTCATAATTGTGGCACTCTTCTTGTCAAGGATATTGCCAATATTATTTTTGTATTATCTTTTTCGTTGTCTTTCTCCTCCTGCATGGATGTATCATCCATATCAGGACTCATGGGAAACATAAATCAGATCCCTACTTCGAGAAAATCTCATCCAGATGTCAATATATTTTTGTTCCCGTCTCTTCTTCATGGTTTATGCATAGTTATCAATAGCGCTAATAGCGCGCTATTTGAAAGATGGAGCAAGTAAGTCTACATATTCTACTAATTCTAGGAAGAGAGTGGTGAAAAATAAGGGAAAGGCACACATTGAAGAAGATGAATCTTTATTCAATTTCGATGAAGAGAGTGGTGATGATGAGGAAGAAGAAGAGAAGGATTCCGAGCTCTACAAAGATGATGATGAGGAAGATGGTTCGCTGCATGTTTCGGAGGAGGAGGAGGAGGAGGATGAGGATTGACTGATTGAGGATTATCCGATTATGATTAGAGTCATTAGACTTTAAAGGCTTTAAATCTATTAGATATCATTTGAATTAAGTTTTTTTAGACCTCATTTTTTAATTACGTACATATTTTATGCATCTTTTTCATATGATTATGATATATATATGTTTTTTTATGCTTCTGCGCGACATATTCAAATAGCGCATGCGCATCGCGATGCGCGATAGCGTTAGGACAGATTTTCGCGATGAAACGCGATCCGCGATTAATAACTATGGGTTCATGTGTTCAGTGGACCCACTAGAGCAATGCTGCTTTATCATTTGGATGATGTATAATTGTCATGTATTGTCTAGCATCTAGTATCTATCTTATCTTACTTCCTTTATTATGGTCAGGCAAGTATGGAGTCTATAATGAGAAATAGAGAGTTAACAGAAACAAGGATGATGCAAGTAAGTTTACCTCTCCCAAGTTTATGGAGCATGGTTGGTAGATCCTAGTTCAGTAAGATCAATCTAATTTCAGGCCCTAAGAGAGGAACTGGCTGCTGCCGAGAGGAGAGCTGAGGAAGAACATTCTGCACATAACGCCACAAAGATGGTTTATTTCTAGTTCTTCTTTCTTTGCTCTCTTCTATTTGTTTTCTTGTACATGTGTGTCCTTTTGTTGTTGTTGTAGTTTCTTCACGTTATGTGAAATATCCCAAAGCTGTTTGCATACTGAACCTCGTAATCTAATAGGCGGCTAGAGAAAGGGAAGGAGAATTAGAACAGAGAGCGATTGAGGCATCTACAGCATTAGTCAAAATTCAGGTAATGCAACACATGATAATTCCACCTTGTAAATATCATATATATAAATCTGTTGCTTCTTTTCTTTTATATTTTATACTTTTATTTATTTCATTTTTTGGGTTAGGAAGGGGGGGGGGGGTCTGATACAACTTGGTAGACTAATCTAGAATATTAACTTTGGTCGATATTCTATGGTATCCCTGTTTTCCAAATTGTGATGGAAAAATAGGCTCCGAAAATTTCTAATGTGTGTGTTGGCTCGCTATGGCTGGAAAATTAGTCAATACTGATATTCTGATCTACTAATTCATAATCTTTTCTAGTAGCCCTGAGAATTTAGGAGATGCCCTATTCCATGGTCTATATCCTTGTAATTCTTCAGTAATAAAAGAACATATCTTCTTGAGATAGACTGACTGATCCCAAAAGAAGGTTTTTTGTGACTTCCTGCATTTGCATCCTATCATTGTGTTACTGATTTCATCGTTGAAAACCTCAGAAGAATTTGGCTTAAATGTTGTGACTTGTGAGATTGGAATCACTTACTTGAGAAACTTCAGTTGAACCTAAAACTATTACACTTCCATTGGCTTTAGCTGAAGGAGTAGCTGATACTTTCTGATTTCTTACTAAAATCTTCTTCTTTTGCCAAAGATGTCTTCTGTAAAAGTAACTGTCTGTTTGTGATAGAGTTCTGGAAATTGTGGTTCCATGTTCCAGCTCTAGGCAAATTACTCCTGATCCTTTTGCATCCTAACATTGTGTGTTTTGACTTCAATTTGAAAAACTGGAAGGCACTTATTGGTCTTGCCATATGTAAGTCTAAGGAGTGAATATAGATTTCAACATTAAAAATATAGAATTTGTGTTTCAATCTAGCTGTCCTTTTTATTGATATTATAGTTTTGTATTGTTAGCAAGTAAAACTTTTCGTATATGTATCTATATTTTTTTCCAGAGAACGGCTGATGATAGGGCTTCAAAAGCAGCAGAACTTGAGCAGAAGGTAGCTCTTCTTGAGGTAATGGCTTTCCTATCTTCATTTGTATGGACATTTTGCTTATATCCTTGTTCTCACCTCTGTTCCGACCCGTATTCAAAGTGAAAGAGGAAATTAAATCAAATTACTGAGTAAAATTTTCCATTACTTTTACATGTGGTACTAGGTTGAATGTGCCTCCCTGAATCAAGAACTGCAAGATATGGAAGCTCGCGTTCGCCGTGGGCAAAAAAAAGCACCTGAAGATGCAAACCAAGCAATTCAGGTTCAAAAAGCTACAATTGAATCTTCTTATTGTATCAACCTGAATATTGTTGAATGTCATTTTTTTAAGCCGCAAATTGGCTGCAATGGTTTGTTTCCTAGAAATGGGATTTTTGTTAAGTTAATATTGTACAGAGGGCGTGCCAATACGCAAGGACTCCATTGTAGTAAGACCTGGAACAGACCCCTCTTTTATTAGGTTTAGGATAAGGTGATACCTGAAACTGACCCCTCTTTTATTAGGTTTTAGAGCTTGTAGAATAGGATTTAATGTGAATTAATTAATTGGATTCTGTTTATTGGTTAAACTTGAAATCTTAAACACTTTTGTTCATTTTCAGCTAAATTGAAATCATTGAATATACAACGAAACTTTATAGGTGTGTATGTATGAAATGCTGGCTTTCCAAACAATTTGAATATAGTTAAAATCACAGATTGTATATGATAAGAGCCTATGATTTCCTTAAGGTTATAGATCTTTCCATCAATTTTTTCCTAGTTCTAGTGACGTTAGTGGAGATGTCTACTGTAGTAGCATGCCTTTGCTTGACTTTATGACAAACCAAAACTTGATATGGTTTTGTTCTTCAATTAGAAAGCATTTTTTTTTTAATTATTTTTCTTGGCTACATGAAGGTGCAGGCATGGCAAGAGGAAGTGGAACGTGCACGTCAAAGTCAGAGAGAGGCCGAGAGCAAACTTTCTTCAATGGAGGCAAGTTGATTTTTATTTTTATTTTTTGCTTATAGATAATTTCTACTAGATTTAATGTAGATCTAGAAAAGTTGTACATATTGACAGAAGTCATTATTTATCTATCAATGTTACAGGCTGAAATGCAGAAGATGAGGGTTGAAATGGCTGCCATTAAGAGGGACGCTGAGCATTACTCACGTCAGGTAACTCTAATTTGTTTCCCTGATCATATTATCTGGATTCTTCTGGAACTGATAATTTATAAAAGGGTTAAGAGTCTTATGAGGATAGGGTTTATATCGAGTAAATATTCTCCCTTTCTGGGTAATCCAAAGAATAAAATTGAACTTTGATGGAATAATAAGATTTCCAAATGAATCACTCCCAAATTAGAAAGGTGCCCCTTGGCCTAAACCACTTATAAGCGCTTTTAGCGATAGAGTGACAGGAGGCATAGGGCACCTTTACCCACATAAAAGAGCAGCCACTTTCACCACATCAGAGATATAGAAAGCCATTCCTAATCTACGAGGGAGGGGGAGGGGGGAGGGCAACCAAGCACTGCTCAACATATGGGAGTTAGCTTTTGAAGTTGATCTATCTTATCAATTCTTCTTGGTCTTCTTTCCATAACTTTGTGCTGTATATTTAATTTATATTAATCTCGTATCTTAAGCTTATCATTCAGTCTTGAAGTCTGAAGTTGTGCATGTTTTTGAGCAGGAGCACATGGAACTGGAAAAACGTTACCGCGAGCTAACTGATTTATTGGTAATTTTACTATTACTCTAGTCATTTCATTGGCTATCTATGAACCATGACAATTTGATGATGTCAAACTATTGCGTTTGTTTCCAGTATTACAAGCAAACTCAACTTGAAACTATGGCCAGTGAAAAAGCTGCAGCGGAGTTTCAGTTGGAAAAGGAAGTCAAGCGTCTTCAGGAAGCACAGGTCTGAACTTGATTTATGCTGCTTTATTTTCCCCACTTCTGTACACCATTTACTCTTGCCATATACCTTTTCTAATTTTAAAATGTAATTAATTCTTAAAACAGTTAGAAGCTGAAAGGAATAGAGTTTCTCGCCGTGCATCATCCTCTTGGGAAGAGGAGGCTGACATGAAAGTACTTGAGTACGTGTGTCCTTTTCAAATTACTTGTTGACAATATTGTTTGATGAGATTATATCGGAGTTTCTTCTATTTTCCCTCGGTTTTTCGTACACTCTTTGGCACTATTTTCTTGCCGAGGGAATATTGGGCATTGGCTCTTTCAGCTCTTTGATTTGTTAAAAAGTAGAAGATATTTTATAGTATTTGCAAGGTGTGTATATTTCTAGGCTTTCTAAAAGTAAGTTCCAGGCTTGTGGCTTCTAGGCTGCATTTAAGTTCCCATAATGCTACTGGACATGCAAGTGATGATGCTTTTTGTGCTTATCAGGTTCATCTTTATGATTACTTGGTTATGTGCTCTGCATAATAATGCATTTCCAATTTTTGAATAGCATTAATTTGCTAATGGCGTAATTTTGTTATGAGAGCTCCTTTTCTATCTGAATCATAAGAATCAAGTAAGAAATTTATTCAGAGATACCCAAATATAAGTAATAAGATCTTGATAAAAGAAATCCTCATTAAATTCATGGCACGGACTTGATTTCAGTAGAGGAGCTTTTGGAAAGAATAGCTGTTCAAGGTTGCGACTTGAAATATATTTAGTTTTAATAATGGTTCTGTCTGTGTACATTAAGAAGTTGGATAACTGGACTGCTTGAAAAGCAATCTCATAATTTTTACTTTAGAGCCCAGAATTGAAATTCTTATACCCTTCCTTAATCTAAATAGTTTACTCTCGTATTCTAAATTCAGGCCTCTGCCCTTGCATCATCGCCACATGGCTGGAGCAAGCTTACAGGTATATTAATTTGCCACCAAAAGTGTTCCCTTGCTCATCCAGATTATTGTGTGATGCTCTGAATCTACCGTGCAATTGCAGTTGCAGAAGGCAGCAAAACTATTAGATACTGGAGCTGCAAGGGCCACAAGATTCTTGTGGCGGTATCCAACAGCTCGCATTATCTTGCTGTTCTATCTGGTGAGAAGATTTAATCAAATCTTCAGTTTATTAATCTTGTTCTCTAGTCAAATTAGTTTCATGTTTCATTCTCTTTACAATAGCGAAATGTACTGCTCTAGTTACTACTTTGGGAATGCTGCGTGAATTGCCTGATTTCAGTTACAAGTAAAAGTAAGACACAGAATGTAACTTGGTGAGAGAAGAAGAATGACAACATAGGAAAAAATTCCTTCATATTTAATTTTTTTCTTTTTTCTGTTTTTCACCTTAGTTTCTGCTATACAGCTCATAGAGAATGAGATGAGACTTTGAGCTATGAAACTATCTTCTTGAATCTACAGAACTTGGCTTTCTTCTTTTACGTGAATCCTGTTCTTTATGAAAAGCGTACTTAGTTTCTATCTAATCTGGAGCCTATAACTATATGAACAAATCCCATTTGAATACATTACTGATTTTTTGTTTGATTGACTTGATGTGCTATCTGTATGGCATTATAATGTGGTCAAAACATCGAATTAGTATGCAAGGACACTGCAACAAAATTCTATACTCAAGATTAACTCAAGTTCATTTATCATAGTCCAAAGAAGCAATATTCTTTTCTAATGATGCTATATGATAATGTTGGCAGGTTTTTGTGCATCTCTTCTTGATGTACCTCTTGCATCGCCTTCAGGTATGTAAATCTGGTTACTTGCTCTATCTTTACATCAAACATATTTATTAGCTAATAGTATAACTTTATACGAAGTAAGCCGGATTGATTATACTAGAATTTGTGTGCTTTTTATTTGTATACTAGAAACTATGCAAGCAAGAATATGAACCGATAGAATAAGTTTCAATAACGTGTATCTGTGGAAGTTTGGTGTGCTCTCTTCATTTTACGATTTTGTTTTTTAATTTAGTAGAAATAGAGTTTTTAACATTTAGTAGGCGTTATACTTGAATTTTGGCCAATACTTGAAACATGCAAGTCTTGCAAGATACTGTCATCAGGTTTTGTTGTTCATATCCTCCATGTTATGTGCAGGTGCAAGCTGATAATAGTACACCTGATGAAGTCGAAGAATCTATGAGATTATTTAACAAGACATTCCATTGAGCTGCCATGCTGGACGTTGCTTCCAGTTGATATTGATGCATAGATAGTAGCTGTCAAGAACTCACCGTCTGGATACCTAATGGTGATCATTCTGCTAATTCTGATACTATATCGCTGTCGGGTGCCAATCTAACCAGATCTGTTCAACATGGAAGTTTCGACTTTCGGCTAACTCTCCCCACATCCGCTAATAAAATGTATATGCCTGACAATTTTTTTATTTTTATTTTTATTATATATATATTTTTTTCAGTGAGATGGATTTGTGTGCTCTGTGAGAGATTTGATGTATTCTTTCAACACTTCGACTGTATATCCATCCGTAAATATGAATTGGAAATTGAACCCATTGTTTGTTGGGGGTTTACAATTTGTGTGTATATACAGTGTCGATATTTGATCAAGTGTATTAGTGAAAGGAAAAAAGAACTACTTGTGGGGCTGTTTAAAAAAAAAAAAAAAAAAAAGAACTACTTGTGGGGAAATTCTATTAGGGGTATAATGTAGTATACCCATTACTCATATGTTAATATTTTATTAATATAAATTATAATAATAATTAATTGCTCCATTAACATGTGAGAGGACTATATGTACACTCCTAATAGAAATGGTTTAAGCACAAATGACCCCAGAAGTTCTTAGAGAGAGAGAGAAACTGCTTTCTTGCTTATAAGAGTGATTTGTAACTGGATCTGACTAATTGTTGCTTCCAAGAGTGATATTATATCTGTTAGAGAATGAAGAAAATTGGCATTATGATTTTACATCAAGGTTGAACTGAAATCCATTTATTTTGTCGCATCCACGAGTTCAGTTAACTAGACAGCCTCAAACATGATCATCATCATCTGCATCAACCACAACATCAGCGAGAAATGGATCCTTGAGCAGTTGGGCAGCCGAGGGCCTCGCTCTCGGCTGCCCAACGCACCTCTCCATGAATGCCTTGAGCTCGTGGTCGGCCACATCGTCCATGGCTCGAGGCATAACTCCTGCTGTCACCTTCCTATATATCTTCCCAAGGCTATCACACTCGCTATACGGTATCTCACAGGTAGCCATTTCCAGCAAGCACATTCCAAAGGAGTATATATCCACCAGCTCTGTGTAGTCCTCTTCGTACAGCTCTGGCGCCATGTACTCCGGCGTCCCTATCAAAGAATGAGCTGCATGGCTCTTCCCTACAACCGCAGCCAGACCCAGATCTCCAATCTTCACCTGCACACGCACATCTCTCATGGTCACACTCACTCCACAGTGCGCGCGAGAGAGAGAGAGAGAGAGAATGAAGAAAAGCATCAAACTGACCTTGCCTATGTTGCCATTGATGAAGATATTACTGCAGTTCAAGTCTCTATGAATGATGCAGGGGTCATGAGTGTGCAGATAATCCAAGCCTCGAAGAATCTGAACCCCCCATTTCTTGATGGCCTTAACCGAAACGTGGCGATGCTTCTTCCTGTAGTCCCTGAGATTGCCAGAAGCACATGCCTCAGTGATGAAATTCAAGGTGTTATGGTCGGCATCTTTCCAGAAATGGTAAAGAAATATGATGTTGTCGTGCTTCAAGGTTTTGAGGAGGTCGATTTCGGAGCGTAGTCTGATGAGGACAGATGGATCGCTGGAGAAGTTCTTGAGCCGAACTTGGTTCCAAGCCACGTCTCTACCCTCACGCTGGTCGAACGCTCGATACACTTTCTTCACAGCTCCACACCCTAATAGCTCGCTGTACCGCCCGAACCGCCCTGATGGATCAACCTCCACAAACGGCTCTCTCTCCTCCTCCTCACCTATTATGCTGTTTCTGTTTGAGGGAGCCATATTTCACACACACACACAGTTTGAGGGACGCCTAATCAAGATTGCAGAGTCAGAATACTTCAGATTTCAATAGGGCTAGTTAATGAAAAACTCAATCACTAGCTAGTTATATATCAAGATATATAGAAGCCATCACCACCTTCAGAGAGAGAGAGAGAGAGAGAGGGTTTGGAGGCCTAATCAAGATTGCAGACTCAGAAAAATTAAGATTTGAAAAGGGCTAAGGTAAAATCTCAATTACTAGCTATATATATATATATATATATATATAGGAGTTTTTCTTGAACTTAAGTCGATCAAACTGCAACGGAACAGTAACTATGACTTGAGAAATTTTCAAAAAAAATCAAGATTAATCAGGTACAACCAAAAAAAGACACAAGCTTTAAATTTGCTTCTGCATATCAATCTACATGAACCAGACCAAACAAGCTAGTCTGTGTTTTAGTTGCAAATGTAATCATGGAAAAAGGAGAAGAAAATCCATGATTATATAAAAGTAGTGGCTGAATATATGGAATATGCCAACAGCTTAATTACCTGTAATCAGGAGATAGAATTGCTCAGTATCGATGAAGAAAATCGAAAGCAAAGCATCAAGCTAAGAGAGAAGGAAATTAAAAGAGCTCCAGACGTCTCAAAGTCTAGCCACACACACACACACACACACATATATATATATACATATATATATATATTCGACTACTTTGATTGCGATTGTTGCAACACGAGATCGATCATAATATATAAAAAATGACATTATCGATATATATGCGTTTGTCGAGGTTATTGAAATAGAAAATGGAAAATGGAAAAGATAGAGGAATGGGTTGGATTGGAATTGACTGATTGTAGTTTTAGTTTAATAATTAAGGATTTGACGAGTTTTGTGCCGTACGATTTGGGTCGTGCATGGGGTGGTATAAATCGAATAAATTTGTTTTTATTTTTACAAAAAACCAAATTATGGAATTAATTATATTCTTGTTACAACTTAATTGCACGATTTTGAAGTCTCTTTTTTCTACCATATGTTAGAAAGTTGTACATTTCATTAAGCATAATAGAAACATTTGAATGCATACGACTCTTTTTTTCTTTATAATATTCGAGAATCAAGTTAAGCAAGAGAAAGCTTCTGAACCACAAGTTCTTGGGCGGCAACGTTATTATTTAATTAATTAATTGGTGTCAATATTCAATATATCAAACTAAGGGTCACAATTTTTGATAGACATCATTTAATTTCTTTCTGTAGTATATCGACTTAGAAGATTAAATTCAAATTCATAATTTTTGAATTACGGGAAGTATGTAGAAATTTGAAGGCGGTGGAAGAAAGTTAACAAATAATATTAGATGGGGAAAAGGGGACGACAAATTAAATAGAAAAATAATGCCGGGTCCGACTTGTGAGAACATGTGACATAATTAATGAAAGCGTTGGAATTTATTATATATGATAATATCTCTATGCATGATTCATGAAGGTGAAAAGAGAGAGAGTGTGATGACCAAAAATAAGGCATATTTATAGTCTATAGATCCATAACTAACTGTAAAAGCCATGGCGGTTCATGATATTCACATGCACAATATCTCTGGCATATATACAAGCAATATACGCGCAAAATCCCTTTAATTGGCTTTCTGTTCAATATGTGGAGAGAGAGAGAGATGAGAGAGCTTACTGTTCAATATGTAGAGAGAGAGAGAGAGAGAGAGAATTGTACGTAGTTGGGCCATGTGAAAACATGGGAGTTGTTTATAGTTTGAGTGATCTCTAAGATGCAAAATGAGCTTTGTAAGGCATAAACCAGCTCATCGAGTGTGGATGCAGCATCATAATGCATGGATTATAACCACGGCATGCAACATTATTGCCAATCTATTGCAAGTGGCATAGCCAGAATTTTTTTATTTTATTTATTTATTTATTTATTTTAGAGAAATTCGGCATAGTAATCTGGAAGAAGATCAAACTAGTTTGTATCTATAAGATCAATCTATCTTTCTAGCTTCCCTTCTCCCTAGGAGGAGACCTTCTTGTTAAAAGAAGAGGAATAAGAATCGCTTTGATCTGCTCTTCTAATATCCAATATCGTACTTGTTGAACTTCCACGCCTGGTAGCTCAGAACTCGGTAGCTAGAGGAGCTCAGAACGGATAGAACTAAAGAGCTACAGGAACGCAATCGGCGACCTTTTCTTCTTTTACTTCACATAGCTTTTCGTCTCTTTGATAGCTGGAAGTTCTCCAAAAGTATGAAAAGCTGGAGGACTTTGTACCTTCCATTCCGGTGTGGTTGGATTCTGTTCAACAGCCCAAGGACTTGGAGCACTCAGCTTAGCTTACAGCACAGCGTGTTCGCCACCACACTGGCTGGCTGGTGCATTGGCCTTACTGTAATAAGTCCGAGAGGTATGACTCTTCGATTAGAACGCTCCATATCTCGTGACACGCGGAGCGTAGCATTTTTTTTTTAGAAAGTCCGTATAACTTCAAAAGATTCATTCTTTATGAATCAAGTACCATTCAAAGATCAAAGAAAGGGTGCATTGCCTCTTTGAGTGAAGAAGAGAAGGGCTTTGTATAGACACTCTTGAGCCATGTTCGTCGCCCCCATTATTTTATTTCATTTCGTTCTATTGATTGGTTCTAGCTCTAAAGAAGATATACATGGAGCTATGTCGACTTACGTACGTCTCGTTGACTAAACGATCAGGTATACCACGCCACGTATCATCCCCTATTTCCATAGAGGAAAGAAAAAGAAAAGATATAGTGCTCGTGCCGTAAGACCTTATTCCTTTCTACTTTACGTTATTTTCCAAGCAAATCTTCTAGAGAACCTTCCCTTTTCTTCTCTCTTCTTTCCCTTATCTCCCCCGGTCCTCAACCTAATTTTATCTGCATTTCGCCCCTGATCATGATAGATACTTTCTCAGAGTAAACCTTGTCTTAAAGGCGATTTTTTTCGTTCTTGAGTTCTCCTTTGACGACCAACCGGACGAGAAACGTCTGCTAGTTATGAGTTTTCTTGTTCCTTTGTCCGAAAGCTTCTAAGGGTAAAAAATCATTAGTGGGACTAGTTTTTCTATTTTTTATAAATTCTGAGTTCATGCGATTCGGTTTGGTGATTGAGGCTTTTGCACAACGATTCACACAAAATATTGATAATTTGACGATTTTATAAGGCAAAAAACAAAAAACAAAATTGTTTGGCAAGAGCTTAAGCCCTTCCTCCACCTCAAGTGAATCCGCCACTATATATAAAAATTGTTAGAAACTTTTCGAGCATTCATCCTTTAATAATAGAATAATATAGATGATTAGAACTGACAAAAATCTACAACAAAAAATAAATATTGGGGCACTTATTTAGAGACACTTTCTATTAAGTGCCTCCAAAAATTATTCTTGGAACATTTGATCAAATATATAAAAAAATTTAAATTTGATGCGGCACTTAAAAAAGAGAGGCTCAAAAATTACCTAATTAAAATTTGGCGAAATACTACTTTTCCCATCTCTCTTTTGTCATGAACAAAAACCCTTCTAGCTATTCTTCACACCCATCAAATTACCGCCATCCTCTTTCATCTTCACGGCAAATCCCCCACCACGGTACGTCGGCGCCACCCTTCCCCTGCCTTCCACAACCTTTAATCTGCAAATCTCCACCACCCACTCCGCCGCGCACGGTGAAATCTTTGATACGAAGAAGAAAGGGAGAGCTCATGGCTCGTCGCAGCTCTTACTCGCAAAACCTAACCTCCATAGTAATTGGTAATCCTTGGCTCCAATTATTTATTTCAATTTTCAATTTTTGAATATGTAATTAGTTGTTCAAATAGTAAATCTATATCCATCGTTTTCTTCCTAGCTTCACCTTAGCTCCACCACCAGTTTGGTCGAGCCCTCGCCTCCTGCACTCACTTGTTGGCGCCTCCACCATCCAGGACTGACTTAAGGTAAGTTCTATTCTGTCTTGCTAGATTAACATATTCAACAAATTTCAGCACCCATTTCAACTGTTTGAAGAAATGCCAAGAGAAAGAGGGAGAGATTGGAATGACAACATTTTATATTTTAATTAGTTAATTGTGAGTAATTTATTTTGCCCCTTTGTATTAGTCGGTTAGATTCTTAATTTGTTTTTTCTCAGTTTTGGCTTGTTTATTACATTATTATAGCCGTCCATGCTTTTATCTCCCTCTCTCTCTTGATTGATCGACGAACACAACTGTGTAAGGATGGATTGTTGTTTTTGTAAACCGGTCGTTATTTATGGGTTATTACTTTTCCCAGAGAAACCTTGTTCAAGTAAAAAGTGTTGGATTTAATGATTTCTAATCATTAAATAATGTGGTTAATTATTTAATAATTAAATAATTGAGAATATATTTTCATGTTCTCAAAACCATTAAATGGTGAGTGAGAAATGATATATTTGTTTTGTTGTTGGAGTTGAATTTGTTGTAGACAAATTCGCTATATGTGGTTAACTATTCCACGTTGAAGAAGCGATTTCGGGCTCGGACCGTAGTTTTGGGCTTTGAATTTGATTGGCTTGGGCTAAGAATTGGGCTCGGCCCATTAGTCAAGATTACAAACTAATTAAACTTTGTTTAATTTCAAGTTTAAGTAATTGTGCCCATTTGATTTGGCATTTAAAAGTCAGTCGGGACTTTTGAATTACTTGAAACGGCAACGGCCGATGAAATGGTTTTAATCAATTTGGATTGAAATCCATTTTGTAACAGTCAAATTGAATTTGATAAATTCAATAGCACTAATATCCAACGTCTATTTCATTTGAATAGCTCTGAAACGGGCGAAACAGCCTGCAAAGGTTGTGAATGCACTTCAAATGCTGTAATTCCCAAATGTGTGAGAGCAGCCTATAAATTCCATTTCTTTTGCATTGTTTTTGAACAAGAGAAGAAATTTTGCATCTCATTTCTATACGAAAGAAAAACAAAAAAAAAATTTGTTTAGCAGTGTGTTCAAGCTAAGTTCACGTCTCTCTTCTAGTTCGTCGGAGCTCGGTGATCTTGTGGCGCTACTATCTTCGAGATGAAAGCCGTTTTATCTTTGGGGAAGGAACGTTCGATCCGAGAGCACTACCGGGGGTGTATTCCTTCTTGCGGATAAAGATCTAATCTCGACTCGGCTTCCTATTGAGTTTGTTATTCTGTTCTTCTTTTTCAATATATTATTTCCTTGTAATATCTGAGTTTCTGTTTTTCCAAGTTCAGTTTCTTGTCCAATTTTTCTTTGTAAAAGTTCGTGTCTATCCGGTTGATAACAATCGCAAGAAGGAATATTGATCGTTGTTGTTACACGTTAGTGAAGAATGAGATCTTGGACTGTTTAATTTAACTTAAAAATATTGAAACTTAATTTCCTTTGCATTTGAGGATGTCTGCTTCAACTGAGCTTGCTACCGCTGCTGCCACCTTTGGCTCCTCTGCCACCGCCACCGTTGATTCAACTGTCTCTGCTACCATAGGCTCTACCACCTCTGTAACCATTCGAGCTACTATGTCGGCCACCATTGGATCAACCGTTTCCAACATGGTTGGTTCAACCACTTCGAATCCGAGTGGATTTACTGGCGGTCAATCTTCTACTATGGCTCCATTGCAGATGTCGAGGACGTTGGGGTTAGCCGAGAAGCCTCCAATCTTTTCGGGGAAGAACTTCAAGCATTTGCAACAAAAGGTGCTGTTCTACCTCACTACCTTGGGGTTTGCAGGATTCTTAACGGAGGACAAACCGGCAACACCAAGTGAAGAAGAGACGAGCTTTGAAGTTTGTTCCAGTTTTGCTAATTGGTGCCAAGGCGATTTCCTTTGTAAAAATACTGTTTTAACGTATTTAGACAATAGCATGTATGGTGTGTATTGCAATGTAAAGACTTCTAAAGAATTGTGGGGGTCACTAGAGAAGAAATATCAGGTGGACGAGGCGAGCACGAAGAAGTTTGTAGTAGCCAAGTGGTTGGACTACAAGATGGTCGATTCTCGACCGGTGATGGAACAAGTGGAGGAGTTTCAGACTCTGGCCCATGATGTTCAATCCGAAGGGATGGCCCTACCGGATGCGCTCTCTGTAGCGGTGATGATTGAAAAGTTGCCTCCTAGTTGGAGGGATTTTCAAAACTACTTGAAGCACAAGCGCACGGAAATGTCTGTTGAGAGCTTGGTGATGAAGCTTCAAGTGGAGGCTCATAGAAGCCGTGATCAAAAGACCAAAGCTCCAATGGAGGCTAAGGCTAACTTGACCGAGGGAACTACTTCCAACAAGCGTCCTCGGCCGAATGTTAACAACAAAGGCAAGGGCAAGCAAGTGGGACCATCAAAGTTTGGTGGCAATTGCTTCAATTGTGACAAATCGGGTGGGACCATCAAAGTTTGGTGGCAATTGTTTCAATTGTGACAAATCGGGTCACATGGCTAAGGATTGCAAGAAGCCAAAGAAGAAGAAGGTCAAGAACTACGCTCACAATGTTGAGAATGATTTCGACAAGTGGGATCAAGATGATTTTTTGGCAGTGATCTCCGAGGTGAATCATGTTAAGAATCCGAAGGCTTGGTTTGTGGACACCGGTGCTACCGTCCACGTTTGTTCAAACCGTAGCTGTTTCTCAACATACATGGAAGTTGAAGAAGAGAAGAATGTCTACATGGACAATTCAGACACCTCAAAGGTTATTGGTAAAGGCAATGTGGTGTTGAAGATGACCTCTGGAGTGGAGATAACTTTACGTGATGTGCTGCATGTCCCAGACATCCGTAAGAATTTAGTGTCAGGCTCTATACTAGTTAGAAATGGTTTTCAACTAGTGTTCCAGTCTAACAATGTTGTGATAAAAAAGAAAGATAAGCCCATTGGTAGAGGTTTTGAAACCGACGGGCTTTTCAAGCTCAGTGTAATGACGGTGATCCGTCTTCCAAAATCAAGTGCTAATGGAAATGCTTCTACTTCTTCTTACTTGGTTGAGTGTTCTTATTTATGGCATTATAGACTTGGACATGTGAATCTAAATGCTATAAAAAGATTAGTAAAAATAGATTTACTAAAAATAAATGAATTTAATTCACAAGATAAATGTGAAGTTTGTGTTGAAGCCAAAATGGCTAAGTTACCATTTAAATCGGTAGAACGGAGTACAAAACCTCTAGAGTTAATCCATACCGACGTATGTGATTTAAAATTTGTGCAAACTAGAGGTGGTAAAAAGTATTTTATTACTTTTATTGACGATTGCACAAGATATTGTTATCTTTACTTATTAAGAAGTAAAGATGAGGCTATTGATTCTTTTAAAAACTTCAAAAATGAAGCCGAGAATCAACTAGGTTGTCGAATTAAGATGGTTCGAAGTGATAGAGGTGGAGAATATGTTGCTCCATTTGAAGAATTATGTAACGAAAGTGGTATAATTCATCAAACGACGGCTCCTTATTCACCACAATCAAACGGCGTTGCTGAACGTAAAAATTGAACTCTTAAGGAGATGATGAATGCTTTGTTGATTAGTTCAGGGTTACCCCAGAACATGTGGGGGAAGCTGTTCTTTCAGCCAATTATATCTTGAACAAGATTCCACTCAAAGGAAAAAAAGTGACTCCCTATGAGCTATGGAAAGGTAGAAAACTTTCTTATAAATACCTTAAAGTGTGGGGGTGTTTAGCTAAGGTTGAAGTGCTATTTCCAAAACAAGTTGCAATTGGGCCTAAAACGGTTTATTGCATCTTTATTGGTTATGCACTTAATAGTAGTGCTTATCGTTTCCTAGTACATAGATCGGAGATATCCGATGTGCACGTAGGAACAACGATTGAGTCAAGGAATGCAATATTCTTTGAAAATATCTATCCGAATAAGAAAAGGATTGATCAAAGCTCTAAGAAGAGATTTGAAGAAGAACCTACAAGTTCTAAATCTGTAGGCGAAGCTATAAGTTCTGAACCTGTAAACAAAACCACGAGTTTTAATCCGGTGTTCTATGGACCACCGAATAGGAAAAGATCGAGATCTAATCCTATGGATGCATAACCTAGACATGGAAATAGAGTCAGAAAGGTGAAAATCTTTGGACCAGATTATGTCGTCTTAATGTTAGATGGTGAACTGGTGACAATCAAAGAGGCCTTATCTGATCCAGATGCGGCTCTTTGGAAATAAGCTATCGATAATGAAATTGATTCTATTATGCAGAATTACACTTGGGTGTTAGTAGATCTTCCACCTGGGTGTAAAGCTTTAGGTTGCAAATGGATCCTAAAGAAAAAGTACAAAGCTGATGGTACTATTGATAAATACAAAGCCAGACTTGTTGTACAGGGCTTTAGACAAAAAGGACTTCACTTCTTTGATACCTACTCGCCAGTGACGAGGATCACATCTATTAGGATGCTTCTCGCTATTGCTGCTTTGCACAATCTTGAGATTCATCAAATGGATGTAAAGACTGCGTTCTTAAATGGTGAGTTGGAAGATGAGATCTATATGAAACAACCCGAGGGTTTTGTGGTACCTGGGCAAGAGCACAAGGTCTGTAAACTCAAACGGTCGTTATATGGATTGAAGCAAGCGCCGCTTCAGTGGAACTTAAAATTTGACGAAGCTATGTTGTCAAATGGTTTCAAGATCAACGAATGTGACAAATGTGTCTACATTAAGAATTCGGATAATGGATACGTTATAGTCTGTCTCTATGTAGATGACATGTTGATCATGGGTAGTAACTCTCGTGTGATTGGAGAAACAAAACGCATGTTAAGTAAGAATTTTAACATGAAGGATATGGGCTTAGCTGATGTTATTCTTGGAATTAAAATTCTAAGAACGTCTGATGGCATTGCTTTGACACAATCTCATTATATTGAGAAAGTGTTAAATAAATTTAATGCTTTTGATAAGCCAATAGCTAAGACTCCGTGGGAGCTTAATGTTCACTTGAGCAAAAATCATGGAGAACATGTTGCTCAAGAGGAATATGCTAAGATCATTGGGACTTTGATGTATATCACAAACTGCACCCGTCCTAATTTAGCATGTCCGGTAAGCAAATTAAGTAGGTTCACGAGCAATCCAAGTAAAGAACATTGGAAAGTTCTTGAACGAGTTTTGAGATATTTAAAATATACTCAGAATTTTGCAATTCACTATACAAGAGATCCTCATGTACTTTAAGGGTACAGTGATGCTAATTGGATATCAGATACGAAAGACTCGTTATCAACGAGTGGCTATGTATTTACTTTAGGGGGTGGTGCCGTGTCGTGGAAATCCACGAAACAGACTTGTATAGCTAGGTCCACCATGGAATCAAAATTCATAGCTTTAGACAAAGCTGGTGAATAAGCTGAATGGCTTAAAAATTTCCTCGAGGATATTCCATGTTGGTCAAAACCTGTGTCATCAGTAATGATTCACTGCGATAGCCAAGAAACTATTGGACGAGCACATAATGGTTTGTATAATGGTAAATCTCGACATATTCGTCGTCGACATAATACCGTGAGACATTTGATCACGAGTGGGGTTATTTCGATTGACTATATAAGGTCAATAGATAATCTAGCGGATCCGCTGACTAAAAGCATACATCGAGATCAAATGTATAAACTGTTAGAGGGAATGGGATTAAAGTCCACATCTTAATGATGATTATAGTGGAAACCCAACCATGATGACTGGAGGATCCCAAGAACTTGGTTCAATGGGACAACGAAGTTATAAGAGTCAATGTGAATAAAGCACTCAAATTCACCTATTCCCTGAGAACAATGAGTGTTTGAAAACCTGCGTGTGGTGAGGTTAAGTCTTTGACTTTTAATGATTCTTGGATACCTTAAAAAGATGAAGTATAGTAGGATACTAGAATAAGAATCACCTATGTAAGTGTGAAGTGTAGGCCGCTTCGACGTTGCACTTATGAATCCAAAGGGTGTTCCAGCCTGAAAAGGACACAAACGTGAGAACGGAAGAGAATTGAGATAATATTGTGTCAATATTGTTGACTTGATATACACCAATGAGGACTAGTTCAAGGCACTGTGTCGACTAGGCCGTCAGTATACTCGATGATGTTGACAATAGCGTCTCTTGAGGACTGAGCTATGGGTCTGCATACATTTGCATATATGGCTTTCTCACTCATGTGGGGGATTGTTGGATTTAATGATTTCTAATCATTAAATAATGTGGTTAATTATTTAATTATTATATAATTAAATAATTGAGAATATATTTTCATGTTCTCAAAACCATTAAATGGTGAGTGAGAAATGATATATTTGTTTAGTTGTTGGAATTGAATTTGTTGTAGACAAATTCGCTATATATGGTTAACTATTCCACGTTGAAGAAACGAGTTCGGGCTCGGACCGTAGTTTTGGGCTTTGAATTTGATTGGCTTGGGCTAAGAATTGGGCTCGACCCATTAGTCAAGATTACAAACTAATTAAACTTTGTTTAATTTCAAGTTTAAGTAATTGGGCCCATTTGATTTGGAATTTAAAAGTCAGTCGAGACTTTTGAATTACTTGAAACGGTAACGGCCGATGAAATGGTTTTAATCAATGTTGGGAAAATTCTAAAGTTTTGATTTGATACCAAAACCCAACAGCTCTCCAATCTAATAGATGAATGTGCAAACCTAAGTTATGTTTACCAGCTCACTTGTTTGAGCTTTAGATTTTCTAACTTTACAGGTAAGGAAGCTGAAGACGGCAGAAGACCCAGCTGAGTAAATAGCTGGACCCAAAGTCAGCTGAAAGGTTTTTCAGCTGAACAGAGTTCAAAGACTGAGGTGAGTCAGACTGACTCTCAAGTAAAGAAGATTGGATCCAGCCAAGGAGATCCAACGGAACAGAGTAAATTGAGCTGACTCAAGTCTAAGAGATTTAGCTGAACAGACAAAAGGAAACTAACTCTGAAGACGTCACTTCAAGTCAGTTTACCCAATCCAGCTCTAAATTCAAAAACCAGCTCCAAAGGCAGAGATCCCGGTGTCAGAGGAAGTCAATATACCTCGACCAATGAGGGATTGACATCTCAGCATCCTAGAAAGGCGAAACTAGGATCTGACACAATGATGAAGACATGTGAAGATACGCTCAACGGCAGATCGACCGATTCAGAGAGTAGGTGAGATTCAAACGGCTCCTCCAACGGCTAGTTTTGAATCTCTATCTATAAATACCAGTTTTCAACCTCAGAATAAAAATACGAAAAACTCTCTACTAGCTTTCAACTTCTCTGAATCTCTCAAGCATTAAAAAGCTCTCAAGCAGTTATTTAACTCTTTGAAGAACACTTAAATTTTTAAAAGTGTTTACTTTCAGAAACTGTTTTAATTTTTCGTCTGATCAATAGGCAGAAATCATAGTAAATCCAAAGCCTAGATCTGAACGAGTTCATCTTTCAAAGTTCTTCATTGTAAGAATTCGTTCAAAGTTGGAAACCCAAACCCTTCTTTACCCAGAAAAGGTTACGTCAAGGTTACGCCTTCTTGAATCGCGAAATTCGAGTGTAAGGTTTTTCAGTACCCGGAAACTGAAAAGATATAGGCTTCTATAGTGCCCGTAAACTGTTAGAACACAGCTCGAGCTGCGAAGTCGTTTGGTACTCGTAAACCAAGTGAAAATCCTTAGTGGATTTACTCGTTAAAATCTGGTCGTGGACGTAGGAGTTGTCTCTCCGAACCACGTTAAAATTCCGAGTTCTTTATTGCTTTATTTATTCTCTGTATTTTATATATTTAAAAAACTAACCGCATTAGCACAACACAAGTTTTCAAGCTTAAAAGTTCTCTGGCTGTGTGTAACCCAGCCAGCTGCATTATTTTCAAATCTGCTTAACTGAAAACTGAAACTAAGTTTTTCTGAGATCGTGTAAAGGGAACGAGCTAAGTTTTTTTCTCACCACATTCCGCACAGCCAGCTGAGTTATCAGTCCAGTTGACCACCTTCTTTAGAAGTTAGCTGAATTCATAATTGAGCTCTCACTCAACTCAGTTTTAATTTGTTAAAAGTTTTTAAAAATCCCTCTTCGGTGTATTCACCCCCCTCTACACCGAAGACCTCGTTTCGGGACCATCAATCAATTTGGATTGAAATCCATTTTGTAACAGTCAAATTGAATTTGATAAATTCAATAGCACTAATATCCAACAACGTCTATTTCATTTGAATAGCTCTGAAACGGACAAAACAACATGCAAAGGTTGTGAATGCACTTCAAGTGCTGTAATTCCCAAATGTGTGAGAGCAGCCTATAAATTCCATTTCTTTTGCATTGTTTTTGAACAAGAGAAGAAATTTTGCATCTCATTTCTATACGAAAGAAAAACAAAAAAAAAATCTGTTTAGCATTGTGTTCAAGCTCAGTTCACATCTCTCTTCTAGTTTGTCGGTGCTCGGTGATCTTGTGGTGCTACTATCTCCGAGACGAAAGCCGTTTTATCTTTGGGGAAGGAACGCTCGATCCGAGAGCACTACCGGGGGCATATTCCTTCTTGCGAATAGAGATCTAATCTTGACTCGGCTTCCTATTGAGTTTGTAATTCTGTTTTTCTTTTTCAATATATTATTTCCTTGTAATATCTGAGTTTCTGTTTTTCCAAGTTCAGTTTCTTATCCAATTTTTCTTTGTAAAAGTTCGTGTCTATCCGGTATATAACAAAAAGAATTAGAAGTGATAAAATGAATGTGCATAGTACTTACTTGTGACTAGTATAATTGACATTAATCTCAACATATATATGACTTCACATCTTATCTTACACGTGAATTGAATCTGCCTTGTCTATTTAGTTATGTTGTTTCATTATTCTTCTCATATGATGCGATTCCTTCACTCTGGCTCTTTACCTCTCTTCTCTCTAGAGATGGGATAACTAAGGATGTGTCCAGAGTTGAAATTTAAATTTGGCTTGTCTCTCTCACAGTCTCCCTGTTACTCAGCTTTATACAAGACAAAAGATGCATCTAGTAGTTGGAAGGTAGTAGGTTCTGTTATAAGCAGCCACCTCGTTCTCAAATAGCCTGCAACTAATGTAGTGCTTTTACCAAGTATGATTTGATATTCTCCGCATATATGTTCTGTACTAGATCAATCTAATATTTCAAAATGTATTTGTTAATGTCTAACAGCCTATATCTAATTCCTTGATGCTAGTCAATACTCATCTGTGATTTGTGCTTGCTTCAGATCACCCATTGAAGCTTCATTTCAATATGATACTTTTACATTTTGGCAGTTAGGTGGTGGTAAAAAGCAAAGAGTGGCACTTGCTCGTATTCTTGAAAGCACCTTCTATATTGTAAGTATCTATTGGTTCTAATTTATCCAAAAACTTGTCATTTTGCTTCCTTTTTATTTTTCATGCATTAGTTCTTTTTATTTTTCATATATTAGTTTCTGTGGTGTTGATTTTGTTCGGAAATATGCATATTTAGGAATTATTATTCGCCATCTTGTTAATGTTTATATATAATTTTGAGATTAGGTGCTTGGTCAGAGGTTCTAGGGTCTTTGAGCTATATCAAAACCATTAAAATAGAAAATGAGAACATAACAGCATTGGCGTGGGGATGAGGCTAGATGTCTTGCTGAATTATGCAGGGAATTGCCAAATAATCACTTATTGCTCATAGTATGGTATATATTATTGAATGGATTTCTGAGATCATCTTTAAGGTGTTTAGGAAGTGATGATTATAAACATTAGTTATTCAAAAAATTTAGTGTTGGCTTCATTTTACTATCACAATGAATTATCATAGGCTAGCTAGCTGCCAGCTACTTTCACATAGATAATAGATTAGCTCCTTGCTGTGAAAATATACATTAATAAATGTATTGAAACCAGAAGAATTACTTGACTTATGTGGTACAGACGTTGTGCTGTGGATTTTTGTTTCTGGCTAGCTTTCACTCTTTATATTGTGTTATATGACGAAAACGGAGATCATCCTTCATTAATGATTTGTTTGGTTTAGGAAATTCTCTACGGTAACAGCGGGTAATTATCTCACAGATGGATATTGTACATGCAGATGAGAGGTAAGTCTCTCATGGATCTTCGTATTGTAATGTTTGCTAGACAGGTTATAAGAATGGTACGTGAAAAAGTTTAAATTGTCTTTTGTAGTTTGAAGAGTATAGAAATTTTAGGATGTGGTAAGAACAAATCAAGAACCTTACTCTTGGACTGCTCCTTCAATATTATTATACTTTTCATCCTAATATATTTGGACAGATTGATGGTGCGTTAGAACAAGGTGTGGAGGCGGCGAGGATGCTTATGCTAGAAGGATTCACGTGTCGGAATAGATTTAGAGATAGATGGTGTATTTGCATTTCGTATTCTATAGAAAAAACTCTTTCCTATTTAATTTTTCTTGTGTATGTTCGACATGAATAATAGGATATGAGATATTGAGATTTATGTGGAGTTCCCATTTAGATGGTTTAGCTATTGAAATGTTGATGTCACTACAAATTTTAAGTAAATTAACGTTCAATACAAATTGTAAATACATTTTTTTATATGAGTAATACTATTTATTTGTATACTCGATCATAAGTGCCCTGTAATATTAATTTGTGGACATATATGGAATTTTGGCGCTAAACATTATGTGCCTCAAGATTCATTTTAGGCACCAATAAGTGCCCCAAAATATTAATCTAACTACATAAAACAAATTTGAGGATACACATTTTGTGGTACAATATTTATGTAAAAGGCACAAATAAGTGCCCAATATTATATTTGAAGGCACAAATAAATATCCCTATAAACTCATCAATATGTTTTAAAACCTTTTAAGGGGCATTTGTATTTGTCTCGAGAAATCAATCTCGGAATATATTAAAATGTCAGGAAAGCTATTGGTATAGGGGTACTTAAAAAGTGTCTCTAACCCTATTGGGACACCATACTTGAAGGCACCAAAAATTAAAGTGCCCCAACAGTGCACATATCGGGGCATTTTTTGGTGTCTGAAAAGCTATTTTTTGTTGTAGACCGACTTGAGTTCACGGGTCAAATGCACAATTCAAACGAGTTAGCCCATCATGCCCGACAACAACCTATTGGGCAAAAAGAAAAGTCGGCAGGTCGAGTCGAATATTTCACACCTCAGTTCGGTCCGAATATACATTTTTTATGTAAATTCATGCAGATCGGGCCTACCCAAGTCCACGGGCCAGGCTAAATGCACTATTCAGACATATCGACTCAAGTCTGAAATTCCATTGCTTAATAATTCGTAGCCAAGCTCGGCCTGAGTCCAAGTCGGCCCATGGGGTGAGGCCAGCTCTAGAGATGATATATAGAGCATGCATAATATTGTTTCTTGAAATCAGAGTCATGTGTAATGAAGGATATCTCCCTCTTGCCTCTGCCGTTCTTGATTTTAATGGTGGCGCCGACGACGATATTGGTTATTAACATGTACATGAATTGTCTCTTCGTGGACATTTAAGTGTCAATAAATCTTATCCATAAATAAGGAGGTCTTTGGGTTCAATCTGTACCGCTCTCATTTTCTCAAGTAAAAAAGAAATGACATTAGCAATGATGGAGGTGTCGGGGAATGTGTATGTTGTAATAATATTTTGTTTTGCATAAATATATAACATTATTTTTGGATAATATTAACATTATATATAGATCATAATAGCATTGTTTAAATAACATTATTTTTTTAAAGCATTGTTTAAACAACATTATATATGTTGTATTAATAGCATTACATGTCTAGTGACTAGCATGGTATATATGTTGGGTTAGCATTACGTTTTCACTAAATAACATTACATATTTAAATTTTTATGACGACGACTATAATATTTGCGTTCTATATGTTATATTTTAGTACATTTAGCGAGTTGAGCCAAATATTTTCTAATCTAGTTGGTTTATTGTTGTTAATCATATTTTATTAATATTTCTATAATTGGCCGCTAAATATAAAAAAGATAATTGGAACACGGATGTTGGTAATTTTTTTGTAGATTATAATTTCATTAATTTGACTAGGAAAGTCATTAATCTGCATTCCATGAATTGAATTTGGAATAGTGCATTAAACAAAATCAAATAATTAAAATTTTGCTGCATGCAATTTAGCCAATTTTATATATAGAGAGGTATTGTTTATAGTTCATGTCATCAGCAGCAGAAGCACCATTTCATTATACTTAAGCCATGGATTCAAACTGGTTGTCTCCAAGCATTCTTGTTTTCTTGTTTTTCTCCATTTGGAGCATTCATAACGTCCATTGCAAAAGCAACATATTAACAATTGTTAAATTTGGTGCCATTTCAGATGCGAAAACAGATAGCAAACAGGTATTAGTAGGGGCCTGATGAAACTCTCCAGTCCACACAATTTGTATTTTATTAATTTGTATTATATTCCACTAATTAACAAAATAAAAAATATAATCATAGCCATAGAAGTCATTATCGAACATCAATTGTGCAATCAATCCTCTTGTCTATATATAATTCGTGTCACACTATTAAGATAAAAATTAATTTTAAATAGACAACTTTATATTTAATAATTCGCTGCTTCTTCTATTATACTTAAAAAAAATGCATCTTGGTGTGATAGTGGGACACGTAACGAGATACAGATTGCAGAATTTTCAATTCTGATTTTGGTGCAGGCATTTTTGGATGCATGGAAGAAAGCTTGTGCAACTAATGAAGGCACCATTAGTATTCCAAAAGGAACTTTTTTACTAAGTGATATTGAATTTGTAGGGCCATGCATTGGCCAAACAAACTTTATACTCAATGGAACCCTAATTGCACCTAGTGTTCCTACGCCCAAACTTGATTTTTGGATCAAATTTCGTCAACTAACTAGTCTTTCCATATTTGGCACCGGCATCTTAAATGGAAATGGAGCCCCCTATTGGCAAACCAAGCAAGACACAATCATAACCGTAAGTCTCCCACTCTAAAAAAACATACGTACGATATTTCATGTTGCATGATAATTATAAGTATATATAATAATAAATGTCTACGTGACCTCACAGTCGTTGAAGCTTGACTCTGTGAAGACTGTCGGGATCCGAGATATACATTCAGTTGACAGCAAAAAGTTCCACTTGGACATACACAACTCCCAAGATGTGACCATTTCCAACGTCCACATCACGGCCCCGGGCGATAGCCCTAACACTGATGGGATCCACGTTGGAGGCTCTGACAATGTCAGAATCTCTGACGCAAACATCGCCACTGGAGATGACTGCATCTCCCTAGGAGATGGAGTCACAAATATAAACATTACACGCGTCACCTGTGGCCCTGGCCACGGGATCAGCATCGGAAGCTTAGGAAAATATCCCAAGGAGAAAGAAGTCCGCTCTATTACAGTCACAAATTGCACTCTCACCAACACCACGAACGGGTTGAGGATCAAAACTTTCGGGCCTTCTCCACCCGGTGTAGCATCTACGATCACGTTCCAGGGCATTATAGTAAATGATGTACAAAATCCAATCATAATCAGTCAACATTACTGCCCACGCTCAAAATGTTCGGAACGGGGAGAGGTAATGCTTATCATCAATTTCATTTTACACTAATTAATACTCCCTCAATTCCATCTATCTTAGTCATTACTGTTCGGCACAAAGATTAATAAGAAGTGTAAAAAGATAGAAAGTGGGTATGTCTCATTATTTTTTAAGAATTAATTATTTCTTTTTTCAAAAATAGAATTGATGAATGGTACAACCCAATTACAATCCATATATACATCTCCTCATCAATAATTTACAAATTGTACAGGGGGAGTCGAGCGTGTCGATAAGTAGTGTGAAGTTCATCGACGTTCGTGGTAGCTCGAGTACAGCCATCGGAGTGACGATCGATTGCAGCAAAAGCAAGCCATGCAAAGACATAGAGTTGAGTGGAGTTAAGTTAACGTATAAAGGGCAACCAACCACTGCAACTTGCTCTTCAGCCGATATCAAATTTTTAGGATCTCCTCAAATTCCTTCACGCTGTTCTTGAATCGTTGTAATAGCACAATATCACAATATTGGGTCAAGCCAAATATGGATACTTTTTTATATATCATCCAAGTCTTGCGGCTAAGAAATTTAAGAGTACATAATTTTTTTAGGACACTAGCTTTTGCCGTTTTGCAAAAATAGGACACATTTTTTCGGACTTCCAATTATAGGACAATATTTAAAATATTAATCAATCAAAGGACACATTTCAGCCCGATTTTTGAGTTTCGGGCTATTTTGCACGCGTTTGTCACGTAAGCATACACATGGAGCCCGATGCTGACCGGATGCCATATAATTAATGAGTCGTAAAAAATAAATTAAAAATAAAAAAATTGGAAAACCTTTTCTCTCTCCTCTCTTTCTCTCTCGCCTCTCCCAATCTATCTCTCTCTCGCGCCCAACAGCCAACCACCGTCACTACCCCACCTCCACTGCCGACAACCACCGTCTCCTTATCTCTCTCTCATTTTGGGATTTTTTTTTCTTACTGGGGACCAACCCCTACCTTTCCGATCAATTGATGCGGATCAAGAAAATGTGAGCGACGGCTACAGATGAATGGGTTGCGCCTCCACCACATCCTGAATCCACCACCATCTCTTTCTGATCTAATCTCTCCCTCTATCTCTTCGTCCCCATCTCACTCCAAGCAACAACCACAACCAATTTCCCCCAATTTTGTAGGTCAAATCGGGGGCTCTGCAATTTGGGAGAGTTGCTGTAATGATAATGACAATAGTCGGAGATTCTGCTTGTGGGGATCTTGCCGCTAGCTGCCCCATTTATTGGTGGATGAGAGCTGAAAATAGTTCTAATTTTTAAGAGAGAGGCAAAAATTGAAACCCAGATTCATTGACAATGGATTTTTTGTGATCCATCGACGATGGAATTTTTTGTTCTTCTAACAATTGGATTCTCTCCTCCATTTCTACTTTCAGAGAGGGGGAGAGAGAGAGAGAATATCAAGAATTGAGATTAAGTCAGTACAAGATGGAATGCTGAAGATATTTTGTGTTTTCTGTTGGTGGTGTTAGTTAGAGTATAAAGTCGTATTTTAGCTCTTTACGTTTCTCCAAGAATAAGTTTGCTGAGTCAGTTTGTAGGGTTTAGTATAAAAGGTCTTCTATTTGTAATTGTACAAGTTAAGTCTTTCATAATATGAATATGATTTCATCTTCTTCCCCAAATTTTCTTTCGCCTCTGTTTTCTGTTAGAGAGGACCTGAACAATTGACGACGGTGGCGGTTGGTGCTTGGGGATGATGTTGACCGGAAATTCTCCCGACGGGTTTCTGAAATCGGCAGTGGTGGTGGTTGGCGGGGAGAGAGAGATTGGTTTTTCATTTTATTTCTTTTTTTTATTTTTTATAATGTTTTTATTAAAATCATTTTAAAATTACTTTTTTTTTCATATTAATATATTACGTGGCAACCACCTAAGCATGAGTTGGCAGACACATAGGCATCAGGCTGCATAAGCAAGCTCACGTGACAAACGCATGGAAAATAGCCCGAAACTCAAACATCGGGCTGAAATGTGTCCTGTAATTGATTAATTTTTTAAATTTTGTCCTGTATTGGAAGCCCGAAAAAATGTGTCCTATTTTTGCAAAACAACAAAAGTTAGTATCCTGAAAAAACTTCGTACTCGAAATTTAATTAATATAAAAATACTAATTCTTATTTTGGATTTTAATAAAATTAATTTACTCAAGTAAACCGAAGATTCTTATGATATTTGAGAAATTAATATTACACTAGTCATATCCCACAAATCGTCATTTCTTTTACTGTTTCTAAAAGTTTATGTGGTATCTCAATTGTTAATTTGTTTCTACTCACATAATTATGACATTAATGTCTTCTATTTTTCATAATTTTGTGTATGGGTTACATAATATAAGAATACACACTCACACACACAACTAAATATAATTATACTAGTTTGATTTTGCATTGTGATTTAAATGTTTGATTTCTCAGATACATTTCATTTTTCACTTTTCGAGAAGATCGATTGAGTATATCAATCTTATTTAGTTATTAAATAGAAATAGATGGGTTTTTTACATAAATATATGCTTTTCATTTAGTGCAATTTTCAAGATGTTTAGCTAGGTTTGGCTATTAACAAAATATTTATACCAAATGTTAGATCTGTTAAGTTGTTTAAGAATCGATATGTTGATAATTGCATTTGATTAATATTTCTATGGTTATCCTCTAAATATAAAAGAGAACAGAAGCATTGAAGGTAGCAATTTTTTAGTTCACTCTAATTTCATTAAATAATATGATAATAATTGTAGCTGCTAGCTTCTGCATTCCATTAATTGAATATGGAATAATGCATTAAACAAAATCAAATAAATATACTGCAAGTTACATATATAAATAGAAGCGGCATATTGTTTCTAGCTCATGTCACCAACAACAGCTAGAACTAGAAGCATTATTACTTGATTATATTTGAGAAATATATATGGATTCAAATCGATTAATGTCTCCATGCATTGTGTTTTTCTTGCTTTTCTCCATTTGGACTCATGTCCATTGCCAAACCAACATATTCACAGTTGCTGAATCAGGTGCCATTTCAAATGCGCAAATTGATAACAAACAGGTATTAATCGGGAGCCCCAATCCGTATTTCACTATTTTATATTCAACCACCAAATGAAAATCTCAAGCGAAATTAATGGAAAAAAATAAAAGTCTATGTTCTTTATACTTATTAATTCCATCTTGGTACGGAAACGAAGTAGGATAGAGGATTTCATCAAGTCGAGGATCTGTACGCAAAGACTCCTCTAACCCCTCCAAATTAAATCGACTTATATATTTTTAATTAGGGTTCTTATAACATTAATTGGTGTAGGCACTTTTGGATGCATGGAAGAAAGCTTGGAGGCACCATTCTTATTCCAGTAGGAACTTATCTACTGAGTGATGCTGAATTTTTAGGACCATGCATTGGTCAACAAATTTTATACTCAATGGAACCCTAATTGCTAATAATGATCCTACTCCTAACATTGATTATTGGATCATATTTCGCAATCTCAATATGTTATCCATATCTGGCCATGGAATCCTAGACGGAAATGGAGCCACCTATTGGCACAAGCAAACCAGAACCATAACCATAACCATAACCGTAAGCCATTGATTTCATGTTACATGATTATAAATATAATATAATAATACAAATAAATGTACACATGACGCGACAGTCCATGAAGCTCGTGTCCGTGACGAATGCCAGGATCCAAGACATAAATTCAGTGAACAGCAAGAAGTTCCACTTGGGCGTGCACGCCTGCGAAAACGTGACCCTAACACCGATGGAATCCACGTTGGAGTCTCCCACCACGTAACAATATCTGGCACGAACATTGCCACCGGAGAGAGATGGAGTCACAAATATAAACAATACAGGTGTCACATGTGGCCCCGGCCACTTGATCAGTATTGGAAGCTTAGGGAAAAAGAAGTCCGCTCTATTACAGTCACAAATTGCACTCTCTCCAACACCCAGAATGGGGTGAGGATCAAAACATTCGGACCTTCTCAACCTGGTGTAGTATCTACGATAATTATCGTAAATAACGTAAAAAATCCAATCATCATCGATCAACATTACTGCCCCCACTCAGAGTGTTTAGGACACGGACATGTATAATGCTTATCAATTTCATTTTTACACTAAGGGAGCGTTTACTTTGCGTGATATGATAGATTGATAAAATATAAGATTGACTATATGAAGGATTAGATGATTAATAAACAAACTCAAAAGTAATCAATCCATCAAAGTAAACGGTGGATTGACTTATACTATTTTTATCTATCTATCCTATCACCTAAAGTAAACGTTTGTAGCGTGGTTAATAACTGAGGACAAATCTTAGGTTTCAATCGACTGTGACGCGATCTTTAAATTTAATGTTACAATTACCATTAATAATGTTGACCATTAATTTCGATTTACGTTAATATTACGGTTAATTATCAAATAAATCAACACTTTAAATCTATTTTGGAATCATGTACGACACTAGTTTGAGAAATGTTCAATATTAATTTATTTCTAGTAATTTTGACACATATACACAATTTTTTTAGCAAAATTTATCCATAACATGATCTCATTCCACCGTTGAAATGGCTTTTCTTTCAATGCTGAAAAAATGAGAATATCAAAACCGATACAAATCAAAAAGATGAGGTCATTATTGAACTACTTAAAAAAATGGTCGAATAGAACACTGCTAAATAGAATTAACAATTGCAGGGGGAATCGAGTGTGGCGATAAATAGTGTGAAGTTCATCGACGTTCATGGCAGCTCGAGTACACCTATCGGGGTGAAGATTGATTGTAGCAAGAGCAAGCCATGCCAAAGCATAGAGTTAACCTAACTTTTAATGGAAAACCAACAATTGCAAATTGTTCTTCGGCCGATGTCAAATTCTCTGGACCTAATCAACTTCCTTCACGTTGTTCTTGAAGATATTCATTCTATTGCATGACTTATCATTTGTCTGATTTATATATCTAAGTATTGTAACAGAGTTTGCACATTTAATTTATATATGGGATTACTTGTCCTAAAAAAAACAAATTCAGTTGTAATTTGTATAACCTCTTAATAATATGAGGTGCACTCTCATGCGACCAACCTCATGCCATGCGATCGGATACGGATTGACCCGACCTGGTTAAACCGGGTCAACTGTTGACTTTCCATTTTTTTTTCAGGTTTTTTTTTGTGTAATTCGATTTTTTTAATTTTTTTCTTCTTCGCCTTCGGCTCCGATTTTAATTTATAGATAATGATTGTGGCAACATTAATGTTTTTTAGCTCACTCCGAGACCTTCGACTCTCCTCGCTCAACTCTTTAAAAAATGAATAAAAAAACTAAAAAAAAATCGAAAAAATAAAAAAATAAAAAAAGTCAGGCGTGTGTGTTATACGCGCCGACATTAAAAAAAAATTTCAGCGCGTGTGTGTCGCACGCACCTGACTTAATGACCGAAAGCACGCGCCCGTGCGAGTGGGCTCGGTCGCACCCCATGCGACGCGCCGCAAACAAGTATTTGCGTAATAATATACTAGGAAATAAATGGTTTTATGTTCTTTTCTGAAGAAGGGAATTACTCCCTCCGTCCCATTATTGTTGGCCTGTATTTCTTTTTGGGTCGTCCCACAAAAGTTGGCATGTTTCCTTTTTGGGAAATATCCTTCTCTCACAAAAAGTTGTGGGCTCCACCACTTTCTATCTTTTTACCCTTTAAACACCCTTCTCCTTAATACCCGTGCCCAAAAGAAACGTGTCAACAATAATGGGACGGAGGGAGTAATATATAAGGATTTTTTTGTTGGCTAATTTCATATAAAGCCTCCATTTTGCTCAATAGAAAGTGGGGGAATAAAAAAAAAGTAAAGTTGGGTTATATGTTGCGATTTTCTTCTAGTTCTTCTTATTTTTGTTTTTGTTTTTGTTTTAGGAGGGGCGATTATTTTTATTTTTTTGAGAATATTTAAGAGGGGCGATTAGGTAGTAGTAACTGGGAATTTTAAGGGAGAATTGGTGAATTCTACAATAATATTCTAGGTCAAACTTTTGGCAACGAAAATTCAAGGTGTCACGCCAGAAACATATTTAGAATTTCAAAATTCTAAATCCTTCAAAATTCAACCAAAATAAGTTTACAACGTAACACCTTGGATTTCCGTCACGAAAGTTTGACCTAGATTATTATTGTGAAAATTTTAATAGTTTGGTCATTTAATTGATATTTTACTAGTTTGGAATACAATTGTGAAAATTTCAATAGTTTGGTCATTTAAATGATATTTTTAATAATTTGGAATATAATTGTGAAAAGTTGAATAGTTTAGCTATATAAGTGAAAATTACCCTTATAATTATAACATAATGATTTTTAAGTCGGATTAACTGTTGACCTATCTGTTGGGCTAAGCCCAAATAAATTTAGGGCTCTATAGAAACAAATATCCGAATCGCTTGATCAGATCCGACGGCTACAAACGAATCACTTGCATCTATAAATGTCCTTTCGTCCCCAGCTTTTTCATCAGCCATCCTCCTAGGGTTTCAGCTGCCGACTTCTAGTATCTCTGTTTATATCCTTGTGTATGTATAAGATCATCGCACGCACGATACGCACTACACACAGCTTTCGAATTTGATTTTTGATCGATTAATTGTTTTTTTTTTATCTATTCTTGATCGGTGTTTTCGCGATGATTTCTTCAAAATTGGGGCGAGCTTAATCGATGTTCGTATAACCCGGAGTGAAAATCGTCGCCAGAAAAAGCTTGTTCCTTTGTTGAGATCTTCGGCACCGCCGAAGATTTCCGAAGGTAAGCGTTGTCATATCCTATCGCCTTGGGTAGCGGGTTCCGCCATTATCTCTTGGGATTGGCCATGAGAAAAACACTCATTCTCAATATATGTTATTTTTCATAATAAAAATGTTTTCAAAATTATTTTGATATTTGTTTTTGCCTGTGAGGAAATCTACTATCAAAGAACACCATCTTTCGGGACTGAGTTTCCCGTGCTGACAATTCTGCAATTCTGAGGCTATTTTCCAAAATATTCGTTTTTAATGAATAATTACTTTGATGTGCTTATTGACGGTCCGGTGCTGTTTCATTCAATTTGCAGCACCTAACATAATCATAAGCTATAGAAATTGTTAGCCGCCTTTCGTCTTTCAAGTCTTTCCTCCTAATGAGATTGGGCAATCCCTGTTGTGGCTCTCATTTTTATCTTAATTTATATTTTTCTTTATATTATTTTCATATAATTAATCTCCATAATTTTCATCAACTTTTTGTAGATACGGGTTTTCTCGAGATCTCGAGTAATTTGTTTCTTCTTATGAACTTCGATTAATTTGTTTTCTTATTTACTTTAAAATTGTTTTCTCTTATGAACTTCTCGATTAATTTATTTTCTTCAATATGCTGTGATGGCAAAAATTTATTTAGATGATTCAACCTGAATCCTTTTTTTTGTTTTCTTTATCAAAATTTTATATCTATTTAATATTGTAATTAAACATTTAATTTCGGCTTCTAATTTAAAAATAATAAGACTATATATGAAGTGTTTATTTAGTTTTGTTCAATTTTAATAAATTAATTGTATGCAATCTAATCAAGCAGTGTTTCATGGGCCTAAATCTCTAGCTTTACACTTTAGGGATGGCAATGTTGTTAGGAAATCACGTCCATATCACAACTAAGGAATTAGAGAAGCAATTCTTCCTTTGCCGGGGTAAACGAAAAATAGATAAGAAATAAGATGGAAAAATAAGAACAATCAACAACACAAGAATTTAACGTGAAAACTCTAAAATCGGAGGAAAAACTATGACCCACTATACCAAGTAATATAAACTCAACCTTATTATATAAGCCTTTGAAAAATACATGATTAAAGTGTATAATTTGGTACACTTACATCAAAGATATCTATGCTTCTTAAATAGCATTAGATCAATTTTTTTAAATGCAAACAATCAAGAATACTACCATAATAATTATATTTAGACTTTTACAACTATTTTAAAGTTCAAAACTAAGTTATTAAACTATAAATTCATTACAATCATCCAAAATAAATTTTCAAGAACTAAATATTTCAATCACTCAAGTCAAAATGTGACGGATTCAAATCCAGATACATAGTATTTAACTTTCAATTTTTTTAAATGCAAACGATCAAGAATATTGCCATAATAATTACTTCCTTCGTTCCATTATTATTAGCCTGTATTTCTTTTTAGGCTGTCCCACAAAAGTTGGTCTGTTTCCTTTTTGGGAAATATACTTCTCTCACAAAAAGTTGGGCTCCACCATTTTTTATCTTTTTACCCTTTAAACACACTTCTCCTTAATACTCGTGACGAAAAAAAACGTGCCAACAATAATGGGACGGAGGGAGTATATGTAGACTTTTACAATCAATTCAAAACTAAGTCATTAAACCATACATATCATTACAATCATTCAAAATAAATCTTCAAGAACTAAATATTACAATCACTCAAGTCAAGTGCCAATGTTACACATCTTACATCATTTTGTCAAAAATCTCAAGTCTTACTACTAAATAAGTCTTCCATGTTGGTACTACTTTCAACATCATCAACATCCTAAAGAAGCCAAAACAAATTTGTAATAAATACACACTTATTTCAATAATATAAGTATAAAATGGAAATAAATGAATTACCATATCAATAATATCAATTTGCTCTCCATCTTCATCGAAGTCTTTAGTAACAGTGGAACAAACACGTGGGTCATCCAGTTGACCTTGTCCAACAAATAGAAAAGAAGATTAATAAAAACAAATTTAAAGTAAGATATTATAAAATGGAATTTAAAGTAAGATACAAATAAAGAAACTTTTACCTTTAACATCATCAATCATCCAATTTTGCAAACATTAATGCCTTCACGGTTTTAGAGTTAAGTCTAGAACGATGCTAACTAACCACTTTTCCACCGGTGCTAAAAGCAGTTTTCGAAGCCACTGAAGAGACGGGAATAACAAGAATATTCTTGGCGATTTTCGTCAAAGTAGGATACATTTGATCCATTTTCCACCAATCAAGTAGTGTTCAATCTCACCTCTCACATTCACCTTTCTTTTCTTTGTTTTCTTCTGTTGAGCATACCCATCCTCTTCATCATCACAATCATCAACATCCTCTTTGTTCTTGACCTTTATCACTTTCAATACTCCTTTGACATTCAACTATAAGATTGTCAAGAGTTTTCCTAATTTTTTTCACTTCCTTTTCACTATCATCTACATACAACTTCTTAAAATAGTACTCCATACAATCTATTCTATTTATCGGATCTAAAATTGCTGCAATGGCCAAACTTCCACTAACTCGTTCCCAATATTTGTCAAACTTTTCAACCATATTCTTAGCCATATTTCTAATGATCTCAACATCACTTAGCACCCATCGACTCAATGCAATCTTAATTTCACAGGCCTTTCGAAAAAATAAATTAGAAGTTAGATGATTTTTACCAGAAAAGACTTTAGTGGCGTTGTAGAAAGTTTCCAACTTCTCACACACTAGGGGTGAGCATTCAGATATTCGGTTATTACATTAAAAAATAACCAAACTAAAATTTCGGTTTTTTTAAATCCATATCCGAACTGAATCCAAAATTATTTCGGTGACCGAACCGAAATAACCAAATTGTTATTTCGGTTAATTCAGTTTTTTCACTTATTTTTTGAAATATTTTTTCTACATTTTTTATATTCATCCAAACCATTGGAAACTAGAGAAATCGAGTATGTTAATAAACAACAACAATAAACATGAAAAACAGTCACCACCAACAACAAATAAAGTTTCAAATCTTCACCAAACACCAAACCACCAACAACAAAATGAAAATAATCCAACACATAGTTAAATTAAAAATCCAAGTACCAACAAAAACTAATACAAAGTTCAATAATCAATATCTTCCAACAAATACTAGAGCATGAGCATGTTAATAGCTTTCAATTTAGAGTAGTATTCAATATTTTAGTTTTAATAAATTAAATATATATTTAAAAAATATAAATAGTATATATATAATTCGGATTTCAGATATTTCGGTTTAAAAAAAAAATAAAATCGAACCGAAATCTGAAATATGAAATCTTAAAAATTTGAAATTCAAATTGATCGAAATATCCGGAATAATTGAACCGAAATTAATTTTCGATTTTGATTCGATTCGGTTTTCGGAACAATTTGCTCACCCCTATCACACACAACACTCGCCAACATTTAATCATGTTCAGTAGGAATAACAGAATTCAGCTTCTTATTGAGTTACCTTAATTTTTTATTGCGCAAAATCCACTGTTGATCAATGAAGTGTGATGTTACTGCCATATAACCCTTTTTTTTATTGGAAGCAATCCACATGTCAGTAGTTATTGCAACTCTACTGTCACTATATTCGAACAAAGAGACATTCCCATCATCGTACATCTTCATAACGTCACTCTTCAAAGTATTCCTCGAAATCATTTTGAATGATTGGTTAAGCCTCTTCACAAACTTCTTAAAACCAATATGGTCCACCATGGATAAAGGATACTCATGTATCACTACCATATATACTAACCAAGTCCCTTCCTTGTCGTATCTTAATCAAATTAGGGAACCTTTTCCTTTTCTTTCAATTCCAATACAGTGGATCCATCGGCTTCAGTTTTTACGTTTAATTGGACTTGACCAACCACACTCTGCAAGTGCCTTGACGGACACACATTCCTTGCATGCTTAAGGAGATGTGAAGTTCCTGATAAAGATTTGTACGAAAGGATAGTCGTGCAATATTTGCACTTCACCTTAGTAACAATACCATTCTCATCCTTAATTTTATCAAAATGTAACCATGCTTCAAAAGTCAGTTTCTTTCAAAGTCTCAGTGGTATCACTTTGCTCTTTTTCTTTCAAAGTCTTAGTGGTTTTTTCTACTATAATGTCAATCTCCTCAATAGAAATTTCTCCTAAAGTATTTTGTATTTGAGAAGATTGAACTTCACTAGAAATTATAGGTTGTTCGTCGATTTCTTACCATGAGAAGAACACAAGAAACCCCCAAATAATGACGACACAAAAACTCTAGAATCGGTAAGCTCTAGATGCAAAATACATACTGTGCATTTACTTCAAATATATTCCAATTATTCTTCGCAAGATTAATCGGCAAAAACAATATCTGAACTAACAGATTTACATACCAATTTATCTGGAGCGCCGGCTACTACGTTGGCGGAGGGCACGACTAATGCTGGATCGGCAGTGGCGAAAGGCACGACTTGAGCAGAAGCGAGTCGGCGACCAGAAGACTGGCGGCGCCGGCGGCTACTTGGCCAACGAGCAAGAAGAAATTTGAATTTGAGGGTTTCTGTTCTGTTAGAAAAAGAACTACGAGGTGGGTTTTGGGGGTGAGATTTTTAATTTAATTTTAATATACTAGAAAATGAGAATTATAAAAAACTAGAAATATAATATATATATATATATATATACACTAATATACATATGAATATATCAAACTAAAAATATATTATACATAAATATCAACAGGTCCACGGGTCGGATCTGGACCTAAAATTTTTTATTCCTGATCCAAATCCGATTTTTGAACCTTTGGTCCAGATCTATCGGGTCCGTATTTTCAAATCCCATATCCTAAAAATTGAATCTGGATCACCGAATCTGGACCGGGTCCAGGATCCACTGCCATTCCTACCTACACTTAACATGGTCGCACAACAATACTTCAAAATTGGAGACAATTTATTATTCTGGAATATACTTTAAATTATAATGGCATATCCTTATATTGACATATTAAAAACAATTGATACAAAAGTACTATATGAATTTTTTTATTAAAGAAGGTTCACTTATGGAAAATAATTGACATAGAAGTAATATATGAAAATATTTTATTAAAATAGTCCTTTTTTTCATTGTCCCAAAAATAGTCTATTTTCTTAATTAAAATTATATTATGACATTATTTTATAACATAATCTCATTCAATATTTGTTCAAATTAATGTGTGGAGTAATAAGTAGGAGTAAAATTGAATAATTGAATAAATATTATGTGTTTCCGAGAAAATTAAATGTAATTTCTTAAATTTCTGTGAAAATAGAAGAGGGAATCGAGAGAGGGAGTAACCTGATTACTTTTGCAGGTTGTCAACTGAAATGATAATCAACCAGATTTTGAATGCGCTAAGTTAAGAGCACAAGGAGGTAAAACAATGTAATTGAGAGTATAATTAGGGATGTCAATTTAACCCACGGGTTTGGGTCCCCGCGGGTACCTGCCTTTAATGGGCCGTGTTCGGGTGAAATTTTTCGGGGTCGGGGACGGGGACGGGGACGGGTTTGACCTATAAAACCCGAATCGGGTTCGGGTTGGGTACGGGGGCATAGATCCCCGCCCCGAACCCGACCAGATTAATTATTTATTGAATAATAAATTATTAAAAATAAATTTTTAATAAGTATTAAAAATAAATTATTAATAAATTACTAATAAATTATTTTTTTTGTTATAATAAATTATTAAAAATAAAATAAATTATCAAACAGGTATCCGATGGGTATCATTTTTCCGACGGATAATCCCCGCCCCGCCTCCGCCCCGATTTAAACGGGGATGAGAGGGGGACATGTATGAAATTTTGAAGCGGGTGTTGGGAAAATAATAAATATGTTTTGAAGTGATACCAAAACCCAGCTGACCCCAACCGAGTAGATGATTGCACAAAGTCTAAAGCGTTTTTCAGCTCACTTGTTTGAGCTTATAGAGTTTCTAAGTTTACAGGTAGAGTAGCTGAAGACAACAGAAGACATGGCAGAAGACACAGCTAAGCTGGACCCAGCTGAGGTACTCAGCAGAGCAGACCAAGCAGAGTCAAAGACCCAGCAGTATCAAGACCCAGCTCAGTGACGGAAACCCAGCTCAGTGTCAAAGACCCAGCTCAGTGTAAAAGACCCAGCTTAGTGTCAATGACACAGCTCAGGTCTAAGACAGCTCAGGTTAATGACACAGCTCAGGTTGAAGACACAGCTCAGGTTGATGATACAGCTCAGGTCTAAGACACAGCTCAGAGTCGAGACACAGCAGAGTCCAAGACGCTGAAGACACAGCAGAAACGCTTAGCAAGCTCGAAGACGAAGACCTTTTCCAAGACAAGATCCCGATGTCAGAAGATCTTATCTGACGCAATCAAATTGGAGAAGAAATAGCCTCTGCAGATGCAGACCTACTTCGTAGGTTAAAAGGCCAGAAGTAAATGAAAGTAGGTAAGATTCAAACGGCTCTCTTCCAACGACTAGTTTGAATCTCCACATATATATATCCATCCTCCACCATTGAAGAAAGGGGGACTGGCGAGACGAATGAAGAAATATAAAGAGCAAACAGAAAAATGAACAACAATCTTCATAGCCAAATCTTTCAAGAACACCCAGCCAGTCAGCTGTGTTCTTAGTTGTTCACATATTCAGTCTTAGGCAGAATAGAAATATCTTAAGCCTAGTTTGAACGAGTTCATCATACTTCTTGTTCTTCATTGTAAGAACTCGTTCATAGTTGGAGACCCCATACCCAAACCCAAACCCAAACCCAGAAAGGTTAGGTAAAGGTACGCCTGCTCGAAGCGTGTAATTCGAGTGGTTAGGTTTTACAGTACCCGTAAACTGTAAGGAAGGTTCTTCAGTACCTGCAAGCTGAAGGTGTAGGCTTGACAGTGCCCGTAAGATGTTGGAACACAACTCAGGTTCGAGTTGTGAAGTTGCTTGGTACTTGGAAACCAAGTGGTAGTGAATTACCAGTGAACCTGGTCGTGGACGTAGGAGGTGTTACTCCGAACCACGTTAAAATTGCTTTGTTCTTTACTGCTTTATTTATGCATTTAGCTAACTTCTCACGCATACATCTCAAGCTGCATAAACTGACTAACTGAAAAGTGAAACAAAGATTTGCAATATAATTTGAAGCAACAGACGGACTTTCCAAACCCACCAACTTCCGCACACACTCACACAACCAGCTGTGTCAATCAAGCTGTCATCCAGCTGGATCAGACACAGCAGGCTCTCTCAAAAGAATTTTAACTGGGAAAAGTTTGTAAACCTTGGTGTATTCACCCCCCCTCTACACCAAGGTATCCGTCTTGGGACCAAAAATTGGTATCAGAGCAGTGGTTCAAAAGATCACTGTATCTGTGTCAAGTCAGCATTTCTTTGCTGATAGTGGTCACCTGAACAGATCCTTAATTTTTAAAAATCTTTTTAAAAATCATTATATTGCATACTGTCATGGAATCTTCTCTGTGCAGGAATCTTCCAACATTCTCAGTCGATGATTATCAGATATGGAAGTTCCGACTCAAAAGCTTTCTGTGCGCGCAAAACGACATGATGTGGAATGTTATCACAGACGGACCCATCATCATCATGAAGTCAGAAAGAAAAGCTAAAACCACACCTGGAGCTGAACCAGTACTCCGGCAAGTTGTGAAGCCAAGGAATGAGTACTCTCCAGAAGAAAGAAGACAAGCCGGACTGGACAGCTACACTCGCAACGTCATCTCCTCAACGGTGACGGACGCTTATCTCAGCAAGATTATCAACTGTGAGACAGCTAAGGGGATTTGGGACACTCTAGTCAAGATATGTGAAGGCTCAGAGGAAATTCAAGAGAACAAATTCTCAGTTGCATGCCAGAAGTTCGACAACTTCAAGCAACTCCCCTACGAGTCCATTGATCAAATGGAGCTAAGATTCTCCAACCTCGTCATCGAGATCGAGACGATCCGAACTGGGAAATATATAGTTCGAGATAAGAACTTGAAAGTTCTTGCAGCTCTCTCCTCAGAATGGTGTACACACAAGGTGGTTCACCAAAGCAGAACTGATCTTGGCAGCATAGAAACGGAAAAATTGTTCTCCATCTTGAAAGCCAACGAATTTGATCTGGGGATTACAAGCGGAGAATCATCCAGCCGGATGAATGAAATGGAGCTGAATCCCAAGGCAAAGTAGACAGCTCTCAGTGCAGAGTCAAGAAGATCAGCTCAATCAGCTCAGACTGAAAAAGTCAGAAAGGAGTTCAAAAATATGAGCAAAGAAGAATTGCACGAAGAAGTTGCCATGCTTGTACGGAGCATCAATAGGCTGGATCACAGCAAGGAAAGGTACAAGAAGATCGTGAAGGTTCATCACGACAAGCAACTCTACCCAAAGAGAAACCCAGCTGAGTCATCCTCCCGAAGAAAGGATAAAGGGTTCGAAACGAGCGAAATGGATGATGATCAAATCTTCTTCTCCGACTCAGATGAGGATGATCACCTTGATTAAGATGTCTGTAACATCTTACTGAATCAACCGACGAAGAAAATGAAGAAACCCAGCTAGCTGACTGGGACCAGCTGTGAAATAAAGACAGCTGGATACAAAACTAAAAACTCAGCCAGTCACACTGCTGAGTACATTGGTCTCAAGAAAAGAATCGAGAAGCAGCAGATGAATCAGCTGGATTTGGGACAGCTGTCTACCTGCTATACAAACGGAGACCTCATCAAAGGAAGTAGGATGCAACTGAAGAAAAAGCCACATACTATCAAATCAAGGAGGAACTCTACACAGCTGGAAAGAGAGAAAAATCAAGTAGAATGCCCATCTGGACATGGCACAGCTGATTGCATGCTAAAAAGAGACCTCATCGAAAAAGTGCTTAGCGACTTCAAGAGATTGCTAGAAATCATTGATATCTAGCCAGCTGATAATTCGGAGCTAAGGAATGAGCTCAAGCAGAAGAATGTTCAAGAAGCTGAAGATGGCCAGAGTTGAATCAGAACAGACTGGCTCCAGCCAATACAAACACAGCTGGAACCAAGGCCAAGAATCTTCCAAAAAGATCGAACATCATCAAGCCAGCTTTCAAAGCTCAGCCCTACCAAAGAAGATAAGTTGCTCAGCAATCTAAAGCCCAAGAAAAGCAGCGGCTCCCAGCTGGACACAAAGCTAAAAGGCGACGAGATAAATCCAAATTGATCGGAATCAAAATCAAAGGCAGAAGGTCATTCAGCTCAGACATCAAGGTCAACCAAAAAGACACAGCTGAGGATCTCAACTAGACATAAAGCTGGAAATCAACCAAACTTAACTTCAAGATTCCAGCAGACGGAATATCAAGCTGGATGTCAAGCTGACAGACTCCAGCTGGGAAATAGACTTCAAGCAGTCAACAAGGTCCAGAGAGGAGATGATCCATTCAGGGACCAACTTTGGGCCCGGGAACACTTAGGTCATCGCGCAAAGCGCTATGAATTCAATCCGAATCGTCGTTCCGCTTCCAGAATGGTATTATAATAGAAATTCTGATCCTCGAAGCGAAAGTTACGTCCGTTTTAAATTCTGCCGACGACGATCCCTTTCGCGATCTCTCACCATCAAATAATCAGCTGCAACTCGTTCCACATCAAGCCAGGAGAATCAAACCTAGCTGATAAAATAATTAGAATATCCAATTGAGGGGGAACTCAATCCAGCAGAATCGTCAAACAGAGCATCCAGCAGGATATACCCAGCTGGATCATCGTGTGTCATCAAGAAGGAATCAGACACAGCTGGACCAGCTCAGCAGAAACCCCAAAGATCTCAAGATGAAGTCATCAAGCCTGGGGGAATCAAACCCCGCTGATAAAACACAATTGGACTATCCAATTGAGGGGGAACCTTGCAAACGGAGCCTTTCCTCAGAGGAAGAAGGTCAAGATGACTCACTCCAAACTGATTCATACAGCTGAGAAAGACCATCAATTGGTATCAGCTGAAAAAGAAGAGCCAAAAGTGCATCAATTGGTATCAACTCCAAGCTGACTGGAGTTACCAAGAACGGGAAGAAATTATTGCCAGAACGCCGCCGCCAGACCTCAATATCTTTTTGATGAACCAAAAAGGGGGAAAGGATTGAACAGAAAAGGAATCTAGAAGAGGCAAATGGCGAGCTGGAAAGACAAATGGAGAAAGAGTACAAACTCTCGTCAAGGCATGTGGAGCAGCCAGGAAGAGTTTAGTTAGGATTTTTGTTTTATATTTTTCTGTAAAGGTTTTGGCATCATCAAAAAGGAGGAAATTATTGGGAAAATAATAAACATATTTTGAAGTGATACCAAAACCCAGCTGACCCCAACCGAGTATATGATTGCACAAAGCCTAAAGCGTTTTTCAGCTCACTTGTTTGAGCTTATAGAGTTTCTAAGTTTACAGGTAGAGTCGCTGAAGACAACATAAGACATGGCAGAAGACACAGCTAAGCTGGACCCAGCTGAGGTACTCAGCAGAGCAGACCAAGCAGAGTCAAAGACCCAGCTGTATCAAGACCCAGCTCAGTGACGGAAACCCAGCTCAGTGTCAAAGACCCAACTCAGTGTAAAAGACCCAGCTTAGTGTCAATGACACAACTCAGGTCTAAGACAACTCAGGTTAATGACACAGCTCAGGTTGAAGACACAGCTCAGGTTGATGATACAGCTCAGGTCTAAGACACAGCTCAGAGTCGAGACACAGCAGAGTCCAAGACGCTGAAGACACAGCAGAAATGCTTAGCAAGCTCGAAGACGAAGACCTTCTCCAAGACAAGATCCCGATGTCAGAAGATCTTATCTGACGCAGTCAAATCAGAGAAGAAATAGCCTCTGCAGATACAGACCTACTTTGTAGGTTAAAAGGCCAGAAGTAAATGAAAGTAGGTAAGATTCAAACGGCTCTCTTCCAACGGCTAGTTTGAATCTCCACCTATATATATCCATCCTCCACCATTGAAGAAATGGGGACTGGCGAGACGACTGAAGAAATATAAAGAGCAAACATAAAAATGAACAACAATCTTCATAGCCAAATCTTTCAAGAACACCCAGTCAGTCAGCTGTATTCTTAGTTGTTCATATATTCAGTCTTAGGCAGAATAGATCAGAATAGAAATATCTTAAGCCTAGTTTGAACGAGTTCATCATACTCCTTGTTCTTCATTGTAAGAACTCGTTCATAGTTGGAGACCCCATACCCAAACCCAAACCCAAACCCAGAAAGGTTAGGTAAAGGTACGCCTGCTCGAAGCATGTAATTCGAGTGGTTGGGTTTTACAGTACCCGTAAACTGTAAGGAAGGTTCTTCAGTACCTGCAAGCTGAAGGTGTATGCTTGATAGTGCCCGTAAACTGTTGGAACACAACTCAGGTTCGAGTTGTAAAGTTGCTTGGTACTTGGAAACCAAGTGGTAGTGAATTACCAGTGAACCTGGTCGTGGACGTAGGAGGTGTTACTCCGAACCACGTTAAAATTGCTTTGTTCTTTACTGCTTTATTTATGCATTCAGCTAACTTCTCACGCATACATCTCAAGCTGCATAAACTGACTAACTGAAAAGTGAAACAAAGATTTGCAATATAATTTGAAGCAACAGACGGACTTTCCAAACCCACCAACTTCCGCACACACTCACACAACCAGCTGTGTCAATCAAGCTGTCATCCAGCTGGATCAGACACAGCAGGTTCTCTCAAAAGAGTTTTAACTGGGAAAAGTTTTTAAATCTTGGTGTATTCACCCCCCTCTCTACACCAAGGTATCTGTCTTGGGACCAACAGCGGGTATGGGGATGGGAAAGCAATACTCGGCCCCGCCCCGACCCGTTTACATCCCTAATTGTATGAAGTAAAATTGTTTCAATGTTATTATTAATAGAAACGGTAAAGACTTGCTATGCACATTTTAATAATATTTATTGAGTTTATTATGAGAAATAGTCAATATGGGGAAGAAAAAGTAATATATGGTCATTAATTTGTAAAATATATGTTGGGAAAATAATAAGCATGTTTTGAAGTGATACCAAAACCCAGCTGACCCCAACCGAGTAGATGAATGTGCAAACCGTGTGTTGTTTCCAACTCACTTGTTTTGAGCTCGTAGGTTTTCTAAGTACATGTACAACACAACAGAGGATACAGAGCGAAGTTGGACAGAACAAAAAAATGCTAAGTCCTCACACAGCAGAGAGGACCCAGCTGAAGTCGTGACACAGCAGAAGTTGCTAGACAACAGAAGTGACGATACAGCAGAGCTGACCCATCTGAGAGGATCCAGCAGAGCTGACCAAGTAGAGTCGAAGACCAAGAAGAGAAGACCAAGCAGAGTCGAAGATCCAGTTCAGTGACGGAAACCCAGCTTAGTGTCGTAGACCCAGCTCAGTGACGGAAACCCAGCTCAGTGTCAAAGACACAGCTCAGGTTGAAGACACAATTCAGGTCCAAGACACATCAGGATGAAGACTCAACTCAAGTCGAGACACAACAAATGCTTAGCAGCTCGAAGAAGAAGACCACCTCCGAGACAAGATCCCGGTGTCAGAAGATCTCATCTGACATGAACCAATCAAAGGCGGAATAACCTCTGCAGATGCAGGCCCAAAAGTCAACAAGAGTATGTGAGATTCAAACGGCTCATTTCCAACGGCTAGTTTGAATCTCCATCTATAAATATCACCTCCGCCATTGAAGAAGCGGAGACAGACGACTGAAGAAATCAAAGAGCCCACAGATAAACGATTAACTCTCTTAAAAGTCAAATCTCTCAAAAACACCCAGTCAGTCGTGTTCTTAGTTGTTCATACTTATTCAGTCCAAGGCAGATCTTCATATATATATATATATATGTGTGTGTGTGTGTGTGTGTGTGTATATATATATATCCTAAGCCTAGTTTGAACGAGTTCATCATACTCATTTGTTCTTCACTATAAGAACTCGTTCATAGTTGGAAAACCCCAAACACAAACCCTTCTACCCAGAAAAGGTTAGGTTAAGGTACGCTTGCTCGAAGCGTGTAATTCGAGCAGTTAGGTTCTTCAGTACCCGCAAACTGAAGGTGAAGACTCTGGTTTGAGCTGAGAAGTTTGCTTGCTACTCGTAAAGCAAGTGGTATCCTTTAGTAGATTTACCAGAGTGATTCTGGTCGTGGACGTAGGAGGATTTCTCCGAACCACGTTAAACTGCTTTCTCTCTTTACAGCTTTATATTTATGCATCCAGGTGACTCACATAAACACATCTTTCAAGTTGCATAAATACTGACTAATAGAAAAGAGAAACAAAGTTTTTCCAAAATTCACCACATTCCGCACACAGCTTGTTGTATTGACCTAGCTGTCTTCCAGCTTGGTCGAACACAGCCAGCTCACTCAAAATAGTTTTAATTGGAAAAGTTTTTAACCTTGATGTATTCACCCCCTCTACACTAAGTTATCCATCTCGGGACCATCAATATAAATTTTGGCCAAACAATTGCAGTTTTGGACGCAAATACCCTTAATAAGGCAGGCGGGTTGTGGGTCAAGGTCCGGACGGATTCGGGTTAGTTTGATATATCTGGTACATCTGGTACGAATAGGAGTCGTTTGTGCCAACTTGTATCAGCAAATTTTCTGTTGCTATCTTTCTCATTCCATCAATTGATGCTCTATTTTCAAGTGATTTAATCGTTTTTCTGTTCCGTTCTTCACCTTAGGAAGTTAATTTCGATCAATTACATCCCAAATTTTGTTCAAATCGCTCGGATTTTGGGGAAAATCGAACCATGAATCAATTTCTAGAGTCTTTCATCACCGGAATGTTATTCTCGTTTTCCGGCGCCATCGCTAGTTGTTTTTTATTTCTGATGCCACAATTGAGATCGCCTTGATATTGCGACTCTGGTGGTTGTAGTGGTCAGGTCACCTTGATATTGTGACTCTGTCGTTCGCTGGAATTATTCCCGCTGCGTGTTTCTGAGTTTGTTGTTCGCGATTTGGTATAATCGGTACAAATGGATTCTGTTTGTTCCAATTGTACCAACATTTTGGAACAATTGAAACTAATTAAACCATTTGTCCCAATTGTACCATAAAATAAATAATAATAAAATTCATTATCATAAAAAATATCATCACAAAATCAACCTAAATATCATTAAATAAAAAAATTTATAAATTATAATAAAAATTATTAAAATATAGAATTTTTTGTAATTGGACTTATTTGTTGTTCCTAATGTTCCAAATCGCCCGCGAACTTTTCCAACTCACCCGCAAATTGACCCGACCCGCACACTCCTCATTAAGGGCAATCATGTCCAAATTTACAAACATTGGCTAGAATTTATAATTATTAAGAAGGTGGACCAAATATTCTCTTTCTATGCTCATATTGACTATTTCAAAATTTCTCTCATATTTATTTAGCTATACACATTTGTTATTAATAATCGTGCAATGAGGTTTAAATTGAATATAGACTTGCTATTGTTGAATGATAGTATGTTCCATTATCCACCATTTAGAAATTGTTAATGGTGTTCTAAAAAAAAAAAGAAATTGTTAATGGTAAATTTTTTTTATTTAGGATAATAAAAATTAAAAAGAACCATAGAATATAGTATAACTAGCTACTTTCAAATGACCATGACGATGAAAGTCATGATAGAATGGTGTGAATCGAAAAAAAAAATACTTCCTCCGTCCCAATTTTTATGGCATGTATTCTTTTTTGGGTCGTCTCATGTAACATGACATGCTATTTTGGCTAATTCAGGGTTTACTTAGGCCTTAATTAAAAAGCTTAATCTCAGCCACTTTTTTTTTACTGTGTGATGTTATGATGTTTAATTAAATTAACAAGAATTAAATATTGAATAAAAATTATACTAAACATGTGGGTCACACACCTTTTATCCTTAATTCATTTCTCCTAAATACTCGTGCATAAAAGTTTTGAGCCATAAATAATGAGACGAATGAAGTATTTTGATAAGAGTGAGTTTTTCTAATTTGAATATAATTTGCTACTAGAAAAGTCTCTCTCTTTTTTTTTTCCCTAAAAATATTTTATCCAATTCACACTTTTAATTTCTCATACCCTCTACATTTAAGTATACTTTACTCATCCTTTAGACCATCTCCAATCATAAATTCTATTTTGCAATACTCTGTACTCTAAAATATGGGGTAGTTCTTTATACTTTATTTTAGAAATCTTCTTCAACCATAGTCTTTATATATCTACTCTATTTGTATTTTTTATTCATTTTTAATAATTAATATCTATTAATATATCACGAATATTGAATAATTAATAAAAAAGCATTTCAAAGTATAATTTATTTTAACTTTTAATTATATAATTAAATAATAAATTAATGAAATATTAATCTTTTGAAATAAATTACTATGTTCAATCATCTTAAAAGAATCTTTATTTTATTAAATGCAAATGTATACATTATATTAAAACATAAACTCAATATAATTAATATTATGTCTACGACGAAATCTGTTATGTATTCATATCAAAATATGCAATATATTTTTCTTTATACTTAAGCGATATGAATCAAATATATAATATTTGTTCTTATTATAATTCTTCTTATATTTTTGTTGACATAAATTATATACATAAGATTACATAAAAATATGAAATAACTATTAAATAAAATAAAATAGTATGACAAAATTAAATTATAATTGTTTACAATAATATAACTATAATTATATTATTGATTAACTAAATATTTATAATTTAATATTATTCATATAGTGAAAATAACTGTAAAATAAGTACGGTTGGAATGCACTATGTACTCCAAAATATAGTTTTACTCCATTTTAGAGTATGGTTGAAATGCTTGTACTTTAAATTACTAAAAATAAATTACGAAATAAAAATATATTGATTAAAAAATATAAGAACAATCAAAGATTAATTTCGCCTCTATATACACCTCTTCGCGTTATGCCTTTGTTATTCTATTCAATAGCGCGATGTCGTGAAAAGAGGCACTGACGCGACACACGAAATGGGTATAACGAGGAGTTCACCATAAAAATGGCCAAAATTAATAGTTTTCTTAAATTGTGGTTAAATTAATCTTTTACTAAGCAAAGTAAATTTTTATTTTTTTTTGCCTCCAATTTAATTAAAATTGTAATACCCCGGGTTTTATTATCTCGTCATAATTAAAATTTTATTAATTATTAAAGTTTTGCATTTCTTAATTACTAATTTTCAATTATAAGATTTATGGCACGATTCATTTCTGAAAATTAATTACAGAAATCGAGTAACCGGATACAGGATTATGGTTTCGGCGCCCGATTAATTTTTCGTTCAAGACCTCGGAATTGAGCAGCGTCTGCATTTCCATTCACTTATTTCTCGATACGAATCTTTTTCCAAAAAAAATCAGTTTTTGTCATTTCCGGATATTTTTATCGACCCGTCGTGTCTCGACTTTTTCTTATTTTTCGAAAAACGAACCGGCATTCCCGACTAGTTAAAATATTTCGGATTCAATGGTCTCGACCATTTTCGTCAAAAATATTGTCGTCTAAGAATCTCGTTGCTCGTTTTAATTTACGGTTTAAAACTTAATTATCTAGATATTAAAGTTACTTTCACCCATATATTAAATATAAGCATCTTTCTCTCTCCTCTTCACTCTAAAAAAAAAAACACACGCATCTCTCTTTCTTCACTCTCAAGACCGCAGCCACCATTGAAGAAGAAGGAAGAGTTTCTTCAAGCTTTCAAGTCTCGATTTCTCTTTCGTCTACCGTCCGATTTCCGATCCGAGTTTGTTTTTGACAAGGTAGGAGCAAGGACTTCAATTCTAGCCAAGCAAAATCTCTCTTTCTCATCTCTTGTAAAAATCGAAAATTTAGGATTTGGGAGAGATTGATGTCTTAAATTCACTGTATTGATCCTTGATGCTTGTATTTGATAATTCAATGTTTAATTCAAGTTTAGAGCATGTTTATGCTCATTTTTTTCAATTTTTGAAATATATATATATTTTAGGGGTTTTTGATTGAGCTTGAATTTTCATGTTTGGTTTGTGAATTATGTCTCTATAAATTCATATATGATTGCTTGATTAAATTTAGATTTTTCTAAAAATAATTATAATTTTGTTGGAGACAAAGATGTTGATTTTGATTGAGTTATATGGATGATATGGATGTTTTGTATACATATTTGAGTAGTACATAGCATGAGGGTGAACATATATTTAATTTAGATTTTTCTAAAAATAAAACAAAAACCGTTGGAGACGAACATTCGATATAAATCGAATGAATAAAAATAGTTTGGAAGTTGTGTTTGCATAATTGGTCACTAGTAAGCATGATGATTGTTGAGTAAATTAATTAGAATTTTCTAAGAATGTTTTATTTTTCGTTGGAGACGAAAAATCGAGAATAAATTAAAAGTTGTTTATGATATGATCGTACGGATTTCATATTAGTTAATCTAGTAGCTTGATGATCATAATGTATAAGTTTGAGAATTTTCTAAGAATATTTCTTGTTTGATAAGAGACGGATAATCGAGCAAAATTATCGAATAAGTTTTTGTTTGAGAAAAGTAATTGGATATTAGTAGTTATCTATGTTAAGAGCTCGTTGTGTATTTGTTTGAGATTTAACGGAACAACGTTGATTAAAAGTATATATTAAAGATTGAAATTGTTGAGTAATAGATTAAGTGTTTGATTTGGTGAGTTAAGCATGTTAATATGTTTATGTTAATGTGATAAGATAATGGAAATAGAAAGAAAATGAAAAGGAATTATAGAACTTGGTTTTATAATATAAGTAAGTAGACGAATTGTTGGATAAGCGAAGAATCGAGCCGTAAAACGAATAATTGGATAAAATGATTTGTATATAAATAATAAGCATGTTTATATATGGTTATAATGATTTTATTAGAATTAATAAAAATATTTTGGAAAATCGACTACGCTCGTCGTTGCTCGATAAAAGTTGTATACATGTTTTGTTTAGAACTTTGATTGTAGATTTGAGTATGTTGTTGTTTGATGATCAAATGATTAGTTGGTGATTATGTCATTAGAGGATTTATTAAGGAATTAATTGTGAAATTAAGTATATTGTGTTTTGTTTGCAAAATGTGCTAAGTATAGAATGCCGAACATGGAAATCGAGAAGCATATTGTTTTGTATGATGGGAAATTAGGGTTTGCATGGCTAGGGTTTGAGTGAAATTAGGTATTGCATGACAATTCCCGAGCCTTGGGAAACGTGCACCGAGAATTAGGGTTCTTGGATTTTCGGCAGTTCTGCCACCTTTTACTCCGGAGGCCATAACTCCCTGCTCGTTTAACGAAATTCAGATCCGTAAATTGGGTTAAAAACTAGACATCCGTGGCTTTCTATTGGTACCCTGTCCATCCCCTGTTTCAAAATATCCTGTTCTGAATTACAGTTTCAATCTGCAGCTGTGCAGATTTGTTTCTAAAAAGCTTGTTTCTTTCAAGTTTAATTAATTTATTTTGATTTCTTGGAACCTTCTAAGTCAATTTTTATCGTTGATTTCCGTTGTAATCTATCCAAGCCTCGAGTAAGAGTCAAGTTGGAAACCAACTTGAAATCTCTTAAGATCCGTTTTATTAATAATCTATTAATTTAATGCCAAAGCCTTAAAAGATTAATCAAGTTATCAAGTCTGTTATTGTATTGTTTCCCTCTCGATCTTTTTATAAGATTTGATTATTTACGATTAAAGGAGGACATCGTACATAGAAGAAAGGACGGAAGATTGAAGCTGGGTTTCCGTTCTGTAAACCGTTAAGGTGGGATTTTCTATTATACAAATAAAATGTGGTTATTCTATTTACTGAATAACTCGAGCTTTGCTCTGTTTTTCTTATCGCTTTAAAAAGCATGTTTTAAAGTGATTATCTTGGCATAAAAGAATTTGTTTTGTGAGTTCTATTATGCCTATCTGAGTTGGTTCGCCAACTAGAAATCGATCGGATTCAGAGTTAGCCAAGAGGGTGATTTTCAGAATTAGTGTACACGGTAGCCGGAGTGTGTGGTACTCTGTTGAGGGGTAGCCAGCTACGGTGAGGAGCGACCGCGGAAGAGTGCATTCTTCCCCGGCGTTATTCAGATTTGGTCATATTGAATTAAAAGTAAGAAAATGCTTGCAAGCGATTATGAAAAGAAATTTTAGTAAGCACGGGCCTTTAATGAAAAACCCCGTTGTGTTACTGTTGAAATGCCTGATAAATCCATTAAATCTATTACTCCCTCCGTCCCATTATTGTTGGCACGTTTCTTTTGGGCACGGGTATTAAGGAGAAGGGTGTTTAAAGGGTAAAAAGATAGAAAGTGGTGGAGCCCACAACTTTTTGTGAGAGAAATATATTTCCCAAAAAGGAAACAGGCCAACTTTCGTGGGACGGCCCAAAAAGGAATACAGGCCAACAATAATGGGACGGAGGGAGTATATGTTTTTGGCATGTGTTCATTAAGTACTTTGTACTTAGCCCTGTATATGTTTTTAAATATGCAGGTTGAGTGACGGGTGACGGCGGGAGTTGAGTACGTGGTTGTAAATCCTTAATAAAGCTAGTCGAGCCTCGACTTCACATCTTCATATGTGGAGTCAATCTACGTTCTTTTTCCGTTGCAAACACTCTAATATGTTATAACACTTTTTGTTTAAGTATTTTGTACTTGAAACTTGAAACGACTTGTTAGTTCAATTTGAGAAATCCTTTGAGATTGTCTCGCGTTATATAATCAAAGTTCACTTCTATGTATTTCCTTGATGATTCAAGATTTATCCCTCATTTATTCATTAATCCCCTTTCTTCCCCGCTTCTTAATTCCAACCCCTAGTCACACCCCGGCTTAGCCGTCCTTCGGGATTTGGGGCTGTGACAAAAATATAATCTAAAATTCTTTCTAAAAATACGATATTTCGTAAAAAGCTAGAAAGGTAGCAATAAATTATAAATCTTTTTTTTTTTTGAAGAAATACTCTATGAATCTTTAAAAATGTCACTCACATCATAAAAATAAAGATTTTTTTGTAGTAGACAATTTTAGTATATATAATTTTTTTTATCATAATATATATAATTAAATATATGCAACATCGTTCTGAGCTGATGCAACACGATAAAATTTCACATATTTTTTTTTAATATTACACATGTACTTTTATTACAAGAATATTAATATCATCAAAACAATTTATACATGTTAAATTTTTTCACTTTCTAGTTCGATGGACTAACCTGAAAATTGAAAGTTTTGGTTTAGAGTTGAAATTTTGTTAGTACGAAAAAATTCAACTGATTTAATCCGAACTGAATACCCCAACATGCCGATTATATTAGCTCGAAAACGATTGGATTTGTTGATTGACATCCCTAATTTTATAATAAGCTACATGCCATATGGGATATGTAATGTTCGAAAGTTCACCTCAATATACTGTAATGAAAGTTCAAATATTGGGCATAAATTTATGGGTAAATTGTATTTAAATTCCCGTCCTTTTTTGAAATTTTGTTTTATTTTCTAATCTTTTAATTTTTCGTCTAAAATTTTCACCTTTCAATTTGTTTGATTTTTATCAGGCAAAGTATTCCGGTGCAATTAAAGTAGAAAATTCTCAAGAATTCCCACAAATTAAATCAGTAATTTATCAGTTATTTCTCAAATAAATTAAACAAATTGAAAGGTGAAAATTTTAAACGAAAAATTCCAAATTTAGGAAATAAAACAGATTTCAAAAAGGGTCGATAATTTGAATGCAATTTGGCCTAAATTTATTATTGATTAAACGTTCGAATAATCTGATATTCATTACAAATATACATATATACATACAAAAAGAGTGTACGTATAAATCTTGAATTTGGTCCACCTCGCTTTCTCAGGTAATATTATTACCACAGTATACTTAGTCCAAGTCAATTCCCCTCTGCTTTCTTTCCGTTGCCGAATTATGCCACTTCCACCACCTTAATATCTCTCCCGCCGCCGTATCGCCGCCACCGCCTCTCCCACGGATGACACTACCTCAGGTAACTCTCTCTCTCTCTCTCTCTTCCACGCGCTTTATTTCCTTCAATTGCCCCCTCAGATTGAGGAATTTCGCTTAATTATCCTGATATCATGTAAATTCATGGCTCTCGTCTCTCTTTCGCCTTTCAGTTTTGGGTTTTAATTTCTCCCAGTTGTTCTTGAATTCTTTGCTGTGATGTGGGGATGAGATAATTTTGGGTTTCATCAGTTCCTGTTTGGGGATTCGAATTCTATGGCTTGTGCAGTTTATATATTCGCGTAAATGCCTACTCGAACTGTTTTAAGTTAGCAAGCTGTTTCTTTCGTCGTGATTGAGTTTATTCTGAATCATTATTTAAATTCCTGGAGTCCAGAGAGTTTGTAAATTGGTAGTTCAAACAGTTTCAGGGATTTTTACTTTTGGACTGAATTTCGATATTCTGATTGGGGGCTTTGATTTCAGAGCATAAACTGTGGATTTTATCTATTAAACTGGTTTTTTCGTCAATTTTTAGCACTTCTCTGTAGCTGCAGTATTATTTAGGAATCAAACATGTAATATCGTATTTTCAGCTTGTTGCTACTTGCTTGCTTGGTGCTAAACTAGTTTTTAAAGCTTAGTTATTTTTGGTATTTTATTTCTTGGTCTTCCTTGTTAATCTTTGGAAAATCAAGACCAGCTGGTAGTCGGAGTTCTAAGATCATTAAGTATGTTTGTCAACAACTATATCCTCGTTTGTAGATGTGACTTTGCTGGATGTAGATTTCTAATTCATGTTCTCTTTGCTGTTGCATAGACTAATTGTTTGTCTTATTTTGGAAGAAATATTTTGATTATTAATTACCACTTCTGACTTGTGAGTGATCAGTAGTTGTCTGCTACAAACTTTGTCTAGTTATTCCAATACTGAATGTGTTCTTCTTTGATAGTCAATCTTCACTTGCTCTCCCAGATTTAGTAAATTTGGTGTAATTTTATTCTTGAGTCCATGGCTTCTTCTACCGACGACTTTAAATCCGGGTGATTATTATTATTGTGCTGTCAGATGGATAGATTATTTCCTCTTTTCTGCTTAGCAGGTACTACAAGGGAAGACTTGATGGGTGCAGTTTCTTCAAAAAGAGTTGCATCTAGAAAAGGTATCTGAAAATGGATTTTACGAGCTAGAATCCAACAGATAAATCAATACTTCTGGTATATTTGTCAGGTGAACTGGAGAGGAGAGCTAGCACCTACATACCATCGGCAACTTCAAACTCTAATATAGAGGCTGCATTCGTTGTTACCTGTGAGAAAATAATGAGTGACATGTCGCACACAAAAAGTCATCCTAATGTCAAGCAAGAGAAAAAATCCTGCATAGTGCCTGAGAAAGAACCAAGTAACTTATCTCAGAAACAGAGTCCTGAGATGACAAACCATACATCATTTTTTGATAACGCCTCCCTAGCAGCCAAACAAGGACAGTGTGAATTGCAGCAGAGACAAAGCTCTGGTGTCACACATGATTTTCCAGAATCCCATGGAGAAGAGAGAATTTGGTTGTGTAAGAATGAAAACGAGAAGGAGTCAGATACCTCAATGCAAATACCAAATTCAATTCCAGGCATTCCTCCACAAGAATCCAATCCACCTGGTTTTTCTAAAATCCCGAAGGATGAACCTGCTGATTTGCACTTGAGCCAGAGCCCTGTTTTTGGAGTGAAAACATCTTCAGGGTGTGATGGAGAAAGAACTACAGAAAGGGAGATCGTGGCCGGTGCTTCACTGCCCATACGAAGTGTCAATGGGGTGCCTGCATCGCAGTCCAACGAACATATGCTGACTCATACCTCTCAACCTGGAAAAGTTCTGGAGAAATTGCAGCCTAGGCGGAACCCTGATGCTGGAGGTTCTAGTTCCCAGCCTGATCAAGTAACCATTAGTTCGGGCCACTCTGAAAAATTTTCTGTATTACCAACAGAACCTCAACCTGACAATTCACAGCCTAGACATGATAGAAATCATGCATTATCGAGCAAGGAAGAAAAAAGTACTAACAAGAAAGGTGAGTCAGTTCAAGGGTCAAGTTTGAGCATTGGAGTGCCTGTATCTCAACCTGGTTTAGAGAGCTATACATATTCTACAAAGTTTGAGAAAGTGGAGAAATTGCAGCCTAGGCGAAACCTTGACTCTGTACATGCTGATGCTGGAAGCACTCCCTCTAGAACACTAGACAAAGGAGTAGATGACGGCTATAACTGGAGGAAGTATGGACAAAAGCTTGTAAAAGGAAACAAATTTGTTCGAAGCTATTACAAATGTACTTACCCCAATTGCCAGGCTAAAAAACAAGTAGAGAGATCACATGATGAGTGTAAATCAGACATCAATTATCTTGGGAGTCATCATCATCAGAAACCACAGCAGAGTCCCCAAGTAACTACTACTCTTCAAGTAAGAACACCAGAGATGCCCATTGCATCTACATCAAAAAGTAAGTGCGAATATCTTTCTATTAATTTGACTTCTTATATTTCGTATCATCAGTTGTCATTGATTTTGTGATCACCTGTCAGCCAATTTTGAGTCAATCACTAAGCATGCCAGTTCGGATCAACATATGACTCTTACAGAAACCTCTCCTCAGTCCGCTGTTGGAACTTCTGATGGTTTGTCAGGAGCAGTTTCCAGTTCAAATAACAATACCAAGGATCTAGGAGATTGTCCTGATCCTAAACGACAGTATGTTCATTCGGAAGCTTCTTATATCCTTTATTGCTCAGTAATAACTGCAGGGTAACTATTATATTAAATGGCTTGCCTCTGTAACAGGAAAAGAGACTTAGGTTCTGCAGATGACGATGTAGTGAATAGATCTAATTCTGATTCAAGGCATGTTGTTCAAACTTTGAGTGAGGTTGATTTGGTTAATGATGGATACCGGTGGCGTAAATATGGGCAGAAATTGGTAAAAGGCAATCCAAACCCAAGGTAACTAAAATTTCAATTCTGCAGCACCACATTGTGTAATGACCTTAAGCCAACCTTGATGCAAATTATGGTGTCCTGCATTTGCCTTTGCAACAAATTCTATTTTCTGTCGAAATGAGTGCAAATTTTCAATCTTTAATAACATGTTCCTTGGTTTAACAGCTCTTCTCAATTTCTTAAACACGAAAGGAAAACAAAGCCACCTTCCCACCTAATCTCAGCCTTTTATGCTGTGCAGGAGTTACTACAGGTGTTCAAATGCTGGTTGTCCGGTCAAGAAACATGTCGAAAGAGCTTCACATGATCCAAAGTTAGTCATTACAACGTATGAAGGAAAACACGACCATGACATTCCCACTTCCAGGACTGTAAGCCAAAGCATAGCCAGAGGTGGCGATGCTAATATGATGAGCCCAAATGGTGAGTCGAGTTCCAAACCCGAAGACAACGGTCCGGTTTCGCTTGAAATGGTTGTTCGTGTCAGTGCAAACTGAGCAAGCAGGCTTTTCCATCAAAATCAGAAGTGTTATCAGCGTGATTTTCTTCAGTAACTTATTTTGTTTATCATTGTATTGGGGTGGTAGATACTTTTGTTGTTTGACGAGCATATCTAGTCGTTACAGTCCAGTAGTTTAACTTGTTGATTGGTCCCAGGCTAAGGAATAATTTGTATTGGTTGTATAAATTACTCAGATGAGTTATAAATTGTAGTTTAGATTGCCCATTGTACATATTCTTTGCCATTGATGATATTACTGTTGTTATTCTGGACATATAAGCAGGCTTAAAGAGTGAAATGAAGACCAGATTTCTTGTAATAGTAATGTAGTACAGTTGCTAAAGAAATTATTTTGCTGTAAGAAAAAGGTAGTAGAGCTCATCTCCGGCTTCGAGCCTCCCGACCCGACAGCGCATCGCCGTCACTTCCACGCAGAAGCAGCAACCAAGTCTCTATTCAACCACCCAAGAAACAGAGCTCCATCTCTCTCTGCAAGACTATATCTATTGCAGTAGTTCTGAAGCAGCGTCTTGATCGTGGCATTCACCAGCGAACTCAACGGAAACGGGCTGAAACCGGCCATGGTGAAGCGCGATCTCCACTTCCCGTGCGGTTCGTGCCTCTCGACTCTCTCGGTTCCCTCACAAGCTATGATGTTCACAACATCTCTCGCCAAGCAGTGCTGCTCAATATTGATCCTCTCCTTGTGCTCCCTGGAGAGCGTAACGTCGATCGATTCGAACATAGCTGTGTAATAATCCAAAGATTCGACGAAACGAGGGTAGAAAGCAGCAGTGTTGGTGTTGAGCTCATGCTCAACCAAGGTAACCACCTTAGGGTTGAGGCTTTTCACCATCCTCAACAGCCTGTCTCTATGGTTTTCTGTGCTCACACTCTCATCAGCCATCCGGTGCAGCATGAAGGCGAAGTTCACGGCCAGCGCCTCGCCAGCCCTAATACCGAGGTTTTCGGGCCGAACCTCGGAAGCAGCCATGGATGCAGCATGGAATGTGAAGGGAACCTTGAAGTTGTGAGCAACCTTAGCTAGCCTCCTCCCCACAATACTCAACCCTCCCCCACGGGCGTAGGCCGAGGTAAGGTCGTCTATACCTGTTATCCGGATATGTGGGGGCCCTCCGGGCCGGGCCGCAAAAGCCTGTATCAGAGGTATCCATTGGCTCCCCTGACCAATCTGGAAATCAATAATGTGAACCCTATTCTCATCCTTGATTGCTTCTGCTATAGCACCATTTGCTGACATGTAACCGAACTTGAAGTAAGGGCAAACCTCGTACAACATCTGCATATACGACAGCAACTCGAAACTAGCAGGCTCTCTGAGCTTCAAGATGGAGCTCCCGGAAGCGCTGAGCAGCGCGACCAGCCCTTCCAGCATGTACGCGCCCAGGCGCTGTACCGGTGCACCAGAAATCGAGACCAGTTGCTTCAACTCGGATATCAGCCATTGCGCCATGAGAAAATCATTGCTCGACACGGCCTTGGCACACGCCATCAAAAGCTGTTTGAGGTCCCCTCGTGGTATCACCTCCATCAACTCTCTCCAGCTATCCGCCTCAGAATCGTCATAACTTTCAAGAACATCGACATCCGGTCCCAACATCGCACTCTCCAGTTCTCTCAGCTTGTGCTTCAACTCATCCACGTTCTTCACAGAGCCTGCAGGGTACGATGACTGAGACTCTTGCTCGGACAACCAACTCTCCGGTGAGTGATTCACGGTCAGAGTGGACGACTCCAGTGTACAAAACCGATCCTGAGAAACGAGAATCGAGCAGCCATTACCACTACTAATGTTGTTGTAACTCCATAGCTGGGGGTTTAATGGCTGGCATTGTTGAAGGGAGTAGGCCTCCAGCTTTCTGAGAGGCTGACAGTACCATGTATTCGACATGTTTGATTCAATCTTACTATGATGTTCGATTCGATATATAATCCACTCCAGCGGGCCTTCTCTTTCAACGTCTCGATCAAATAATCAACCTTCGACTTACACAGACAACTGCATGAAATCAAGAAAGTGAAGTTAGCATTAGCAAAGCTATAAAAACTTTCTTCAATCAAAGGAGCCTTAACAAGATCAAGAAATCAAGAAAACTAAACCTACGATTACCAAAGCTATAAACAAATTTCTTCAATCAAAGGAATGTTACCAACATATCTAAGAAAATTTTCACAAAAGCTACATATTAAAGGATTTCCATCCAAGAAAACTATAAATACAAACCAAGTCTTCTTGCTTTTTATTTCACTTATTCTTCTTATCCTATGGCGGTCAATTAATAACTAAAATGTTTGTGAGCGTTGAACTGAAGCGACCAAAGGAAACAAGCAAGAAGTTGATTTTTTTTTATCAATAATGTAGAAATTTCATTTGGTAAAACTTGCTAATTTCGTTGAAGCATCAAAAAAGCAAGACTTTGATCACAATTCTGTGGGGTCAATCGACTCCTATGCTCATCTTCTTCCCACTGAAAAATTGAGCTGACTTCGAGTCAAACAAACCAACATTCAAGAAATGCAATAGACACTCACATATTTCCTTTCTTTTCCCTACAACATCAAAACTATATGTAAAAACTATGAGCAGAACTAATGTAATAACATCAAATAGTTCCTATTGTAAGAAATGAAATCGTTCAATGCGGACACAAAACTAACTAAATCCAGCTGAAGAAAGAATGCAAGATTCAATCTTTATGATCACTGTAATTCTACTCAAATTTAATTTTTCTGTTTTGTCATCTAGTTTCTAATACAAATCAAAAGGAAAGTAGTAAAGAAAACAAATTAATTAAGCATCAATAAAAACTTGAATTTGTCAGTTTCTTAGCAAGGTGGAAAAAAACAGAGTATAGGTGAAGGCATGTGAGAATCAAGCCCATTTTGCCTCAAAAACAGAAACTCACCAATTGACAAGTCAAATTCATGGAATTTTAATATAATCTTCGATTTTCTACATTTAGTAAGCAAATTCAAGAGAAAGCAGAGTGAGTCAAGAGACGTTGCTTGACATTCGAAACGTTTGTTTAACAAAAACCAACCTTCAAATTTTGAACTTTGAAGAATCCCAAGTTTGTGGGTTTTTTTTTCAGTGTTGTTACACCCCCAAGAAACAGTTGTTCTTTTTCTAGAGAGAGAAATGGCGGATGAGAGAGAGAGAGAGCGAGCGAGCAGATAGAGCAGAGCAGAGGTTTGTGTCTGTGAAAGGAGATTAGAGGGTGGAAATATTGATATATCTGATTATAATAAAATAGGAACTAAAAGAAGCCGCGGAGTTAGGAGAATTTACGTCGCTGCCACTGTGGATCTCATTACAAGAATTTCACAAGTTAATTATAAAGGACTGTTAATTTATTTATTTGGGAAATTGAAATTGAAATTGAAATTAAAATTAAATAGATCTTATATTACTGACGGTAATTTGTACTACAATGAACCAAAAACAATCCTAATTGAGCAAAAAAATATTAGGAATCAAATTGTACATATGATATACTACTCCCTCCGTCCCATTTTAATATGGTTCAATTAATATTTTATATTTCACAACAAACAAAATATACACCATACTTTTGTGCGACCGGAGGGAGTATAAGAATTTGAACTTTATAAAAAAAAATATACTTATTAGAAAAAGAGGAGATAAGATAAGGGTAAAGTTGGCAATCTGCAGGTAGAAAGTGACAAGCAATACATACGGCGGACAGTAGCTTTGGGAGATAGAGAGATGACGTAGGAACAAGTGCCTTCCACTTCACCTCTCACTTTTCTTTTACTATTTAACTATTTAATCTTCTCTCTCTCTCACACATTTACTTTTGTGTAAACATAATTATGATTAAATTAAGAGTTTGAGATTCAATTGAAGATAATGACACGGAATGCGAAGTGTGTTCAACTTGATTTAGAAATAATTATAGATAAATTTTACTACCTTCGTCTCTAATCAAGTGTCACTAACAGTCATAATGCATATATTAAAATAGTGAGTAAAATGATTCCATATATCCTTAATAATTACTGCATGGGAACTGAAAAAGTAATCTTCTTATTATAAGTCAATTGGTAAACATGGAAATTTAACATAACTTTTGCATAGAAATCTACGATACGACACTTATTCAGAACAATTTTTTTTCCAAAATATGATACTTATGGGGGAATGACGTTCAAGTAATTAATGGTATTGTCAAGTATTTTCAGATAGGATATACATTTATATAGATATAGGGATGAATTATCATAAAAACAGGTCTTCACATACAAACTACAAACCGTATTTTTTTCAATATATAATCATATTTTTTAATATATACAATGATGACTAATACTACTATTCTCGATTCATGTTTTTTGTATAAAAAATGATGCTTATATAAAATCATTTTTTTTACATACTACTATTTTCATACTTTGATTATTAACAACCATAAATCGTATCATGATCAACGGTTGAGATTAGTTTGTAGGTTTTACATGGGAACTAGTTTTTATATGAAACAGATCCTCTCTATATATATATATTAATTATGCCTTTCATATTACTCACTCTTACAATATTAACTATATGGAGTGGTAAAATGCAACAATTGAGGTGCACATGATGGAATCTTACACACAATCATATACAATCTTGATTAATACTGTAATGTTTACTTCAATTTAATAATCTCTAGTGAGATATGACAAGATTGGGGATTAAACAATATAATTGTGATGAGTCGAATATGACCTACAAATCACAAAATTAAATTCCCAATAAATTTGCAAAGGGATCAAAGCACATAGAGTTGTGAAAAAAGGGAATTGTGTTGCTTCTTTGTCTCCCATTTAACTAATATTTGTGTCCCACAAACTCATATTTTTGTCAATTTCATTTAATTTTTAATCCCTTTTCATACTCAATCAATTACTTTAATTGATCGGATAGAATGTTACGAAATTAATAAATATTACTGGATTTTCAAAAAGATATGAATATCTATTAATTTAATAAGTAGTGTTGCATTAGAGAGCACCAAAAAGTCATGAATTGTTTTTTTTTTTTAATAATGGAAAGTAATTTAAATTAAAATCTCCATCTATGTGGCTCATATTAAAATGGATGATGTTTATCTCTAATTCAAGAAAGAGGATGTACTAGATAAATTTAAAAAAAAATGAGAAAAAATTCAGACATTTATTAACTTTAAAAATGGTCGCGGATCGGATTTGAGTTTTTTAGTTGATTTGAGCTAGTTTTTAGTAAACTCAATTAAGCTTAACTATTAGAGCATTCCCAGCAGAATTCTCAAAATTTTATTCTTAAATTTTCTCTTAAAGCTTCTCTTATATTATATGTTGCTCATATTTTACAAATGCATACAACAGTTCTTCTATTTCCCCATTAATTATTTTATAAAAATGGTAGGTCCAATTCAATTTGTGAGATAAGAATAGATTTAGAGCAATCCCAGCAGAATTCTCAAAATTTTGCTGTTAAATTTGCTCCTAAAATTTTCCCTATACTATTTATATCTCCTATTTTACAAATGCATACAACAGTTCTCCTATTTTATACTAATTATTCTATAAAAATTAAGGGCCCAACTCAATTTGTGAGATATGATAGATTTAGGTAGGTGTAAATTTGAGAGAACATTTAGGGAGGTGTAAATATTTTTGTGGGCCCTATCCAATTTGAGAGATCTGCCGGATGACCCTTTTATCTCATTTTTTATTATTTTAGCCTAAATTTAGAGTTAATGATGATTTTGAGAGAACTACCGGTAGTGTTGGAGGTGTAAATTTGAGGAAAAATTAGAGGAGATGTAAATATTTTTGTGGGGTCCATTCAATTTAGGATATCTATTGGATGAATTTTTTATCTCACTTTTTATTATTTTAGCATAAATTTAGAGTTAAAATAAATTATAAGTGATTTGTTGTGAGTGCTATTATATTCCTATTACCTTTTCTTGTCCCCCGAAATATTGAAGAATCTCAATTCAAGAATTGCATGCGCATAAATAATATTATTTTGTTTGTATTTTTTTTTTTTTGTTTTTTTGCTCGTCATAAATCCTATTATATGTTTGTCCGCTTGTCCCATTTGATTGCTTAAAATAATGCGCATGCACATAAATATAATATATGCATAAGACTTTTGCTGATGCAAGTTGCAAACTAGTTTAATCTGTACTTTAGTTTAACGAATAGATTACAAGCGTGCCTCTCACCAAAAATGAACTAAATTTTGTAGCGCTCTCTCTCTCTCTCTCTCAAAATTAAGCATCTGAGTTCCAAATTGTCGATCAAATATTCCAAACTGACGGACAGCAGTTTTGGTCATTTCAAGTATATGATGGACCATTAGTTGAAGTCATATTCCAAAATCAAGATTCTGAGACGTTCATTTAAAAAAAGAGAGGAAATTCAATATTAATCAGTATGAAGATAGTACGTACCTCCCACGCTCACTTTTGATTGCATATATAAGCCATACCCATTGACCAACCAATAAATATATTTATATCTATCTTTGTGTATAAAATATTGTAGAAAATAAGGAAAAATATTGATATACCCAGTCGGCCTTTTAAACATGCGAGTATTTTTTTTTCTTTTTTTTTACCCTTCTACGGAATTTCTTTATTACCTACTCTGCTTATTTTCATCCATTTTCTCAATTTGGAGATAAATCATACAAAACAATCAGGCCCATCACACTTCCGTATAAATAAATTCTACGTATACCAATTTCATACTTTTTTTACCGTAATGCTGCCGGGTATTTCCGTCAGAAGTTTTAGGGATCTCGTCCAACCACACGATCGCAACCGATGGTTTCCAGACGCACTCCTTCAGCAACACTCAGCACAACCTTCGCTCGTTTCCTACCCGAGGTATATGGTTTTCGGTTGGTACACAAAGAAAATAATATACTAGAAGGGATAAACAAAAGCTCAAACTTTTATTTAGGAATTATATAATATTTATTACAACATAAGTATATCTCCTTTAGGAGGAGACAGACTTGTTTAGCTACCTATGGTAGCGGGATTGAAATACATAAAACTAAAACTACGAATATTAAAACTAAGAACTATGACAATTTTATTTTTGGAGAGAGCCGAGAAGATGTTGGATGATTTTCTGATGATGAATGCTCTCTTCACTTCTTGTTTATATAGAGGTCTTGGAGTGACCTCTAATCTTGAAATAATTGCCTTGGATACTCTATCCTTGGCCAGCATTATCTTCACGTGAATCAGGTCCACCTTGTCTCCCATTATTGCTTGAAGACAATCAACTTTCGATGTGGATTTCTTTTTCCCGTGACTTGTGGATCACTTTCTTCTGTTGATAGTGGTCCTCATGTTCATTTACCCATCTGGCTTTTAGTGGGTAATTCTTGTTCATCCACCCACTGCTGTCGTTTTCTTTTTAGTGGATGGTTCTCCAACTTAGAGTCACATGACTCCACCAACTTGTGTCGGGAATCTACTTTTTTCCCAGGCTCTGGGCGTCCTTACTTTTGGTACCGCCTTGCGATCGGTATGATCGGTATACTCATTCGATCGGGCCTTTTCTTTTCCCTTTCTAGGCAAGAAGCCTTTCCCGAACTCTGGCTCATTCTGGTTTTGACAGTCTGGACAAATTCGCTCAGACCAGTGCCCAAAGTGAGCCATGTTGCAATATTTGCGATGAGTTTCTTTGCTCGTCGCAATATTATTTTTCCAAAGCAAAGTTCTCTTTCTCTCGAAAGCTTCCCCTGCAAATCTTGTTGATTTTCCTGTCATAGTATTTAACAGGAATGATCCGTTTACCGAATTCTGAAAGAATTTAAACAGAAACTTGACTTTGTCCATCTCTGTGAAACAGACCCATAATCCCCATGTTCTTCTGGTTGAGATGAGGTCTTCTGGTAGTGTGGAGACTAGAGTTGTCTCATTTTCTGTAGGCGCCTTGATTTTTTCGAGGGCGCGTCCATCTGATCTCCGAAGCCTGATGTAGTGAAAGGCTTCATGGCTACCTTTTCATGCTGGTTCTGGAGTCGTACTTATGAAGTACAATTCTAAAATATCACCTCGGCTAAGTTGTGGATTGTTAGCCCATGTATCATACACCGCTTCTTGAATCCATTTGAGTAGATTCTTGATTTCGGTGAATGATAGTGGTGTTGTATAAACTGAGGCTAAAGCCCCAAATTCATACCATCTCTTGACTTCGTGTGGATCGAAGTTTGGCATCATCCACACTCGAGAATACTTCCCCGAGACATCAACCCTTATTTTTTCTGGGTTGATCCCCGACCTTGTATGGAGCTTCTTCCAGTTAGCTTGATAAATTTGTCAAGAAGAAGAAACTTCAATTTTATCAGTATTAACCTTAGAAGTGCCAGTCATTGGCCTAAGATTAATCTCTCCCTCTTTTACCCCAGAGGTGTCGGGTTGACATGATGATTCAGAGTGTGACCCCTGGATATTATCTTTTCCTTGGGGCAATGGTTCCGAAGAGACCACCACCTTAGAACTTGGGCAAGAGGTATTGGAATCCTCTATTACAGGTTTAGAGCCATGTACTCGAAACTCTTCTTTCACCAAAGGATCTTTGGCCACCCGAAGGATTGATGTTTGGCATGCAGCCCAGAGTTGACCCTGAGACCATATGCAAGCTCGTATTCTCTCGGTGACTTTCGTCTTGTCGAGAGTTTTACAATCTTCCTACTTGTTGAGCATTCAGAACACATTCATCCCACTCTCCCGTTAACATCTCCAGATTTTCTCTGAGATGCCTTTGGGCCAGTAGAATGGAGTTCACATCAATTGGCTCCATCTCTTGTTAAGAAATCTGCAAGAACATTTTCTTGAGATTTCACAATGACAATATCAAAAATATAATATTGACATTCAACTTGCCATCTAATTAATCTAGCCTTTTCGGGCTTAGATTCCATCTTGTTTTTTAAGAAATCCTTAACCTGTGTGTTATCGACTTTCAAAGTAAATTTCTTTGCTAATAAAAATAAAGGTCATTTCTTAAACGCCTTTCGGACTGCAAAGAATTCTTTCTCGTTGATATGTCATCGCACAGCTTCATCTTCTGAGAATAAACCACTACAGATTCTGCATGGTTCTTCTCCATTAGGAGTGATCTTGGTTAAAATTGCTGCCCACCAATAATCACTTGCATCTGTATATAGGACCAAGTCATCTTCGTCTTGAGATATCGAGAGTTTTGGGAGATTTCTGCAAACCTCTTTTAACTCCTTCATTCCTTGTCGATGTTCTTCTGTCCAGATGAACGGAACATTCTTGTTCAATAATGAACTGAAAACCTTTCTATGTTTTGCGAGATTCTTAATGAATGATCCTGCAAAAGTAACAACTCCCAGAAAGCTCTGAAGTTGTTTCTTTCTTTTCTTTCAGATCTTCAGGAAAATTCTGGACCTTCTGAACAATATGGTCCTGTAGAATAATTCCTGCTTCATCGATCTCGATACCCAGAAATTCTATTTTTCGAGTTGCAACGACTGTCTTCTTTTCAGACAGTACTAAACCCTCCTTGTAACAAACATCTGTAAAGATTTCAAGATGTTTGATATGTTCTTCCATATTTTTTTATGCAATTAAAATATCATCAATATAGACGAACATGAAAGAAAAATAATCTTTAAACAGATTATCCATCTTTCTCTGAAATATTTGAGGTGCATTAGCTAACCCCATTGGCATCACGATCCAAACATAATTCCCTTGTGGAGTAGAGAAGGTTGTAAACTTCTTACTACTTTCCTCCATGCGAATCTGGTAGAAACCTGACTTGCAATCAAACTTAGAGAATACCTTAGCATTTCTAATGCAGTTAATAAGGTGTTCCCTACTGGGGATAAAATATCCATCAAACTCCAGAATATCATTAATTCCTTTGTAATTAATAACTAATCTGGGTTTACCTCGTTTGATCTCACCATAATTTCTTACCAGAAATTCGGGACTGCTGTAAGGCGAGTTCCCTGGTTCGATCAGCTTTAAATCAAGGTGTTCCTTGATTATCTCCTTCATATCCTGTTGATCCTTAAGGTTCATCAGGATTGGCCTGTATCTAACAAACTCATACTCCTTATTTGGCTTCACCTTCAAGGTTGCTTTGAGCTTGTTTTTATCCCACCATGCCAAATGATTATCATTGTAACTCCTTTTAATCTTCCTTTTGACATCTTCTAGCGACACCTGCATTTCTTTCCTAATATCTTGATGAGATATTAAGGATGCCTTAAGGATCTGGACCTCTTCATCTTTGAGATTTTTTTCTCTGATACAGCTTAACACTACTTCGCTGAATCTCCTTTTATCCTTCATTTTTGGATGTCGAAGTTTTCCTTCATCACCACGCTTGCTGCGAAAATTCAATGGTATCTGGCGATTAAAAGCCCCATTCAGCCTCTGCACAATGATTTTGTGATCGCAAATGGTTGTGAACACTAATTGCCTTCTTTCATTATCTTGCATATATCTCTTGAACATCTTTAAGAAATTGTTTCCTAACAGAATATCTGCACCTGTATCATGGAAATAAATTGGTGGAGTTTTAACCTTGTACCAAGGTGTACCTCTGGCTCCGCCAATCAAAATTTCCGTCTCTTTTACTCCTTTAGCTAGGAGCAAAATCTTTTTTGAAAAATCTCTTCCTACAATGCGGGATAGATAATCTTCTACCTCTGCTAGGAAGACTCCTCGTTTTACAGTACAAATTCCTGCACCTGAATCAACATAAGCAGCAAAATATTTTGCCTTATATTTTTCATATAACATCCCAACAGAGATGTATATGGATAATGGACTTGTCATTCGATTAATAGCTTTTGCCCATTAATCGTGATTTCCATTCCATTTTCCTTACTTGCCCATGGCTTGTGATTTTCGAGAAAATCCAAACCTAACAACAGGACTGCTTCTCTTCCGGCTCTGCCTTTGATCTCCATCACCCTTCCCCCAATCTCCAGGGTACCTTTGTAATGATTGATCTCCGGCTGCTGTAGATAGTAAAGAACATTACAAGGAAAGTTGATTTCCCACTTTGTAGTATCAAATTTTACTATCACTTCTCTCCATCCTTCAGGACATTTCAGATTTACAGCAACTTTGTTACTCTGAGATGTCTGAGGTTGATCTCTTTGGCTCACGCTCCTTCCATATGGTAAAGACATAATCATGTCTCCTTGAAAGGATAATCTTCTTGAAGTTATCCTGAGACTCTGGTCATGTCTCATAACTTCTCTATCTCGAATTTGAATATCCACATTTCTTAGACGAGATATTTTAACTCTATCGGGACAAACTGTTGTTGTCACCTTGCTGAAGATATCTGGTATCTCGATGAACTTCTTTCCAAGGAATAACTCAGTGTGATGAGAGTTGGAAAGCGCATATGATACCTGATATGTAATGGAGTAAGGTCTGTTTCATTCCTCCAGAAGATCCTTGCATTTGAAGTCCTGATTTAGTGTTAGGGCTTTACTGAAATAGGTATCATTAAGATTGTAAGCAATCTTTGGATAAATGATCTCTACCACTTGTCCTGCACACAGATTTCCCGCAATTGTCCCAATACGGAATCTTTCATATTTCTGACTCTTTTATCGCATATAGCGATATCGATCGGTGTGTGAACTCTTGTGTAGAGAGCCGATTTTAACATTAACTGGATGGCTCCAATGTGGATCCAGTTTATCTTTTTAGCAATTTCAGGCTTCATCTTTCCCAGATCTTCCCTGATGTCGCCGGCTGGAATAAACTGCATCTTCACTTGATTCCCCGTGAGCTGTATAGGAAGCGACATTTCTCGTCTAGTAATTCCATAGACAATATGTTGTTTCCTGCTCTTTAGATTGAAGTTCCTCAGAACTTGATCTATATTACTTGCTGAAAAGCCTTGATACTTATGTATATTTAGACCGTTCTTCATGATTTTATCAATCAGGCTTTGTGAGAGCGTCGTATGACTGAAAAATCCAGTTCTATCTTCTCTCTCCTAATGGACAATCTCTAGATTAGTCGACTAAGATCTAGTTCCATCAGACCATTCTGAATCTTCTTCTTCATTGAAGACCTCTTCTTGTTCATATATACTTTCATCTGAAGGTATATCTTTGAACTGATATACTTGTACCAGCTCCTGGTAGTAGATAACATCCTCAATATCTGGAGTGGATTCGAATTTGTTGATGCCTCTTCTCTCATTGTCAGGGCAATTTGTGGAAATATGCCCTTTTGCACCGCAAGTCCAGTAGTTGCAATCCTTAAAACTTTCATTAACTCTGGTATGAGTTCGCCTGAAAGTTTTATTTTCAGGTGTTCTTCCTTGGAATTTATTAGACCCTTGGAATGAATACATGTTCCTTGACAGTCCACTTCTTTGGCCTGATTTGTAAGATCTGGCCTTCTGTCTTGACCATCTTGTTCTTGGTTTCCAAGAATTTCTTTTTGGATCTCCACCTTTGCGATAGGGCTGAAACCTGTTCTTCTTGCTCCTTTTCAGCCTAGGTGGTTCTTCTCCAATGATCGTTGGCAGATCATTATCCTCACAGTTTAGAGGAGCATACTTATTGATACTCATCAACTTCTTCATATTTCTCAGAGCTGTAGCTTGTTGACACCACTCTAAGAGTTTTCGATGTACATATGACATCCTTCTTGCGATATTTTCAGGATCTCCTGGTTCGTAATCCCGAATTAGCATCTCCTTCCATGGACTTGGAAATTTTAGAAAGAAAATTTCCAATGCGATTCTTTCATCAACTTTCGATTGATGTTGATAAAGAGAAAAAAGCTGTAGAAACTTGTTAAGCGATTGTTGATCCAAGACTGTAAGTCTTAGATTATACAACGCCATCAAGTATTTCTTTCTTTTCTCTTCACCAAAACCTTCAAAATATCATTCTCCAAGAAAATGGTTTTTTGATAAGAATAGTCATTCTCCTGACATGTTCGGTGAAGGATTAGCCTTCGAAGTATGCGGATCGTATCTCAAAAGATAGATTATCCCATGCTATTTTCACGACTCCTGCATTACTCATTTCTAGGATTTTTATAAATCCTTTCTTGTTCAAATCAAGAGTTGCTGCCGCATGCTGATGTCCACTCGTCGATTACTGATTCTCGATCTTTGAAATTAACTTCGTCAAAATCGAGCATAACCTCGTATGGATGGATTGGATCCAAGGTTGGCTTTACCAACAGGGGTATCATGCATTATTGATTGCGGTTGCCTTGCCCTAGTCCTTCTCCCCGCCATGTATGCATCATTTGGTGTATGATGATCAAATCTGGCTCCGGTCTGAAAATCCTGTGGATTTCCACTAATGGCTCCTGGTGGTAATTGATTCACCGGTTGTGGGTTGTGGGCCATTATAACTTGTTGGTTGTTCTGATTCATCTTCAGATCGACTACCGCAAGATTAGCAAAAGATTCTGCTAATTCTTGGAGGTCGTCAAGATTGACTCTCTCGAGGGTACTCATCTTTTTTCTCCTCGAATCATTCTAGTCAATGTTTCTATCTTTGGATCCTTCTTGGCTTTTCCCACTGGTAACGGGTAAGTGGGTTCGTTGGCAAAAGGATTTCTTCTTTGGCTAGAACGAGGTTGTTGTTCTAGTTTCTTGATCCGGGCTCGAATATCCTTCAGGATGTTGTAGATTTCCTCCTACTTCTTTTCGATCCCGTAAAGATTCCTTGGTACACCATATAGGCTGTCGCCATAATGTTGTATCGTCTTATGTACTTCTCTCAGATCCATCGAAAATTTGGAGGAATCTGGATTAATCTCTTGATATAAAAGAGTAAAGGATACTCCTTTATCTTTCTTTGATTCCATCAGAGATGGTTCCAATGTTTTCTTCGAAAGACATATTCCATCTCCCATTCGAGATAGATACTCCTATGGAGGAGGTCTTCTTTTCTTTTGATTCATTGGGAACAAGAATCAATTAATTCTTCTTCCTTGCTTTGTTGAACTAGAAGGTCCAACTGCCTTCTTTAGTGTGTTAGGACACTCTGGTATCTCGTTCTCTTTTTCTCCAAAGTTTGGAGAAATTTCTGGTGCTGTGCACACCTTGGACATTCTGTAAAATCCATCAGATATTGTGATTCTGATGGTTTTCTCTCATAACGTTCTCCGTCACTAGATGGAGATACTTCAGTTCCTCAATGAAGTTCTCTATCCTTCTCATCTCTTGGTGGCAAGAGATAATTGCTTCACAATCCACTCTTAATGCTGCAGAGTGGAATTCCCTTTTCCAGATTGCAAGAGCAGTCTAGGTTCTTGTTTTCTGTACCTCTAAATTATGGAGATAGTTCCTGTAACATTCACATCTCGTCCAGATCCATGTTTTTCTTGATGTCTCCTCCGTTAGGATAATACTTATAGTAATAAATAAAATATAATTCCCAGATAAACCTAGGGCTCTGATACCATTTTGAAAGCGTGGATCGACTTAGCAAAATACGTAATAAAGAAATACGTAGCCATCTTTTGAATGGCTAAAATAGGAGGGTAATTACATGTTATTTGGCTAATTAGTTCAAATTTTCTCATATCACACAAATAGGACACTTCAAAGTAGATATAATTTGAAAAGTTAAAGCTTAGTGGTTATGGTTTATACATGCATTTAAAAGTGGTTATGGGCGGTACACACTATCCCCATACTGGTTATATACGAATATTACTCTTAAAAAATATATATAATAATTAAATTAAGTTTCTATGAAATGATAACTAGATTTACCCGCGCGCATTGCGCTGCACCATTTGATTGTATTTCAATTTTTACATTTTTAGATGTCGATAATATCTATATAATCTAATTAAATATTTCAAACTTATAAAATTTATCTTTGTGAATCTTCTTATACAAAATAATACATTTAGCAAGCAAACACAAAAAATTAATTACTACTCCAAAGCTTAATATTTGAATTTGAAAAATTGAAATGCAGCATACATATCATTATATAGTGAACTAAATTTGTTATGCTCCAAAGCTTAATATGTTTGAATTTGAAAAATTGAAATGACATGGGAAAATGTACAATCATTAATTTTCATTGGAAAATATACAATTATTTGCATGTGGCATGCAAAATGGACGAGAAAATGCATTGCAAATTATTTTGCTTTAATATAATAATATTTTACCGGTAGGGACTTTTTTTTTTTTTTGAGATATAATTAACGGTAGGGACTTGACTTTGGTAGTTCTTGTTTCTCGTGGCGACAAATTCAGGCCGACAAAAGTCTTAGCTTTACAGTAAAACTAAATTTAATTTTAAAAATTGTGATAAATTGGAGGAGGTTGAGGTGTAGAAGTTTGAGTGCATGAATGAAATGAATCGAAATTCCTTTAATTTTTTTGTTTTGTTTTGTTTTGGTCTCTAAAGTTGAAGTCTTCACTAACTCCATTGGGTCCCAAATAAACATCCTTTGTCCTATGTTTTTTTCCCTCCAACTCTCTCTGTCTCTCTCAATAATAAAGATACTTCAGTATTGGTATTATTATTTTATTTTTTGAGAAGTTCAGTATTGGTATTAAAAACATACTAACTTTAAGTATTATAGATATATTTATTTAATATATTAATAAAATAGATTGTAGTTTCATTTTGTATTCTTACTTGAGCTTTACAAATTTGAAGTGAAGAAATGACTTTCAAGTTTCAATACAGGAATTCCCATTTTGAAGTTTGAATTATAATTTTTAGATTAGTGTTACATTTGATCCAGAAGTTCTTCTGATTTATGCCATTATATATTATCTTCTTCTTTATCGTGCATACATGTATGTGTAAGATGTTTCAAATTATAAAAATATTGATGAAGTACTATCTTAACGGTTAGTATAAATTTATGTGAAAATTGTACGATGAAAAGCTAGTATTGTAAATATTTGTTAGTATTAATTAAAATGAATAGATAGTACAGTAGGGGGATAAGTAAATTGTACACACAATTAAACTTGCAATTAATTTAATTAGATGGAGAGGAATTTAAGATGAAGTACTATCTTTTTGGTTCCCATGATTTATGGCATCTTTATGACTTAGTATTAATATAGAAAATACAGAATTTTGTAAAAAGGTAAAGTGATATTAATGAAAAACTGAAAGGAAATTCAAGTATATGCTCATTTTGCAAGTTGTCCATCTTTATAAGATATATGAAAATAATAATACAAAAATGCATCTTTATTGGGTTGATTGTGAGCATAATTGATTCTGATTGTGAGCACGACAATAGTACTCTCTCTCTCTCATCTATATCGTGTAAAATAATTAACGAATTGCAAATAAACAACGACGACAAGTGGAATGGATGAGCAAATTGAATTGTATACTAGTACCAAATGAATTTCATGATTGTAATTTATCATGGAAATTAATTGCAGTTTGATATAATTCATAGATCGGTAATCACAATGATGCATTACTTGCCTGTCTTTACTTTCACGAGTCTTTCTTGTTTATCGGTGATGAATTCATGATTTTTTAGTTATGACTTTTTTCATTCTGCTGACTAAACCAACTCTAGAAAATTTCTATTTCTGATCGAAAAATGATATTTCCACTTTAAAAGTAGAAGTAGAATTCGAACATATAACCTTTTAGTTACCTACTTAATTACGCCATGTTGATAATAAGCTTCACACTGTTCGATTATAAATCGTGGTTCTGTTTCTTGTCGAATTTTATCAACAATATTTTCTATGCTACACTAATTATTCATTATTATACAAAACAGCATGTTTGTTTTGATACAGAAAATAAATTAAAACATCAATTTTCAACTAAATATTACTAATATTTAAAAATAACAAAATGGAGCACTTACATCAAAATTTAGGAGTTGTATCTATGGTCTCAAACGATATACTTCCTCTCTCTCACTCAAAATGTTGCACTTCTCTTTTTGGGTTGTCTCATTTCACATGTGTCATTCCATTTTAGAAAATCAATTTCTTTCACAAAAACGTGTCGGCTCCACCACGTTCTATCTCTTTATTATCTAATCACACCTTTCTCCTAAATACTAGTGTCCAAAAGAAATTGGACACTTCGAATGGGACAGAGGGAATACTAGCTATCAATATGGAACCATAAAAGACAAAACAAATCAATTTAGGGAATGAATTATTTTAAGATTTTATATATTTTTTAAAAAATTCTTATGAAACTTCAATAGTCATTCATGTAGTAATTTCATTACAAATTGAGATAAAAAAAAGTGAAAAAAAATCCAGAACATAATATTTGAACCTAAGACTGATAATTTAATAGTATTAAAATCCTAAATAATAGTCTTTTTCTTTTTTCTTTCTTTCTTTTTACCTTTAAGAATTAAAATCCTGGATTGATAAATTAACCAAATTTTGAAGTTAAATAAGTCCCAAAATTTATCATAAAATATTGGGGCCAAGGCCCATTCCGTACGTTGCAAATTGCAATACCCTATGAGGCTATGCGTCACTCTCCACTCTACCAATAATAAAATTTTAAACATCCACAAAAAAATCCCTCAATACAAAATTATGATTTTTTTTTTCTCACAAAAACATTGGATCCAATTTTCTATTACAATGTCATGTCAGCACACCACTCTCACATCCTCGATACACGTCAGGTGTATAGTTATAATATCATCTAATATGACGAGTATGATATTATATACACGTGACATGCATTGATGATAGTGAAATATGAAATGTATCAGATAGTATAACGAGAAAGATCACAGTGAAGCCTTTCGGGTTCGATTTTCAACTATAGTCCACGCAAGGAAATCTCAAGCTCAAAAGCAGTAGCTCAATGTTCCATTGCATATGATAACTCATTTTGCAACATTTAAGTGACTAATACTATATTATCCACAAATATACATAGATTGGAATGAAGCCTTGTACAATATCATGTTGTTTGAGGACTATATGATATGATAACTTGCTCTACATTATACTCTGCAGCTCGACGTTCTTATCATTTCCAAAGACATGGCGCGTACTACTTGCCTCTCCACGTCGTTCTTGCAAGTCTTCGTGCCAAAAACTGTGACTTCACTAGTAAAATAATCACTCGGAACACCTTCCCTCTCGAGCTCAACTGACTGCTCGTGCTCTTCAGTTTGACGCTTTCCCAACAAATCTGTATTCTCTTCTAGTCTTGCTGCTGCATAGGGAATGCCAATCAGCATAAGGAGCAATTCAAGTTTATAATTCTTGAAAACATGAAGAAAAAAGTGGAAGAGATCTTACTTGAAATGAGCTTGGATTCTGCTTCTACAAAGTCTGCATTGTAAATGATTTGATCCTGGACTTTCTCCTCATTGTTTCTGCAAAGAAAGAATTATAGCATGTTTTGAAACATCAAATGTAGCCAAGATTTGATGTCCTAATTGTTCTTGTCTGAAAATTTTGAAGTTGAACAAATTTAGTTCAACATACTACTATAAGAGACTAACTAAAGAAGAAGACAATACCTTTCAACGAGCATTGGTTTGAACCGGTAAGGTTTCACCAGCACCTGAGCTCCACAGATGTAGTGAGGGTTGATTTTTGTTAGAACGAGGGCAGCCGTCTCAGGGTAGACGAAGCTCACAAATCCGAACATCCTATGCACTTGACTAGGAATCCTAACTTCTTGCACAGGCCCAAAATTGCTACCAAAATATATATATATATATATATATATATATATATATATAAACATGGTAGCATAAGTCTAGGATGGTGTAAATTAATGATATCAAAACAAATTTCATTGAATTACTTGAAATAGTTATGAACATCTTGCTCACTGAAAATGCTCTCTGGTGGGAAAGTTAGGTAAACTTGCACCTCATGTCCTTTTTCTAGTCTAAATTTCGCGTATGTGTTCATGTCTTCGTCTAAAACTATAGACTGCCTCCTGTGAGGTCTGTTGCAAAACAACAAATGCCAATAAAATCAGTAAAATGTTACTAATCTGCAGCTGAAAATGAGCAAAGTAAGTGTGTGCATGCATGAGGTTACCGGTTGGTTAACCTAATGGTGGTGGTTGTCATTCTACCAAGAAGTTGGATCATACGACTAGTGAATCTTCCTTGTCTGTGATTCTCCATTTGATACCCCTCGACTTGAAGCACCTTCCCATACCTATCAAAGTAGAGTATTGGCAAGGAAGAGACTGACACGGGGATGCCTCGTGTGGATCTCAGAAGTTGGATGATTTCTACCTCGAGAAGCTTAAGGGGCGTAGGCGGAGTAGGGTTAAGCACCATACAATCACCATTTTGCATTTGAAAAACATGCAAGAATTTGCAGCTGCCACCATACTTACAATACCCCTGCCTAAAGCTATTGCAAACCTGCTGCATCCCCATTTCAGGGAGGCAGGGTGGCCTAAATTCGAGCATTGGGTAACACGAGCCAAACTGATGGTGGAGGCCATATTCCACGCCAGCAGAGTCAAACCAATCCAATGGAACTAACTGTTGAGAAATAGGCATTTGAGGAATCCAAAGGCCATTTTGAGTGAAAGGTGTGAATGATGTTGAAATTTTGAGTTGAGGAGAGATGGTTGTTGGTTTGGGTGACAAGTGGAGCTCTAGATTGAGTTTATCGACCAAGGTTTGGAGGGCGTGGTCCGGACAGAAGGCGAGGCGTATCATTTCAAGGTGGGGATCATCTTCTCTTAGGAGCAGATGGCCTATGATTTTGGTTACATTTTGGGGCTCTAGCTTCGCAATTCTCTGAAAAACAACCTTTGTAGACTCGAAAAAGTCCATCTACGAGTACGATCTACCAAGGATCAAGAATGCAGTTTTCATCAGAAACACAACTCAAAATCAAGAAATCAGATTCTAGAAAAGTTTATCCACATATAGTTTGCAACTAGCAAGGATACAAAAATGTAGTTAATTTGCATAAAATTGAGATATTTGATCAGAAACACAACTCAAAATCAAGAAATCAGATTGCAGGGGGGGGGGGGTGTTCATCTTAAAAATGCAGTTTGCATAAAGTTGAGTTATTTGAATGGAAACATAATTCAATATCAAGAATTCAGATAAAAATAAAGTTGCATAAATCGATGCTGCATTTGCTCTACTTTCTCTAGTGACTCTCACAGCATAGTTTTGGTAAATGAATTCCAGAAACAATTATTGAAATTAATTAAAATTAGCTCAATTCCCATTAATTCCAAGAACAACTAATTAAGACCAGAAAAATGAAGAAAATTTTGTCTGGTTTGAGCTCAAATTGAGGAACCAAAAATGTTTTCAAACAAATAATACATGCCATTTCTTGCAATAAAATTTTGAAATGGAGCAATAAATAGTACAAAAACATCTTAGACGAGCAAATTCTCACGGCAAAGCATTTCTTCTGCATGCACCATTTAATTTCCACAAAATTTCACCTAATTCTTGTCTAAAAATCAGTCCTTTCTCCACAAAATTGCTCAAGAAATCAGCCCATTTATGGATTTTGAACATGCAAAGCAGCAAACAACATAAAAACCATTGCTCTAGCTAGTAATTAAAAGATTATTATTTTGAGTAAAATTGTTGAAATACCTACCAAATTATGCTGTGGTGAATTCAAGTTGCTGAAATTGCAGATTTGTGTGAAATGAAATGTGGTTGGAGTGGTGAGTTAATGGTGGGTATAAATTGACAAAAAACGACAGCATAGCTCAGGAAAATAAGAGCAAAACGACACTGAAAAAAGGATTCATCAACTTTCAGTTTCTTCTTCTATACACGCACATTTATTCGTGCATGGAAAAGCACCGATCCATCCATACATCTTTTTTTGTCTCTGTCTACAACATTAAAGTAAAGTAAATATTTCAGATATACTTGTAACTGCTGCTTCATAATAATATGTACAATAATATTTTTTTTCTCATGACAACAGTAGATTACAGAAAAATCAATGGAGATATGAATTAAGATAGAAAAAGTCGTTTATGAGAACCGTGTTTTCTAAATTTTTAGAAGCCAATTTTTATGTTATTCGATTTGATTATGTGAGTTTTTGCTCAGTGATTGACACAAAATGCCAACAATTAAGCTAATTTTTTAAATAAAAAAAGTTTTTTTGTTTGATGTGGCTTAATTAAGTTAAGCCTCCTCTTGCTACGAATCTATTATTATATTAAAGCAGAATAATTGCAATGTCTTTTCCTGCCCATTCATATACTTTTCCCTCCCACTCTGCATGCCCCATGCATACTCCCCACCTAGCCCACTCAAAATGTCCATTCATTTGCTAAAAAAAAAAAATAACCATTCATTGATACCGGCCAAAAATTAATTTTGTGATTTAAATGACAATATTTTACAGTAAAGTTGTTTATTACTATGTTACAATTTTTTTTTTGGTAAAATATATTATTTTGTGATACTTTATTTTTAAAATTTGTATGGATGAGTTTCTTAATTAAATCTTAATATTCAACATAAGTATTATATATATATAATATAATTGTATTTATAATCAAGTAGAAAATAATTGTATTAATAATACTAATGAACACAATTATATAATTTTGGAGAATCATTTAGAATATAAATATATATATATTGAAATATGTATTAATTTTTTGATATTACTAATTAAAACACTAATTATCATACAGCGCAACGCAACGCGCGCGGGTAAATCTAGTTTTACTATGAAATATAAATAGTACTCTATCCGTTCACGAAAAACATGCTCGTTGTTTACTGGGCACAAATTTTAATAAATGTTGTTGTGAATGGAATTAGGATTCCACTTATTGTGATTGTGTGGTCCAAATTAGTTTGGGTGAATCATCAATGACAAAATGAGTAAATAATGAATTAAATGAAGATTAAATGTATTGTGATTGTGTGGATCATATGTACTAAACGATAATTAGACAAGTTTTTCATGGATAAAATAAAATGAATAAATAGGCATGTTTTTCGTGGAGGAGTATTCGAATGGTTACCATATAAAGTTTAGATCGAAAAAATTCTCTCTTGTAAACATTGCATAAAGTCTAATTATATAAGTTTGGAAAAACTCCACTTACAAAATATCGGTAGGATAAATCTTTTAATTTGGAACTAGTTATTTTAATTACCGTTAGTGTTAGTAATTAAGGATGATCAATATAAACTGGACCACACAAATTACAACCCCAATTTTTTTTGAGAGAATGCATTATTCTTGATTTATTCTGTGTTTTAATCTTTATAATCTTTAATTCATTCGTATTATTGATTTTTTTTTCTTATTAAAGTTTACATACGCTTTCAAAAATAATTGAAGTTTTCCTACAACCATTAAAATATATCTGAAGCTTAAAAAAACATGTATGCTGTTACACTCGAACTCGAAAACCTTTTTTATGTCTTAAAATTGGGATTAAAGGGCTTTTGATTGCGAATCCAATCATCCGTCGATCAAAAGATGAACAAGTAAGGGACGAAATTGTAAATTCTCTACGCCCATATCTCCGGCGTGTCACCGCCGTCCTTCTCCGCTTTCACTATCTTCCGCCGCCGCCGCAACTTCTACCGTCATAGATCCACGCACTATGTGTAATTGGTGAATTACTCTAAAGTTTGGGGTTAGATAATCGGAATATGTATCAGTGGCGGAAATTCGAGTTCTTCGAGGAGAAGAAAACCGAAATTCCGGAGGAGATTGAGGGCGAAATCGAATGTTGCTCCAGCGGCAGAGGCAGGATCGTCTTGGGCTGCCAGGACGGCACCGTTTCGCTCCTTGATCGCGGCCTCCAGCACAATTACTCTTTCCACGCTCACTCCGCCTCCGTTCTCTTCCTCCAGCAGCTCAAGGTATAAGCTTTTTCGCTTTCTTTTTATATGTGTGTAGATTTATCAGTCGTATTTTGACTAATGTGATCGTTGAATCTATCATCCCCAATTTTCGAAATCTTAGGCCTTTTCAAGCTTTAGTTGTTTTCTGATAATGATGGTGATGGTGATATTTTTGTTCATGAGCTGAAACGTTATTGTTTTGCAATGAACTGATAGTGCTGTAGTTTTTTTTTATCTTTGGTAATTGATGCTGCGCTGCTGAAGCAGTGGAGCTCGAAATCAGCCTTTTTTTGTGTTTATAGTGTTGTGATCTGTGTCTTTTAGTACTCTAATTATGCAAAGTTTGGTGGCTTTGCTACTGAATCAGCAAAGGAACTTCTTAGTCACAGTTGGAGAGGATGAACAAATGCCGCCACAAAAAGCAGCTGTGTGCTTGAAGGTTTTTGACCTCGATAAAAGACAAGAAGAAGGGTCGAGTACATCAACTCCAGACTGCGTTCAGATTCTGCGAATATTTACCAACCAATTTCCTGAGGCGAAGGTACATTATATATGCAGCTTTATTGCCAGGCTTGTTTATACGTGTATGCACATTTTTGAAGGTGATGCGAAGTGATGCAACTTGCTTGTTTCAATTGGTTGCATAGCAATATATATGGCCGCTTATAGAGAATTCCTTTAATGTTTGTTTTACAGATCACGTCTTTTGTAGTTTTTGAGGAAGCTCCTCCAATAATATTTATTGCCCTTGGATTGGAAAACGGTTGCATTTATTGCATTCAAGGTGACATTGCCCGTGAAAGAATCAAGCGCTTCAAGCTTGTGGTTCACAGTGGTCAACCGGAAAAAATACATTCTCCTATTACTGGTATTGGGTTCCGTGTGGACGGACAAGCCTTTCAACTCTTTGCTGTCACTCCAAGCTCAGTGAGCTTGTTTAAAATACAGGGTCAAACTCCTAATGCGCAAACACTTGATTATATTGGTTCTGAAGCTGGTAGTGTGGCTATGAGTGATCGCTCGGTAGGCTATCCATCTTGTGTTTGGTGTATATTAAGTAGCATTTTAGCTGGTTATGCTTGTACTGCACTTAAATTGTAATTTTTTTCTTGTAATTATTATTGGATCAGGAACTGATCATTGGTCGGCCTGAAGCTGTTTATTTCTATGAAGTTGATGGCCGAGGCCCATGCTGGGCGTTTGAAGGCGAGAAGAAGTTAGTTGGGTGGTTTCGTGGTTATCTTTTATGTGTTATTGCTGATCAAAGAACTGGAAAACATACTTTCAACATTTATGACCTGAAGAACCGTTTAATAGCCCATAGTATAGCAGTTCAAGAAGTTTCTCACATGCTGTGTGAATGGGGTAACATATTACTCATAATGACGGACAAATCTGCTCTTCTTGTTGTAGAGAAGGATATGGAAAGCAAGTTGGATATGCTTTTCAAGAAAAACCTTTACCCGGTGGCTATTAATCTTGTTCAGAGCCAGCAAGCTGATGTTGTTGCTACTGCTGAAGTGCTAAGGAAGTATGGCGATCATCTATATAGCAAACAGAATTATGACGAAGCTATGGCTCAGTATATCCATACCATTGGACATCTAGAACCTTCTTATGTCATACAGAAGTTTTTGGATGCACAGAGAATTCACAATCTAACAAATTACTTGGAAAAGTTGCATGAGAAGGGTCTTGGTTCCAAAGATCACACCACTCTCTTGCTTAACTGTTATACCAAACTGAAAGATGTTGAAAAGTTGGATATATTCATAAAAAGTGAAGATGGAGATGGGGAAAATAAATTTGATGTGGACACTGCAATGAAGGTATGTCGTGCTGCTAATTACCATGAGCATGCAATGTATGTTGCCAAGAAGGCTGGGAGACATGAGTGGTACTTGAAGATTCTACTTGAGGACTTAGACAGATATGATGAAGCATTGCAATATATAAACAGCCTCGAGCCAAGTCAAGCTGGGGTGACCATTAAAGAGTATGGAAAGATTCTCATAGAACACAAGCCGAAGGAAACAGTTCAAATATTGATGAGGCTTTGTACTGAAGAAGGAGAACCTGGAAGGGGAGGATCCTCAAACTCAACCTTTCTATCCATGTTGCCATCTCCTGTTGATTTTATCAATATTTTCGTTCTTCATCCACAATCACTTATGGAATTCCTGGAAAAATACACCAATAAAGTGAAAGATTCTCCTGCTCAAGTTGAAATCCACAACACCCTCTTGGAGTTGTACTTGTCTCACGATTTGGATTTTCCATCTCTTACTCAAACTGGTAGCAGTGAAAATGGTGAACTTAGCACTTATAGGGGAACGCATGCTGCTGTGATATCAAGAACAGAATCTAATGGAAAGATACTATCTGATGATGCATCCCTGGAGAGAGATCGCCAGGAGAGACGTCAAAAGGGGCTGGTCTTGCTTAAAAGTGCATGGCCATCCGAACAGGAGCAGCCACAATATGAAGTTGATCTAACATTAATTCTGTGTGAGATGAATTCTTTTAAAGAAGGGCTCTTGTATCTGTATGAGAAGTTGAAACTATATAAGGAGGTGATTGCCTGTTATATGCAGGCACATGATCATGAAGGTTTGATTGCATGCTGCAAGAGGCTGGGGGATTCAGGTAAGGGTGGCGATCCCTCTCTTTGGGCCGATCTGTTGAAGTACTTTGGTGAACTTGGAGAGGATTGTTCTAGAGAAGTTAAAGAAGTTTTGACTTACATTGAAAGGGATGATATTTTGCCTCCGATTTTAGTTCTTCAAACCTTATCCAGGAATCCATGCCTTACACTTTCTGTTATCAAGGATTACATAGCTCGAAAGCTTGAGCAGGAGTCAAAGATGATTGAGGAGGACCGTATAGCTATTGAAAAGTATCAGGTAGATTTTTTGTGAGTTAAGATATCTTTATTTTATCAGATAAATCTATCCTTTTCCATAATCAACTTGGTTTGCTATACAAAACTGTAGTACCCTTGATGAATACTCTTATATGATATGGGCTAAATTTGATACACAATTGTCAGCTTATTTTCTTATGTCTTAACTTAGATGCAAAAAATATGCCTATTGATTTGCTAATATTTATATTATATACAGGAGGAAACATCGACTATGAGAAAAGAAATCCAGGATCTCAGAACAAATGCAAGGATCTTCCAGCTCAGCAAGTGCACTGCTTGCACCTTCACGCTTGACCTCCCCACAGTCCACTTTATGTGCATGCACTCATTCCATCAACGCTGTCTTGGTGACAACGAGAAAGAATGTCCAGAATGTGCTCCCGAGTATAGAGCTGTTTCAGAGATGAAGAGAAGTCTAGAGCAGAATTCCAAAAGCCAAGATTACTTCTTCCAGCAAGTTAGAAATTCAAAGGATGGCTTCTCTGTGATTGCTGAGTATTTTGGTAAGGGAATTATCAGCAAAACTAGCAAAGGACCTGCTGAAGCTCCTAGCCAGACCAATGATTATTCCAATGGCAACTATTGAGAAACAATCGAGTTACAATGATTTGGTAATCTCTCTATCTTGTGCCATGGCTCCATGAACATTGTCTGCCAGTTGCCACATTTTTGCTTGATGATCACATTAGTTTTAACTTTCAACGGGGCGAGCTTGGCTGAAAATTCTTTCTTCTTAGAGAGTTGGTGCTTGATTTGGTTCAACAACTTTGTGGTTTATATGGCATTGTAATTTTGCCAAAAGATCACATATGTTTGTGTTTTAGCTTTTGTGGTTACTTGAGTCCTTTTTTATTTATTTGTGCATCAATTTACTTGATTGGATCCTTGGATTTGTGAAGCATTGTTTGTTGTTTTTTGAAATTTGAATTTATAAAGAAATAATATTTCTTTATAGATTTGGTAGATAAATTGTTAAAAAGAGCATTTCCTTACCTTTGTCCCTTTGGCCAACCAAGCCCTACTTTTCCTTTTATTTAATGGAAATTTTGATTTAAAATCAAAAGTTTGAATGGTAATGAATCAACATCCAAAAAATTATTGGGCTTCATGTGGCCTAGCTAAAGAAGCCTTGGATTTCTTCAATCACACATTTTTATTTTAGGATCACAATTTTATTTACCACCATATTCTCACTCAATTATTTCCTTCAATTTATTACTTCTCTTTTCTCTCTATTATAAGCTATAGGGTTGTCATTCTTTACTCTTTACCTAGTTTGAGTAATTTGTATATGCTAGTTTGAGCCTCAATAAACAACAAGAAATTATATGATTTATAATTTTATTAAAAGAAACTAAAATCATAAAATTAATTTTTTTTTCCAATCAATATACAAGTAAGCTTCATATTTTAATGATTCATCTAATTACTTGCTCTTTTTTACAAGACGAAATATCAACTCCACTTGTACGCCAATTCTACCGATAAATACACATGAAAGACAAAATATATTGGACAAGTCTCATACACTTAGGAGTGACAATGGGTTGGGTATCCATCCAAAGAAAGACAAAGGACTTCAAGGTTAAGGGAAGAGAGTATCCTGGGAAGCATTTCCCAAATCCAAACTCCTCAAAAAAAAATTTCAACCCAAACCCAATTAAAAAATAATTTTTAAATCCGTACCCGTTCTAAACCCGTTGGATAATACCCGATAAAAACCCCGAATACTAAAAAGTAAACATCAATATTCAATAGTAGAAATAACAAAATTTTATAAATATAATTAAAACATAATTATCAATAGAAAATTTTATCAAAATAAATCTAAAAAAAAATACTCCTTACTAACAAAATTTATGATGAATCAATCAACATTTTTCTCAATCGTAACATATTGCGTCGTGAAATTTTGGAAGCAAATTTTCAGAAGTAGAGAAAGATTACGGAGAACTTTAAGAGACACTAGGAATCTTGACGGTTTCTTTGTATGTGGATTAAAAAGAATAATATAAAATTCTAAAATTATTATTTTTACTAATATTTATAATTATAATAGTATTTTTTATCTTACATATATAATGGGTAGCGGGTATCCGTAAGTAATTGTCCAAACCCGACCCAAACCCGTCATGAGTTTGAATGTTAATACCCAAACCTGTCTCAAAACCATTTAATAATTTTCAAACCCGTTTCATTAGGATTTGGTAGAAATGGGTACCCGTAAAACCCCGACCTATTGACATCCCTAGATACACTCCATTTAAAATATATTTGGAAATTAAAAACTTATAAATTTCAGTCATCGACTTAACCGATTATGCCTCCAAAGAGAGCAATAATCTCCACCTATTACGTCTTCCAAAAATATAGCATCTAATTGTTATATTATTAATAAGATGTATCTCAAACACCACATTTTAAAATTGATTCCATTTTAATGCGAATCACATTTTTTATTTCAAGTATTGGAAGGTTGGCATTCGAATCCTACAAAATATAATTTTGGACAATATGCAATGTGAAATATCAAATAGTATGTGAGGATAATTCGGACTAGTCAAGCGGCAAAATATGGGGAAATTTTGATTTGACAAGAACAAAAACAAAAGCTAGTAGCTTAGTTTAGTTTAGTTTAGTAGGCCAAACCAACTCCTAAAAGTTATTAAAGCAACTCTCTCTCCTCTCTCTCTCTCTCCACTCACATTCACTGAAAGACTAACGCACTCATCACCAAATGTAGAAAATCAGAGCCCTTAATTTCCCCATAAATTCAAAGGTATGGATTTTGCCCTTTGCAATTATTGACATCAACTGTATTCTTGCTCTATGCATATGCGAAGTTGATAATAGTTATTACTTCTATGATCTGAAATTTCCACGCCCTTGTTAAATTTTGTAGGTTCTTTTTTTTTTCCTTCTTTTTATTGGAAAAGGGGCCTTTGATATTTTTTTGTTCTGCGACATGAGCAAAGAAAAAGAGAAGCCGGAGCCTCTGGATTTCTTTATTTGGACTGTTGAGGTAATTCTTGAATTTGTTTTGTTGCTCTTCTCTTTTGGAGGGTTTCGAATTTCTTTATTTGTTACCCCCTTAATTGGGTTTGTGCTATTCTTCTTTGGATCTTGTACTTTGTTGCTCAAGTTCTGATTTTTATTTTAATTATTTTGTTAAGTGTTATTTGTTCCTGTTGTTCAAATTCTGCTATTTGGTTGTTGAGAGGGGGGAGTACTAATTGTAATTTATGAGGTTGTTGTGTTAGTTCATCTGAGGGTTTGCTGAATATGTAATACAATTTTGTTTCTTTATAATCTTTTGGTTCCTTTTTCTGCTGAATGTGGGAATTTGGGTTGAAGGATGAATGCTTGAAACATGAATGTGCCCTATAACCATTTCATTTATGCTAATTATGAAGCTGATTGTGAGTCATTCTCTTTGTGGGTTTTCTGTGAATAAGCAAAGAAGGTTGGAGGTCTTCCCAGAGGCGTGAGGTGTGGCTTTGCTTGTTGCTATAATGCTATTTTCAGTGAGGTGTTTTAGTATTAGGGAATTGACTGTGCATTTATGGATTTCTGTCACTCGGTCTGAAGGCTATGTCTACTTGAAATATAGAATCTTGGTATAAACCCAGATTGACTTAGACGTTAGCCTGAGATTAGGTTCAATTTTATTCCTTATATCTTCTAAAGGCGAGCGCGATATAACTTGGCGAGGAGAGCTTCTATGGAAATGCAATTCAGTCTGCAAATGAATTTGTCATATTCCTTTTGTAGCAGTGAAATTGGTATTGTTTTCAGATTGTGCTATCCAGTGCCAGTGGATACACGAATGAGGTTGATGAGGCATGAATTTGTACAAAAGATAGGGACTAGTGAGCAAGTAGCTAGTTACTTCTGTTCTTGCCTTGTAGATAGGCTTTGGGTACTGATCTAATATGTGTAGCCCAAGGTATTTGTATGCGAGCCTTTAGGACATGCAATTAGGACTTCACAGTACATGTGCGTTATGCTGACAGTGGCCCCCGATACATGTCAGTCATTTCAGTTGTCATGGAAGTACTGTGGAGCTATATACCGATAATGATACCGTGCTTTCTCTTTAGATATTTCTGTTTACTATTATGGTGTCACTGTACGTGTGCTTTGTCAATATCTTATTGTATCAGCATGTAAAGTAAACGTGTTGAGGCCCTTTTCTATCGTTATCATAGGTGTTCTGTATCGAGCTTTTCTTTATATCGGCGTATTCTTCTTGTTTTTCTAACATCCAGCAATCAAGTTCCCTTGCTGATTTCTAAATGTAACTTCTTTTGATTCCTAACCTAAGTCATCAAATGTGATCCTTTTTGCCTCAACTTGAGGCCCTGATAGACTGAAATATGCTTATTTTATTCAGCCTGAAGAAGGAAAGACTCCTGATTTTTCTTTCTGTTAGTTTCCTTTTGGATTGAGTAATTGGAAGATGTAAACCATAATAATAAATGTTTGGATGAGCTCCTTGTATGATGCCTTTCATATCTATTACTCCCAATTTGATGTATTTTGTGATATTGGTTCATCTAAAACCCTTCTTTCAAATTATTTTCCCATATCAAATCCGTTAACACCCTGTTAAAGCTTTTTTAACTCATGCCATTCAGATTTTAGCATATGATGACATTTTCTGAACATTTCCAACTTGTGTTCGTTTTCGAGCTACAAAGTCATAAAACTGCTGTAACTAATTACTTTTCTACGAATAAAAGCAAAATGTATGTGGTCTTTTGAAGGAGCTAAATGAGAAAAAAAGAATGTAGGGAATTAAAGTATTGTTAAATAAAGAAACTTTCTGATGAATTTTTTTAATCTTTATGAATCTCTGCTTTGTAGGATGTTGGCCTGTGGTTGGAAGAAATAAATCTCGGTAACTATCGTGAAATATTCAAAGAAAATGGGGTCAATGGAGAGTATTTGGAAGGGATGTCAATGTTTACAACTGAACAGATTCTCCGGTTCATAAGGAAGTGCCACATGAAATGGGGGGATTTTATAACATTGTGCAAGGAGCTGAGGCGAATAAAAGGTCTGCCTCCTTCCCTCCCTCCTCCCTCCCTGTGTGTGTGCATGTGTGTGTGTGATATAATGTTCTTTAAAACTCTAGTTAAACACGTGTTAATCTGCATTCTGCAGCTTGTCAAATTAATCATCTCTTGTTTTGGTATGTTTTCTAGTTATGATCTCAAATATCACATAACTACTCGTGTGATGGCCAATTGTAACTCCAGGCTGAGAAACTCATCAGACTTCAATAACATGAATAAACATGCCGTGTATAGTCCCCGTTTATTAACATACTACCTGGATGGGAATCTAGAAACAATGTAAGACTGACATATGAAGATTTTAGTTCTCATTTTGTAGGTATTCTCATGATCATTCGATCTATAGATACTGGCTAAATGTGATGGATGATAATCAATGTATTGGTTGTAGTAGCTAGTTGGGTTTCAACGTTTTCGATGTTAAAACCACTTTTATGGAGATGAAATCATAGAATCAAAAAGTATAATCAATATGTTGGTATTGCCATGACCAGCAAGCTACAGTCATTTATGCTTCATCATTCTAGAAAATCCATCAACTACAAGCTTATGAATCCAGAAAAATGAGTGGCTTCAGGTGAACGATTATTGAGAGATAGCAACACAACATAGTAAATGAATTGAGGTGCTCAATTAACAATGAAAAACTCCGTCTTTCATTATATTGGCCTAATACGATAGTTTCTTGGGTTTTGGGAGGAGCCAAGCGTGGTGCTAATGAATCTATAATAACATATCATGTCGTTCATAAAATGAAATTACTGGGCAGTCCTGCTGTAACCTACTCCGCTTCTGCCTCGTTCCTCTAGTTAGCGACAGATTTGATCGTTTCACGATTTTTTATCTATCTTCTTTTCTTACTTGTTTTCAGCTCTTGGTCTACAGCACACACCTCTCTTGGAGACACCCTGTTTTTAATTTCCTTTTCTCATGTGAAATTGCAAATCTTGACCGATTCTTATCCTACACCAGTGGCGTGCTTGAAAGGGGAGCAAAAGGTACGGCGGCCGTGGTGGGCCCCAGCTTGTCTCTCAGTCGTATTCGTGAAGGCTGCGAAACGCAACAGGCAGTGTCGGGTGGTATCGTTGAAGCTGGAACCTTGATGTAGTAGATTTGCATTTGCTTGTGTGTATATGCATGTACCATTATTGTCTTAAATTTTGCTAAGCATTGTTGGGTTTTGGTTCTTCTCTGAAGAGCCTTTTCCTTGTGTCGAAGTTCACTTGTTTTGTTTGGGATTTGTTGAGGAAACGACGTATTTATACTATATAGACAAGATGCTTTGGTTCTTTATAACTTGTGTTTCCATACTTTGTGGAAGTTGCCTAAACCCTAAGTCCCTTTTGGGTGTAGTTGCTAGTTAGTTGATCCCATCGGGACCTCGACAGAAGTTATCAAATGAATGTCCACCTTAAACGTGTGTAAGTTGTGTCCTTCATTTCATTTTGTAGGTCGAAACGAAGTCGATTGGTGGCCCCTTTGAGTGCTTAATTCTATGGGGATGTTGTCGAAGCTCGACATAAGTTATCAAATGAACGTCCATCTTAAACTAGTCGATACGAAGCCGGGATGGTGCCCCTTTTTGGTTTTGGGTGTGGTTGCTACTTAGTTTCATCCAAAATTTATCAAATGAATGTCCATGTTAAGCGTGTATAAATTGTGCCAACATTGTCACTTAATGTACATTCTAAACGTGTATAAGTCGTATCCTCTTCTTAATAATGTATACTACAGTCTACATGCTTGATTGTATTGTCTCTTTGATACCTATTTTCTTATAAACAAGTGACAATTTCTGAAAATATTAGTACATGTTTTTTGGAAAAAATATTTCGAAAAAGGGGACTAAGATTGGCCAATGTAAAAGGTATTGCAAAAAAGTTTGCTAATTTGATTTACTTTCTAATATTAACCACATGAAAAACTTAGGTGGACTATGTAGTTCAATACTATTATGATTATTCGTTCACATGAAAACTAAAGTAGACTACATAATTGAGACAATGCCTTAGTTATATAATAATAAAATTGTGAATATTTTCATAAAATGAGCAAGTACTAAAAATTACACTAATGTTAGTTAACCGACATCAATAGAACTACCGTTGAAGAATTGGATTGACAAGAATGCCCTCCACACCACACGCACCAAAATGCAAAATGCAAAATTCAAAAAAGATGAAATGCGCCCTCCTCCTTCATATTCTTCTTCTTCTTCACTGAACCAAAAACCCTAAACACCAATTAATCCACAATTCCCCCAACTGTTGACATCCAATCACGTGCAATGTTCTCTCCTCCGGCGAAGAAATCCGGCTTAAGTGCTCGTAAAAATGCCTTTGATCGGAGAGACGAAGTCTCCACGCCGCTCGCCGAGAACCGGAGGCCGTTGCCCGACAGCCCCGCCGTCCCCAATCGCCCCGCCACCGGTACCCCCGCCCCATGGGCTTCTCGCCTTTCCGTCCTCGCCAGGTACTTCTCCCTCCGTATCACTTTGTTTTTCTTCATTTTTTCCCCCATTAATTCTTGCTCTTTTTATTGGTGGAATTGATGCTTTACTAGTTTCGTGTGTTGTCTTTGCCATGGCATTGTGGAGGTTAGAAGAATGTACAACTTCTGAGGTGCGGGGGTAAAGTACAACTTAATATGTGGCGACGTGTGCGACTATGGGATTGGTTACTTCAGATGGTGTGTGTATGTGCATATGTGTTTGCTATTATGCTGATGTGACTTCATATATTTTCTCCAGTAGTTGCTGATTTTTCAGATTGTTAAGTTATCTTTGTGTAGAAGAGGACTACTCCAGTCTGTATCAGTTTTTCCTCCTAGTAACAATGCACATATGGTTGTCTATGTAGTCTACGCTTGATAATGTGTAGCTGATAGCAAAATAGAGTCTGATAGGGACATCACTGATGCTTGACATGTTAGATACTGTGTTTTAGAAGGGTTTTTTTTTTTTTTTTTTTTTTTTTAGGGAGAAAAGAAGCTATTCATTAATTAAGTCATCGTGTACAATGTTTAGGAGCCAAGTAGGGAAACTCGACCTCCAAACCATTACACTGTCTAAAGAAGAAGCATAATTAGCAAGAGCATGCGCTACTTTGTTAGCCTCCCTCTTCATATGAAAAAAATTCTCCACCCGTCTAATCTTGGCAGTAGATATTGACTCCACAAGACCATCGCAAAGGATACTTTGTTTCCCATGAAACGCACAGCAAGGATTCAATCCGAGTAGACATGAACTTTGTTTTAGAAGTATTACCTGCATATTAGTTGACTATGTTTTGACTCATTGATACCTGCACCCATACTGTCCCTTGATTTAGTTGATGCTGTGTTTTGACTCAAAATGGTTTTCATTATTTTCTCCCAAGTGCATTTAAGAGTCCTTCTCAATTAGAGGCTCTTCCTGTTCATACTTCCAACTTCATGTACTCTTTTAACTCTGGATGCATACTCCTGTAAATTCCATGAGAGTGCAACTTGAGACTGTGGAACCATAATAGCCTCACTGAGAGCCGGATGCCTTTATCTTATCTCCAAAGTTCTTAGTTTAAACTTTGATGTTTGTTAGAAATGCAAGACTATAGTGTGGACTTGGAAATTTTATTAGATACCAAAGAATATTATCTATATGTAGTGATTTAAGTGACAGATCCATATTGTCTTGTCTTTTAGATGAAATAAAATGTATGGAAGATTGATATACATCTTATTCTCATCTGTTAGTTAAAGGAAAAGAATCTCAAGATATTAGAAACTGACTAAATGGACCTTGTTTTTAAAATACTCAGGATCCCGCCTGTGAAAAGAAGTGACAGAGGAGATGAGGCAGATAGTGTCCAGCCTGTCTATGTTGGGGAGTTCCCTCAAGAAGTACGTGATGCTCAAATCATGTCATCACAGAATCGTGTTCCTGGTTGGTCGTCCAGCAAACTTAGTCCCTGAATACATATAAATATTGATTTAATTTTCTATGATTACTAATACTAGCCCTTCTGGCAGCTGATACATCCATCTCTGGTGGAATGGACAAGGCGACATCTTTAGCTTGGATCATTTGTGGAAACAAACTCTTTATCTGGAATCACTTATTACCTGCTGCTTCAAGAAAATGCATCATCCTAGACCTTACTTCTGTCACATCAGAAAATGGAGAGATGGGCAAAGGTTATTCTCAGAGTAACAATTGGTTAGTTCGTCTTGTCCACTGGGATAGCTCAAAGAAAACTGGCAGCAAGGTGATTCAACAGCCCAGTTCTGCCGGAATTGTTATGTGCAATAAGAAGACCCGCACTCTAGTTTTCTGGCCAGATATGTATGATGCTAATAGGTTTCCACCACTCACTTGTGTTGCTTTTTCTGAGTTTGAAGCAACTTATTTACATCACAATGGACAGTCGATGTTAAGCAAGCAGCGGCAAAATGACAATTTTGGCAATAATTTTGGAAAATCAAGTTCCATCAACTCCTTGATTGCTTCAGCTATCCCTTCTGCCACCAAAAGCTGTATTGCTCTAGCATGTAGTTCTGATGGTGTGCTTTGGAGATTCCTATGCACCCCAACTGTTATAAAGCCTAACCAAATTGAGCATGGCATGTCAAGTACATTTTCTCGAGGAGGTGATAATAGCCAACTTGTGGCTACTAAGGGATACCCTAGGTCATTGATTTGGCACTCTTTTAGTCATTCATCAGATGACACTACTAAACAGTTCCTTCTACTTACTAATCATGAGATAAAATGCTTTGCAATGAAACTATCACCGGAGATTATTGTGTCAGAGCTTTGGTCACATGTGATAATTGGGACTGACGGTGATCTTGGTATCCAGAAGGATCTTGCTGGCCAAAAGAAAATTTGGCCTCTTGATTTGGATATTGATGCTGATGGCAAGGTAATAACTGTTCTCGTTGCTATCTTTTGCAAGGATAGGGTCACCAGTTCAAGCTACACTGAGTACTCTCTTCTGACCATGCAATATAAATCTGGTATTGATATTGCGAATCCAATAGGTGAGATAATATTAGAGAAAAAGGCACCTATCCAAGTGATTGTGCCTAAAGCAAGAGTAGAGGATGAGGAATTTTTGTTCTGTATGAGATTAAAGGTAGGTGGCAAGCCAGCTGGCTCTGCTATTATACTCTCTGGTGATGGTACTGCAACAGTCTCCCATTACTGGAGGAGCTCAACCAAACTTTATCAGTTTGACCTGCCTCATGATGCTGGAAAAGCTCTTGATGCTTCGGTATTTCCTTCTTCGGATGACAGTGAAGATGGAGCTTGGGTTGTGCTCACTGAGAAAGCAGGAGTTTGGGCAATACCTGAGAGGGCAGTTATACTTGGTGGTGTTGAACCACCTGAAAGAAGCCTGTCACGTAAAGGCAGTTCCAATGATAGATCTTCACAGGAGGAAAGAAGAATCTTTTCTGTTGCTGGAAACATTGCTCCAAGAAGAGCTAGTTCAGAAGCTTGGGATGCAGGTGACAGACAAAGGGCAGGCTTAACAGGAGTTGCACGCCGAAGCCCACAAGACGAGGAATCAGAAGCTTTACTAAGTCACCTTTTCCATGATTTTCTGTTATCTGGGCAGGTTGATGGTGTACTTGACAAACTGAAGAATTCAAGGGCATTTGAAAGAGAAGGAGAAATAAATGTATTTACCAGGATAAGTAAATCAATTGTTGACACTCTAGCTAAACATTGGACAACAACTAGAGGCCCTGAGATTGCTTTATCTCTTGCGTCGGCACAACTTGTTGAGAAGCAGCAAAAGCATCAAAAGTTTCTTCAGTTCCTTGCACTGTCGAAATGCCATGAAGAATTGTGTTCCAGACAAAGTATGAACTTCCAATCAAAATATTTTGCGGTTCTTTCTCCTTTGGCTTTTCTTGTAAAATTGGTGGTTATCTTTTCTAATTCGTAATTGATTGGTGTTCATTAATATGTCTTTAGAATCTTAAATCTGTCTGCCTTCTGTAGTGGATGAGGCTTCTCTTGTCCCTTAGTGCTGATGTCATCGTATTGTGCTCCAATTCTAATGATTTTGACGTATCAAATTTAATCTCTGTTCCAGGAGAATCTATGCAAACTATCATGGAACACGGAGAAAAACTTGCTGGCATGATCCAACTGAGAGAACTGCAGAATACGCTTAGCCATGAGAATGCATCTGCATCTGGACTTGGACCTTCTTATGGTTCAGATGCTCAAGCTTCTGGAGCTCTTTGGGATCTTATCCAGTTGGTTGGTGAGAGAGCCCGAAGAAACACAGTTCTTTTGATGGATAGGGACAATGCTGAAGTTTTTTATAGCAAGGTTTCAGATCTTGAGGAGGTGTTTCATTGTTTAGAGAGACAGCTAGAGTATGGCGTCAGCGGAGATATGCCGGCACCTGTTCAATTTCGTAGAGCTTGTGAACTCTCAACTGCTTCTGTGATGTTATTTCATGCAGCCTTTCAATATAAGAACGAAAATCGCATGTGGTACCCTCCTCCTGAAGGCTTGACACCATGGTACTCCAAAACTGTTGTTTGGAGTGGGCTATGGAGTGTTGCATCATTCATGCTTCATTTGCTCAATGAAATAAACTGCCTCGATGGTTCTGAGAAGTTCGATTTCTACTCAAATCTTGAACTACTCTCAGAAGTATTGCTTGAGTCGTATTCTAATTCTATCACAGCCAAAGTTGAACGAAAGGAAGATCACAGGACTGTATCAGAAGAATACTGGAGACGCAGAGATGCCCTTCTTGGTGCCCTCTATCAGCAAGTGAAGAGTTTCCTGGAAGCCAAACTACCTGTTAGATTCATTCCCCCTTTTGTTTCTGCATCTCGGACTTACGTGTTATTATCATTCCTTTAGAGAACACAGAAAATGGATTACGTGTTTTTTATTGTTGCAGGACGCAGCTGAAGAATACAATGATACTAAAATGACACTTTCTTCAAAATTATTGTCAATTGCAAAAAGACATGAGGCCTATCAAACTATGTGGAGTATATGCTGTGAACTCGATGATTCTGAACTCCTCCAAAATCTCATGGTATGAATCTGAAGCATTGTTTACCAGTATTGCTGCAGTGCAGCATTTCTACTTGCAATAGCAAAAGATTGGCTCTACTAGGCATGGTTGCTGTTCCAATGATTGTTTATGCATTTTTTTATTTGCCATATTATCTTGTAGTGAGGTTGGATATATTTTTCTGTGGCATCATTCAAAATATCTGCTCAATCATCTCCTCCCCTGCGTTTTTTATCTAATTAAAATCATATCTTTTGTAGCATGAAAGCATGGGACCTAAAGGAGGTTTCAGTTGCTTTGTCTTCAAACAGTTATATGAAAGCAAGCAACTTTCAAAGCTTATGAGACTGGGTGAGAAGTTTCAGGATGAGTTAGCTACATTTCTGAAGCATCATCCTGAACTTCTGTGGCTCCATGAAGTGTTTCTTCATCAATTTTCCTTAGCTTCTGAGACTTTACATGCATTATCTCTTTCTAAGGATGATAGATCAGTTTCATCTATAGAGGAGAATGAAGCAAGTGGCTCAAGGTGTCAATTAAGTTTGGCAAGTAGAAAGCATTTTCTGAATCTTGCAAAAATATCCGCTATGGCAGGTACAGTTTCCAGATACAACAGCATACGTCTAAAATCCTATCCTTTGAGCTCAATGCATCCTTTTGTGGCATAAAGTATGCTGGAGTGTGTTTTTTTGACAAATTAACCATCCCTGTCTGCATGTCAAAACCTATTTGATGAGATTGGAACCTACGAGTCTTCCTTTTATTTTTGTTGCTGTAAAGAATGCGGTTGTTGCATTTAGAACAACTGTCTTGAGTCCATTTGCACAAATATCTGGCTGTCTGATGAGCTAGAGTTTATGTAGGTGTTCTATGATTAGAAATTTACTTAGCTGATTCAATTATGGTTATAGCAAGTTTGCAACTCTGAAATGGATACATGCAATTTGTTAGCAATGCAAAAAGGAACAGAACCATGAGCATGACTATACAATTTCTTGTGATTTGTAATTTTTGAGTTAAAATATCATGACTATGTAGTTATTTAAAAGAGTAGGGATTTCATTACAGTCTATTAGATATTTCTCTGTTTTCCTTGAGCATTTGATTTGTCAGATCGGTATTTTTGGTTTTCTTGACTGAATCAGTTTGACAGAACAAAAATACTTAATAATGTGTTAGTATAATTATACAAAAAATTATTTTTGCAATTACCCCTTAGATATTATATTAATGCCAGTGGTACATCCATACTTGGACATTTATATTTGGAGGTTTCCATCCTGAGATGCTCTTACTGTGGGACTTTTAGGAATTGAAACGGGAGTCATAAATTTAGTACAGTGTTTACTCTATTTGGCACCACCTTCCGTAACATTCTTTTCCTTTACCTTAAATCGCGATGTCTGCTTGAAAATTATCAGGAAGAGATGTTGGCTATGAACTAAAGGTCAAGCGGATTGATGCAGATTTAAGCATTCTACAGCTACAGGTATGCTAATTACATGTTTTCTCCGCTGAAAATTTGAATTAGGTATCTAAAGTGCTCTTAATGTTTGATGTTGGTTAAAGTGTCTCATTGACTCTAGCGTGACATAAAGTTTCTGTTCTGATTGACATATCCAATAGTTTAGGCCTTTAGGCTGATGACTTCTGGAAGACCTGGATGTTGATGTTCTTTGGCCAGAACAACCCGTAAACCTTTCTTTGTTGGTGCAATTTTATGGTTTCTGCTTGTGTGATGGATAATATTTATCTCCATATGCAGTATATTAAACAAATATATTCCTCTCAGGGGCGTTTACTTTGGGTGATAGGATAGATAGATAAAAATAGTATAGGTTAATCCACCATTTACTTTGATGGATTGCTTATTTTTTAGCTTGTTTGATCATCTAATCCTTCATATAGTCAATCCTATGTTTTATCAATATATCCTATCAAGCAAAGTAAACCCCCCCTTGTCTCTGGATGTCTATAAAGCTTCGGAAGAGATTTTATTTTTTTTTTTTTCATGTTGCCAGTGTAAATTGAATAACCGTTTATTTTAGCCTGTGGTACATTAGATGTTTGGCTTCTTCCGAATTCTGAAAATGTGGGTTACTACTACTACAAGTGAAATCCTTCAGCATTGGCGAACTTAAGTTGATCTCTTGAATGCCGTCCAAGTTATACTCCAGCTTCCCAACTTCTTTCACCCTTTTCTGTGTTCTGTTTTTTATTGGTCTTGATGCTAATTTAAATCTTAATTTGTGTATTCCTACAAAGAACCTGAAACCACAGCGGTTGAGTATTTCAAGGTAATGCTACTTTCCTTCTTTTACAGGAAGAGATATTCAGGCTTCTACCAGATGAAGAAAAGCAATCAATTGAAGAAAAGCTTCTTCCTCCAATAGACCTCATTGAGTTGTGTCTAAAAATTCAACACAAAGAGCTGTCGTTGCGAGCCTTTGATCTTTTTTCATGGACCAGTGCCTCCTTTCTTAGAAGTAATACTAGCCTATTAGAAGACTGCTGGAGAAATGCTGCAAATCAAGATGATTGGGAGAAACTCTATCAAAGGTCCGTGACAGAGGGATGGAGTGATGAGATGACAATGGAGGAACTCAAGGAAACCGTTATTTTCCAAGCTTCCAGCAAGTGTTATGGACCTGATGCAGAAACTTTCGATGCAAGTAGATTCGACGAAGTGCTCCCACTGAGGCTGGAAAGTTCTGAACATCCAAATTCAAGGTACACGAATTCCTCTGTTGAAGCTGTCCTGATGCAGCACAAGGATTATCCAGAAGCCGGCAAGCTGATGCTGACAGCGTTGATGCTTGGGAGCGTTTGGGATGCTTCTAGCCTTGATAGTTCCCCAACAGGAATGGACTACGAAGGTTCTTCCCCATTGAAGTGAAACTGTATTACTAGATGCTTTGTTAGATTACTATAGTTGAATCAATTAGTTCTTTCATCATGAGGGGGTTTTCTTGATTCATTACCTACATTCAACATAGTGCATTGAGTGACAAATTAGGGGTGCAGGTTTGATAAATCCACTGGAGTAGTTTCTCTCTATCTCTCTACCCAAGTGGATTTCAAGATTATGTACAAAATCTCAAAGTATCGAGCTTCAGAATTTTTGTTTCTTAAATGTAAAGCTTTGCATATTTGGATATTGATTTTGATACTAGGTCCCTGAGTGTGTGTGTGTGTGTGTGTGAGAGAGAGAGAGGTGTTAAATTTCCAGGTGTCCAACGTCTGATTGTGGGATGAGGAATACGTGTGCAAGTGTGTGTCTGAAAGATGCTTAATTGGATAGATTTGTAGTTTTGTACCAATGGCATGCAGATTTTGAGTGCCAGGTGGCAAAACGAAGACCTCGGCTTCTCTTGAGAAAAATCCAGCAGGAAATCTTGATCCTCATAACTGACCAATCAGCTCATGCTGACGTGTAGATATTGTGATCCAAAATTTAATCTCATTTTCCATATATAACCCCTCTCCTCCTCCACTCCTAAACCATAACATCCAACGACTAAAATCGCACAACATAACTCGCAGCTACTAGAAAGAGTCTGAAGCAAAAATGGCAACTTCAGCAATCCAACAATCTGCATTTGCCGGCCAGGCAGCTTTGAAGCCACAGAATGAGCTCGTCCGCAAGGTCGGCAATGTTGGCGGCGGCCGCTTCACCATGAGGCGTACCGTTAAGAGCTCTCCCCAAAGTATCTGGTAATTCTAAACTTGTAACACTATTTTTTTTTTGTAATTATAATATTAAATTTAAAGATCCCATTATGATGGACTCGAATATGAGAACACATGCTGACAAAAGATTGATTAAGTGTGACATGAAATTGTAATGGTATTTTTGACTAGCTAAGGAATAATTTGATTTTATTAAACTTGGTCTTGGTTTGTAAAACAGGTACGGAGCAGACAGGCCCAAATACTTGGGCCCATTCTCGGAGCAGACCCCATCATACCTCACCGGGGAGTTCCCCGGCGACTACGGTTGGGACACTGCTGGGCTGTCGGCCGATCCCGAGACCTTTGCTAGGAACCGGGAGCTAGAAGTGATCCACTCCCGTTGGGCCATGCTCGGCGCATTGGGTTGCGTGTTCCCCGAGCTCCTCTCGAAGAACGGTGTCAAGTTCGGAGAGGCCGTGTGGTTCAAGGCCGGATCACAAATCTTCTCCGAGGGCGGGCTCGACTACTTGGGCAACCCTAACCTGATCCACGCCCAAAGCATCTTGGCTATATGGGCCAGCCAAGTTGTCCTTATGGGCTTCATCGAGGGATACAGAGTCGGAGGCGGCCCACTCGGGGAAGGCCTCGACAAGGTCTACCCCGGTGGGGCCTTCGACCCGTTGGGCCTGGCTGATGACCCAGAGGCATTTGCTGAGCTAAAGGTGAAGGAGCTAAAGAATGGAAGATTGGCAATGTTCTCAATGTTTGGCTTCTTTGTGCAGGCCATTGTTACTGGAAAAGGCCCAATTGAGAACCTTTATGACCATGTGGCTGATCCTGTGGCCAACAATGCATGGGCCTTTGCCACTAACTTTGTTCCTGGCAAATGAGGATCTGCAAAACTGTGGAACTTGACTTGTACCTTTCATGATCAAATGAGGAAATGTGTTTGTGCAATTGTGCTCTACATTTTCTTGTCTTTCTTATGCAAATTTTACTACTTTATGATTATCAACAACATACTAATAACAATTTACTTTCGAAAAAAAAAATTAAGCTACCATCCCTTAAAAAAACTAACAAATAAATAATGTAAATAATAAACACTCCCTTTGTCTCATTAGTAATGACAAGTTTATATTTTAGAGAATGGCATAAAGTGATTTAAAAAAAATAAAAAATAGATATGAACCACAACTTTTAAAAAAATAATTATTTCTATTTAATTAAAATGGAATATGAACCACTATTAATAGACGGAGGGAGCCATGAAATATTGAGGGAAGGTAATATATCTATTCATAACAATTCGTATGAAAATTTCTTGTTACTTACTATATAGTATTGCGGAGAATAAAACTTTAGATTGACATTTTGGAATTTGGATCTAATCTACTCCACCAACATGTTAACGCACATTATTTTGTCATGAGAGTTGATAGATCTAGGGTTTGCGAAAGTAGCTAAGAGAAATAATAACACGATGACACAAGGATATACGTGGTTCGATCGATGTGATCTAGGTCCACGGGAGAGAATATAGAGAGCTTTTATTATGCTTGAGAGTACAATGAGTGTTCCAAATTCCTTACACCTCTAATCTTGCATCTATTTATAAGCCTTGAATTAAGCCCTAATCCTTCTAGGGATCGGACTCCTTATACATATCTAGTTTCTTAATACATGCATATCCGATTCCCATTCGTAGTAGAATTCTATCTTCTCCCAAAGTAGGGTTTCGTTACTTGGTCTTCAAGGCAGATGTTAACTTTATTTGGGCCGAACCCTGTGGGCCGAGCTTTAATATATAGGCCCAATTAGCCTTAGGTCGGGCCCAGGATGAGGCCGGTACTATCACATCCCCCCCCCCAAAAAAGTAAAGAAGACATGTAGACACAGACTATGAGGTCTAATTATTCGAGGTGATTGATCGCGCAAATCACCTATGCGAGCTGAAGTTCCGATCTGATGTTCCGAGTTGAAGTATCAGGTAGCAGCCGTGTTCAGTGGTTTAGGTAGGTTAGTAGACACGGCCCATACCCGATGTAGAGGGCGGGAAAAGTAATGGGCTATTTGAATTTTGTTGAGAGACGGTACATATTCCGAGAAGGGCGGGCCCGCGTTCACACGTGTCAGATGCAACAGCGGGATTCAAATGTATATTCACAGAAGTTGAAACGTTTCTTCCCCTATCACATTATTTCACATCCGCCGTCGTTAGCAGAAAAAGCTCTTGCTCAGAAAAGTGTTATTCTTCCCCAAAATCCCCAATTTACTGTTCCTGTACTGCCGGTGCTCACGCCGTTTGTTCCTCTACTCACAGTTGCAAATCACCCGCCGGAGCATTTACCTTCTTTTTAACAAGTAAGTATGGCTTCCCATTCTCAATCTACGAGGGTTAGTGGTTCTCCGTTGGCGAGTGCCGTCGATAGCTATGTAGATTTTAGGATTTTTTCACTAGGATCCTCCCTTTCTGTTGAAACTTTGACAGTGCCCCGGTGTGTAGAGGGGAAAGTGGCCGATTACCCCTCAACCTTAGACGAGTCTAGGATAAAGTTCCTCGCCCGGTCGTATAATTTTCCCTCTAATGTCGACCTGATAGAACCTCGTCCGGAGGATAGGGTGTGTTCGCCTCCGATGGGGTTCGTTATCGTCTATGAGGACAGTTTGCACTCCGGTCTTCGTCTACCCCTCCCTGAGCCGTTTGCCCAGCTCCAGAAGAAACTTGGTTTAGCTTTGGGGCAGATAATGCCTAATTCTTTTAGGCAATTTACTGATTTAGGCGTGGCAGGGATTCGTGAGGGTCACCAATTATCAGCCGAGCTCATTCACGAGCTCTTTATCTTCAAAAAATCGGTGGACTGGTACTATGCCGCTGCCCGTACTGAGTTCAAGGGTCGAACTCAAAATAAAGTAGAAAGATGGCATTCGAAATATTTTTTTTGTCGACATGATAGTTTAGTCGAGCATATGTGGAGGGTTGGTAAGCCTTTTACATGGGTGGGATGCGAGGTGGATAAGGATCTGGAGGCTGCTGTTAAAGCAATGAGGAACTGTGGCCCCTTCGAGGGGAACTATGACGAAGATTCCTTAGCTGAGGCGGGGTTGAGCCCGTTTGAGCCCCAGAGGATGGTGGATCCTGCAACGGGTGAGACCCCGCTAGTGCTATTAGGATTGTGATGTTTTTGTTCATTAATCATCCTAACTCATCTCATGCTTTGTATTGCAGTGAAGTTCGGGAAGATAAAGGGAGTCGATGCCAAGGCCGCAGCTCGAGGGAGTAAGAGGCCAAGGTCGTCAGGCCGATCTGCTTCTTCGTCTGACCTGGTTCAGCGAGCTGAGGTAACAGATCCTACCGCGACAGATGTTCGCTCTCCTTCCGCCAGTCCGCACAAAAAATCAAAAGTTCAGGATATCATCGAGGTCTCGGGTGGTGATGGGAGCCCGGTAGCACCTTCAATAAGGCTGGAGGATCTTCCTTTTCCTGAGGTAAAGATTTATTGCTTTCGTTTTTTATCTTCCGGTATTTCTGCCCTATGCTTTTATTTTGTTTTACTCCGCTTTTTCTTGTAGAGCCTCGGTAGGGTGATGAGATGGCTAGAAAATGGCGTCGGGCAGATGTCGACTCGGCATGAGGACGAGAAGAGTCAGTACTCCGATAGGCTGACTTCGACCAAGGCTAAGCTGAAGAAGGCTGAGGGAGAGCTGGTCAAGGCCAGAGAGGAGGTGAAGACTCTCAAGTCCGAGCTGGCCGCTCAGCTTGCTAAGGCCGAGGTGGAGGCTGAGATAGCCCAGAAAATGTTTGAGGCCGAGTTGAGCGCAGCTAAAGACAGGGAGGCCCAGCTGGCAGCTGGTCAAGGCGAGGTCTTACGGGCCTTTACAAAGAGGCTTCTATTGTCGGAGAGCTTCTCCGGCCTGGCCAATGAGTTGGCTGGGCTTATCAATGGAAACTACGCCTTGGATGCTTTGGAGGAGGCCGCTAGAGAATTTCCCGGCTTGGATGCTTCCAAGTATGGCTACGAGCGCCTAGAGGAAGCGGCTCTCCTTTCTCGGTACGCCAGCGTGATCCGAGATCACCTCAACCAGCTACCTGTCCTGGACGACCTCGTCAGCTCGTCTGTGCTGCTATCCGCCGAGCAGATTACTGCCTGCCCGATAGATCGGGACTCCACCCTGGACGCGGTCTTCGATGCTCTTCCTGATGAGGCCGAAGAAGAAGGCGAAGCCCACGAAGGGGAAGTGGAGGAGGAACGGGAGGCCGGGACTGGTGAAAATCTGACCTCCAACAAGGATGTGGAGGACCCCCCCTCCGAGCAGCCACCTTCTCAAAATAAGGAGGTCGGCGATGTTTAGTTTAGTTGTTTTTTTTTTTTACATTGTATATTTGTACTGAACATCCTCGAATCAATGTATTTGTTTTCCTTTTCTTGAGTGTAGAGCTTGGATTCTGTCGGTGTTTCTACTTTGCACATTCAAATAGCTCTCCTTTCACAAGACCTGGTTGACCAACGGTCCATTGCTCAGCAATGGAGGGAGAAATGCCGCTGAGCTGAGGAGCTTTTCGGCAAAAAGTGTACTCTACTGAAATCCCAAGAAGCCGAGCTGAAGGGATGGCAGATGAAGTTCGAGGCACTTTGTGAGGAGGTTGAGGTCAAGCGGCTTGCTTTTCAAGAAAGTACTGACTTGCTTTATGCTAAACTTCTTCAGGCTGAGGAAGAGTTGGAAGTTGCCCGAGGTCGAGCTAGCCGCATTCCCAAGGATCACGAGAAGATCACCGAGGAGCATGCTGAATATGAAGATATTATCCGTCGCGGCGGTGGTATCACCATATCCGAGGCGGAATTAAAGGCGAAAGAGGACTTGGAGCAATATCTCGAGCTGAAGGAAGCACTCGGGTCTGAGTCTTTTGGGCTTCAGGGTGCTTTTGACATGCTGAAAGAGAGTGCGGGCAGGTATAAGTGTATTTTGGACCGCCGACCCAAGTTACGTGCGCTTCTAGCAAATGGCGCGGGCGCGGCCATTCCTTCTTCTTCTCGGACAATGCCTGCCCGCGAGGTGAAAACGGTTTCGCGGGGACTTCAGGTCAGCCCGAGCCAAGGTAGGCGAGCTGTTGGGCGAGGTTCGGCTACTCCGCGAGGTCGGGGCTTTCCTGCTGGAAGAAGTCGAGGTCGGGGACGGGGCCGAATTTCGATTGATGATCTCTTGGGGCCTTCCTCATTTGAGGAAGATTGGCTTAGCTTTAGCAAGAAACGTCCTCCCCCATAGATTAGCTCGATTCTGCCTGTAATTTATGTACACACAGACTGTTCCAAGTAGTTAGAAATAAAATATATATATATATATATATATATTGGGTTTTTGAATTTTCCTGTTCTTCGTGAAGATTGCTTCCTTGGTTTATTTGCGTGTTGCATCTTTTAGGGAGTTGAACTCGGACCTCTTTGTATTGACAAGGGAACCATGGTTCGGACCTCGTATTTTATCCTCCCGAGGGAACCTGGTTCCGACCCCAGTTGAGAACTAATTATCCTTAGGAGGGAGTTTGACTGGGACCTCGTGGGATCTTCCTTTTTGGAGGGAGACGAGCTCGGACCTCGGAAAGGGTTTCCTTTGCGCATTATAGGATATTATTACCCCATGTCGGGTCATTACTGACCACGCAAGGGAACCGTAGTTCGACCTTATGAGGGGATTTTTGATGTTATGGACACTTCGTATAAGCAAAACAAAAGACTCAAGATGCAAGATAAAAAAGAAATTTTATTAAAAATGACCAAAAACAAAAAAAAGAGTTTTGACGAGCTCGTTAAAAACAAAACATTAAAGACAAAAAGAAAACCTAAGACTCTATATGCAAGACTTTGCTGCTTATACGAAGAATCTCTTTAGATGGGCGATGTGCCACGTTCTGGGTATTAGCTCACCCGAAAGATAGGCGATTTTGTAAGCTCCTTTGCCGAGGACTTCGTGTACTCTGTAGGGCCCTTCTCACGTGGCTTCGAGCTTGCCGAGCTTCTCTGAAAGGCTTATCTCATTGTTTCGAAGCACAAGATCACCGACCTGGAACTTGTGGGGTTTAACCCTTTGGTTGTAATACCGAGCCATCTGCTGTTTGTACCGAGCTTCTTTTATGCTGGCTTGTTCCCTTTTTTCTTCCAATAAGTCCAGGTCGGTTCGGCGCTGTTCTTCGTTAGCTTCGGTGGAGAAATTGATAGTGCGGGGGCTGGGTGCTCCAATCTCGACAGGTATGACTGCTTCTGACCCGTATACTAAACGGTACGGGGTTTCTCCCGTTGGAGTTCGGGGTGTAGTCCGGTACGACCACAGGACGTTTTGGAGATTGTAGATCTACTCCGTTTTCTCCTTTTCTAGGCGGGCCTTGAGTCCGTTCACTATTGTCCTGTTGGTGACCTCGGTCTGGCCATTAGTTTGAGGTCGGTTGACCGAGGTGTACTTTTGCTGGATATTGAGTCCTTCACAAAATTCTCGGAATTCTCTACTCGTAAATTGCGTTCCATTATCCGAGATGAGGACTCTTGGTACTCCGAACCGGCACACGATGTTTTTCCAGACGAAGTCAACGGCTTTCTCACTTGTGACTTTTGTGGAAGGTTCAGCTTCGACCCACTTGGTGAAGTAGTCGACGGCGACTATTAGAAATCGTTTTTGCTTTGGTGCCGGGTAGAAAGGCCCTACGATGTCAATGCCCCACTCCATAAATGGCCACGGGCTTTGCATAGTAGAGAGGTCGGTCTGGGATAGTCTCGTCACTCTGGCATGTAGCTGGCATTTCAGGCACTTTTTCACGAACTCTTCCGCATCTTTTGCCATTGTTGGCCAATAGTACCCCCATCGCATGATTTTCTGAGCTAGCACCCGAGCTCCAATGTGGCTTCCGCACGATCCTGTGTGTACTTCATTTAATATGTAGTCTGCCTCCTTTGGTCCAACACATCTTAGGAGAGGCTGTAAGTATGACTTTCGATAGAGGACCCCTCACTCGAGGACGTACTGCGTGGATCTAGCTAGAATTTTTCTAGCCTTCGTCTTGTCCTCGGGCACTTCCCCGCTCTCCAAACATCTTATTAGGGGGTCATCCAATTTGGGTCATCCTCTATGATCGCATTGACTTCTGCCTCTTCTATACTCCTATTTCGGACTTCTTCTACTAGCGTCGAGCTGGTCGGGGAGTTCGCCAGCTTGCTTCGTCAGCTCAGGTATTTTGGCTTCTGGGAATGCGAACTATTTTGAAGAACTGAAAAGACTGTTCAAGGAGCTTGACCTTCTCCAGGTACTTCTTCAACTTCTCACTTTTCGCCTCGTATTTCCCTAACACATGGTTGACCACGACTTGGGAATCACAATGGGCTTGGACAGCTCGGGCCTGGAGGGTTTGGGCGAGACGCAGTCCGGCAATGAGAGCTTCATATTCCGCCTCGTTATTCGTAGTGGAGAACTCGAATCGCATCGAATATGTTAATTCCTTTTTCTCCGGGCTGATGAGGAGTATGCCGGCTCCACTTCCTTTCTTTCCTAAAGCTCCATCCACGTACATCTCCCAGCAGTCCGGGGGTGTCTTCTCTGGGACTTCCTGGAGTTCGGTTTTGGCTTTGATTTCTTTTGGTTCATCGAGGTCCTTATACTGAGCTTCTACAAGGAAGTCTGCCAGAGCCTGCCCTTTTATAGCTCGACGGGGACCGAACGATATAGAATGCTCTCCTAGCTCGATTGCCCATTTCGCGATCCTTCCTGAAGCTTCCGGTTTAGTAAGAACTTGCCGAAGTGGTAGATCGGTCAAAACTTGTATTGGGTGAGCTTGGAAGTAGGGTTTTAGACGCCGAGCTGCGTTTATCAGGGCTAGGGCGACCTTCTCAAGAGGCTGATACCTCGTCTCGGGGTCTTTTAGAACTCGGCTGACGAAGTACACTGGTAGCTGCCGATCTCCTTCGTCTCGGACCAACACTGCACTTATCGCTTCCCCCGATGCTGCGAGGTATAGAGAGAGGGGTTCTTCCTTTTGGGGGACTGACAAGGTTGGTAAGTCCCTGAGGTGGCGCTTGAGCTCCCCAAAGGCTAGCTCATGCTCTGGTCCCCATCCAAATTCCGGTGCCTTCTTGAGAATTTTGAAGAATGTGAGATGTTTCTCGGCAGCCTTGGAGAGGAAACGACTTAGCGCGGTTATACATCCTGTCAACCTATGCACGTCGCGGATAGTTCGGGGTACCTTCATCTCCTGCACGGCTCTAACCTTCAGCGGGTTGGCTTTGAGACCTTCTGGCGAGATCCAGCACCCTAAGAATTTTCCAGATCGCACGTTGAAAGTGCACTTCTTTGGGTTCAGCTTGAGGTTCGCCTGCCTTAGTATGTTGAGCGTAGTTCGTAGGTCGCTCACCGCCGAAGCCTCTTCTTTACTCTTGACGACAATGTCGTCTACGTATACTTCGACAATCTTGCCGATATGATCTCGGAAGAGGAAATCGACCATTCGCTGGTATGTCGCCCCGGCATTCTTTAACCCGAAGGGCATATATTTGAATGCAAAGACCCCGAAGCTTGTTGCGAAAGCTGTCATGATCGCATCTCCCTCATCCATTAGAACCTGATAGTATCCATTGTAGAGATCGAGAAAGCAGAATACTTCGTGTCCCACTAAGGATTCGATCTTTTCATCGATGTTGGGGAGAGGATAGCAGTCCTTCGGGCAAGCTTTATTGAGGTCGGTGTAATCTACACACATCCCCCACTCTCCTTCTTCTTTCTTTACCACTACCGGATTAGATAGCCAAATTGGGTACTTGACTTCAAACAGAAGCCCTGCTTTCAACCATTGCTGCACCTCGTTGTAGATAACTTGATTTCGTTCGGCAGCAAATGATTGCCGTTTCTGCTTGACCGGGGTTGAGTTCGGGTTAATGTTAAGCTTATGCGTAATGATTTCCGATGACACCCCCGTCATGTCTGTTGGGGACCAGGCGAAGACGTCTTGATATTCCCTAAGGAGCTGGATTACTTGCATGCGAGTTTGAGGTCCCCCTGCAAAGCCGACCTTGACGACTTTCGCTGGATCTGTTTCGGATAAGGGAACCTGTTCCGCCGAGGTGTCTGGGATCGACGTCGTTTCTTCCAGCTCCTTGGGATACTTTGATTGCTACGCCTGTGGTTGACCTCGGAGAGCAACCTGCATGCACTCCTTGGCCTTTATCTGGTCACCTCGGACAGTAAGGATTCCAGCCGAGGTCGGAATCTTTAACAGCAGGTGGTAGGGCGAAATGATGGCCCTGACTGCATTCAGCCAATCCCGACCTAGTATGATATTGTAGGGGGAGTTCGCTTTAACCACGTAGAACTGAATCAGTTTATTGACGCTGGTCGGCGGGCTGCCAATGGCAACATCGAGCGCGATGGTCCCTTCAGGTCGCGTCTCGTGCTGTGTAAAGCTCTTGAGGGGCAGGGGCGTGGAGTTCACCCGAGCTGGGTCGAGGCCCATCCTATCCAAGCAGTGTTGGAAGATGATACTCACGCTGGCCCCACCATCGATGAATACGCGATGGACCATCTTGTTGGCCACTCCGACCTGTATCACCAGGGCGTCATTGTGTGGTGTAGCTGTAGGTACAGGATCATCCTCAGAGAATGTGACTGTTTCTCCCTTCTTGAACCTCTTCTTCGTTTGCTCCTCACCCGATGGGACTGGTGGTCTGCGAGCTTCTGCCTTCAACTTAGTTTTTGTCATCCCTGGGGGTAGTCCGGTGATGGTGGAGACCACTCCGTCGTACTGTGGTGCGTTGTACTGAGGGTCGTCATTATTCTCGTCTTGATCGACCTTAGCTCGCTTATTGTTTGGGGCACAGCGACCCTGTCCTCCTTTCCGTTTTCCTTTCCTGTTTTTCTTCCCCCCGGCTTCGTATTTCTTCAGAGTTCCCTCTTGGGCTAACCTCTCTATCTGTTCCGCGAGGTCGCGACAATCCTCCGTGTGGTGCCCATGGTCGTCATGGAAGGAGCAGTGCTTGTTTCTGTCCCGAGGTTTAGACCCTGACATAGGACGTGGTTTAGTGAACCAGTCCTCGTGGAGTGCGAAGATCTCAGCATTCGTTTTCACAAAAGGAGGCCAATGAGACGGCTTTGGTCCCACCCGAGGTCCAAGCCAGGACTGGATAGGTCCTGATCCGAGCCGGGACTGGATAGGTCCTCATTGAAGGCGCTCGTGAGCACTTCTCCGATCACGATCATTCCGACCTCGATCACCTTCAGTTCTCTTCTTCTCGGTCTCTTCCCGCTTCAATCGGTCCGCATCTTGGCCATCAACGAACTGGTATACAATCCTCCACATCTCCTGAGCTGTCTCAGGTTTCTGTTTAGCGAGCTCCTGATTCAGGGACCCAGGAGCAACCCCATTTTCGGAAGGCCGAGATGAGGAAGACATCGTCGATTTTATCGACTTTCAAGCTTTCCTGCATGAATCTGGAAGCATACTCCCTTATAGATTCTTTGTCCTTTTGCTTCACCGATAGGAGGTAAGCTGTGTCTCGGCGAGCCTGAACCTTTGTATGGAATCTTTGCTTAAATATTTTTTCCAAATAGGTCCAGGACCCCACGCTGCCAGTTGGGAGGTTGTCAAACCAAGCTCGGGCATAATCGATCAGCATCTCGGGGAATAGCTTGCACATGTGTTCCTCTCTAAGGCCCTGATTGTGCATGCTGTACCTGAAACGCGTTAAGAAGTTAAGGGGGTCATCTAGCCCATTGTAGGCCGGAATGTTTGGCAATTTGTACACCGTGAGGAGTTTGGTGTCAAGCAGCTCGTCGGTGAACGGGCTGACAAGTCGAGCTGGTTCCTTTTCACGTCGGTGTTGATTGCTCGGGGGACTGCGACTCTCGCTATAGCTCGGACTTCGGCACCTTCTGGGGCTCCGAGGTCGCCTTGGGATATGATGTCGCCTGGGGCTCCGCTGCGAGCTTGGACTCTGACGTCGAACTGAACCCCGCCGGGGATCGTGCCTCTCCCTTAGCTCCGGTTCCTGCCTCTCGGTGTAGCGAGGAGCTTTAGGTAGGGATTTTTGCGTGGAACTCTCCCTAGCCTCGGGTATGGGAGACATCCGGGTCGTCGCGAGAAAGTGTTTGAAACGCTCCTTGTTCGCTTTAGCGAATTAGGCCGCGGCGTAGGTGGTGGCAAGGTCAAAGTCTCTGGAGAGATCATCCTCCTTCGACTCGGATTCCTTCGGCTCCGACTCGTCGTTGATTTCTTCGACGTACCCTTCTGGAGTATCACCCGTTCTGAAGGACTGTCCGTTATGTGTCCTCCGATGCCGATTTTGCGATGGGTTTCTCTGAGGGATGTACTCTAGCGCGGGCATCCCTTCGTAGGGATTTCCTTCTATTGGGTCACTGGTGTGCCTCTCCTTTGGAACCGAACTGCCTTTCTGGCGATTCTCCTTGCTTATGGGGCGGCTTTCTGCTTCGTTAGGATTCCCGCGTTGGCTTTGGGCCTCCCGCACGCTTTGTGATCGCGTTACCATCATAAATCAGCTACGAAAGAACCGTCGATCGTTCCCACAGACGGCGCCAATGATAGATCTAGGGTTTGCGAAAGTAGCTAAGAGAAATAATAACACGATGACACAAGGATATACATGGTTCGATCGATGTGATCTACGTCCACGGGAGAGAATATAGAGAGCTTTTATTATGCTTGAGAGTACAATGAGTGTTCCAAATTTCTTACACCTCTAATCTTGCATCTATTTATAAGCCTTGAATTAAGCCCTAATCCTTCTAGGGATCGGACTCCTTATACATATCTAGTTTCTTAATACATGCATATCCGATTCCCATTCGTAGTAGAATTCTATCTTCTCCCAAAGTAGGGTTTCGTTACTTGGTCTTCAAGGCAGATGTTAACTTTGTTTGGGCCGAACCTTGTGGGCCGAGCTTTAATATATAGGCCCAATTAGCCTTAGGTCGGGCCCAGGATGAGGCCAGTACTATCAAGAGTGTATTTGAGTCGTATGGCAAGCATATATTCTTTATTGTAATTAATTTTACATCCAACATGATAATATTTAGATTTGATATTTAGATATTAAATATTAATTAACACGTAATTTCTGCAAATTAATAAATAAAAAACTGACAAATGATACATAGAGTTAATTGTCGCCGTTTCTTTTACAAGTTTAAATTTGTCTGCGATTTCGACACGACTCTTGAGACATTTCAATAACATACCACCAATTTTTTTTCAATAATAAAACAACGTCGTTTCGACATCACACAAAGGACAAACTTTATATGGAACTTTGAGGATGTCATAATTGTTAGCCATTGAGATATTTTAAAAGTAGGATCGAAATTATGAATAAGTGTTAAACTTGTGATTTTTTTTGGACAATTTGACTTAATAAAAATATATTGAGTGTCTCAACATAAAAAATGCTCTAACACAAGCGACTTGTGAGCGCCACAAGTTGAGCGACCAAGTGGAGCTGACTTGTGAGCGCCACATTTCCACGTCAGACATTTTTAATTTTCTTTTATTTTTTAGTATCTATCTCTCCATTCCAAGCGCTATCTCTCTCTCCTTTCTCTGTGTCTTTTCTTTGGTTTCTAATTTATTTTTATCTCTCTTTGTTTCTTCTCGTCTTCCCCATCAGATCTACTCCATTTCTTTCTCGCAAATGGTTTTTTACACGTATATCTTCCTTGTCCTTATATTTATGAGACAATAATTTTTTTTCGACTCGCGCGCAAGTCCATCCAGTTGTCTTATGAAAGAATTAAGCATATTGTTATGCTGGTTAATTAGAGCCAACTATTGGCTGCCGGATTTCGTCCCGCAATTAGCAAAAGATGGATTCGGTAGTCACAGTGCTATGACTGGTAGCAGACACCTGTGTATAAATTCATTAAAAAAATTCTGGACTCCAAATATTTTCTGATCTTATTCTTCAATTTTTAAAAATTTCCTTTCTGATTTTTATTCTTTTCGCCATTTGCAATCTGTTCAAATTCATTCTTATTGATATGGAAATTCAACATTAAATGGAAGGGGGAGGAACAGTAAAAGATGAAGAAATTAGCAGGTTTTTAGAATTGGGGGGAGAGAAGATGAGGGAAATTTGCCATTGAATTATGGAGAGAACTCTTAATCTCGGTGTGGAAGAAATCCGCAATCAAAAACTCTTTATCTTCGTTTTGGCGAAGTTACTCAACCCGGTTGTCGAAGACTTTAACTACCTTTTCAACTTCAAATAACAAAAAAAATTTATCGGCATACGGATGACGAAAAGAACGATGAATTGGGGCAAAGAAAGAAATTGAGTAAATAGATGGTAGGTAAAGTAAATAATTTGACGCACAACGAGAAAAATAGAGAGAGAAAATAAAAGTAAAAAAATGGCTAAGGAATAGTATATTGGAATAGAGAGAGAAAATAAAAGTAAAAAAATGGCTAAGAAATAGTATATTGCGAGCGAAGGGAGAAAATAACGGCGAAGGGAGAAAATAAAAAATGTCTGACGTGAAAAAGTGGCGCTCACAAGTCGCTCAACTTGGCCGCCGAGTATATCAAAATCGGATATACTATTTCTTAGCCATTTTTTTACTTTTATTTTCTCTCTCTATTTTTCTCGCTGTGCGTCAAATTATTTACTTTACCTACCATCTCTTCACTCAATTTCTTTCTTTGCTCCAATTCATCGTGCTTTTCGTCATCCGTATGCCGATAAATTTTTTTTGTTATTTGAAATTGAAAAGGTAGTTAAAGTCTTCGACAACCGGGTTGAGTAACTTTGCCGGAACGAAGATTAGCTGTTGATGATTTAGAATTGGCTTTGGTACACCAAGATAAAGAGTTCTTGATTGCGCATTTTTTCCACACCGAGATTAAGAGTTCTCTCCATAATTCAATGGCAAATTTCCCTCATCTCCCCTTTCCCCAATTCTAAAAACCTGCTAATTTCTTCATCTTTTACTGTTCCCCCCCTTCCATTTAATGTTGAATTTCCATATCAATAAGAATGAATTTGAACAGATTGCAATGGCGAAAAGAATAAAAATCAGAAAGGAAATTTTAAAAAATTGAGGAATAAGATCAGAAAATATTTGGAGTCCAGAATTTTTTTAATGAATTTATACACATGTGTCTGCTACCAGTCATAGCACTGTGACTATCGAATCCATGTTTTGCTAATTGCGGGACGAAATCCGGCAGCCAATAGTTGGCTCTAATTAACTAGCATAACAATATGCTTAATTCTTTCATAAGACAACTGGATGGACTTGCGCGTGAGTCGAGAAAAATTTATTGTCTCACAAATATAAGGACAAGGAAGATATACGTGTAAAAACCCATTTGCGAGAAAGAAATGGAGTAGATATGATGGGGAAGACGAGAAGAAACAAAGAGAGAGAGAAAAATAAATTAGAGACCAAAGAAAAGACGCAGAGAGAGGAGAGAGAGATAGCACTTGGGGTGGAGAGATAGATACTAAAAAATTAAAAGAAAATTAAAAATGTCTGACGTGGAAAAGTGGCGAATTAACAAAAAGACTCGACTCTTCCTAAAACAATCACAAATTTAGTTCAAACCCACTTCCGTGGCGAATAAATCGTTGATCACATACAAGGGTCATCGTTCCCGACTAACATCATATGCATGCAACTCCAAAAAGATTGATTAGATTAAATATTCTCACACAAGACTCAAGACCTTCCGGCTATATTGGAAAGTATGTCCTATGTTCTAGATCACGTGCTAATTATCTTCTTCCGATCTCAAATTAACACATCAAATCATGTAAAATTGGTAGCTAAGCAATTAAGCAAACAATCAAACCAAGAACATAAGAAAGAAGAGAAGGTCGTAATTGATCAATTAATTAAGATTCAAATTCAATCATCCATCATTCCATCTACTAACTAACCTAGGATATAAGAAAACTAGCCACTCATAGTCATGGCAAAGAACAAATCAACACAAAAAAAATTCATAATTGAAAACAAAGAAAAACTATAGAAGAAATCTAAAGTCTTGCTCGCTTCAATCTTGAACTCTTGAATCTCTTCTTCAAATCTCCAAAAGCTCAAAAGAAAATAAAACTATGCTAAAAAATAATAAAAGAGAATAAAAGATGGTGAAAGATGAAAAAGATGTCTAGATGTGTTTTGGAGGACATATATATAGGTGGGGGGTACAAATTTGCATCCTAGTAGGGTTATAATACTACCAAAAATAAAAAGAATTGCAAAATAAGGAAAAATTCTCTTAATGGCCGAAATCTGGTGCTATCTCTGGTACTAGCGCGTCCGGGATGGCACCAGTCTGACAATTTTCTTGTTTTGGCTCGTTCTCCTTTGTTATAGCTCCGATTTTTTATTCATTTGAACCTACGAACTCCTATCGAGCTGAACTTTAAGCTTGTTATGCCCATTCCACTCAATTGTCATTCCTTTTTCCTGCCAATTCATCAAAACATGCATAGGAATATCAAATTTCATAAAATAACAACACCTAAGTGCAAACTCACACTACAAGAATTTCGCTTATAGACAACAGACATTTGGCGTGGTGTATATCGCAATCGTCTGTTGTCGTCGTTGTTGTCTATTTAAGGGCGGCGACAGACAACAGTGAATACTTGTTGTCTATATCCACATAGACAACAAGTGTGCGATGATAGACAACAGATAATACTTGTTGTCTAGTATGTCATAGACAACAGTCCCAACCTGTTGTTTATATTATGTTGTATATAAGAGTTTAAACAACAGGTTACGCCCGTTGTCTAATACATTGTCTATCTTAGTATAGACAACAGGTTGTGTCCGTTGTCTATTTTGAGATAGTGTGATTTTATAGACAACATGAGATACAACCTGTTGTCTATTATATCACAAAATTTGAAATATTTATTTTATTATATTCAGATTCTCTGTTATTAATACCAATATATATGACAAAATATAAATAATTAAACATCATGCAACCAAAAAATAGTCAAAATTCATTAATAAAAATTTGATTAATACCATAAAGTCAAACATCCCATTTTGTATCTCAAAAAAAGACATAACATCCGTTCTTGTTCGTGTCTCTAACTACATTTATAATCATCTACTAAAAAACCTCCAACTTAATCTCCAACCTTGAGCATTCACCACCAATGATCCAAGAAACTCAACCATTCAACTAGCTTCCGTCTACATGAACAAAGTAAAATGCAATGACTTTAAAATTTAAATCATTTAAGACCTCAAAAATATTAAAAGACATATATATATATATATATATATATATATATCAAACTTACCATCATCACTCTTATCAACAAAATCATAGACAAACTCGGCTCATTCTCTCCGAATTTCATCAATTTCTTCTTTGGAGTAATATCCTTCGAAAAACTATTAAACAAATAAAAGTAAAATATTCACCAATATGCCAAATATTTTAAATAATTATTCTTCAAATAATTTTGAAATTAAATGCTACTTTACCAATGTAGATAGTGGTTTGGGGAGATCACATCCAAGATTTTCAATAATATCTTTCATGTACCGCATTACATAGAATCCACATTGTAAGCCATCGGGTTGTTGACACTACATAAAAAGGTATAATGCGACTAACATCTAACATATAATATGTCTTCAATAAGTGTTAAATTTAAGTATTTCATACCATTATCACTTCCCACACTTGACTTTGCCTCCCCCTTTTTCCTTTGTTCGTATTGAATATTTTTATAGCCCTACACATATTGAAGTACAAATTAAAACAAATTATATAAGTCCTAACTTAAAAAATGATAGAACTTACGTTTCCGCGATGATCTTTATCTCCTTAAAATGAGCATGATTCCTCATTGGATCCAACACGTATGTAGTATCATTATGTGGGTCAATCACAAGAATGATCCAATGCCAACTAAAAAGATAGACATATTTAATTAAAAACATAACATATAAGCATTTTAACTATGCATTCGAACTAAAATATAAGCAGTCTTACGTACCCTACATTGCACGACACCAAAACAAGTTGATTAGGTAATGTATCACACATCCTACTCCCCAAAATACTCGCCTTTTCTGCTGCATCAACCTTCGGATTGTGTGATATGTCATACAGATCAACAAATTTGATTTTTTCAAGAAGTTTTGTATTCTCACATTCCTTATATAAGTGCCTACAAATTCTCCCCACAAAATTAGAAAAATTAACATATCAAGTATTAAAAAAATCAACTAATTAATTTTACAAACACTCACCATATGTAGACAAATATACAAGATGCCGAGATAGCCGCCAATTCACACATGTTGTGGATGTCATCAAAGAAGATGAACGTATTGGTGTTCTTTTCATGACCGAAGACACGACTATCCACTACTATTTTAATACCAAGTCCATCAACAAGAGCGAGTCTACCATAACTGTGCAACATCTTCAATGACAAAGGCATATCCAATGCTTTCAACTTGGGCAGCTTTTTGGTCTACTTTTTGCCTGAAAGAACATTTATTTGATTACTTAACAAACTATAGAGTAATAATAATTAATAACAAACTCGCATACACACCTTATTTTTTATTCCTTTGACTATCGGGGCGGCTTCTCAGAAGATAACGCCATGTAAAAGTCTATGCTTGTATTTGGGGTAGCTGAAGTAACCGCAGTTTTGAGCACTGCAGGTGGGGGGTTATCATCTGATAGCCCACTGCTGAGACTCGCATCGCTCGAAACTTGAATAGTTCCATTGGCGAATAAATCACGCGTCCATGTTCTGTCGTAAGGATCGTCTGGAAACCTGCAGTTCCACCAAGATTTACATAACTACAGAGTGCTGGATTTAAGTTTGGTTAGTTTAGGTGACTCCCATAAGATCATATTATATGGCTAGGTGTCAAAATAATCACGCTGGTTTTCAAACTAGGCCAGATTGATTTTGAGAGTCTAGGCCAGCCTTAAAGTGGATTGGAAGCACCAGCCCATCGAGCATGTGCAGAAAATAGCTGGGACTGGCTAACTCTTAGTCATGCTTAAAGGTGTCAAAATTTCGGGTTGAGCCAGCCCGACTCAAGTTCACTGACCCAAATCGAGACTCTAGCTAATTATCTCATAATATTTTTTCAAATTGACGTATATGACTAACATTTACAATCGCATCTTTAACAAATAGAGATAACTCACCTAAAAAAAAAAAACCATACTAGAAAAGGCGGGCAACTATCCAACATAAAACTTCAATATTTTCATCAGCAATCACAATTCACAAACCAAAACAGAAAAAACAGAAAATTTTGGGTACCTGATTGTTGCATTAGTACCAAAAGCCAATCTTCTCCTGGTGAACAACGGATAACTCTGATCAGCTAGACCTAGATACATATACGGCTCCAGACTCCGTATTTCCAGACCCGATATGTACGGAAATTGCCCTGCTTCTATCAGACCAAGGCAAAAGCTATTCAAATCCTTCCTCATAGTATATAAATCACCTCAAATTGATTAGATAAAACTCAGGTCCCAATAACTAAACGCATATAGCCAAATATTAAATATAATATTTTGCTTTTCAACTAAAAAACATACAATATTTATTATTAAACATAAACCAACACTAAATCAGTGGTTCTCAATCACAAAATCAAATAATTACGTAGACTACAGAAGCAGATATTGAATGAAAAAAGAAGCGCAAAATATACCTGTAAAATGGGAATTAACGCAATGTGTGAAATTGGGAATTATGCGAATTGAATAGCTGGAATGAACCGAATTGGGAATTAACACAAAATTAACAAACTGCACATTGCAGCAGTGTAAGAAATTAAGCCAATACGAGGAGAACTTGCAGAAGTGGCTTACCTCCAAAATGACTATCTAAAACCCATCGCAGAAGTTGAAAAAGACCAGAATGACGGAGCAGAAGACAGCAGCGTCGGCACGGGATTGTGAATGCAGCGAAGACGGCGTCGATGCGGCGGGAAGAAAGCAAAGTACGACGCTGAAACAACAGAGAAAGGGTGGAAAGTGCAGATGGGAGACGAGGAACAATGTCTGTTCGGGTCGGCGCCGGCGTCTAAATCGATGGCAGCGGAGGGGAGATGAATGGAGAAGGCACTGGAATTGGGAAATTTAGGGCGGAATTGGAGAATTTTTTGTATATGAATGGAAGGGGAATTCACGGGGGTTGGGAATGCAGCGAAGACGGCGTCGCGTCGGCATTGAAATAATAGAGAGAGGGTGGAGAGTGGAGATGGGAGACGAGGAACACCGTCTGTTGGGGTCGGCACTGGCGTCTAAACCGGTGACGGCGGAGTGGAGATGAATGGAGCGGCGCTGGTGTTGGGAAATTTAGGCGCTGGTTTTAATTTCAATTCAATATGAAATGGGGAGGGGAATTCACACTAAGTGTTAGTTTTATTTTTTATTTATTATTTTTTTTACAACAGTTCAAAAATATTCATTGTTTATATATTTAGTAAACAACAGCTATCGGGAACCCATGTCTATATGCGTCGTATACAGACAATAGTTTACACAAATATGTTGTCTACTGTTGTAATAGACAATAAGGATTAAAACCTATTGTTTATAAATAAAAAAGTGTGGTTATAGACAATAGGTTTCGAAACCTATTGTCTATGACCGCACTTTTTTATGGTTAAAGACAACAGGTTTGACTGTGGCGGTTGTCTATATAATAATTCACAACTCGTTTATTAAAAGCTGTTGTCTAGTCAATATCAAAGAACCTTTAAAAGTGTAGAAAAACCATGTTTGTCACACAAGTCGGCAAGTCGCTCAACTTGGTTGCCCAGTATATCAAAACCTTATATATATATATATATATATATATATATATATAGGGATGAGTTAGTATAAAAACCGGTCCTCCCGTACAAATTACAAACCATGTTTTTTTCAATATATAATCATGCTTTTTAATATATACAATGATGCTTAATAGTGCTATTCTCGATTCATGCTATATAAAATCATGATTTTTACATACTATTTTCATGCTTTGATTATTAACAACCGTAGATCATACCATAATCAACGGTTGAGATTAGTTTGTAATTTTTACATAAAGACTAGTTTTTATATTAATCAAATCCTATATATATATATATAGATTTGAAGTTAAAAAATTTCCAATCCCAACAAACATTTCTACTTTGATGGGTTTAGAGAAATAGAGAAATAACACTAGCTAGCATTTAACAGACCTTGAGAGAATTTTAAGTGCCAAATTTCTAAAGCTAAACTTAACAACACACAACAGTAACAGCCCATCACGGTCCACCCCTACTCTCCCTCTCCCTCTCTCTCTCTCTCTCTCTCTCTATTCGCTTGCTGTGGCTTGCCCTTTTCCACGTTCCGCAGTCCCTCATCAATGCGCCACCTCATTTTATGGCATTCCAGTCCTCCGCCGCTTTAGCGATTCATGAACTCTATCGCCGCCGCCACATTCTGCAGCTTCGGCGGCCCTCTTTCTCGCGATGGTAAAACCCCTTAAACCCCATTTCGCGTATCCGATTCTGGTATCCAGCCGCCGTTGCCGCCGTCTCCTCAGTTTCTCGTCGAGGCCCGACCTCCAAAATCAGGGCTTTCCAAATCTAGTCCACGCTGTCTGCGAAATATTATCCAATCCGCGTATCCCATGGCGGGGGAGCTCGGAGCTGAAATCCTTGACGCCGAACCTGAAACCTTACCACGTCGCCAGAATCATTGAAACCCACAACAGTACCGACTGTGTTTTGCAGTTCTTTTTCTGGGTTTCTAAGTTGCATTTCTACAATCATGATATAAACTGTTATATGTCCATGTTGAATAGGCTTGTTAGGGATCAGAATTTTGCGCCTGCGGACCATGTGAGGATTATGATGATAAAAGCTAGTAGAGATGAGAGAGAGATTAGGAAGGTTGTCGATTTCTTGAATGAGATTGGTACAAGGGGCCTTTCTTATAGTCTATATAGTTTTAATTCTCTTTTGATTCAATTGGGAAAGTTTAATATGGTTGCTGCAGCTCAGGATGTGTATAAGGAAATGTTGACTAGTGGGATCAAGCCCAGTTTGTTGACATTGAATACCATGATTAATATTCTTTGTAAGAAAGGGAAGGTTAAGGACGCTGAGACTATCTTGGCTCAGATATATCTCTATGAAATGCTTCCAGATGTCTTCACTTTTACATCATTAATTCTAGGGCACTGTAGGAATAGGAATTTGGATAAAGCGTTTGTAGTTTTTGATCAGATGGTGAAGAAAGGGATTGATCCCAATGCAGTGACATATAGTACGCTTATTAACGGGTTATGTGTTGATGGAAGGGTTGACGAGGCTTTGTGTATGATCGAAGAGATGATTGAGAATGGTATCAGACCTACTGTTTACACTTACACTGTTCCTATCACGGCGTTGCTTGCAGTTGGGCATGTAGATGAGGCGGTTTTTCTTGTTTCAAGCATGAGAGAGAGGGGTACTATGCCCAATGTGCAGACGTACACAGCCCTGATCAGCGGATTAGCAAAATCCAACCAGCTTGAAGTAGCAATAGGATTGTACCACAAGATGCTGAGGGATGGATTGGTTCCTACAACAGTCACGTATAATGCTCTGATACATGAACTGTGTGAGAGAGGAAAAGTAGATACTGCTTTTACAATCTTTCAGTGGATGGAACAGCATGGTCATTTGGATAAAACTGAAACGTTTAATGCCATGATCAACGGTTTCTGTGTGATAGGAAATGTTGAAAGGGCAATGGTTTTATTTGATAAAATGTTGAAGGTGGGTCCCCCTCCCAATATCATCACGTATAACACTCTAATCAATGGATACGTCAGACGTGGTTATCTAGATAATGCCAGTAGGTTGATGGAGGTGATGAAAGAAAATGGAGGTAAACCCGACCAATATACGTATGCTGAACTCATTCATGGGTTTTGCAGAGGAGATAAACTTGATGTGGCTTCTGCGTTGTTCGAGGAAATGATGCAGAAAGGTCTGAGCCCCAATTTGGTGAACTATGCCACTCTAATTGATGGCCTCTGCAAGAAAGGGAAAGTTGATGATGCGTTGATTTTGCTTAAGAAGATGCAAAAAGTTGGTTGTCATCCAAATATAGAGACTTACAATGCTGTTCTTAATGGTCTAACTAAACTAAATAGGCTGTCTGAAGCTGAGAAGCTATGCGATGACATGGCTGAAGATGGTCTGCTTGCTAATGTGATCACATATACTACTCTAATTGATGGTCTTTGCAAGAATGACGGATCACAACTTGCATTCAAGATTTTCCATGAAATGAAGAGAAGAAATTGCTTGCCAAACTTGTATACCTACAGTGCATTGATCGATGGTCTGTGCCGGGAAGCTCGTGTTGATGATGCAGATATTTTGCTTGAAGAGATGGTGAGGAGAAAAATAGATCCAGATGTGGTCACATATACCTCATTGATCAATGGCAATGTATCTGTAGGTAGATTAGATCATGGATTTTCTTTGCTTCATCGGATGATAAGTGCAGGTTGCACCCCAAATTACCGGACCTACTTCGTGCTGCTGAAAGGGATACTGAAGGAGAGCCAGATAGTTGATGAAAAAGTCGCAGTGCAGCATGAAACTGTGCAAAGTCATATTTTAGACGCGAGGGAAGTTATTGTTGATACCTTCTGCATTCTACTAGTAAGGATGTCTGAGATTGGCTGTGAACCTTCTATTGATACATATTCCATCTTAATTGATGGTCTGTGTCATGAAGGCAGAAGTCACGAGGCAGATCGGTTGGTAACAATTATGAAGGAGAAAGGGCAGACTCCTAGTGAGACTATATATTGCTCTCTCCTTAAAGGTTATTGCAAGAATTTGAGAGTAGATACTGCTCTAGATACACTTAATCTGCTTAACAGTAGGGGATTTGACCTCCCTTTATCAGTTTATGCAGCTATAATATCAGCTCTCTGCACAAGACAACGGACAAAAGAGGCTGAAGTGGTGTTCAACGACATGCTTGAGAAACAATGGAATGGTGATGAGATTGTTTGGACTGTCTTGATTGATCGCCTACTAAAGGGCGGGGAAGCACAATTATGCTTGAATTTTCTTCATGCAATGAACTCAAAGAAAGTCCGTGTTAGTGAGAAGACACATCAAATGCTTGCAAGGGAAATGTCTAAAACTGACGAATCTATCTCAGAAAACCTAGTTTCCGATAGATTCCAAGTCCTAGGAGAACAAAAACCAGGATAATGTTTCCTGGGTGATATAGTGAAACAGAAAACACATTTTTGTCACGGAGAATACGTTCTTATTTGATAGCCCTTATATTTTCTGAACAAGGGTGACTTTTCTGCAGCATCTCGTGAAAGGATTTTAAGCTGCAAATTACAATCAAATAAGTGGTGAGCTGATTATGCTATTCTCTTAATAATATTTTTTGTTAGTTCTTTGCTTCTCTTAATAATATTTTTTGTTAGTTCTTTGCTTTTAATGTTCTAGTGTAGCACCTTCAGAAACACGAGTTTCATTTCAGTAATTTTCTTGTTGTTTTAATATCTGTTTGGTTTTGGCTTCTCTAGGGTTCCAATTGTCATATAGGTCGTACATTGCTCACAAAGATATTATGGAGTTGCCCAATTCTTAGGATCTCACTCATCAATTTGACATTCTAGAATGAGAGATGTGACCTGGTTGCTCGATTTACCAATAATTTCAGGTATATATTGACCCTAATTTTTTGTACTCTAAACTTTCTATAGATTTTGTGGTAATGATAACATTTTAAGTAGCTATTATGAAATAATAGCATTAGTCGATGCTTTGCCTCTTGGAAGTGCTTTGAACTATAGAACTGTACTATTTGAGCAAAAGGTAACATTATATTGGGACAAGGCTAAAGAAAATCCCAATCAACTAATGCTGTAAAAGTGCTGCTTAATAGTTGTCCCTTGTTCTCTGGCACACCAATTGGATAAGTTCCATAACAATTATGATCTATTTTATGGCAGTTGTTTGAACTGATTCTCCTAATACTTCATAAAAGGTCAAGCTTTTATGAGGAAAAAAAAAAAAAAAACGCTAGTTCGTGATTCTAAACTAATGGCTGCTGTGATCTGCTGACTAGTGATAGAATGGAATGATCATTCTATATACACAAGCTTTGCCTCAGGTCATAATTGTCATATAATTAATTGCGTAGAGTTAATAGAAATAGCTAATGGTTAGGATTTTAGTTGCATCTGCTGATTCGTGGGGTGCAATGATCATTGGATGCCTGAATTTTGCCTCGGGTCATATAGTCTTACTATTTACCTTGACCGAAACTCTTACTTTGGTTACCAGTTATATCCGACATTCATTTTTATTAACATGTACAAGCTTATGTACCCCATTGATATGTGTGTGATTATATATTTACATATATGTGTCGTGTGTGTTTGTGTCTACTGATTTGATGATTAATATGCACACACTGAAGATTTATAACATGTTTAGATATATGTATTGACTCTTTCACATGTATGCGAAATTTGAAAGAACTACGTGTTTCTTTGATTAAATAGTTGGAGAATTTTGCCCCTCATATGAGCAATTACATTTGAGACTGGTTTACCCAGAAATCCACCAAGCCTTTTTCAGTTTCCTCTTCACTATTTGCCTTATCGGAGCAGTGATGATTACGGACTCAAAATGGCATTTGTCAGGTGGGTCAATTTATGGTGAAAAGGCATTCAGAAAGTTCAGTTGGTTGGTGTGCTATTTTATAACAATAGTCGAGTTGGCAAATTTTGGTGTTACTCAAGCTGTGGTATATTGCAGCATATGGCATCTTGTTAACTTTTTCTGCATACAGCCTGGTGCTAACGGACGTTGATCCGTTCGTTTCTCATTCAGGTTCTTGCATGCAGCTCGGATGCAACTATGTACAATTGTAGAGCCATCTCTAGATATTCAAGAATGCAAATTGGAACCAGTTGCATCTCACACTGTCGCGGTTCGATTCTTTGGGATTAGTTTTTTGATTGAGTTGATGTTCTCTTGTATACCCCTTGTAGTTCTTAGAGCTCAGATATTAGTCTTAGCATGTAAAATTGAATATATATTTGTTTTCTGGGAAGCATGTAGGCATTTTCAGTTTCACACTGCTTCTGCATTCATGTTAGGGGTGATATTACATGCAAATAATTGATTGATCTCTCTAATGTGTATGAAGTTACGTTTTTGTTGGTTTTGCACTCGTCTTCCTCGTACCAAGTCTTGCCACGTTGTGTTGAATTATGTGGCACAGTCTAACAACCAAGATGAACAGAGTCTCCTCTCAAGGCCAAGATAGCGCGACAGAAAATGTTTATAATGGTCTAGTTTCTTGGTTCGGTTTGTGTTACATCTCATGTTTCATTTGATGGTTATGTAACAGAAAATGCTTTTTGCCCTTTTTTTTTTCTTTTCTTTTCTTTTTTTCTATTCAATTGTCAATTTGTCATTCTTTTTTGCTTGGTTTTGTTTTGTTTATTTGTTGAGCAGCCATATGTTTGTACAGAAGTAGACAGCCAAGTTTGGTTCATTGATTTTAATTAAACAATAGTGCTAAAATTTAAGATTTAGAATCAAATTTAGAATTGTTTAAAAGGGTGTCAATTCCTTGCTATCGCCATTTTACATATGCCTACACTAAATAAATTCAATCATAGGCCTACCAAAAATCATCATTTTCCTGCAGAAAATGATTTAAGAAAACGAACAAAAAAGTAGGCATCAAGGGAAGCGTAATTAGAGTGCTCAAAACAAGCCGACGCACACATCACCCAACCTTATATTCCAATAAACATATCCCTCCAACTACTATATATCCATTCTCATTTGGCCTCTTTCCCTCAACTTTTACCCATTCATCAACTCCTTTTACCTTCACCAAACTCTCTCTATCTCTAGATTACTTCATTACTCAAACATTTCTCTCTTGGATTTTGCGGCACAGTCGCCTGATTCGCCTCTCAACTTCGTCACCATGGAATCATAAAGGAGGCTATTTGATAAGCTCCAAAAACTAGTGGCAAAAACAATAACACCCCTCTTCTATATATACTCACACACACACACACACCCCATGCAAGAGAGAGAGAGAGAGAGAGAGAGAGATCATTATTAAGAATGGGAAGGCAAAACAAGGATGCATCAATAGTTGGTTCATCAATTGTGCTACTTCAAGAAAGGTTTAAACAGCTGCAGAGATTGAAGGAGATGAGACAAGAGTCACGAATGCTCAAACTAATGCCTCAAGAAGAAACGGATCGCCATGACCTTTCAGTCAAGAGATTTTCGACGACGTCGTCCTCAGATGAAGATCCTCCTCTCTCACTTGGACTCAACTCCACCTCTCATCATCAAACACCACAACAATTCCCTGCTGTTAGAGGGCCCCATAATTTCTTTGAAATTCCTGATGTTGATACTTCTCTTCGTCTCTAGAAATTATATATATATATATATATATGTATATATATATATATGTGCTTTGTGGGATCACATTCTTTTCCCATTTCTCTATCTACTTGAGCTGTTTTCTCAATGTAACAATAGATGATACAATAAGATAAACTAGTTTTGATCAAGAATTACAGTCCTTTCTTTCTTAATAGGATTAGGGATTCCAAAAATACAACTAAAACAAACACCTTCTTGAGAGGAAAAATGTTCATCCGTGATGCTCAGATGATTGTAAGAAGTGGACAAAATATATATGTGTGGTTACTGGTTAGTAAGAGAGAGAAACTCATAAAATGAAGAGGATTGAAGGTTTCATTTGATGCTTGAGATGAGAGGAGACAAACAAAATAGTGGGAGAGTAGGTGGTGGGTTTGCATTGCATATTCTGCCCCTGCCTGCTCATGCTACAATGCTTTTCCATTTTGGTTGTTTTCTATGAATACAAATGAAAAATGGTGACACTTTATGTTTTCTTAATTTTGCCTAGTTTTCATTATTTTAGATTATTTATTATAGCATTTTAATTCATTATTACATTTATTTTACTAGTGTTTTAGTGTGTATATTTATTGTACCACACACGCACGCAGTGCTCACAAAGTATAATCTTAGTGAAATACTTTTTCAGAAAATCATGTTACCTTGTTCCTATATAGTATAATAGAAGGTTCAACTTAAAAAAACGTTAGCGAGATTCAAACTTATGATTCTTTTACAAGACAAGGTGGATCAATTTCAAATTACAGACAATATTAATTAAGCAAATGAATCAAGAAAATGTGTGCAAGTTGACCTAATAGTAGAGTAGTTAATGCCCAAGGTCAAAGGTCTTGGTTCGAGTCCACCGTGGCACGGTCTTTAAATTTCATTGTTAATTTATAAAAAAAAAAAATGAATCTAAGAAAAGGCATAATTGGTATTCACAGTACTGAGCTTTGTTTGATACTATAGCAATTCAAAATGATGGAATACATGCATATTACATGTATACAAATACAAATAATTATTTTTTAAAGCAACCCAAATTTTTGGTGACAATAAAATACAATAAAATGGGACAATGGATATTATATCTCTCAACGACGACCTTCACAGAATCATTATCTTCATGAAATACAACTCAACTTCATCATAGCATCTTACTGAACCATATCCTGCTGTCTAACGGTGTCGGCTTCGCCTGTGATCGAAGGGTGGGGGTTCGTTGATAAGACCAGAAGCTTCCAGATTCAAATAGACAAAGCATGATTGCCAGGCAAACAAACGAAAACATGCAGCAGTCCTCAACATAATTACATGTCATGCATTTCATTCGAACCCTCCTTTGATCTGTGCTTTCGTTTCTTGCTCCTGCCAAAAAAAGGAACATGTGAGAGAGAGAGAGAGAGTGAGAGAGGGTGTTGGGAGCGCGCGCAGTGGGGGATGTAAATGATAAGTTTATGCTAAGGTACTTCTCATGTGAAGATGGATCCAGACAAGATTTGAGTTTCCTATCGATGTGCTTTACATCTTTTGAGGTAGGGGTCTCGAGCTTATTAATCTGTAATAACATCGAAAGCAACTCAGCAGGTCACAGCCAACTACATATATGCAGCAAGGATAATGCAACGAAATCAAAGGGAAAACTATACCAGCCCATCAATTGCATTCATGGAAAGGTTGAGATCTGAAATGCCATGAGCTGGATGCTGCCGAGAGTGCACGTTTTTTAGGTATCTGTCAAAGAATTATTTCCAAGAATAAATATAAATTTATCACAAGCAACTCGCAAGCAACATAATTTATTCAGGGGTTGGAGGCTTTTGCACCTCTCGAAGTCAATAGCTTTATGCAACTCGCAAGATCTTCGTAAAGCTGCCAATGCTAGCTGCGGAAGCAAAAAAAATAGATAATACCAGTAAGATGAGTGTCGAGCTGAGATAGAAAGCAAGCAAGATAAAGATGCAAACAAATCATGAAAATGTGATCATAACCGATCACAAGCAACATAACATCACTGATGCAATTTGCGGTGCAAGATTGAATAGTCATTAATTTTTGGGCAAAAATTGAAAGATTCGGCATTTGATTTACCTTTAGGTTTTACACCTAAATTTATTTATTTATTTATTTATTTTTGGGGTGGGGGGGGGGGGGGGATCAAAGAATGCTTTGGATGGATGATGTAAGATTACTGACTATCCCATGCCTAATTTCATATGATAGATAACAAATCATCTACCAATATTCAATCCATCATGCAGGAATACAAGGCAGTGCTTATCTACCATCCACCAGCTAAAAAACAATTCCCTTATTCTAGAAATGCACAATTCAGACCAGGAAGCACAAAATTCGTCAAGGATGAAGATATTTCACAGGAGGCTACTACATGCTATGCAACCAGAAAGGGCACGAGCAACTTGTACCAGGCACTTCAATATAGGCAAAGTGCATAAATCTTTAGCGCATCATTAATAATTGGCAAAAAAAATTGTAACTACGTAAGAACATTATTTTAATTTATAATGACAAAGCAGAGATACAAGACTTTCTCCAATTTGATACTGTATCTTAAGCTCACACTAAGAAGCAAATAAAACATCAGAAAGTTGAAGTTTGAATTGTACCTGCCCTGGTGGGAATAGAAGGGGAGCTTCTGTACGCATAATTTTATCAACGTCAGCTTTTGCAGATTCATGTATATTCTGCAGCCAATGATGAAAAGATCAAAGTGTTAAAATAGGAATAGGACATGAAGATACCTGAGACATTTATGTTAAAATGATAAAAATTTTGCCCTTTTGACTATGGGGACCATCATCCAGGCAGAGATGCTAATTGGAATCAATGAACTCATCACTTAACAGGAACTGATTTCATATATTATACTAGATGAATAATTCAGGGACTCTCCCAGAATCATGCTAGATACATATATTTGTACATTTTTCTATTGAAGCATCATATCATCCCCTTTTCATGAGCAGCAAGTTAGTAATAAAAATTTACAATTTCTGTATAGAGAATTTTGCATACACAAAGAAGAAAGTTCAGTGTTGAATATTTTCACAAAAAACAACATGGCGTTTCAACCTATCCTTCACTCCATTCCACGGCGGGTATTTTAGAGTTACAGATGAAAGAAAAGAAGAAAGCCAACAATTGAGATGAAGGTTACCCTACTCAGAGATACTTCAGCCTTGCTAAAAGAAAACGAAATTGAAGAACCTCCTCTAACACAATCTAGTGTGAACAGCCCTAAAACAACCTTCTCTTGCCCGGGTCATGCCCAGTGAGCAAATCTAAATGTAATACGAGATATATAACAACATAGACACACACTCACAAAGGGAATTGCCAGGAATAAATCAACTAAGTCATTGTAATTCAACCAATAGAAACTTTTGAATTAAACCATATTGTATGATATAATTGAAAGACCCAAAAAAATAAAACTCTTAATGAGAAATGATCTTAAAAAAGTTAAGTACGACCGGAAAGGGACCTTCATAATCTCAGGCTGTCTTGCTTTTGCATCACCAAACTCCTACAGAGTGAAGAAAAGCTTTAACAATAAGCATGTAACAATGATACATGGATCAACTAAAGGAAGCAATATAAGAAGCTGCAGCATATAAGCAATTATAGTGATGAAAAATAATAATTTGTTTTTTTCTAAGCAATATATAATTACAATAAAGAACCTGCATATCGTTGATAAAGCCTTCAACTGGTCGGTATGGTGAATAAACTATAAGGTCAAATCCTAGACTCTGCAGTGACAGAAAACAATATCAGTCAATTAAACAAGCAAAACAGACTGCAAGCGTTAAAATCTATGTGATATTCATACCTGAAGAACCAGCATTTCATTATCAAGAATCATATGATGATCCTGTTCGATCCCTTTCCCAAGCTCCTCTGCTGATACATGGTTTTCCTCTGCCTTACAAGCAGCATATATGCAGGTTAACCTGCAACGCCAAAGAACTATTTCAGTTATCCATTGGCATATAATCAAGAGTTCCTAGGCTAAGCATCTCACATCTAATGCCATAGACAATGAAATAAGTGCTGCACATATACTGGCAATATTCACTTGTAATGTTGGAGCAATTTTGCATTTTGTTTTTGTTTTGGTGTGTGTGGGTGGGAATAGATGGAAGATAATCACATTTATGCCTTGTTTTTCTAATAATTATATTCTGGAATCTCAAAATTAACAATCTACAAGAAAAGCGGTACGAAGAAGCAGCCATACATGATATTTTTTGGATGATGCTCCATCACAGACCATTGCAAATAAAACCTTTTAAAGTAGATGAGAGCAGTGGCCTGCACAACATGAAACAGTAAGTTTGAATAACAATCACATACAATCTTTGCTTAGCAGTAATCCCAGAGGCATAATGACCTGAATTTTACGTGGAAACTTGAAGGCATCACAAACGTCTTGGATTTTAAACTCGTAGAATGCCCGCAAAAGTTGTTCTTCTTCTGTCTTGAGAGCTTTTGGACGTGAATGCTTGTCAGCTGAACATTAGCAATATGGTGACATGGAATGACTAAGTGGCTCTATTTATTAATAAACAAATGCAGATTCCACTCCACTTAGATTATTAATATATTAAAAAGAAAAAAGAAGAAAAAAAAGAAGAACAAAAAAAACCCTTACCACTAGCCTTTACATCGCTCTGTGGTTCAGCATAAGAGAAGGATCCATCAACATCTACTTCCATCCGTGTAGCTCCATACTTTTACCACATATAACGGTGTTAACATCATTTGGAATGTCATATTGCACAGAAACACTATAATCACAATAAGTTTTAAACAACTCCAGACAAACTTAATAAGACAATCGGACTGGAATAGTATGTCCAAATCAAATTCTCCATATATCTCAAAAGATTATTAATATTCTACTCGATCCAGCTTACTTGATGGACTTCAGATCTAGAAGACTAACCATTATATATCCAATAACTAGTTCACAGACTATAATTAATAGTTCAAGCTTATGCCTTTCACCAAATTCAACTTCCTTCGACAAGTGATGACATATAAGAGAGAATTTCTAGGTTTTGTTGTGTCCAGAGTAGCCGGCATTATTGAGAACAGCAATGATAACTAGATTTGGCAGTTCATTAGCTAGAACCCTCCATGCAAAATGGTTGTAGGACTTTTAATGTACTACTACTATCTGTGACTTTTAATTGTTTAACGACTAAAGAAGACACATATTTTATAGGGCAGAGGACAATGCTTCCTGCAGTATATTTTAATGCCTTATATTGCAACAGACCTCCATTACAACCAATCCCATCCTTCCCAAACCCATCCAATTCCAAATAACACAAGTATAGTAATATTGAGTAAAACAAGCATACCTTCTCAAGTGCTTGCTTAGCTCGTTTATTAGCCTCCTTGTATTTCTCCTTCTGCAAATTCCACAAAAAAGTTGAGCTTCACATCACACAGTAGAAACTTCTTTCAATTTGGGAAAAGCACAAAGTAAGATCAAACAGACCACAATAGCAACAACTAAATTAAAGCAAAAATATGAAAAGAAAAAAGTGGTTTTGAAGGGAATAATCATTACAAGACCCTGAGGCGTGAATATCCACTTCGCTCTGTGTGTCGAAGTCGTAAAATCCGCCATTGATAGCTGTCTAGAAAATAAATATCAAAACGGCTTTCAGATTACGAATGGTGCAAGTCATGAAAACGACATTCAGAAGTAACAAACAGTTCGTGGTTTTCACCTTGCACGAACAAACAAAGCTCTCGGTATCACCAATGACTACGAATCAAATTCACCAGATATTTCAACTTCGCGTTTCAGCAATGTCCGAAACCTGCATTTACATCAAATTTCCCATTCATCATTCAGAATTAAATTCCTCCTATTTCAAATTTTAGGAATAACTCCCCGTCTCAAGGAATTACAATCGCAATATAATCGATAGAACTAATCTATAACCATTACTCTCACTCATGCTTCCACCTCCACCGCCGCCGCCGCCGCCGCCGCCGCCGCCTATGTCGATGAATTTGGAGGCCAGAGGTTGGGACTTCTGCTGAGTGAAATCAAATGAAAATGCCGCGATGTCAGTTTTATCCCCTCTTTTTCGGTAAATATCAATTAAACCCCTACACAATCACTTATTTCTCTTCTAACCGCGCTTTGTTCATGTTTAATTTTATTTTGTTATATTTATCAAAAACCTATTTACACTGAGACTTAAAAATACGTGGAAAAATATTTTTAATTAAAGAGGTGAGTCAGCTTCCATGACTATGAGCCAGAAAAGCCCAAAAACACACCAACTCAACTCCACCACTCTCTGCACTGCAGAGAGCAGATTACATATAAAATTTCCAAGAGAGAGAGAGAGAGAGAATAAGACACTGAATAAGTGGGAGAGAACTCTGATTCAACAAACACTGCAAAAAGATGCAATCTTTCACGGCATTCTCAACGCAATTTCTCTTCGTTGCTTCAATCTTTCAGAGTATGCATGATTATCTAACGTTGCTCGCTTTTTTTCTCCCTTAATCCCATAATTTTTTGGCTGTTTTATGATGAGTTTGGATTCATATTCAGCAGGTTTTGTGATAATCTCATTTTGCGAAGAAGGGTTTTGTTCTGCGCCATCAATCTTGAACGAGCAGCCTCTCTACTGGAAGGTCACCAACCCCACTCTCTCTCCCTATCATCTTCGAGGTCAGTTTGTTCAACTGATTAAGAAAAAAGGGTCTCTTTTTGGTCTGGGACTTAATGTATTTGTTGCTTATTACATTTGATGATTGTAATTTGTATGTGGGGAAATAATACTTCCTGTATTGTGTTTAGTTGTGGGCTTGGAGATTTTGGACTAAATTGAAATGCTAATGAATTTGGTGTTTGATGGGAAGAAGAAAAAGTAAAAGAATGAATTGATGATGAAACTAGTGGCTGATTTGTTGTGGCTAAATGGCTTTCTTGATAAAGAATGATTCTTTTTTCCTTTTATCTTTTGTGAGACTTACATGAATTTGTTGATCATTTCATTTGATGATTGTATGTGGGCTTGGATATTTTCGACTAAATTGAAATGCTAATGAAATTGGTGAAGATGGGAAGAAGAAAAGGTTAAAGAAGGTATTGTTGATGAACTACTGGGCTGATTTGTTGTGACAAAATGGCTTTGTTCACAAAGAATGATTCTTTTTCCTTTTATTTTTTGTTAGTTATTGCATTTGATACTTGTATGCATGCATAAAATATGTTGGATTATATCAAATGATCTTTTTCATCGATGTAATTGTTCTGTATTGAGTTTCTGTGATGGGATTTCAGATTAAATTAAAATGCTGATTTGTGTGTGTTGTTACTAGACTTACCGGGGTTCACACGCAGTGTGTACAAGAGTGACCACGCTTTGATCACTCCTGAAAGTCATGTCTTTGGCCCTTTGCCCGACTGGTATATTCATCTCGATTTTCATCTGTTCTTTTTAGCTAACTCGTAGATGGTATTAGCAGACCTTTCGTAATTCTTTGTGTGCCGTTATGCAGGAGTAACACATTGGCTGCTTACCTCATTACACCTTCAATGGGCTCACAATTTGTCATGTACTTGACAAAGATGCAAGGTGAAATTCTACAGTAAACTGCCTGCATGGGCTAGAAACATAATTTAAAAATAAAATAAAAATTGCTGATACGTTGTTTCTTTCAGAAAATTCAAAATCAGGACTCCCACCAAAGGATGTTGAGAGGTCTAGCAGCTTTATTTTGATTTAGGCTAAGAATTTTCATATCCTTGTGTAGCAGTTCATGGTCAATTTCAAGCTTTACTTCACATCTAACAAAGATTTTGGTATGATTGTGCTCGTACAATCAGATTCATGTTTTTGCTTCAGGGTGTGGTGACTCTCACCGATACATTGGGGGCTAAGCACAAGCTACAGGTATCAACTATAACTATGAAGTTATCACTCGTTTCTTCTTGGTTAAAGTTTCAAATGACCGTTACTGTTGGGAAATAATTTTGTTCACATAACCCATGTATGTACAGACTTTAGCAGCTCCTCTTGTTAAAATTGCAGGTTGATTCATACGCTTATCTTCCTCCAAACTCGAAACACTCGTTAGAATCTGGTGCATCTGCTACTCTTGTTGTACTCGAGAGAAGGTTTCCTCTTAATCTTTCTCCTATTTCGTGTCCTTTTGACTTGGTAGTTTAATTTCTCTTTCAGTTGGCCTAACAAGAATAACTTCTGTTTATGGAAAGCTAACAACCATAGTTCCTCATTTCTCCCAGGTACGACTACCTCGAAAATTATGCTACTGAGCAGATAATTGGTTTAACAAGCGAGCAGCCCCTTCTCGAAACTCCAGGCGAGGTAAGACTAATAATAGTGTAATATCATTGATTTCTTGTTTTGGGACATCCCAGATAGGTAACTATATGAATATATTTACAATAACGAATTTTTGATATTTCTCTCGACTGTCTCAGGTTTTTGAGCTTAGGAAGCTTCTTCCCACCTCTTTGTCTTATGATTTCAACATTCATGTAAGTTCAAAATTAATTTAGTTTATGGTTTATATTTGCTGATCTATGGTTACATTTGCATGTGGTTCAGGAATTCTATATTTAAACTATAAAAATCGACGTTGCACTTGCAGTTCTTAAATGATGCATATATGTCTGATCCATTTTCTGTGCTTTCAACTCAAATTAGAATAATACACGACCCATTACTACCTTATTTTTTGGAATTAGATCCTAAGATTTAGCTAATTTGTGTTCAACAGATCATGGATTTCCAACCTGGTGAATTTCTCAATGTCAAGGTATACCCTATTTAACTTGGAAATCTTTCGCCTCGTTTCTTTTGTCAAACACTGCATTCTATGCATTTTGTTGCATAGGCGAAGACGACATATGTTTGATCTTATTGTGGAACGCGTTCAAGAAATGTTCGATTATTGCTGCATCTGCATACATACGATTCTGCTTGTTTGACATTTTTGCAGGAAGTTCACTATAATCAGCACGGTCTACTGCTTCTCGAGGGGCAAGGCATATACCGCTTAGGTGATAGCTGGTATGAAATAGTTTGTATTCATATTGCATATATCAAACGACATTTTTGTCCCTAGATGTGGTTGTCGTTGACAAATTTGTATAGAAAGATCGTCTAGTTGTTTCCGTATGGTTCCCTTAGCCATAACAGAACCATGTCTGATGTGGGACAGGTATCCAGTTCAAGCAGGCGATACGATTTGGATGGCGCCGTTTGTGCCTCAGTGGTAAGTGATAAGTGTAGGAGCCCGTCCCGTTGCGTTGATGATACAATCAACTCGACGACACTGACTAGGTGGTCTTCCTGTTCAGGTATGCTGCACTAGGCAAGTCCAAGACGCGCTATTTGCTGTACAAGGATGTCAACAGGAACCCGTTGTAACAACAGCCGAGCATACGTCACGCGTTGATTCGAGCGCGGTGGTAGCGCGCAACACGGATGTCGGCACTCAGTCTTTATTTTGTGTTGTGTTTTCGTCCCGTCTCGTTTCATTTCATCAATACACATGTACGTTGAAACTTTGTATGGTGTGTGCATGAGGTGTATACTGATGAAATAAAATACGAGAACTCAATCTATTCACAAAACCCGATAATGCAGGTAAATAAGTTAAAGTCCATTACTAGTTTTGGCTCGAGTATATAATTAATAAGTCAAGTCCATTACATAGGGTTGTAAATGAGATGAGTTGAGCTGAATAATAGTGGGGTTGGGTTCGACATATTTGACTTTACTTGGGCTCGAGCTTGGTTCGAGCTTTTATGGTAAAAGTTAAGGCCAACTAGAATCAAAATTATTAAGTTTAGGGGTAATGGCCTGTAAATTCCTCAACTTTCAACAATTTCTGGTTTTGCTCCCCACCTAAAGATTCTGCCTGTAAATTCATCAACTTTCAACAATTTTTTGTTTTGCTCTCCAACTAAAGATTTTGCCTGTAAATTCCTCAACTTTCAATTGTTTCTGATTTTGCTTCCAGCGATGAGATCCGACAAGAATAGTTTTGGAAATTTATAGACATGGCTTAAATTAATCTATGTGGCATTCTTAGGGCATATATGTAAATTAAAAAAAATAAAAAATATTTTATGTCATCATCCTCACCCCTCTCTCAATCTCGTTATCCCCTACTTTCTTTCATTCTCGCAGAGATAATTCAACCGAGAAAATACAGATCATGCGCAAGATTGTATGGGTGTGAGTAGGATTTAAAATTCTTGTGATTTTATGGATGCCTTCTAGCGCATGATCTGTATGTTCTCGGTTGAATTATCTCTGCGAGAATGAAAGAAAGCAGGGGAGAACGATACTGAGAGAGGGGTGGAGATGATGACATGAAATATTTTTTATTTTTTTAATTTACATATATGCCATGAGAGTGCCACATAGATTAATTTAAGCCACGTCCATAAATTTTCAAAACTATTCTTGTCGGATCCCATCGCTGGAAGCAAAATCAGAAACAATTGAAAGTTGAGGAATTTATAGGCAAAATCTTTAGTTGGAGAGCAAAACTAGAAATTGTTGAAAGTTGAGGAATTTACAGGCAGAATCTTTAGGTGGGGAGTGATGGTCCCTGAGCTGGGTATTTGGTGTAGAGGGGGGGAGGTGAATACACCAAATAGATTTTTCGAAACTTTTTCAAGTTAAATCACAGAGTTGGTGAGCTCAGTTATCGATCCAGCTAGGGAGGGTCAGCTGGGTAAATAACTCAGCTGGCGGTGCGGAAAGTGGTGGTTTGAAAACTTAGCTCGGTTACTTAGAAAAACTCAGTTTGAAAATATTAACTTAACGTTTTCAGCTTAGTCAGGTTGTGCAACTTTTAGAGAGACACAGCTGTCTTTGGAGAGCAGCTGTGTGTGCAGTTTTGAACAAATATGCAATGATATGAAGGAGTAAGTACACAGCTGAATATAAAGCGAAAGTAAAGAAAGAGAGTAAGAAACACGCGAGTTTTTACGTGGTTCGGAGTAACACCTCCTATGTCCACGACCAGGTTCACTGGTAATCCACTACCACTTGGTTTCCAAGTACCAAGCAACTTCACAACTCTAACCCGAGCTGTGTTCCAACAGTTTGCGGGCACTGTCAAGCCTACACCTTCAGTTTCCGGGTACTGAAGAACCTATCCACTCGAATTACGCGCTTCGAGCAAGCGTACCTTTACCTAACCTTTCTGGGTTTGGGTTTGGGTATGGGGTTCCAACTGTGAACGAGTTCTTACAATTAAGAACTTTAGAGTATGATGAACTCGTTCGAAATCTAGGCTAAAGATATACAAGGAGTTTGGCCTAGGGAACAGACGAAAAACTAAGCAGTCTCTTAACTAGAAACACTTTAAGATAAAGTGTTCTTTGATCTATTTAGAACTGCTTGAGAGCTTTGTAAAGAATGAAGATTTCAGATAATGAAAGCTTGTAGAGAGTTTTTCGTATCTGATCCTGAGGTTGAAGACGGGTTTATATAGGTAGAGATTCAAGACTAGCCGTTGGAGGAGCCGTTTGAATCTTACCTACTCTTCTTAAATGCAAGATCTGCCGTTGAGCGTATCTGCACCTGTCTTCATTTGTGTCACATCCTAGGTTCTGAAATCTAGGATGCTGATTTGGCAATCCCTCATTGGTCGAGGTAGGTTGACTTTCTCTGATTCCGGGATCTTCTGCCTTTAGAGCTGGCTTTTGAATTCAGAGTTGGATTGTCTAGAAGTGAAGTCTTCAGAGATAGTTTCCTTTGTTCTGTACAGCTGGACCAGCTGTGTTTTGAACTCAGCTCGAATTCTCTTCAGCTTGATCGGGCTCTGCTGGATCGCTCAGCTGAAGGTTGATGCCTGCTGTCTTTTGCTAGCTGACTCCAGCTGTAAACACAACTGGGTCGACTGCTGTATTCCGCTTCCTTAACCTGTAAGCCTAGAAAATCTAAAGCTCAAACAGGCGAGCTGGAAAACACTATTTAGGTTGACGCAATCATCTATTCAGTTGGAGAATCAGTTGGGTTTTGGTATCAAATCGAAACCTTATAATTTTTCCAACAATTTCCCCCTTTTTGATGATGCCAAAACCTAACTGAGACAACTTATGACGCAGAAAAACTTGTGTTTTATTAATGTAAGAAAATACATTATAACACAGTCAAAAGAAAGAAGGAAAAAAAATCTTTAGTCTTCAATCCTTCAGTCTTCAATCCCAGTTGGCTGGGTCTTCAATCCCAGTTGGCTGGGTCTTCTCTTCTGCATCCGTTGCTTCTTTCTTTTGACTCGTCTCTTCTTCAGCTGATTCTGATTCAGCTGGTTCCTCTAGCTCAACAGTTTGCCTCTTCTTTGACTTGTCTCTCTTCTTGTCTTCAATCCCAGTTGGCTGGGTCTTCTCTTCTGCATCTGTTGCTTCTTTCTTTAGACTCGTCTCTTCTTCAGCTGATTCTGATTCAGCTGGTTCCTCTAGCTCAACAGTTTGCCTCTTCTTTGACTTGTCTCTCTTCTTCCTTACTTCCCCCTTTTTGGCATGATCAAAACAGGGTGGGAGAGATACACCATCGACTGTTGCGATGTTTAAGTTTGGCGAAACTGTGGTTTTCAGCTCTGAGCAGCGAGGATTGGAGTCTAAGTGGATCAGCTGTTGTATTAGCTGGCTCTTCTTCAGTTGCATTAGCCTCAGCTGTGATTGCAGACACAACGTCCTTGGCCTGATTCACAGGCGGTCCGGCGAGTGCTTGGAGGGATGAGTTGGCACGGGAGATAGCATCTTCTGAGTCGGGCACAACTTCATTCCTTGCAACTTTTGCTTCTTCAGACTTCTTAGATTGAATGAGAAAGTCTGATTCAGCACTTGAGGGACTTGTGTTCAGCTCATATCATCATCATCCAGCTGCAGGTGATCATTGGCTGGGTGATGTTTCTCATTTAAGCTTGGTGCAGGAACTTGAGCATCTTTCATCGGAAGATCTCGAAGCTGGTGTCCCTGTGGAGCTGAAGGAAACTGAGGAGAAGGCGGTTGAAGTATTCCATCTGTCTTGGGGTTTAAGCTTGGTTGTTCAGCTGGAATACTCCGTTGCGGTATTGGTGATGATTATGTTCACGCAGGGACGTGAACTTCTCTTCCACCGTAAGAAACGACCGCTTGTGGGCCTTCTGCTCCTCGGAGAGTGTTGGGAAAATTAATAGAGTTTTGAAGTGATACCAAAACCCAGCTGACCCCAACCGAGTAGATGCTTGCACAAGCCCAAGTGTTTTTCCAGCTCACCTGTTTGAGCTTATAGAATTTCTAAGTTCAGGTGGAATCGCTGAAGACAGCAGAAGACCCAGCTGAGTACACAGCAGGGTAAGCCAAGTCGAAGTGAGAAGTAACGTTATCCAGATCCAAGACGATAAAGTTCTTCCAGACACAGCTGTAGGAAAGACCCAGCTCGTGTGACAACTCAGCTCAGCGTCAAGACCCAGCAGAGTTCAAGACTCAGCTCAGCGTCAATGATCCAGCAGAGTTCAAGACAGCTCAGAGTCACCAACACAGCAGAGTCGAAGTGAACTTTAGATAAAGTCAGATCTGATCTGGACCATCAGGAACTCGACACCTCAGCACCTAGAAGTCAAACCTAGGATTGCTTTACGAGGAAATCAAGGAAGAAGACAAGTCAATCCTGTCAGAAGTTAGGTAAAGATTCAGAACGGCTCTTTCCAACGGCTAGTTCTTATCTCTCCCTATATATAGAAGTCTTCTTCATCATCAGAAAGAGTGGAGTGACGAGAGAATATATTCAAGAGAGATCAACATACTTCATTGAAGGAAGACTAACCAAAGATCAAGAGATCTCTCAGAAAAGCTTCAAAGATCCAGCAGCCTTCATACTTATGAGTGATTATTTATTCTCAGACTGCTGAAGCTCTCTCCCACAAGTATCTAGGCATATAATCCTTCCCATCTTAAGCCTAGTTTGAACGAGTTCATCATACTCAAAGTTCTTCATTGTAAGAACTCGTTCATAGTTGGAAAACCCCCCAAACCCAAACCCAGAAAAGGTTAGGTAAAGGTACGCCTGCTCGAAGCGCGTAATTCGAGTGTTGGTTCTGTAGTACCCGTAAACTACAGGTTAGGCTTCAGCTGTGCCCGTAAACAGTCTGGTTACGTTTCGATACAGTACGCGTAAACTTGTATCCAGCTTGAGGAACTAAGCTGCAACGCTTGCTGACTGCGCGAAAAGTCAGTGGTATCCTTAGTGGATTACCAGAGGTTTCTGGTCGTGGACGTAGGAGTAGTTTCTCCGAACCACGTTAAGTTGCTTTGTTCTTTCATGTTTATTTATGCATCCAGCTAACCCTTCATAAGCATTATTTCAAGCTGCATAAAGCCGATTAAGCGAAAAGAGAAACTAAGCTTTGCAATATATTTGAAACAACGGACGGACTTTCCAAAATCCCACCACATTCCGCACACGGCCAAATGTGTCGATCAAGCTGCGCTTCCAAATTTGGATCGAACACAATACTCACTCAAAAGAGTTTTAATTGGAAAAGTTTTTAAACCTTGGTGTATTCACCCCCCCCTCTACACCAAGGTATCCGTCTTGGGACCATCAATTGGTATCAGAGCAGTGGTTCAAAAGATCACTGCATCTGTCAAGTCAGCTTCTTTGCTGATAGTGGTCACCTGAACAGATCCTTCAAAGTTTCAAAATCTTTTTAAAAGTCATTATATTGCATACTGTCATGGAATCTTTCTTGTGCAGGAATCTTCCGACATTCTCTGTCGATGATTATCAGATCTGGAAGTTCCGACTCAAAAGCTTTCTGAGTGCGCATCACGACATGATGTGGGATGTTATCACTGACGGACCCATCATCATCATGAAATCAGAAAGACAAGCAGAAACCTTACGGAGCCGAACCGGTACTCGGCAAGTTGTGAAGCCCAAAAGGGAGTACTCTCCAGAAGAAAGAAGACAAGCTGGATTGGACAGCTACGCTCGCAACGTCATCTCCTCAACGGTGACGAACGCTTATCTCAGCAAGATCATCAACTGCGAGACAGCTAAGGGGATGTGGGACACTCTAGCCAAGCTGTGTGAAGGCTCAGAGGAAATTCAAGAGAACAAATTCTCAGTTGCATGCCAGAAATTCGACAATTTCAAGCAACTCCCCTATGAGTCCATTGATCAAATGGAGCTCAGATTCTCCAACCTCGTCATCGAGATCGAGACGATCCGAACTGGAAAATATACAGTTCGAGACAAGAACTTGACAGTTCTTTCAGCTCTCTCCTCAGAATGGTGTACACACAAAGTGGTTCACCAAAGCAGAACTGACCTTGGCAGCATGGAAACGGAAAAATTGTTTTCCATCTTGAAGGCCAACGAATTTGATCTGGGGATCACAAGCAGAGATTCATCCAGCCGAATGAATGAAGCAGAGCTGAAGATCAAGCCGAGAAAAGAAGCTCAATCAGCTCAGCTTGGAAGGACCAACAAAGAGCTCAGATTTATGAGCAAAGAAGATTTGAACGAAGAAGTTGGCATGCTTGTACGAAGCATTAATCAGCTGGAACAAAGCAAGGAAAAATACAAGAATATCGTGAAGGTTCATCACGACAAGCAACTCTACCCAAAGAGCAACCCAGCTGAGTCATCCTCCCGGAGAGAAGATAAAAGGATCGAATCGAGCGAAACGGATGATGATCAAATTTCCTTCTCCGACTCAGATGAGGATGATTGCTCTGATTAAGATGTCTGAAACATCTTAGAGAAGAAACCAGTAGTGGGACCATTGTGAAATAATGACAAATTGGATACAAAGCGAAGAATCGACCGATCATACGGTCGAGTACATTGGTCTCAAGAGAAGTTTAGAGAAGCAGCAGATGAATCAGCTGGATTTGGGACAGCTGACCTTAACAAATGAATGAGCCAATGATGAGAAAATCCGCTCAAAGGAAGTAGGATGCAGCTGAAGAAAAAGCCACCTACTGACAAATCAAGGGGGAATTCTACATAGCTGGAAAGATTTAGTAAAATCAAGTAGAATACCCAGCAGGATGCTCTCTCCAAAATAAACACAGCTGGAGTCACCAGCTGAAGGAAAACCTTATCCAGCAGGAAAAACAAGATGATCCTCTAACCCAGCTGACGACATGAAAGCATCCAAGAGATATCTCAACATCTGAAAGAATCCATTGTTGGAAAAAGTCACACAAAAGCACAACATGCTGAAATCTAAATCAAGATGATGTGTGGATCACATGGACCGCTCAATCCAGATGAAGAAAAATCATCCAGCTGAGGGGGAACAAACTCAGCTGGATCCCAAAGTTCAGTTCAGAAGGATTTCCCAGCCAAAAAAAGGGAATCAAGCTCAGCTGGACATCAGTCGAAGAGATAAAGGGAACTCAGCTGAAGGAAATTCAAGCTAATCTCAAAATACTCAGCTGAGGAGAACTGTCAATCGAACAAAGGAGAAGACCGCTGTGATATCAGCTGGATACTGTGTCCAAGCTGACCGGTCTGCATCTCATGCAATAATTGCTCTGAGGAATATGCTATATAAAGTCCAATTATTTTGAATTCATATGTTAAGCGGACAGACATTCCTTAGTTAAATTGTTTGATAAGTTTCCTTTCCCATCGCATTAATTATAAAGTCTGCATAGTACTGTAGCACGGCAGGATCGAGGCAGAACGTCAAACGTTTGAAATACCTCACGCGCGGTTGTAATACACTCGCCGAAAGCACGTCAGCAAAACGTGATGAGTGAATCTCTCCCAGCCGTTGATCAGAATATCAACTGTTTCAATCTTAACCGTTGATCCGTTATGGCAGTTGATATATATGGAAAAGATACGCAGATCCTTTCTTCCTTCATCTTTATCTCTGCAAATTTCAAATCTCCAGAACCTCCATCTTTTGTCTGCAAGTTCTTCGCAAGATCTAAAATCAACAGATTGCATAAATGGCTCCCAAGAAATCAACTGCAGGGATGAATCAATTTGAAGCCCTAATGACAAAGCTGTCATTTGAGAGTATTCTGTCCACCTCCAATCTCCATGTTTCTGAACTAAAAGAGATGGTAGACCTTGTTGATAACTCCGGTCTCTTGCTGTGGGCAACCTCCATGCCCAAGCTCATGCTGAAGAGAGATGCCGCCCTTTTCTACCTCAACATTATTGATGAAGACGGCCTCTACTCATCTTCATTCGACATGGACGTCGAAGGCACAGACGGAAAGTTTGATTCAACAACCGTCACCATCAAGCTCAACAGAATGCTGCGAAAGGTGTTTAATCTGCCCAGCATAGGAGAATTCATTCCAGATGATTACAGTCGGGAAGAAGTAGGTGAATTTCTCAGTCAAGAGATGCTTATCTCCCCAGAGCCTTACAGAGCAAGCATGTCAAAGCTCCTGCTCAAGCCAAAGTACGGTTCTTCTTGGATATTACTCAAAAATGCATCTTAGGGATAGCTGGATCTCAAGGAGAGATCAGCATTCCAAAACTCAAGCCGATGATTGCCATGATCAAAGGCGCAAACGTCAACTGGTTTGATTTCCTACTCAACCGACTGGTCAAGGAGTCAGAGAAAATAAAGTTCAACTCCACCAGGGATGACGTTTTCAGCTTCAGAGCCACTGTATCTCTGCTCCAAAATTTCTTTCTTAATAGAGCAAGCAGTGAAAGGGCACACAGTAAAGTGGGCTGATTCAGAACCGTTTCCAGAAACGAAGATTCTTTTTCAAAGAATAAATCAAATCAATGATCTTCTGAAGAAGCAGCCTGCTGTGAGTAAGGGCAAGAAGCAGCTGGAAGGAACAGAGGCAGAAGTTCCAGCTGAGAAGAAACAAAGAAAGAGGAAGGCAGCTGACCCTAAACCAGCTGGAGGTCCAGCTGAGAAGAAAAAGAAAACAGCTGTCATTCCAAGTCAAGCAATGGTGATTCTCTCCCCACAGCCAGTGTCGGCCTTCGATCAATACGGATCAAACATCCTGGCCGAGATGGGATTGAATGATGGATTGTCATCCAGCTCAGAGGACGAGCTGGATAATCCAAGAAGCTCACCCCAGCCCTCACCTCCTCTCAGCTCTCCGCCGAAACAGCCTTCCCCTCAACCCAGCTCTCCAACCAAAGAGCCATCTCCTGCAAGAGAGCAGGAAGATATTCAACTGGCTGAAGCTCCTTCACAGCCAGCTGACACCCATGCTGAACCCTCTTCCACGAATTCCAGCTCACCCCCAAAACAGCCATCACCCAAAGCTCAAATTCCCACGCAGTTGGCTGATACTTCTTCACAGCCAATTGTGAACCTTTTTGAACCTGCTCCTCAAAACACCTCAGAATCAGAAGAGTGTGATTCTACTACCTCTCCTTCTCTCAACTCTACTGGCTCAGCCTTTATGGAAGCCATGTACGAGGACTTGCGCATTGCAGGGATCAAGAGTGTTCTAACTCAGCATCCGATTCTGGCGCACCTGCCCATTGCCCTCGTCAAGGTTGGAGACCTCAAGTTCTATCTGGCTACCAAGATGGCAACTTGGTACCAGAATGAGCAGCTGATAGAGACTTTCTCCTTTGAGAAATTGAAGACTGATGAAGCACGCCTCCAGCACACTTTTGGCTTTGGAAGTCTGGAGGATGCATATTTGCACCAAGATAATCTCATCAGAGGAATAATTGAAGTGTCTCAGCAGTATCCCAAGCCGCACCCAGCTGAAGTCTGGGAATCAGCCGACAAGCTTCTTATAGCAGCGGGATGGGAGACACATTCTGGAGCTGACAATTCTAAAGAAGTCTCAGCTGAGATTACCAAGGAAAGGGTACTGTTGAAACAAAGTCGAGGTAATGATCATTGAAGAACCGTTTGTTGCATCAGCGGAACCGAGAGGAAGCTCGCCCTACGCAGTCCAATTGCCGATGACACTCGGCTCACCGGTCGAGATCGAGGCGGTAAAACCCGGCCAAGCCGAATCCGGGACCCGGACGGATCTGTTGTGCTCTCGATGCAATGAAGGACGAGATTGCCAAACAAGTCGAGGAAATCCTTTTCGGGATAGACTCGAATCAAATGTGGATACCCTTCGCATCACGGCTATAGAGTCGCAAGTCCGAGCAATGGACTGTCCATTGACGACGTTCACAGATTCGCTCTCAATCTGCAGGAAAGCACCAGCAGAGATCTCAAACAATCTCTTGTTTCTCATCAAATTGATCAGTCAATTCATCTAGAGAAGAGAGTCCCTGAGATCATCACAAACCTTCAAGCTCCACTGGTTGACGACATTGCAAATATTTTAAGCCAGCTGGAAGCTCTCAAAAAGACCACTCTCTCCAACAGCTCTGACATCCGCCAACTCTTCAACTTATATAAAGATCTGGATGCTCAGTTCAGAGCTGGAAGCAGCAGCAATGCCCAGCTGAATCTCGTCACAGCTGACAACTCAGTCAAGATCGCTGATGTTGAAGGTATTCTCTCCAAGCTCAGCGCAATAGTTGCCAACCTCTCTACCTCCCTTGTTGATAATGCCAAAAAGGGGGAAGATCAGAATGAAGCTGGAAAAACAAGTGAGAGGGAAGCTGCAGCTAAGGGGGAACCTGTGCAGCAAATACGAGAGGAAATCGACGATTTTGCAAAGAGCTGGATGAAGAAGAGACGAGCCAATACTCCGACCAAAGGCTGTCAAAGAGACATGGAGAGAGAAAATGGTTGCTCTTGCCAAAGCATGTGGACACAAGCTGAAGAATACAAAGACTATCCTTGGTGTAACTTTCACAACGAGCAAAGAAAAGAAATGCAAGATTTGGATAAGATTGTTAAAAAGAAAATTTGAAGCTCTCAAGCCGAGAAAAAGCGAGAAGAAGAAGAAAAGGCGAGCTACGAGACAAGCAAAGAAGAAACAAATCCAAGCGGCCTCGAGTGATAAGAAGAACCCGGACGATATCAATGAAAGCAGGAAAGATGCAAATCAGAATTCATCAAAGAATTCTACTACTTGAATCAGTTCAAAGGCATGGATCCAGAAGCTGCTTTCCAGGACTATTTCCTCGAGCTTCATGAGACAGATCCAATGATGGCAAGGTCAATCGCCCTCTATGCCAAGAGCAACAACATCCAGCTGAAGGCTCCAAAAGTCAAACAGCTAAAGCCTCCATTTCTAGCTGGAAAAAACCTTCCTGACAAGGCCCAAATTATCAAAGAAGTTCTTCACTGGGCTGGTGAAAGAGGAATTTCAAAATCGAAGAATCAAGCTGAATGGAAGGAGCTGGAAGAGTTCATCTACAACAGATATGGTCTAAAGACTGACCATCAAATTGATGAACAAAGGAAGCAGCAAAGCTGAAGACCCAGCCAACTGGGAATTTTCTTTTTGAACTTTTGTATTTAGATATTTGTACAAATTCTTCCTATTAATGAAAAGTTCATTTTATCAAAATCAACCTGAAGACAATCTCTCTTTGTACAGGCTCTGAATATGTTTACCTGCTGTGAATGTTTAACTCGTTGAATCCCCGTTTCCTGTTAAGGGGGAAGCAATTTTTGTTTTTCCAACTTGGGGTTTTGGCATCATCAAAAAGGGGGAAATTGTTGGGAAAATTAATAGAATTTTGAAGTGATACCAAAACCCAGCTGACCCCAACCGAGTAGATGCTTGCACAAGCCCAAGTGTTTTTCCAGCTCACCTGTTTGAGCTTATAGAATTTCTAAGTTCAGGTGGAATCGCTGAAGACAGCAGAAGACCCAGCTGAGTACACAGCAGGGTAAGCCAAGTCGAAGTGAGAAGTAACGTTATCCAGATCCAAGACGATAAAGTTCTTCCAGACACAGCTGTAGGAAAGACCCAGCTCGTGTGACAACTCAGCTCAGCGTCAAGACCCAGCAGAGTTCAAGACTCAGCTCAGCGTCAATGATCCAGCAGAGTTCAAGACAGCTCAGAGTCACCAACACAGCAGAGTCGAAGTGAACTTTAGATAAAGTCGAGATACGATGCGGACCATCAGGAACTCGACACCTCAGCACCTAGAAGTCAAACCTAGGATTGCTTTACGAGGAAATCAAGGAAGAAGACCAGTCAATCCTGTCAGAAGTTAGGTAAAGATTCAGAACGGCTCTTTCCAACGGCTAGTTCTAATCTCTCCCTATATATAGAAGTCTTCTTCATCATCAGAAAGAGTGGAGTGACGAGAGAATATATTCAAGAGAGATCAACATACTTCATTGAAGGAAGACTAACCAAAGATCAAGAGATCTCTCAGAAAAGCTTCAAAGATCCAGCAGCCTTCATACTTATGAGTGATTATTTATTCTCAGACTGCTGAAGCTATCTCCCACAAGTATCTAGGCATATAATCCTTCCCATCTTAAGCCTAGTTTGAACGAGTTCATCATACTCAAAGTTCTTCATTGTAAGAACTCGTTCATAGTTGGAAAACCCCCCCAAACCCAAACCCAGAAAAGGTTAGGTAAAGGTACGCCTGCTCGAAGCGCGTAATTCGAGTGTTGGTTCTGTAGTACCCGTAAACTACAGGTTAGGCTTCAGCTGTGTCCGTAAACAGTCTGGTTACGTTTCGATACAGTACGCGTAAACTTGTATCCAGCTTGAGGAACTAAGCTGCAATGCTTGCTGACTGCGCGAAAAGTCAATGGTATCCTTAGTGGATTATCAGAGGTTTCTGGTCGTGGACGTAGGAGTAGTTTCTCCGAACCACGTTAAGTTGCTTTGTTCTTTCATGTTTATTTATGCATCCAGCTAACCCTTCATAAGCATTATTTCAAGCTGCATAAACTGATTAACTGAAAAGAGAAACTAAGCTTTGCAATATATTTGAAACAATAGACGGACTTTCCAAAATCCCACCACATTCTGCACACAGCCAGCTGTGTCGATCAAGCTGCCTTCCAGCTGGATCGAACACAGCCAGCTCACTCAAAAGAGTTTTAATTGGAAAAATTTTTAAACCTTGGTGTATTCACCCCCCTCTACACCAAGGTATCCGTCTTGGGACCATCAGAGAGTGATTACGAATTCTCTCATAATGTCAGCTGGCTTCTCTGCTGACTGACTGAGCACCTTTGACTTGAGTCTTCGGTTTGAAGACAGTGCTTCATTATATTTTGTCTCCTCAAGTTGTCTCCGATTCCCAGCTGGAATGGAGTTAGATGCATTCTGATTTTTCTCCTGCATCTTTTTCTGCACCTCCTGTGGTGGAGCAAGAGCTTTGTCATGACTGCTCTTGAATACTCCGGCTTTATCAACATCTGGTCCAGGTCTGTTGACGTTGATTTTTGCATCCCAGGGAGTTGTATGTCCCGTTCTCTCTTTTATGATGAGAGAAACAGTGGGGTTGAGGAGGTCTTTTTCCTTTGACATTCCCAGAAAGTTTTCTGCACCTTCCTGGTGAATGACGTTCTTGAGCTTTGCGATCTCTTTGTTGGTGCAGTTACGTCGATGGGCTTCACCTTCTTCTGGACTTCCGTCTTCTTTGAGAGTTAAGCAACTCTTATCTTGAAGCTTTGACAGATTCTTCAAGTTTGATCGGCTTCGGGAGATATCTTTCTGGATTCCATGTTCTTCTTCTGCATCTTTTGTTAGTAGAAACGAATAATACCAATTGATGGAAATAAGAAAAAAATGCCGAAAAACTTTCTAGGGTTGATGCGTATGTCTTCTAGCATATTTAAAGAGTTTTCTTGATGAATGAACGATCAAGATTTGTCTATTGATAAGAAGATCTACGGCTGAGAGTGATTCTCTCTACATATTAATTTCTTGATTAGAAAATGTGAGTTAATGCGTGAGAGAGAACGGTTGAGGCGTTTTGACTTTTGCCTCGAAACTCCCATTATTCAATTCTTTGCAGACTTTTAATTAAGATTGATTAGAAATGACAAGATGTGAGTTGACAGAAAACAGATTGAGTAGGTGTAATTAATGTTGTTGCAAACCTCTCAGCTGATCATTGTAGTCAGCTGATACCTCGGTTGAGTGGGTGTGCTGGGTCATCGTGGTTCCAATTTGGTTCCCCTCGGTGAATAATCCTTTCCTTTCGGCATCTGGTTTAGCCGAATTCTTTCTCGGTGATATCGGTGACGTTGATTCGAATTTCGGTTGTGCATTCATTGGGTCTGCTTCCGTTCGGTTAGATTTGCTTCGTCAATTTGGGTGAAGTATCGTCTGGGTTGAGAAGTCCAAGTAATCCGCACAGCATTTTGAACCTTGCTTCTATCAGCGGTTTTGTGAGAATATCAGCCCGCTGTATGTCTGTATGAATTTTCTCAACAATCACATCCTTCTTTTCTACGTGATCTCTGATGAAATGATGTCGTACGTCTACATGCTTGCATCTTGTGTGAAATCTTGGATTCTGCGAAATGGCAATCGCACTTGAGCTATCACGAGAAAATTGGAACTGTCCGGTTTTTACTTCATAGTCATCCGGTGATGTTTCGGCCGGAGAATTTGCGAGCGGCGGCTTCCGGCCATATATTCTGCTTCTGTCGTGGAAGTTGCGACGCACGTTTGTTTCTTTGAAAACCACGAAATCAACTTACTTCCTAAGAACTGACAAGTTCCTGAAGTTGATTTTCTGTCCAACCGATCTCCAGCGAAGTCTGAGTCTGAGTATCCACTCAGCTGTAGATTGTCTTCAAATTTGGGTACCACAAACATTCGAGTTCCTTTGAGATATTTGAGAATGTTCTTGGCTGCTTGCATGTGTGCTTCCTTTGGATCAACTTGAAATCTGGCACACACTCCGACTGCGAAAGAGATGTCTGGACGACTTGCTGTTAGATACAGCAGGGATCCTATTATCCCTCTATATTTGCTGGAATCAACTGATTTTCCTTCAGTTCCTGGTTCAATCTTCCAGTTGGTGTTCATTGGAATTTTTACAGTTCTGCTGGATTGAACTCCATACTTGGCGATCAAGTCTTTCACGTATTTGGATTGATTTATGAAAATCCCTTCTGATGATTTCTTGACTTGAAGTCCTAGGAAGAAACTCATTTATCCCATCATGGACATTTGGAACCTCTCTGACATCATCTCTCCAAATCTTTGGCATAAGAAGCTTGATCTTGATCCAAAGATGATGTCATCTACGTAGATTTGAACAACCAGGATATCTTCTCCTGACTTGATGGTGAAGAGAGTTCTGTCTACTGAGCCCTTCTTGAATCCTTTGGATACGAGAAAATTTGACAAAGTGTCATACCAAGCTCGAGGAGCTTGCTTCAATCCATAAAGAGCTTTCTTTAGCTTGTAGACTTTATTTTCTTCTACTTCGAATCCTGGAGGTTGTTCAACGTAGACATCTTCTTTGATTTATCCATTTAAGAATGCACACTTCACATCCATTTGATAGACCTTGAATTTGTGATGTGCTGCAAAGGCGAGAAATAGTCTGATTGCTTCCAATCGTGCTACTGGAGCAAAAGATTCTTCGAAGTCAATTCCTTCCTGCTGAGTGTAGCCCTTGGCAACTAGTCGAGCTTTGTTTCTGATGATGACTCCCAGGGTATCCATTTTGTTCTTGAATATCCATTTGAGTCCTATGACTTTGACTCCTTCAGGTCTGTCGACCAGTTCCCAGACACAATTTCTGAGGAATTCGTTCAGTTCTTCTTGCATGGCGTTTGTCCAAGGCACGCTCTTCAAAGCTTCGAGAATTGATTGAGGCTCTGGCACTTGAGCTACGTAACACGCCATTAGAGCTGTGTCTTCATCATAGACCGTCGGTTCTAGCTCTACTGAGAGTTGAGCTGTGTCAGCTGCTTCTTGATGATCTGATGAAGCTTGAGCAGCTGAGCTTCTGGTTTTGACTTGGTCAGATGGTTCTCCGATAATAGCTGATGATGGATGATCTTCAATCCATCTTCTCCTCTTGCGAATTTCTTCTTCCAATTGATTGATGCTTGACGTGGCTAAATTTCGTCTGACTTGGAGTTGCTCAGGAGTTAAATCTTGAGAATTTGGCTCTCTTTGATTTATATTTTGAGGAGACTTCTGTAGAGGCTCAGTTGGAGATGGAGCTGGGGACTCAGCTGTGTTTGGATTCCCAGCTGATGATGTTCCCCCTTGATTTGGCGTTGAAGCTTCTTCTCGATTTCCAGCTGGTGGAGCTTCTTGATTGATTTGAATTTCCTCCTCTGGCTCATTGTCCCAAATTAATGGTTCGGCTAGATTCCTGATTCTATTCTCTTGAGCCCTTGTCTGAATCAATCTTGAAGATTATCCTTCGCTTCTTCGTTTGATAGAATCTCTATATTCGAAGGAAGATTCGTCAAAGGTAACATGTGGAGTTACTTCGACTATTTGAGTTCTTCTGTTGAAGACTCTGTATGCTTTACTCACAGCGGAGTAACCAAGGAATACTCCTCGGTCTGTCTTTTCGTCGAACGTCTTGAGCTGTGTCTTCCCATTATTGAGGATGTGACATTTGGATCCGAATACCTTGAAATATCCAATGTATGGTATTCTGTTGTTCCATAGCTCATACGGTGTCTTGCCTTGCCTTGATGTGAGTAGGGAGCGATTTTGAGTGAAGCAAGCTGTGTTGATTGCTTCAGCCCAGAACTTCTTTGGAATAGCAGAGCTAGCTAGCATTGAGGTAGCTGCTTCCTTGAGAGTTCTGTTTCTTCTTTCTGCTACACCATTCTGCTGAGGTGTGCGAGCTGCAGATGTTTGGTGATGAACTCCGTTCTTCTCGCAAAAATCATAAATAGTTTCATTTAGAAACTCCGTTCCACGATCTGATCTTATTGCCATTATCTTGCACTCCTTCTGTGTTGATAATCTTTCCAGCAGGATAGGTAGCTTAGTTCTGGTTTCGCTCTTCTGGTATAAGAATGATACCCATGTGAATCTTGAGAAATCATCCACAACGACCAGAGTATATTTTCTGGCATTGAAGCTTGCTGGAGTAACTGGACCAAAAAGATCCATGTGAAGAAGTTGAAGAACTCGATCAGTTGACTGAGCTGGCTTGAGAGAGAATGAAATTCTTGTCTGCTTTCCTTGTTGACACGCGCTGCACATATGACTTTTGTCATATACTTGATCTGGAATTCCATTAGCGAGCTGGTTCCTAGCCAGTTTGTTGATTGTCTTGAAGTTGAGATGATTCAGCCGTCTGTGCCACAGCCAGCTGACTTCATTGCTGCTTTTTGATACAAGACAAGTCTCCGGAGGGTTGCTGTTCCAGTCAGCAAAGTACATATTTCCTTCTCTTTTTCCTCTTAGGAGTATCTGCTTGGTTTCCCTGTGCTTCACTGTGCATCCCTGTGCATCAAACTTGATAGAAAAACCGTTGTCGCAGAATTGGCTAATGGAAATCAAGTTATGTTGCAATCCTTGTACATAAGAAACATTTGGGATTATAACATTTCTGGTTTTAAATGTACCATAACCTTTGGTTAGGCCTTTGGAGTTGTCACCAAATGTTACTTGTGGACCTGTACGCTCGATATACTCCTGGAGTAGATGCTTTAGGTGCGTCATGTGCTTGGAACATCCACTGTCCAAGTACCATAGCGTTCTCATCGACTCCTCAGAGATGCGTCGATTCCTTGCAACCTAAACAAAAAATTAAAATTCAGGTACCCAGTTTTAATTGGGTCCTTGTGGATTAGACAGAGATCCTTTGACGACCCAGATCTGCTTGATGACTCGAATTGGGTCATTTGATCTGATAATTCTCCCAGCTGAGTCGATATACACGTTCTTTGTGTTCTTCTGTTGTTGCTGGCGGGGTCTTGATCTCCGTGTCTTCTTGTTTTGTTGTCTGGATTTCTTTTGGTTTCCAGCTGTGTGCCAGCTGAGACGTTCCTTTGTCTCTGCTGTCTCATATGATGCTGTGGCTGGAAATGATTATCCAGCTGATACTCGTTTGAGTGGTATTCAGCTGGGTATCTCTGATATCTTGGTTGATATCGATCAACGTCTTTGGTCTTTGTGGTAGTATCTGTAAAATCCAGCCTGTGGTTTTCGTTGAGGTTGAGCACGTTGCTGTCTGAGTTGGGCTTGAGGTTGTCGCACAGCTGACCTTCTTGATGTCTGCTGTGTTCTCGACGGAGCTTGAGAATGTTTCACAGCTGGTCTTCCCGACGCCTGCTGTGTCCTCAACTGTTGATGCTGACTTGCTGGGATTGGAGGTTTGTTTGCACGTACAAACATTACTTTTGTTCCACTTGTGGAGGCAATGTTTGAGGCATCATTTGATTCGTTGTATCCCAGTCCCGCTTTGAGTGCTGCTGGACGCTGAGCACTAATGATCTCGTCCATTGTCGAAGTGGCTTTGATGAGAGCTACTATCTTCTTAGATAGTACCTCTTCGGTGCTTTTCAGCTCAATGATCTCAGCTGACTTCCTTTCCGATTCAGCTGTGACCTTTTCCACATCTTCTATCAGCTGTTTCTTCTCATTGTTGAATTCCTTCATCAGCTGATCTTGTTTCACTATTTTGTCTCTTAGTGAAACTATTTCCTGTTGGAGCTGAGTTGTATCAGCTGCGTCTGATACCTTTGTCTTTTCCAGTTCCGTCTTCAGCTCGGCATTCTCACACATAATGACGTCAAGGATCTCTTGAAGCTCCTTGAAATCGTTCATTACTTTCTCTACTAGACTCCAGTCAGGTAGACCAGATTCTGAGTCCTGTGTAGAGTGTTCGTGTGATGGTGAGATGTTAGACAGATTTAGAGTTCGAGACGTTACCTCATCTTCATCGATGCCGTCTGTTTGTCCCATGAAGCATGTATCCCAATCAGGTTCATCATGGGCCATCAGGGCTTCTTCTTCCGAGTCTGAAAATGGCATGTCATCCATTTTATTGCACTATGATTCTTCATCAGCGATATATGCTCTCCTTCTGTCAGCTGCCTTAGCTTTTAATTGGTCTTTGTCTTTCTTGGACAGCTTTGGACAATCTTGTCGGTAGTGTCCTGGTTCCTTGCAGTTGAAGCAACCTTCTTCTGTTCGTTTGTCAGCTGACTTCTCATCAGCTGCTGCGTACTTATCTCTGTAAGTCCTTGCGAACTTCTTGTATTTGCCCTTGCTGATGTTGAGTCTGTTATAATTTTTCACCATCATGGCAATTTCTTCGAGTAGCTCCTCTTTGCTCATTTTCTTTTTGTCCTTCTTCATCTTGGAGGACTCAGCTGACTTGACATGAGCTGACTTTTCAGAGTTGGCTCTGAAGGCAATTTCTTTTGGAGAGTAGGGGTGAGTTCTCCGTCATTACGTACGTTTGAAGATTCTTCTTGAGTGATCTTCAAGTTGTATTCGTTGGCTTTTAAGAGTGAGAACAACCTTTCTGTAGATAGATCACCCAAGTCACTTCGACTTTGGTGAACTACCTTGTAAGTGTTCCATTCGGTGAAAGAAATTTGAAAGAACCTTTAGATTCTTTTCCCGCTGGGTATACTTCCCAGTTCTGATTATATCTATCTCGATGACTATGTTTGAGAACCTTAGCTCCATCGCTTCGATGGACTCGTTGGCTAGCTGCTTGAAGTTGTCGAATTTTGGGTAAGCTATTGTGAATTTGTTTTCTTTGATTTCTTCAGATCCTTCACATAGCTTGGCAAGTATTTCCCACATCTCTTTGGCTGTCTCGCACTTGATGATCTTACTCAGGTAGGCGTTTGAGACTGTTGATGAGATGGTGTTTCTTGCGAAGCTGTCCAGTCCAGCTTGCTTTCGTTCTTCTGACGAGTAATCCTTCTTTGGCTTGAGAATTGGCCGGTATTTTGGTTGTCCTCCATCATGAGCAGGTACGAGTTCATTTCCTTGTTTATAAATAAGGATGGGTCCGTCTGTGATGACGTCCCACATCATGTCGTGATGTGCACAAAGGAAGCTTTTCAATCTGAATTTCCAGATTGCATAGTCGTCTACCGAGAAGGTGGGGAGATTTCTGTTAAGATAAGAATCCATAGACATGTGCAGTATGTAATAATATGAGTTTTTTTGAAAAACGGATCTGTTCAGTTGACCACCACGACGCAGTGTCAAGAGAGATCTCTTGATACGAAACGGTGGTCTTTTGAACCCTTTGCTCGATACCAATTGATGGTCCACAGAGGGTATTTGGTGTAGAGGGGGGGTGAATACACCAAATAGATTTTTCGAAACTTTTTCAAGTTAAATCACGAGTTGGTGAGCTCGGTTATCGATCCGAGTGGGAAGGGTCAGCTGGGTAAATAACTCAGCTGGCGGTGCGGAAAGTGGTGGTTTGAAAACTTAGCTCGGTTACTTAGAAAAACTCAGTTTGAAAATATTAACTTAACGTTTTCAGCTTAGTCAGGTTGTGCAACTTTTAGAGAGACACAGCTGTCTTTGGAGAGCAGCTGTGTGTGCAGTTTTGAACAAATATGCAATGATATGAAGGAGTAAGTACACAGCTGAATATAAAGCGAAAGTAAAGAGAGAGAGTAAGAAACACGCGAGTTTTTACGTGGTTCGGAGTAACACCTCCTACGTCCACGACCAGGTTCACTGGTAATCCACTACCACTTGGTTTCCAAGTACCAAGCAACTTTACAACTCTAACCCGAGCTGTGTTCCAACAGTTTGCGGGCACTGTCAAGCCTACACCTTCAGTTTCCGGGTACTGAAGAACCTATCCACTCGAATTACGCGCTTCGAGCAAACGTACCTTTACCTAACCTTTCTGGGTTTGGGTTTGGGTATGGGGTTCCAACTGTGAACGAGTTCTTACAATTAAGAACTTTAGAGTATGATGAACTCGTTCGAAATCTAGGCTAAAGATATACAAGGAGTTTGGCCTAGGGAACAGACGAAAAACTAAGCAGTCTCTTAACTAGAAACACTTTAAGATAAAGTGTTCTTTGATCTACTTAGAACTGCTTGAGAGCTTTGTATAGAATGAAGATTTCAGATAATGAAAGCTTGTAGAGAGTTTTTCGTATCTGATCCTGAGGTTGAAGACGGGGTTTATATAGGTAGAGATTCAAGACTAGCCGTTGGAGGAGCCGTTTGAATCTTACCTACTCTTCTTAAATGCAAGATCTGCCGTTGAGCGTATCTGCACCTGTCTTCATTTGTGTCACATCCTAGGTTCTGAAATCTAGGATGCTGATTTGGCAATCCCTCATTGGTCGAGGTAGGTTGACTTATACGATTCCGGGATCTTCTGCCTTTAGAGCTGGCTTTTGAATTCAGAGCTGGACTGTCTAGAAGTGAAGTCTTCAGAGATAGTTCCCTTTGTTCTGTACAGCTGGACCAGCTGTGTTTTGAACTCAGCTCGAATTCTCTTCAGCTTGATCGGGCTTTGCTGGATCGCTCAGCTGAAGGTTGATGCCTGCTGTCTTTTGCTAGCTGACTCATTTGTAAACACGGTGAGTCGGCTCTTGTCTTCCGCTTCCTTAACCTGTAAGCCTAGAAAATCTAAAGCTCAAACAGGCGAGCTGGAAAACACTATTTAGGTTGACGCAATCATCTATTCAGTTGGAGAATCAGTTGGGTTTTGATATCAAATCGAAACCTTATAATTTTCTCAACAGGGAGTAAAACCAGAAATTGCTGAAAGTTGAGGAATTTACAGGCCATTACCCCTTAAGTTTATGTGAAGGTTAAATTCCATTCTTAATAATTCATTTATAGAATTAAATGAGCCTAATACAATCTTAGCTTGCAAGGCAAATAACCAAGTCTAGCTCGAGTTTGTTAAGTAATTAGGTGGAAATAACTTATTAAGCATATAAAATGCCAAAAAAAAAAAACCCTTGAGTTTGGTAATAGGCTCGCGAACATATAAGCAAGTATATTTTTTAGTTGATTGAATAATTAATATATAAACAAACGAATATTTATATTCAAAATCAAAACTCCATAATTTTGCAAATAGCTCGACTCATTAATTGCGAATGGCTCGACTCATTAAATTGAAACCCTATTCTTGTGGTGGCGCTTCCCTACAAACAAACTCCAAACAAGAAGCAATAATAAATAATAGGGGATGCAAAAAGAGCCTAATTAAATAAATAAGAGAAATAGATTATTACAAAAACTGAAAAGGGCTTTTGGATTAATCCCATAAAGCATGCATGTGATTGCATGCATTCATCAGAATCTGATTCTTTTTTTTTTAAACAAGTGCGATCTGTTTTTGTACTCCGAGCCATTTTGTTTTACGTTTTTCAGCCTTTTTTCGACATGCTTACGTGTGCCGTATAATACGCATAAATACATGCTTAAATACATATATATATATATATATATGTATGTATAGGCGTATACATACAAGTTTATATAAGAGCAGTCTGTCGCTCTTGTGCCCAAGACTAGAGAAAGGAGAGATCCGAGAGAGAAACAATTATGTCAGCAGTCAAGATATGCTTTCTTCTTGCTCTCTTTTTCGTCATGAATCATTCACAAAAATCAGGTACATTACATTCCAATATTCCTCACCCAATCAATCTTGTAATTTTTTATTTTGGTTTCGTAGATTCATTTGTCAAAATACTTTTCTTATTCGTCTCCACAAATTCCATATTTTCATGAGGTGTATACTGTTTGCGGCAGTGGCGTAAATAGAAAAATAAAAATATTTTCGGGTTCCACTTTTGTTGGGCCGTAGTGAAAGGTTATGGATTTAAGTGTCGAGCTACTCAAAAGTCAAAATGTAGTGTAAATTGGAGAGGATAGTGCAAAAATATTGTGATGCTCGAAAAAAAGGGAAATAATAAATAAAAAATTATTGATGAATTAATTTGTGTATAGATGGAGTGGAGGAGGAATGGTGCATTGCAGACGAGCAAAGCTCCGAGAGTGAATTGCAAGTGGCGTTGGACTGGGCCTGCGGGGTTGGGGGTGCCGACTGCAGCAAGATTCAGGTGGGCCGGGCCTGCTTTCAGCCCAATACTGCTAGGGCCCATGCTTCTTATGCCTTCAACAATTACTATCAGAAATTCAAGCGTAGAGGTGGCAACTGCTACTTCAGAGGCGCTGCCTATACCACTGCTCTTGACCCCAGTCAGTAACCTCTCTCTCTTTCTCTCATTGTAGAATATGATTCTTCATTTTTGAGATATTTTGAATAAGAGTTGTGTGCATTTTGAACATCATCATTGTTGTTGGAGAGGATACAAAGGTGAAGGTACTAACAGTAGTTGTACTTTGTGTATAGTGGATTTACCATATTCTTTACAAACAATAGTATTTTTTTTTTCTTTAAAATGTTTACAAGCAATATTAATCATTAATCTATTTTATTAGTTATATAGATCATAGTATATTGTTTTTTAATTATGGTTACCTTATTCCGGCAGGTTATAACTCTTGCCACTATGAGCTTACACCTTGAGATTTAAAGGATAACCCAAAAAGGGTCAATTTGAATTTTGAATCTCTCTCATTGTAGCACCTTAAATTGTAATACTTCTCTAGCAATGACATTCCTTTTTTTTTTTTTTTTCCTTTTTATCATAAGGTTTTACAATATATTGCAAAGTTTAAAATATATATATATATATATATATATATATATATATATATATATATATATATATATATATACCTAAAGGCACATACGTACAGTGGCTGCGAACTTAAGCTCTCAAAAAAAATGAATAAAGAAAAGAGAATACAAAGTTTATTGACATATGAATAATATGATATTGAAATCAATAATTTTATTTCTTTATAGCTAAAAAAGAGGATACAAAGTGTATTGCTAATAGCCTAATAGACATATTCTCAATAGCAATTACAAGATGTTATTTTGAAAGCTGAAACTTCTCAGAACAACAAGCTTGCCCAAGCACCAATGAAGGCAAATCCTCCCAAGGGAGCAATCCGAGAATATTTTCTATCTTCTAGGTATGCAACCACGTAGCACCTGAAATCGAGTCCTTACAGTCACAGATCACAGAAAATCTAACCAAAACACAAGAAAGGTATCTCAAATATGCGGTAAACTATTGTTCCGTATACCATCCTTCCTTATGCAGACATTTTGAAACAAAAGTCAAATATGAATTAGAAATTGGGTTTGAGTGAAATCGTTTGGAAAAGGCAGCTTTACTGGTATGCATCAGGAGTTGATGATGGTGAGGGATATTTCAGCACTTCAAAGCAAATCACAACATACTTAAAATCGAACAGACAGATTCAACACTTGAAAGAGAAATATCAAATTCTTCGCGACAGGATAGACGAAACTATTAAACTGATAGTATAGCTTATACTTTGGCATTATGCTCTTGATATATGAATTTCTTCATGATGTTCTTAGGAAAATACATGATGTACAGCAAATTAATAGGTTTGAAGTCACTTCATGAACAGTAGGAAAATATGCTTGTCCATGTACACTGAAAAGAAATGTCTTCAACAAAATTCATCAATAAAACAATCAAACTTTTCTAGGAAATCGACAATAATTACGGGGATCACATAGAATACACCAATTTTCGCTCTCAACTCTCAAGTTGTTGACTAATGAGTTATATGGGGAGATGATAAGGTCAACTCATCTTTCAAAAAACAAAGAGCAATTCATGCAGTACCATAATAACATCAATCCCCATTTGTTCCGTCTTTCGCTAGATATTACCTATGCATAAATTCCAATTCCTTGTAAGATCAAACACCCTCAACCCGATTTTCCTCAAGTCCTGACCCCTTCAGATTTCCACAGAGAGTTCCATACACTGACTAGCTGGAATGTGTTTCTTAACACACATTAATACCATTTTTCAACTAAGTAGAGGCTTATGCAATTGAATACTCACTTCCTATAAGAACAAAATCGGAACATCCATGTCTCTAAGCTTGTAAAAATTGAGAATTTCTAAAATTGATAAAAAAGAGTCAACCAGTTCTTTCATCATTTCATCAATAGCTATCAATCATTTCATCAAGTCATAAAAACTAATAAGAAGCAGAAAACTTACGTCCCCGAAAATGCCAGGATTCCAGTAGTCAAAAGGCTTCCAAACTACCAAAACAATAATTCACATAAAATATTTATAGCAAAATCACACACACACACACACACAGAGTAGAAATGGTGAGAAATGGGGGCTCACGATATTAGGATGGGAGGTAATAGGAGCGGCAAGCAAAGCAGCTGTGTGAATCAAATGGTACATATTTGCTGTACGCCACACCTTCAAAATCCAATTAATCGCACACATTAATTACACCACGAAACAAAGATTGACTTTTTCTGCGTTTTTAACTCACACTTTTCCATGATAGAATTCGAAATGAAGTGGGAATAATCGAAAATCGAACATAATTACATCATTGTAGGAAGGGTTCTTGGGCTTGAAACCATGGGCACCATAAGTTCCTAACCCTAGTGCAGCTACACCTGTTTCAAATGCAGAAACAACAATTAACAGAAATTTGGGGTAGAGGGAGGGGGGGAGATAGAGAGAGAGAGGTTTACCAGAGACAGCAGCAACTTTGTGCCATAGCCGAGGATCCATGTCTGCTTTCGATTTTCTTTTTTCTTTTTCTTTTTCTTTTTCTTTTTTTCTGGTTCTTTGCCGAGTTTCAGTGCTTGTGAAGTCTGACTTGACTTGAGAGTTGAGTTTCCTAATCTTTGATTCACATTCGATTCGACCCCTCAATCTTCCGTGATTTTCATTTATAGCCCCTACATTTTCTTCACCTTGTAACAAAGAATAGTGCTTATTTTTGTCGACAATTTTTAATTTCAATACTTTGTTGAAATAGTATGAAGTTGTTGTTTGAAGAATGGTGTAAACACAAATTTTATGTATTTAATATAATAAATACAATAAATCGTGTACAAATAAATATTTGTAGATCAAAATAGTAGTGCGGGTTGCGATCTCTATCTTTATCCTCTTATTCGTCTCTTCGATTTGTTCTTGAACGATCTTCAAACAGTTTCCGCGATTTTCGGAGATTTAGGATCTCCTTGATCTTTATCGGATTTGATGTTTGACTTTATAACGTTAATCCAGAGGGCAGATGCCTTATTTCTGAATCAAACGCTAGACTTTGGACGCTTTTGGTAAGAACGTCTTGCTTCCTACGAAGAACGCATTGCTTCCCACGAAGAACGCCTTGAATGTTGGAGAGGGTTCTTAGAGAAATTCTCTACAACTCTTGAGCTCTTCAATATGATTTTTTGGTGTGTTTATGACCTCTCTAATCACCTCTATTTATAGGTGAAAATAGAGTAGATTTGGTGGTCTTTTGGGCTCCATCTTGCGCTTTGGGGCTGAGGTGGCACAATTTTATTGGCTCCTCAAAATTTGTAGTTATCACAATCAAATCTGATAATTATCATAATCAAATATTTGATTTTCTATGCAGATTTGACACATGGTTACTTCTGATTGGCCGAAAATCTCCATGTTTTAAATATCAATTTATATTTATTTAATTTAGAAATTATCTTTAATTCCCTAAAATATAAATAAAAGATATAATTTGATATTTATTTATTTACTTTCCACGTGTCACAATTTAATTGGACGTGAATTTAATGTGTCTACAAATGCCCCCTTGAGATTTGTTTGTGAACAATTTGTCTTGAAAACGTATAAGTCTCAAGATTTTGAATTTATTAGACAGTTTAAACTCTTATCTAGGAGTTCTTAATTTATAAATAGTTTAGACTCGTTTCATAGGGTTCTTCAACCGGAATTCATAGCTTTAATTTGGACCTATTTGACATAAGCAAGCAATAATGGCCTATTGTTATTTTCTTATTGTCCCTTTTTTGATACAGTCAAAAATATATATGGTACCACTCCAAATTATTAGCCAAATTGGTTTTTATCCCATGTATATTAAAGCACGAATTCTTTTCTAAAATAAAGAAATGAATAAGACTTCAACAGAGACTCCTTGATGCAATAGAATTCTTCTATTCTTCAAAGTCATGTACGTCCTTTAACTTCAAATCAAGCCTATATTGATTCAATTAATTATTTGCTAAATAATCTTGATATAGGCCCGATTAGTAATCCATCAAGCTGCAAGTATCAGAAGCCTATTTTGCTTCTAGAATTTTCTCCACGTAAGATTACCAGGATCAAGAGTTGCACCAAAACAAAATCTATGATAATTTTGATTTCTCTCGGTAATAGGATTCTTTTAAAATAGATATCTAGTTTTGACAAGAATTAAAATCCTTAAAGAACTTCATTTGTAATACACAAAAGGACTATCCTTTATGTGCCGACTCAAACATAGATATAAACTTATAAATAGCACTCTTCCTTTGATGAATTTATTCCAACAAATTGAATCCGCAATAACAACAAATCTTCGATTTTTCTTCTTTTGCCATCGTTTTTTTTATTTTACTTTTCTAGCCAAGATTCAAGTGAGTTACTACTTCTATGCTTGTTAAATCTCAACTTTTATATGCTGCCCACCAAGTATTCGATTATTTGCCTGAATGGATTGCTCAATTTCATGTTTTATTGCAGATAGTATCCATCTCGTCAATATCAGATCCAGATTTCCAGATTTTCGCAGTAATTCATTGAGTTCAGGTAAAGTACAATCTCCCATATATGAATCAATTTGCCTTTCGTATGCATATATTTAGGTATATATATATATATATATATATCTATATATATATACATATGTTCTGAAGTCATATATTTTAACTTTCTTTGTTTTCTACCTTCATCAAAAATGATTTGGAGTCGGAGTTCATAGCAATTTATGGAGAAGTTTTCTCAAACAAGCATTTTTAAATCTATTCAAAGGGTCTTTCTTGATACTCTATATCACATCAAGAGGTTCAAAGTGTCTTCTTTGAACTCAAGAGCTTCAAGGTGTTTTTTTGAATGCTCTATATCATCTCAAGGTATCTTCCTTGAAATATTTTCATCAATTCAAGGTGACTTCCTTGAATTTCTCCATATAATCTCAATATGTCTTTCTTGAGATCTTCCCATCAATTCAAGGTATCTTCTCATCAATTCAAGGTGACTTCCTTGAATGCTCCATATAATCTCAAGATATCTTTCTTGAGATCTTCCCATCAATTAAAGGTGACTTCCTTAAATTTCTATATTATCTCAAGATGTCTTTCTTGAGATAGGTGACTTCCTTGAATTTCTATATTATCTCAATATGTCTTTCTTGAGATCTTTCAATCAATTCAATGTGATTTCCTTGAATTTCTATATTATCTCAAGATGTCTTTCTTGAGTCTCAATTCAAATGGCAAATTCAAACTCCAAATCTTGGTAAAGAGTTTTATGTATTTCTTGTAAATTTCTCACCACTTTGACAAGATTTTAATTCATCATTTTTCCTTGCAGTTGGAATATGGCTTACTTCAAAGACACCACAGTTGATGAACAAGATTATTTGGTGAAATGAGAGGCAAACTTTGGAGAGAGGAACCCTAAACCCTAGGAACCCACTCAAAGTATACAAGTCGTGATTGGCACATATGCTAGTGAGTGGCCTAAGTTTACAAATCCTTTGCATGAATCAAGGTGGACTCGTGAGGTCAATGCGACCAAAACACCGGTGTTGTGGTCTTTGCAATATGCTCACCATCGACAAACTAAAGAGACTAGTCTGTTGCCAACTTTCACTACAAAAATCTCGCAATTTACCGACGGACACTTCCGTCGGTAAAGTCATTAAATTCCGTCGGTAAATAACTTACCGACGGAAATGCTCCCTCGTGATTTCATTCGTAGCTAAAGGATTTAACGACGGAAAACTTATGCGTCAGCAAATTACCGACGGATTGGTAACAGAATTTCCGTCGGCAAATTCTCGTTTGACGAACTCATTCCCAAACGGATTTCTGACGGAAAATCCGTTGGCAAATACCAACAGAATCTGATCCGTCGGTAATTTTTGACGAATTGGGTTTCGTCAATTTTTCGCTATTACTGACGGATTAATCCGTCAGTAATTACTGACGGTTTTAAAATCTGTTGGTAATTACTGACGGATAAAAAATCCGTTGGTAAAGTTTGACGTACTCAATTTCGTCAGGTTGGCAATATTGTGACGGCTTTGTGACGGAATTTCCGTCGGTATTTTAGCGACGGATTAAAATCCGTCGGTGATAATTTGTTGTTTTAATTTAATAATTATTTTGTTTTAATTTAATTTTCTGATATTTTTGGAATACTCATTAATTTATTAATATTTTAGACGTAATTTTGAACATAAACAAGCAATTTATAATATAAAACATAATATAAAAGTCGCTAAGTAATATAATAATAAGAATCTGATATTTTTGGTAACAAAGTACATACAAATATGAAAGAAACATTAAAGTAAAAGAATGTTTGTTCTACAATAACTAAAAGTCACGGACTAGGAGGACTAGGAGGGCGGTTGCAACGAGCCATGAAGTTCTGCATCATCTTCTGTGTAGCCTCAAACTGGGCTTGTTGAGCCAGAAATTGTGCTTGAAGAAGCTCTCTACCCTCTCTTTCCCGGCGCAGCTCCTCCTCAACCGCCAACCTCCTCTGGCGCTCCTCCTCCTCGTGTGCAGACCTCCTCCTCCAGCTGCTGCTCTAAAGACCCAATGCGGGTTTGAACAAACTCCTGTGTCAGGAGCATGGAGAACTACCCCCACTACCACTCGAGCCATCGCTGAAAAGGCTCGATCCGTGTGTTCCAAAGGAGTACACCCTCCGCTTCTGAGCTAGTTCGTACTCCTGCACCACAGCCTTATAGATCTCGTTCAGATCTGCCCCATCTCCTTGTTCAGCAACAAGCTGTTTAATCCGTCTCTGCAAGATACATTTTAAAAATTATAAGTATTATGAATATATAACTTAGTTAATAAGATGTAATAATTAGAAAATATTTTAGAATACTTACATCAATCTTTTCATCCTTTTTAGTCAATGGAGTTCTATCAGCTTTCATGTGTTGATGTAGGAAAACGTCATGCAATAACTTGGTTGGTGGGACCCCTCGAGTCTGGGACTATTCATGTAAGATAAACAAAATAGATGTTTAGTTAGCAAATATATATAAGTAATAAATTAATAATTAAATAATAATTTACTAACCATCTGGTCAAGAAGTTGACGAACGGGCCTGAAACCTCCCTTGTGTTTGCTAATACCAGTTCCTGGCCCATCTGGCTCCGACAACCGGTTTCTACTGGCTTTTTGACTCTTCTCAACGACCTCAGGACGATCCCAATATTCACACAAACTATCCCACATCTCTTCATTGATATATGCCAGCTTATCTGGGCGCTCTCCCTTCAAATAATTAATCCAGTCGTTGTATCTTTGACGTGCCTTGGACTCCCATCGCTTGTACACCTGAGTTACCCACTCAGGTTCCCACGAGTAATATTTCTGTTTAAAAAAAATTTACAAAATTCAATAGTTAGATAAAAAAAAATGTTAATTAATCAATAAATATGAAATATTAATTGTTATTTACCTTAAATTTATTAAAGTACTTATCTTTCACCTCTTTTGGTGTCAACTTCCAATTAAAGCCTGTGAGATTCTCTACCCTCTTAAAAATTACAGTGCACGTCTGGCAATGTTGCCATCATCTAGTAATTCCCTGTGGAGAGAAGCAATTAATATTTAAGAAATTATAATAAATCAATAAATTAATTATAAATAATTAATACTAACCCATTAGACCCAAGCCAAAAAGCAGCCCTCGTTGGAATGCCTCGTGACGGTGCACTAGACCCAGTCTCGCCCACTGGCGTCCCTGGTGTCTCAAGTACCGTCTGTGAGGAGGACGAACTACGGCGGCGGCTCGAAGACATATCTGCATTATTAAGTAACATACAATACAAGAAAAATCCAACTTGAATTAATATATATATATATATATATATATATAGGGAGCGGATCTAGTAAGAACACATCTTATATAAGAACGTAAGAACAATGCATTTTTATTACATCAGAGATGCATAAAATGCAGAAACTAAATGCATAAATATTTTAATGCATAAACTACAATAACTTAATGCATTAGCATTTAAATGCATAAATTAGGGTAATTAAATGCACGGTTAAATCTGGACCGTAGATCAACAAAAATCAAGGGTCCAGATTTGTTCTTATTTCTCACCTAAGAAAGTGTTCTTATTTGATCCACGCTCTATATATATATATATATATATATATATATATATATATATATATTAATAAGAAAAATAAGTTAACTAATAAAATGTCTCAAAAAAATAAGTTAACAAATATTTCTGCTCATCATCATCATCATCATCATCACTACTACTAAAAAAAATGTCTAAAAAAAACAAAAAATTACAAATTAGTGTATGCTACTACTCATCATCATCATCACTGCTTTCATCATCAGACGAAAATATTTCTTCGTCATTAGATTCACCCTCGTTCTCATCGATTTCTACCATTCCACCCCTTGGATGATGAACTGTTGTAGTGTCATCATCCTCATTAGTAGTGTCACTACCCCTCTGTGTCAAAACCACGTCACCTTCTTGGAAAGGTTCATCTAATGTTGAAGCTGATGTCGTGACTTGTTTAGGTAATTCTATATTAGATCTTGCTTTGATTTTACACACTTCCCACCAAAACTTCTTAGCTTGATTCATGCTAGGATAAGGACAATAGCATACCTGAGTGGCTTGGTGTGCTAGAACAAATGGATCGTACTTTTTGTATCTACGGGTGTGGTTAATTGAAACCAACTTGAATTCTGGAGATGACCAGGATACTCTAGCACACAGATCTCCAACAAGCGGCCATAATAGTCTTGCACATCACTGCCATAAACTGAGCCTTTTATGCATACTCCACTGTTCATAGTCTTCTTATCTAAAGCATGATCTATCGTATGAAACCTATATCCATTAACATAATATCTAGAATATGTATCAACCCCTAATAATGGCCCTTCTGCAAGATCCTTGATATTTCGGTTCACCGATGTAGAAGGACGTCTAACCTGTGATAGTTAGATGATTAGCATTGTTTAAATATATACAAGTTACGTACACTAAAATATATTTAAACTTACATATTCTTTGAACCAACTGGCGAACTCCTCATCAAACTTTTTATCTAAATCGGTTCCTGAGATTAAAGGCAGTTTCTCTCGCACTTCATCTTGAAACAATCTTCAAAAGTTACCCATTGGTTTTAGTTAATAATATGTAAGCAATTCATAATATTTATTGAACATGCATGTTCATACTCACTTCACATATGTGTCTGTAACCTCGATGCAATTGGATAGAATATACAGATGTGCTGCATTGTTCTCTTTACTATCCAAGTATCTTTTTGTCTTTGTTCCAAGAGGACGTCCTACACCTTTAAAAATGGACAGCAAATCAGGATCGTCATCAGCTCCCCCATCATCATTACGAGGCACGACCCTTAACTTTGTAGTCACATTATCCTCAAAATAATAGGAACCAAACGTTGATGCTTCTTCCATTATGTAAGCATTGCTGATGGAGCTGTTGGGAAAATTATAAGGTTTCGATTTGATACCAAAACCCAACTGATTCTCCAACCAAATAGATGATCACGCCAACCTAAAATAGTGTTTTCCAGCTCGCCTGTTTGAGCCTTAGATGTTCTAGGTTTACAGGTTAAGGAAGCGGAAGACAGCAGTCGACCCAGCTGTGTCTACAGCAGGAGTCAGCTAGCGGATGACAGCAGTCGACCCAGCTGTGTTCACAGCTGGAGTCAGCTAGCAAAAGACAGCAGGCGTCAACCTTCAGCTGAGTGATCCGGCGAGCTCGATCAAGGCGAAGAGAATTCGAGCGAGTTCAAAACACGGCTGGTCCAACGAGAACAAAGGAACTATCTCGAAGACTCCACGTCGAGACGGTCCGGCTACGAATTCAAAAGCCGGCTCCAAAGGCGAGAAGATCCCGGAATCGAGAGGAAGTCAACCTACCTCGACCAATGAGGAGCGCCGGTTCGGCATCCTAGACTTCGAACCTAGGATGTGACACAAATGAAGACAGGTGCAGATACGCCCAACGGCAGATCTTGTATTTAAGAAGAGTAGGTAAGATTCAAACGGCTCCTCCAACGGCTAGTCTTGAATCTCTACCTATATAAACCCGTCTTCAACCTCAGGATCAGATACGAAAAACTCTCTACAAGCTTTCACTTTCTGAATTCTTTATTCTTTCAAAAGCTCCCAAGCAGTTCTACATAGATCAAAGAACACTTTATCTTAAAGTGTTTCTAGTTAAGAAACTGCATAGTTTTTCGTCTGTTCCTAGGCCAAACTCTTTGTATATCTAAAGCCTAGATTTCGAACGAGTTCATCTCTCTCTGAAGTTCTTAATTGTAAGAACTCGTTCACAGTTGGAACCCCATACCCAAACCCAAACCCAGAAAGGTTAGGTAAAGGTACGCTTGCTCGAAGCGCGTAATTCGAGTGGATAGGTTCTTCAGTACCCGCAACCGAAGGTGTATAGGCTTGACGGTGCCCGCAACCGTTAGAACACAGCTCGGGTTAGAGTTGTGAAGTTGCTTGGTACTTGGAAACCAAGTGGTAGTGGATTACCAGTGAACCTGGTCGTGGACGTAGGAGGTGTTACTCCGAACCACGTAAAAACTCGCGTGTTTCTCTCTCTCTCTTTACGTTTGCCTTATATTCAGCTGTGTACTAACGCCTTCATATCATTGCATACTTGCTCAAAACTGCACACACAGCTGATCTCCAAAGACAGCTGTGTCTCTCGAAAAGTTGCATAACCTGACTAAGCTGAAAACTATAAGTTAATATTTTCAAACTGAGTTTTTCTAAGTAACTGAGCTAAAGTTTTCAAACCACCACTTTCCGCACCGCCAGCTGAGTTGTTTACCCAGCTGACCCTCCCCAGCTGGATCAATAACTGAGCTCTCACTCAACTCCGTTTTAACTTGACAAAAGTTTAGAAAAATCTACTTGGTGTATTCACCCCCCCCCTCTACACCAAGTACCCAGCTCAGGGACCATCAATTGGTATCAGAGCAGTGGTTCAAAAGACCACCGTTTCTGTATCAAGAGATCTCTCTTGACACTGCGTCGATGGTCAATCGAACGGATCCGTTTTTCGGAAAAACTCACTCTAGTGCATTCGTACATCTCTTCATGGATTCCTATCTTAACGGGAACCTTCCCAACTTCTCGATTGATGATTATGCAATCTGGAAATTCGGATTGAAAAGCTTCTGTGTGCGCATCACGATATGATGTGGGACGTCATTTCGGACGGACCCATCCTCATTTATAAACACGGAAATGAACTTGTACCGCTCAAGAAGGACAACCGAATACCGGCCAACTCTCAAGCCAAAGAAGGAATATTCTTCCGAAGAGCGAAAGCAAGGCTGGTACGGGCCGGCTTCGCAAGAAACACCATCTCTTCAACAGTCTCAAACGCCTACCTGAGCAAAATCATCAATTGCGAGACAGCCAAAGAGATGTGGGAAACACTCGCCAAGCTATGTGAAGGATCAGAAGAGATCAAAGAAAACAAATTCACAATAGCGTGCCAAAAATTTGACAACTTCAAGCAGCTAGCCAACGAGTCCATCGAAGCGATGGAGCTAAGGTTCTCAAACATAGTCATTGAGATAGAGACAATCGAAGCGGGAAGTATACCCGGCGGGAAAAGAATCTAAAGGTTCTTTCGGCTCTTTCGGTGAATGGAACACTTACAAGGTAGTTCACCAAAGTCGAAGTGACTTGGGTGATCTATCTACGTAAAGATTGTTCTCACTCCTAAAAGCCAACGAGTACAACTTGAAGATCACTCAAGAAGAATCTTCAAGCGAGACAGAATGACGGAGAACTCACCCCAGCTCCAAAAGAAATAGCTTTCAGAGCCAACTCTGAAAAGTCAGCTCATGCCAAGACAGCTGAGTCCTCCAAGATGAAGAAGGACAAAAAGGATATGAGCAAAGAGGAGCTACTCGAAGAAATTGCCATGATGGTGAAAAGTTATAACAGACTCAACACCAGCAAGGGCAAATACAAGAAGTTCTTCAGGAATTACGGAGATAAGTACGCGACGGTGATGAGAAGTCGGTCGACAAACGAACGAAGAAGGTTGCTTCAAGCGCAAGGAACCGAGGACACTACCGAGCAAGATTGTCCAAAGTTGTCCAAGAAAGATAAAGACCAATTAAAGGCTAAGGCGGTGACCGCGGGAGAGCTTATATTGCTGATGAAGAATCGGAGTGCAATAAAATGGATGATATGCCATTTTCAGACTCGGAGGAAGAAGCCCTGATGGCCAATCATGAACCTGATTGGGATACTTGCTTCATGGGACAAACAGACGGCATCGATGAAGATGAGGTAACATCTCGAACTCTAAATCTATCTAACACCTCACCATCACACGAACACTCTACACAGGACTCAGAATCTGGAGTACCTGATTGGAGTTTGGTAGAGAAAGTAATGAACGATTCCAAGGAGCTTCAAGAGATCCTTGACGTCATTATGTGTGAGAATGCCGAGCTAAAGATAGAACTGGAAAAGACAAAAGTATCAGACACAGCTGATACAACTCAGCTCCAGCAGGAAGTCGTTTCACTAAAAGACAGAATAGTGAAACAAGATCAGCTGATGAAGAAAGTCAACACTGAGAAGACACAGCTGATAGAAGATGTGGAAAGGGTCACAGCTGAATCGGAAAGGAAGTCAGCTGAGATCATTGAGCTGAAAAGCACCGAAGAGGTACTATCTAAAAAGATAGTAGCTCTCATCAAAGCCACGTCAACAATGGACGAGATCATTAGTGCTCAGCGTCCAGCAGCACTCAGAGCGGGACTGGGATACAACGAATCAAAAGATGCTTCAAACATTGCCTCCACAAGTGGAACAAAGGTCATGTTTGTACGAGCAAATGAACCTTCAACCTTAGCAGCTCAGCATCAACAATCGAGGACACAGCAGGCGTCGGGAAGAACAGCTGTGAAAAATTCTCAAGCTCCGTTGAGGACACAGCAGACGTCAAACAGAACAGCTGTGAAACAGTCTCAAACTCCATCGAGAACACAGCAGACAACAAGAAGGTCAGCTGTGCGGCAACCTCAAGCTCAGCTCAGACAGCAACGTGCTCAACCTCAACAAAGACCACAAGCTGGATTTTACAGATACCAGCCACAGCACCAGCACGTTGATCGATATCAACCAAGATATCAGAGATACCCAGCTGGATACCACTCTTACGAGTATCAGCTGGATAATCATTTCCAGCCACAGTATCAGAGACAGCAGAGACAAAGGAACGTCTCAGCTAGGCACACAGCTGGAAATCAAACAAGATACAGAACAAAACAAGAAGACACGAAGATCAAGACCTCGCCAGCAACAAAAGAAGAATACAATAAATGTGTATATCGACTCAGCTGGAAGAATTATCAGATCTAATGACCCAATTCGAGTCATCAAGCAGATCTGGGTCGTTAAAGGATCTATGTCTAACCCACAAGGACCCAATTAAAGCGGGTACCTGAATTTTAACTTTTTGTTTAGGTTGCAAGGAATCGACGCATCTGCGAGGAGTCGATGAGAACGCTTTGGTACTTGGACGGTGGTTGTTCCAAGCACATGACGCACCTAAAGCATCTACTCCAGGAGTATATTGAGCGTACAGGTCCACAAGTAACATTTGGTGACAACTCCAAAGGCCTAACCAAAGGTTATGGTACATTTAAAACTAGAAATGTTATAATCCCAAATGTTTCTTATGTACAAGGATTGCAACATAACTTGCTTTCCATTAGCCAATTCTGCGACAACGGTTTTTACGTTAAGTTTGATGCACGGGGATGCACGGTGAAGCACGGGGAAACCAAGCGGATACTCCTAAGAGGGAAAAGAGAAGGAAATATGTACTTCGGCGGCGGAACAGACCCTCCGGAGACTTGTCTTGTATCAAAAAGCGACAATGAAGTCGGTAGGTACATGGCACGACGCTGAATCATCTCAACTTCAAGACAATCAACAAGGCGGCTAGGAACCGGCTCGCTAATGGAATTCCGGATCAAGTATATGACAAAAGTCATATGTGCGGCGCGTGTCAACAAGGAAAACAAACAAGAATTTCATTCTCTCTCAAGCCGGCTCGATCAGCGATCGAGTTCTTCAACTTCTTCACATGGATCTTTTTGGTCCGATTACTCCGGCAAGCTTCAATGGCGAGAAAATATACTCGGTCGTTGTGGATGATTTCTCAAGATTCACTTGGGTATCTTTCTTGTACCGAGAAGAGCGAAACGAGAACTAAGTGCCTATCCTGTGGAAAGATTATCAACACGAAGGAGTGCAAGATAATGGCAATAAGATCGGATCGTGGAACGGAGTTTCTAAATGAAACTATTTATGACTTTTGCGAGAAGAACGGAGTTCAACACCAAACATCTGCGGCTCGCACACCTCGGCGAATGGTGTAGCGAACGAAGAAACGAACTATCAAGGAAGCAGCTACCTCAATGCTAGCTAGCTCTGCCATTCCAAAGAAGTTCTGGGCTGAAGCAATCAACACAGCTTGCTTCACTCAGAATCGTTCCCTACTCACATCAAGACAAGGAAAGACACCGTATGAGCTATGGAACAACAGAATACCATACATTGGATATTTCAAGGTATTCGGATCCAAATGTCACATTCTCAATAATGGGAAGACACAGCTCAAGACGTTCGACGAAAAGACAGACCGAGGAGTATTCCTTGGTTACTCCGCTGTGAGTAAAGCATACAGAGTCTTCAACAGAAAAACTCAAACGGTCGAAGTAACTCCACATGTTACCTTTGACGAATCCTCCTTCGAATATAGAGATTCTATCAAACGAAGAAGCGAAGGAGAATCTTCAAGATTGATTCAAACAAGGGCTCAAGAGAATAGAATCAGGAATCTGGCCGAACCATTAATTTGGGACAATGAGCCAGAGGAGGAAAGTCAAATCAACCAAGAAGCTCCACCAGCTGGAAATCAAGAAGAAGCTTCAACGCCAAATCAAGGGGGAACATCATCAGCTGGAAATCCAAACACGGTGAGTCCCGGCTCCATCTCCAGCTGAGCCTCTACAGACATCTCAAAATCCAAATCAAAGAGAGCCAAACTCTCAAGATTTAACTCCAGAACAACTCCAAGACAGACGAAATTTAGCCACTTCAAGCATCAATCAACTAGAAGAAGAAATTCGTAAGAGGAGAAGATGGATTGAAGATCATCCATCATCGGCAATCATTGGAGAACCTTCTGACCAAGTCAAAACCAGAAGCTCAGTTGCTCAAACTTCATCGGATCATCAAGAGGCAGCTGACACAGCTCAACTCTCAGTAGAGCTAGAACTGACGGTCTATAATGAAGACACAGCTCTAATGGCGTGTTACGTAGCTCAAGTGCCAGAGCCTCAATCAATTCTCGAAGCTTTGAAAAGTGTGCCTTGGACAAATGCCATGCAAGAAGAGCTGAACGAATTCCTCAGAAATTGTGTCTGGGAATTAGTCGACAGACCTCAAGAAGTCAAAGTCATAGGACTCAAATGGATATTCAAGAACAAGTTGGATACCCTGGGAGTCGTCATCAGAAACAAAGCTCGACTCGTTGCCAAGGGCTACACTCAGCAGGAAGGAATTGACTTCGAAGAATCTTTTGCTCCAGTAGCACGATTGGAAGCAATCAGACTATTTCTCGCCTTTGCAGCACATCACAAATTCAAAGTCTATCAAATGGATGTGAAGTGTGCATTCCTAAATGGAGAAATCAAAGAAGATGTCTACGTTGAACAACCTCCGTGGATTCGAAGCAGAAGGAAATAAAGTCTACAAACTAAAGAAGGCTCTTTATGGATTAAAGCAAGCACCTCGAGCTTGGTATGACACTCTGTCAAATTTTCTCTTATCCAAAGGATTCAAAAAGGGCTCAGTAGACAGAACTCTCTTCACCATCAAGTCAGGAGAAGATATCCTGGTTGTTCAAATCTACGTAGACGACATCATCTTTGGATCAAGATCAAGCTTCTTATGCCAAAGATTTGGAGAGATGATGTCAGAGAAGTTCCAAATGTCCATGATGGGAGAAATGAGTTTCTTCCTAGGACTTCAAGTCAAGCAATCTTCAGAAGGGATCTTTATAAATCAATCCAAATACGTGAAAGATTTGATCGCCAAGTATGGAGTTCAATCAAGCAGAACTGTAAAGATTCCAATGAACACCAACTGGAAGATTGAACCTGGAACTGAAGGGAAGTCAGTTGATTCCAGCAAATACAGAGGGATAATAGGATCCCTGCTGTATCTAACAGCAAGTCGTCCAGACATCTCTTTCGCTGTGGGTGTGTGTGCCAGATTTCAAGTTGATCCAAAGGAAGCACACATGCAAGCAGCCAAGAACATTCTCAAATACCTCAAAAGAACTCAGAATGTTGGGCTGTGGTACCCAGCTGAAGACAATCTACGGTATTTGGATACTCAGATTCAGATTTCGCTGGAGATCGATTGGACAGAAAATCAACTTCAGGAACTTGTCAGTTCTTAGGAAGTAAGTTGATCTCATGGTTTTCAAAGAAACAAACGTGCGTCGCAACTTCCACGACAGAAGCAGAATATATGGCAGCTGGAAGCTGCTCTTCATAAATTCTCTGGTGAAACATCACCGGATGACTATGAAGTAAAAACTGGACAGGTTCCAATTTTCTGTGATAGCTCAAGTGCGATTGCCATATCAGAGAATCCAGTACTTCACACAAGATGCAAGCATGTAGACGTACGACATCATTTCATCAGAGATCACGTAGAAAAGAAGGATGTGATTGTTGAGAAAATTCACACAGACATACAGCGGGCTGATATTCTCACAAAACCGCTGATAGAAGCAAGATTCAAAATGCTGTGCGGATTACTTGGACTTCTCAACCCAGACGATGCTTCACCAGTGAATGGAAACGAGACCAGTGGCGAAAACGAACCAAGTGGCCAGAACAGACCAATTGAATAGAACGAACCAGTGGCCCAGAACGAACCCAGTGAATGAAACGAACCAGTGAACGGAACGAGACCAGTGAATCTAAACCGGATCTTGAAAGGAAAAGATTATTCAGCTGAGGGGGAACCAGCTGGAACCACGATGACCCAGCACACCCACTCAACCGAGGTATCAGCTGACTACAATGATCAGCTGAGAGGTTTGAAATAACGTTAATTACAACTACTCAATCTGTTTTCTGTCAATTCACATCTTGTCATTTCTAATCAATATTAATTAAAAGTCTGCAAAGAATTAAATAATGGGAGTTTCGAGGCAAAAGTCAAAGCGCCTCAACCGTTCTCTCTCGCTCATTAAATTGACATGACGCGAGAATCACTCCCGATCGTAGATCTTCTTATCAACGTACAAATCTTGATCATCCATTCTTTCAAGAAATCTCTTTAAATATGCTAGAAGATATACGCATCAAACGTAGAATGTTTTGTTTTGCATTCTTTCTTATTTCCATCAATTGGTATTACTTGTTTCTACTAACAAAAGATGCAGAAAAAGAACATGGAATCCAGAAAGATGTCTCCCAAAGCCAATCAAACCTGAAGAATCTGTCAAAGCTTCAAGATAAGAGTTGCTTAACTCTCAGAAACCTCAAAGAAGACGGAAGTCCAGAAGAAGGTGAAGCCCATCGACGAGAACCGAGCCGGCGCGGTAGAGAGCGCAAAGCTCAAGAACGTCATCCACCGGGAAGATGCGAGAAAACTTTACGGGAATGACAAAGGAAAAGACCTCCTCAACCCCACTTTGTTTCTCTCAACATAAAAGAAAGAACGGGACACACAACTCCCCAGGATGCAAAAATCAACGTCAACGTACCGGACCGGATGTTGATGAAACCGGAGTATTAAGGAGCAGTCTTGTCAAAGCTCTTGCTCCGCCACAGGAGGCACAGAAAAAGATGCAGGAAACAAAGCAGCATACATCTAACTCCGTCCCACTGAATCGGAAACTACTTGAGGAGACAAAATATCTTGAAGCCTTGTCTTCAAACCGAAGACTCAAGTCAAAGGTGCTCGGTCGGTCGGCGGAAGCCGAGTGACATTATGAGAGAATTCGTAATCACTCTCCGAGGAGCGAGAAGGTCCACAAGCGGTCGTTTCTTTCGGTGGAAGAGAAGTTCACGCCCGCTTGAACATAATCATCCCCAACACCGCAACGGAGTATTCCGGTCGAACAACCAAGCTTAAACCACATGACGGATGGGATACTTCAACCGCCTTCTCTTCGCTTTTCTTCAACTCACGGGGACACCTTATTCGAGATCTTTCAATAAAAGATGCTCAAGTCCCCGCACCAAGCTCAAATGAGAAACTTCACCTACCCAACTATCACCGCAATTGGATGATGATGATATGAGTCAAGACAACTCCCTCAAGTGCTGTATCAGACTTTCTCATTCAATCTAAGAAGTCTGAAGAAGCAAAAGTTGCAAGGAATGAAGATTGTGCCCGACTCAGAAGATGATATCTCCCGTGCCAACTCATCCCTCCAAGCACTCACTGACCGCCCTACCGAATCAGCCAAGGACGCTGTGTCTGCAATCACAGCTGAGGCTAATGCAACTGAAGAAGAGCCAGCTAATACAACAGCTGAGCCACTAAGACTCTAAACCTCGCTGCTCAGAGCTGAAAACCACAGTTTCGCCAAACTAAAACATCGCAACAGCCGATGGTGGACATCTCCCACCCTGTTTTGATCATGCCAAAAAGGGGGAAGAAAGGGAGAAGAGAGATAAATCAATAGAGGCAAACTGTTGAGCTAGAGGAACCAGCTGGATCAGAATCAGCTGGAGAAACGAGTCAAAAGAAAGAAGCAATGGATGCAGAAGAGAAGACCCAGCTATCGAAAGGACTGAAGACTGAAGATTTTTTTCCTTCTTTCTTTTTCCTGTGTTATAATGTATTTTCTTACATTAATAAAACACAAGTTTCTTTGCATCATAAGTTGTCTCAGTTAGGTTTTGGCATCATCAAAAAGGGGGAAATTGTTGGGAAAATTATAAGGTTTCGATTTGATACCAAAACCCAACTGATTCTCCAACCAAATAGATGATCACGCCAACCTAAAATAGTGTTTTCCAGCTCGCCTGTTTGAGCCTTAGATGTTCTAGGTTTACAGGTTAAGGAAGCGGAAGACAAGAACGGTCGACCCGTGTCTACGGCGAGTCGGCTAGCGGATGACAAGAGCCGACCCGAGTGTGTTCACGAGTCACTAGCAAAAGACAAGCGGGCGTCAACCTTCGGGCGAGTGATCCAAACAGAGCTCGATCAAGTCAAGAGAATTCGAGCCGAGTTCAAAACACGGTGGTCCAAATTGTACAGAACAAAGGAACTATCTCTCGAAGACTCCACGTCGAGACGATCCGGCTACGAATTCAAAAGCCGGCTCCAAAGGCGAAGATCCCGGAATCGAGTAGGAAGTCAACCTACCTCGACCAATGAGGGATGCCTTCAAGATCCTAGACTTCGTAACCTAGGATGTGACACAAATGAAGACAAAGCAGATACGCCCAACGGCAGATCTTGTATTTAAGAAGAGTAGGTAAGATTCAAACGGCTCCTCCAACGGCTAGTCTTGAATCTCTACCTATATAAACCCGTCTTCAACCTCAGGATCAGATACGAAAAACTCTCTACAAGCTTTCACTTTCTGAATTCTTTATTCTTTCAAAAGCTCCCAAGCAGTTCTACATAGATCAAAGAACACTTTATCTTAAAGTGTTTCTAGTTAAGAAACTGCATAGTTTTTCGTCTGTTCCCTAGGCCAAACTCTTTGTATATCTAAAGCCTAGATTTCGAACGAGTTCATCTCTCTCTGAAGTTCTTAATTGTAAGAACTCGTTCACAGTTGGAACCCCATACCCAAACCCAAACCCAGAAAGGTTAGGTAAAGGTACGCTTGCTCGAAGCGCGTAATTCGAGTGGATAGGTTCTTCGGCACCCGCAACCGAAGGTGTATAGGCTTGACAGTGCCCGCAAACTGTTGGAACACAGCTCGGGTTAGAGTTGTGAAGTTGCTTGGTACTTGGAAACCAAGTGGTAGTGGATTACCAGTGAACCTGGTCGTGGACGTAGGAGGTGTTACTCCGAACCACGTAAAAACTCGCGTGTTTCTCTCTCTCTCTTTACGTTTGCTTTATATTCAGCTGTGTACTAACGCCTTCATATCATTGCATACTTGCTCAAAACTGCACACACAGCTGATCTCCAAAGACAGCTGTGTCTCTCGAAAAGTTGCATAACCTGACTAAGCTGAAAACTATAAGTTAATATTTTCAAACTGAGTTTTTCTAAGTAACTGAGCTAAAGTTTTCAAACCACCACTTTCCGCACCGCCAGCTGAGTTGTTTACCCAGCTGACCCTCCCCAGCTGGATCAATAACTGAGCTCTCACTCAACTCCGTTTTAACTTGACAAAAGTTTAGAAAAATCTACTTGGTGTATTCACCCCCCCCCCTCTACACCAAGTACCCAGCTCAGGGACCATCAGGAGCCTTCAACTCTTGCTTTATTTTTGACATTATTTTTCAATGTTCTCAAGTATCTTTCAAATGGATACATCCACCGATATTGAACCGGACCAGCAATGCGAGCTTCTTCAGCTAAATGGATTGGTAAGTGCTCCATTGAATCAAAGAAACTGGGCGGAAAGATACGCTCAAGCTTACACAAAATTTCAGGTATTTTTTTGTGCAAAATTTGCATGTCATCTTCTTTAATTGCTCGGGCTGTTAAGTCTTTGAAGAAGAAACTTAGCTCTGTGATCGACTTCCAAACAGGTTGAGGAAGAAGTTCACGAAATGCAATAGGTAACAAGAGTTGCATGAACACATGACAGTCATGACTTTTCATATTAGTCATCTTTAGCTGGAGCATATCTGGACATCTAGTAATATTAGATGCATATCCATCAGGAAATCTAAGATTTGTTACCCATTGCAGTAAGACCTTCTTCTCATTTTTATCAAGCGTGTAACAAGCTTTTGGATACATTCCAGTCGTCTCATTACGTATCAATTCTGGTCTCGAGCAAATTGTGTTTAGTTCTTCTCGAGATTTTGTTGTATCCTTTGTTTTCCCTTGGACATTGAGAACAGTGTTGAACACGTTGTCAAACACATTTTTCTCAATGTGCACGACATCCAGATTATGTCGAATCAAAAGTTTTTTCCAATAGGGGAGATCCCAAAATATGCTTTTCTTCTTCCACCCAACATTGGGATCCTTAGATATTTTCGTGTTTATATCATCATAGTCTTCTGTTACCTTGCGAAAACCCAATCCTTCTATTTCTCTCAATTGGTCTTCCCCTGATTTTGGTTCGGATGGATAGGTCTTGCACAATTTATTCTTTGTGAATGCAGTTTTATTTTTGCAAAATGCATGATTAAGAGTTAAAAACTTCCGATGGTTGTCAAACCATGAGTACTGTTTGCCACTCTTCTTTAGACTGAATACTTCTGTATCTTCCATGCAATGTGGACAAGCCAATCGTCCAGCTGTGCTCCACCCAGACAACATAGCGTATGCTGGAAAATCAGAAATTGTCCACATCAATATTGCTCGCATCTGGAAGTTCTGCTTTAGGAACACATCGTACGTTTGTTCACCCACCTCCCACAAATTTTTCAACTCTTCTATGAGCGGCTGCAAAAACACATCCAATTTCATCTTGGGATTGCGTGGACCAGGCACTAGGACGGTGAGGAACATAAATTGTGCCTTCATGCACAACCAAGGAGGCAAGTTATATGGTGTGACAATAACTGGCCAAGATTAATATTTCCGTCCTGCTTGGTCAAAGGGAGCAAATCCATCCGTTGAAAGACCCAATCTGACATTTCGAGTCTCTAATGCAAAATTAGGATATTCACTGTTCACGTGCTTCCATGCAGGAGTGTCCGAAGGATGGCGCATAACCCCATCATTTGAAAAAGAAGTAGCATGTCAACGCATGTGTTCTGCTGTTGCTTTAGATGCATAGAGCCTCTGAAGTCGAGGAGTTAGTGGAAAGTAGTGCATCTGCATGGCTGCTACACGCTTCTTCTTACGGCTTCCAGATACCCGATGGCTCTCCTTATAGCGTGATGTACCACAAAACTTACAGTGTTCCAAATTCTTATCATCTCTCCAATAAATCATGTAGTTATTGGGACAAGCATCAATTTTTTCTACTGGCAGACCCATGCCACGTAGCAATTTCTTCGTGTTGTAGAAGTTATCAGGAACCAAGCTGTCATTAAGAAGAAGTTGTTTCATCAACTCTGTGATCTGGTTAAAGCATCTCTCCGAAATGTGGTTCTCCGCCTTCATGCTCATAAGACGAACCACGAGGGACAACTGTGAATGCTCACAATCGCTATTGGAAGAAACCGACCTATCTGCAGCCTTCAACATGTCATATATTTGTTGAGCTTTAGCATTCGGCTGCTCTTCAGTACTCGGCATCTCCCCAGTATTATAATTAGGACCAGCATGATCTATAACCATCTCATGGTACGTACTACTGTACTGCTGCTGTTCAATGTCCATGTTCTCATTCGGTCTATCTATTACTCTCTCTCTGTGAAACCTCCAATTTTCATAGTGTCAGATGAACCCATTCTTCACAAGGTGAGACCTTACTTCATCTGTTTCTCTGTACCACAAATTCTTACATTTCCTACACGGACATCTAATCTTATCTCCATCCCTACACTCTGTCTGTGTAGTTGCTTTTTCAATGAAGATATCAAGTCCACTCAAAAAATTCGGATTAATAGCATAGCCATCAATCTTACGTCGATACATCTACTCACGATCATCACTCATTCTTATAAATTATAACAATAAAATGAAGTAAGGTAATGAAGACACGAATATTATAAAAATGCAGTAATTTTAAAATTCAAACAAAAATTGGGCAGCATAACCCCCCTATCTTAACTACCAAGTGCTCGACTCTACCACCTATGTTAACCATAATAGTTCTAAACGTCTATATCTACCCCAATGTGAATGTCTTTAATTTAGATGTAATTAATTTCTATCCCAAAGGGAGTAGATCCTTAAGAAATTAATTACATCTTTCACCAATAAAGTTCTAAGTTCATCCCAAACATATAATGATAAATAATTACATCAATATATTGAAATAAACTTTAACATCACATTGTTGGTTCTTAAGATGTAATTAATTTCTATCCCAAAGGGAGTAGATCCTTAAGAAATTAATTACATCTTTCCACAATAATATATATCCAAAGACATACAAAACTTCACAATAACTTATAAACTCATAAATTTCATGTTCTTATGCTTCGATCACAAAAATATAAAACATATAACCAACTCATTCATGTATTGAATGATATGCATACTACAAATTATAACATGGACAAAAAACTTACTACAAATATATACATACTTCAACATGGACAAATATATATACATACTACAACATACAACATATAACATAGGCACTTAACAAAGCAAAAAAATATTTAATTTGTTCCAAATAAACTCATAATCCTAAATCCTAATTAATTTGCAGCACCTAATTACGTAATTAAATTGAACACTTACTTTTTAGGTTAATTTCAAGATGCCATTTGAACAAAACACAAAAAAACCTAAGTAAATTGAGAAACTGACTTGGAAGAGGGGGAGGACAGCAGTGGTGCGATGGCAGGGAAGGGGTCAGATTGGCCGGCGGCGGAATCCGGTGATAGCAATAGGGTCGGTGGCGGCAACAGAAGTGGTGCCGGATGAGGAAATTGGCTGGAAAACATAGAGTGAGTGAGAGAGAAACAAAAGGGGCAAGAGAGAATGAAAAGAGAGAGAGACTTACTGGCCGGCGGCGACGGGAAGGAGAAGCGACGGCGGAGCGACGACGAAGCGGCGGCGGAGCGGTGGCGACGCTGTTCAATAAGGAAACAGTCAGAGAGAGAGAGCGAGAGAGAGAGAGAGAGAGAGCGCGCGAGAGAAACGGAGGCGGAACGGCGACGACACTATGGATAGAGACAACGAGAAAGAGTCAGAGAGAGATAGTGAGCGCGCGAGAAAGAGAGAGCGAGAGAGCGTGCGAGAGAGAGAGAGATAGCGAGAGGACTTACCAGGGAGCACGACGACGGCGGCGGCGGGACGACGACAGCACGACGACGGTGACGGGAGTAGGAGAGGGAGAGAATTAGGGCAAAGAGAGAAGTGAGGGGGAAGGGACGCGTACGGATACAACATCCGTTGGTATTTACCGATGGAATTATCCGTCAGTAATTTTTTTTCCGTTACGTGTAAATTTACTGACGGAAATTTCCGTCACTAAATATAAATTTAAAACGACCCTATAGTCGAGTCACCATAACTTGAGCTCTACGACACTCTCAATTCTCACGGACTTTGTCAACTAATCACCGCTCGAGAGTCCAGCGTACACAAGTCAAGATTAGTCAACATCGATATTGTATCTCGCGATCTTCTTGTTTTTCTCGATTCTCACACACATTGTTTACTAATCACAGCCATTATTCGAGAAACGAGTCAAAATCATAATTCTTGAAACAACGCTCGCAACCTATATATTGATCGGTGAAGATTAATTACTCAGATTTGTCTAACTCTATCGATCTTTATTTTTCTCGACTTTCACGGACGTTATTAACTAATCACCGCCATTAATCGAGAAACAATTAGCGTACATCGAGTACAAGAAAGTCAACTACTTGGTAATCTTATCGATTCCCTCGATCAACACGGAACATTGTTAGAGTCGTTAACTATAGAATTTCGATTTACGGTTTAGGGTTTACCAATGGATATGAAAACCGTCACTATTAACCTATTTACCAACGGATTACCGACGGATAATCTGTTGGTAAAAGTTTATTTTAAATAAATTTTAAATTTTACCGACGGATTAATGTCCGTCACAAATATTCCCTCACAAATCCGTTGGTAAATCCGTCACTATCTAAAGTAGAAAAATTAAATCGAAAATATTTAAATGAATTTTACCGATAAATTCAAAATCCGTTGGTAAAAGTAATTATTTTTTTATTTAGAATTTTTTAACAACTTTACTGACGGAAACCAATCCGTCACTAAATATCCCTCACTAATCCGTTGGTAAATCCGTCACTATATAAAGCAGAAAAATTAAATCAAAAATATTTAAATGAATATTACCGACGGATTCAAAATCCGTTGGTAAAAGTAATTAATTTTTATTTTGAATTTTTTTAATAAATTTACTGACGGAAACCAATCCGTCACTAATCCGTTGGTAAATCCGTCACTAAATCCATAAATAAAAAAAATTAAATCGAAAAAAAATTAAAACATTTACTGACGGATAGAAATCCGTCGGTAAAGTTAATTTTTAAATTTTTTAAATAAATAATGAACTTTACCAACGGATATTTCCATTGGTAAGTTTAACAAGGGAAAATCCGTCAGTATTTACGGCATGAATTACCCCGCCAAATATCCATCAGAAATCCGTCGGTAAATATTTTTTAGCCGACCCACTTTTTTTCCGTCACTAATCCGTCGGTAGTTACTGAGGGATTTTGAATCCATCGGTAATTCCGTTGGTAAATCTTGGTTTTTTTGTAGTGTTTGGGTCGAAGCATCATTGAAGGCAATGCCAAATGGGGAGACAAGACAGAATTTCTTGGCGAATTCCACCATATTGCGGGATATTGGGAATGGAGTGAAGACATCCTCAGTCGATATGGAAAGGAGCTCCGCCGTGTTGGAATTTATGATTCCGTGTATGCATCCTTGTTTACTTATAATCGGAATACCGAAGTGATGAAGGCATTTTGTGAAGCTTGGTGTCCATCGACAAACACTCTGTTGACTTCGTCCGGTGAATTGTCTATTTCCTTATGGGATTTGCATTACTTGTCTGGGCTTCCCTCCCTTGGAACGCTTTATGATGAAGTAGTTCCTCGTACGAGAGAACTTCTTGGGATGAGTAGGGATAAATTACATATTCCTATGAGTTGTCGACATTTACTTCATGCTTATCATCTTCTTGGGAAGAGCAACGATGGATTTCAGAATAGGCCTGTCACAATTGAGGCTTGGATCAAATTTTGGTCGAAGAAGAGCTTAAGATATCAACCGCCTCATCCGCGCAAAGAAAAGAAATCAGGACGCTCCAAGTCCACTCACAATCCCACCGGTGATATCAAGAGTCACGAGCCATGGACTTCCATAGAGAAAGCTTTATTTGCAAAGCTTGATGTGAAAGATAGGAATTGGGATGAAACATACTTGGCTGCCTACATTGCTTGTTGGCTCTGTGCTTTTGTTCTTCCTGATGATGATACTAAGGTGATTAGACCAACCACTTTCAAAATGGCGAGCATGATAACAAATGGAAACACAATATCTCTCACTATTCCAGTCTTGGCGGGTATCTTCCGAGGTTTAAATCTTATTTTAAACTCTCAAAAGTTCGAGCAGTATTTCCAATTCATTTTGTTTATGGTTGGATGTCACACTACTTCAAGACTCATTTCCTTCTTGAACGAGATTTCTGCATTCCTAGCATGATTCAGTATTCGGGTGAAGGAGATGCGAGATATTATGATCATAGCGAAGCTCGTAGGCGAGTCCACAAGTGGGATCTAATCTCTTGGAATTGTACTATGCTTACCAAGAACAAAGACATCGTGTATGTTGATACTGAACAAGCAGTTGAATCCCAGCGGTGTTACTTCATGGCCATTCGCTCCAATTACTTGACTCGGAGATTAGATGATGGTTTCATCCTTGAGCCATATAGTCTGCATCGTTTTAGCCGTCAGTTTGGCTACTACCAAGACATGTCGGGCATTCTTACTCAGGATATTCGCAAAACATCTTTGACGGATGGAATCAAATATTGGCGTGCATGCTCATTGTATAAATCAAAATCAAGGGCTCGCTTTCCAAGCTTGACTTCTTATGCAAAGAAGCTTTGTTCCGTTGCCTACAAGAATTGGTGGGATCTAGTATACAAAAACTTTATAGACGAGGAGCTTCCCACTTTGACCCAGAAAGCAATTGATGTCTTTGAGGAACAAGATAAACCTATTGAAGTTATCCACTCTGATGGTAAGAGAAAAGCGACTCTAATTGTATCATACTCTGCTAGCGATACCGAGCATTGTTGGAGACATGAAAAACGTGCAATGTCTCAAGAACTTATCAAGGATCATGTCGAAAGTGATCATCACCAATCAAATGCAGTTGCATATGAGGTTTTCCTTTGCCTTGCTCATATGTTGATATCTTTTGTTATTATTTTTTTCCTGACGTGTTTTTTCTTTTAGGTGATAAAGAGTCTTGGGATGGATGATGAAGAAGATTCACAAGATAGTCATGCGTCTGTTGAACTTGATCAACCAAAGAAGACTCTTATTCTTGATAAGCAGGTTCGTAGACCTCAACTTGGAGCTGTTTTCGAGTTTTATGGCAGCAACATGATTGATGATGAGCTACGGTTATTTCTTCAAAGAAACATGATTGATGATGAGCTACCACTACAAAAATATCGCAATTTACCGACTGAAACTTCCGTCGGTAAAGTCATTAAATTCCGTCGGTAAATCACTTACCGACGGAATTACCGACGGAAATGCTCCCTCGTGATTTCATTCGTAGCTAAAGGATTTAACGACGGAAATCTTATCCGTTAGCAAATTACCAATGGATTGGTGACGGAATTTCCGTCGGCAAATTCTCGTTTGACGAACTCATTCCCAAACGGATTTCTGACGGATTATTGACGGAAAATCTTACCAACGGAATCTGATCCGTCTGTAATTTTTTACGAATTGAGTTTCGTCAATAATTCGCTATTACTGACGGATTAATCCGTCAGTAATTACTGAAAGTTTTTAAATCCGTTGGTAATTACTGACGAATAAAAAATCCGTTGGTAAAGTTTGACGTACTCAATTTCGTCAGGTTGGCAATATTGTGACGGCTTTGTGACGGAATTTCCGTCGGTATTTTAGCGACGGATTAAAATCCGTCGGTGATCATTTGTTTTTTTAATTTAATAATTATTTTGTTTTAATTTAATTTTCTGATAATTTTGGTATACTCATTAATTTATTAATATTTTAGACGTAATTTTGAACATAAACAAACAATTTATAATATAAAACATAATATAAAAGTCGCTAAGTAATATAATAATAAGAATCTGATAGTTTTGGTAACAAAGTACGTACAAATATGAAAGAAACATTAAAGTAAAAGAATGTTTGTTCTACAATAACTAAAAGTCACGGACTAGGAGGACTAGGAGGGCGGTTGCAACGAGCCATGAAGTCCTGCATTATTTTCTGTGTAGCCTCAAACTGGGCTTAGTGAGCCAGAAATTGTGCTTGAAGAAGCTCTCTGCCCTCTCTTTCCCGACGCAGCTCCTCCTCAACCGCCAACCTCCTTTGGCGCTCCTCCTCCTCGTGTGCAGCCCTTCTCCTCCAGCTGTTGCTCTAAAGACCCAATGCGGGTCTGAACAAACTCCTGTGTCAGGAGCTGGTGAGAACTACCCCCACTACCACTCGAGCCATCGCTGAAAAGGCTCGATCCGTGTGTTCCAAAGGACTACACCCTCTGCTTCTGAGCTAGTTCGTACTCCTGCACCACAGCCTTGTAGATCTCGTTAAGATCTGCCCCATCTCCTTGTTCAGCAGCAAGCTGTTTAATCCGTGTCTGCAAGATACATTTTAAAAATTATAAGTATTATGAATATATAACTTAGTTAATAAGATGTAATAATTAGAAAATATTTTAGAATACTTACATCAATCTTTTCATCCTTTTTAGTCAATGGAGTTCCATCAGCTTTCATGTGCTGATGTAGGAAAAAGTCATGCAATAACTTGGTTGGTGGGACCCCTCGAGTCTGGGACTATTCATGTAAGATAAACAAAATAGATGTTTAGTTAGCAAATATATTGTTGGGAAAATTATGAAGTTTTGATTTAATACCAAAACCCAACTGATTCTCCAACCGAATAGATGATCGCTTCAACCTAAGTAGTGTTTTCCAGCTCGCCTGTTTGAGCTCTAGATTTTCTAGGTTTACAGGTTCAGGAAGCGGAAGACAGCGGAAACAGAAGGCAGCAGACAACCCAGCTGTGTTTACAGCAGAAGTCAGCTATCAGCTGAGCTGAGTTCAAAACGGAGCAGGATCCAGCTGAAGATTAATCGAGCTGAGTTCAAGACAGCTGGTCCAGCTGTACAGAACAAAGGGAACTAACTCTGAAGACATCACTTCAAGTCAGTTTGCCCAATCCAGCTCTGATTCTGAAAGCCAGCTCCAGAGACAGAAGATCCCGGTGTCAGAGGAAGTCAACATGCCTCGACCAATGAGGGATTGCCGAATCAGCATCCTAGACTTCAGAACCTAGGATGTGACACAAATGAAGACAGTGCAGAATCGCCCAACGGCAGATATCGAATTTAAGAAGAGTAGGTAAGATTCAAACGACTCTTCCAACAGCTAGTCTTGAATCTTCATCTATATAAACCCGTCTTCAACCTCAGGATCAAGAACGAAAAACTCTCTACAAGCTTTCATTCTTTGAAAAATCTTAAAGCCTTCAAAAGCTCTCAAGCAGTTCTACATAGTTCAAAGAACACTTTATCTTAAAGTGTATCTAGTCCAGAAACTGCTTAGTTTTTCGTCTGATCCCTAGGCATATTTTATTGTGTATCTTACGCCTAGATCTTGAACGAGTTCATCTAACTCTAAAGTTCTTAATTGTAAGAACTCGTTCATAGTTGGAACCCCAAACCAAACCCCTCTTTAACCAGAAAGGTTAGGTCAAGGTTATGCTTGCTTGAAGCGAGAAATTCAAGTATCTGTAAGGTTTTTTCAGTACCCGTAAACTGGAAGGTTAGGCTTGACAGTGCCCGCAAACTGTTGGAACACAGCTCGGGTTAGAGTTGTGAAGTTGCTTGGTACTTGGAAACCAAGTGGTAGTGAATTACCAGTGAATCTGGTCGTAGACGTAGGAGGTGTTACTCCGAACCACGTAAAAATCTCGTGTTCTTTATTTCTCTTTATCTTCAGTTTTAATACTAACTTTATCATCTCATTGCACATTTTATTAAAACTGCATACACAGCTGCTCTCCAAAGACAGCTGTGTCTTTCTGAAAGTTGCACAACTTGACTAAGCCGAAAACGTAAAGATAATCTTTTCAAGCTTAGTTTTTCTAACCAACCGAGCTAAGTTTTCAAACCACCACATTCCGCACCGACAGCTGAGTTATTTGCCCAGCTGACTCTCCTCAGCTGGATTCATAACTGAGCTCACCAACTCTGTTTTAAACTTGCAAAAGTTTTCAGAACTTTATCTTTGGTTTATTCACCCCCCTCTACACCAAAGACCCAGCTCAGGGACCATCAATTGGTATCAGAGCAGTGGTTCAAAAGACCGCTGGTTCTGAATCAAGAGATTTGTCTTGATAATCTGTCAGTGGTCAACTGAACAGATCATCTTTTTTTTTTAAAAAAAACTCATATTATTATATTCTGTGCATATTTCTATGGATTCTTATCTTAACAGGAATCTTCCCACCTTCTCGGTCGATGATTACGCAATCTTGAAGTTCAGATTAAAAAGTCTTCTCTGTGCGCATCATGACATGATGTGGGACGTCATCACAGACGGACCCATCATTATCTACAAACAAGGAAACGAGCTTGTTCCAGCTCAAGATGGTGGACAGCCAACATATCAGCCTATTTCCAAGCCAAAGAGTAAGCATACATCAGAAGAAAGGAAGCAAGCTGGATTAGACAGTTTTGCGATGAACACAATCTCATCAACAGTCTCCAACGCCTACCTCAGCAAAATCATCAACTGCGAAACCGCAAAGGAGATGTGAGAAACCCTGGCCAAGCTATGCAAAGGGTCTGAGGAGATTAAAAAAAATAAATTCACAATCGCCTGCCAGAAGTTTGATAACTTCAAGGAGACTGTCAACGAGTCCATCGAAGGGATGGAACTCAGATTCTCCAATATAGTGGTAGAAATAGAAACTATCAGAACTGGGAAATACACCCAGCGAGAAAAAAAAATCTAAAAGTCCTTTCAGCACTCTCAGCTGAATGGAACACATATAAGGTGGTGCACCAAAGTCGAAGTGACTTGGGTGATCTTTCAACTGAAAGATTATTCTCCCTGCTCAAAGCCAACGAATACAACTTGAATATTACCATGAAAGAATCTTCAACCAATCAGAATGATGGAGAGCTGACACCTGCGCCAAAGGAGATTGCGTTCAGAGCCAATTCTGAAAAATCCTCATACATGCAGACAGCCGAGCCCTCAAAGAATGACAAGAAGGATATGAGCAAGGAAGAGCTACTTGAAGAAATAGCCATGCTGGTCAAAAACTACAACAGACTCAACACCAGCAAGGGCAAGTACAAGAAGTTCGCAAGAACTTACAGAGACAAGTACGCAGCAGCTGATGAAAAGTCAGCTGACAAACGAACAAAAGAAGGCTGTTTCAACTGCAAGGAACCAGGACACTACCGGCTAGACTGTCCGAAGCTATCTAAGAAAGATAAAGACCAACTGAAAGCAAAGGCAACTGACAGAAGGAGAGCCTACATCGCAGACGAGAAGTCAGAGTGCAACAAAATGGAAGATCACATGCCATTTTCAGACTCAGAAGATGAAGCATTGATGGCTCATGATGAACCTGATTGGGATACATTCTTCATGGGACAAACAGACGGCATCGATGAAGATGAGGTAATGTCTAGAACTCAAAATCTTTCTAACCTCTCACCATCACACGAACACTCTACACAGGTTTCAGAATCAGGGCTACCTGATTGGAGTCTAGTAGAGAAGGTTATGAACGATTCCAAGGAGCTTCAAGAAATCCTTGACGTCGTAATGTGTGAGAATGCCGAGCTAAAGGTGGAACTGGAGAGGAAAAGGGTATCAGAAGCAGCTGATACATCATAGATCCAAAAGGAAGTCGTTTCACTAAAAGACAAAATAGTGAAACAAGATCAGCTGATGAAGGACTTCTACTATGAAAAGAAACAGCTGATGGAAGATTTGGAAAAGGCCACAGCTGAAGTGGAAAAGAAGTCAACTGAGATCATCGAGCTGAAAAGTACCGAAGATGTACTGTCTAAGAAGATAGTAGCTCTCATCAAAGCCACATCAACAATGGACGAGATTATAAGTGCACAACGTCCAGCAGCACTCAAAGCGGGACTGGGATACAATGAATCAAAGGATGCCACAAACATTGCCTCTACGAGTGGAACAAAGGTAATGTTTGTACGAACGAAAGAGAACCAAATTCCAGCAACCCAACAACAACCATTGAGGACACAACAGGCATCAAGAAGACCAGCTGTGAGACATCCTCAAGCTCCATCAAGGACACAACAGGCATCAAGAAGATCAGCTGTGAGACAACCTCAAGCTCAAAACAGACAGCAACGTGCTCAACCTCAACAAAGACAACAGGCTGGACATTACAGATACCAGCAACAGCAACAACACGTCGAAAGATATCAACCGAGATATCAGAGGAGATATCCAGCTGGATATCACTCATATGATCACCAGTTGGAGAACCAATCAAGGTATCACAAGAGACAGCAGAGACAAAGGAACGTCTCAGCCGGGTACTCAGCAGGATACCAAAAGAAACCAAGACATCAAGCTGGGAAGATACAGAGATCAAGACCCCACCAGCAACAACCGAAGAACACAATGAATGTGTATATCGACTCAGCTGGAAGAATTATCAGATCAAATGACCAATTCGAGTCATCAAGCAGATCTGGGTCGTTAAAAGATCTCTGTCTAACCCACAAGGACCCAATTAAAACTAGGTACCTAAATTTTGATCTTTTGTATAGGTTGCAAGGGATCAACGCATCATTGAGGAGTCGATAAGAACACTGTGGTACTTGGACAGTGGATGCTCCAAGCAAATGACGCACTTAAAGCATATACTCCAGGAATATATCGAGCGTCCAGGCCCTCAAGTAACATTTGATGACAACTCCAAAGGCCTAACCAAAGGTTATGGTACATTTAAAACTAAAAACGTTATGATTCCAAATGTTTCTTATGTATAAGGACTGCAACATAACTTGCTTTCCATTAGCCAATTCTGCGACAACGGTTTTTCTGTCAAGTTTGATGCACAGGGATGCACAGTGAAGCACAGAGAAACCAAGCAGATACTACTAAGAGGGAAAAGAGAAGGAAACATGTATTTCGCTGACTGGAACAGCTGCCCTCCGGAGACTTATCTTGTATCGAAAAGCAGCAATGAAGTCAGCTGGCTGTGGCACAGACGGCTGAACCATCTCAACTTCAAGACAATCAACAAACTGGCTAGGAACCAGCTCGCTAATGGAATTCCAGATCAAGTATATGACAAAAGTCATATGTGCATCGCGTGTCAACTAGGAAAACAAACAAGAATTTCATTCTCTCTCAAGCCAGTTCAGTCAACTGATCGAGTACTTCAACTCCTTCACATGGATCTTTTTGGACCAGTTACTCCAACAAGCTTCAATGACAGAAAATATACTCTTGTCGTAGTGGATGACTTCTCAAGATTCACATGGGTGTCATTCTTGTACCAGAAGAGCGAAACAAGGACAAAGCTGCCAATCCTGCTGGAAAGATTGTCAACTCAGAAGGAGTGCAAGATAATGTCAATAAGATCAGATCGAGGAACGGAGTTTCTGAATGAAACTATTTATGAATACTGCGAGAAGAACAGAGTTCAACATCAAACCTCAGCAGCACGCACACCTCAGCAAAATGGTGTAGTAGAAAGAAGAAACCGAACACTCAAAGAAACAACTACCTCAATGCTAGCCAGCTCTGCCATTCCAAAGAAGTTCTGGGCCGAAGCAATCAACACAGCTTGCTTCACTCAGAATCGCTCTCTACTCACATCAAGGCAAGGAAAGACGCCGTATGAGTTATGGAACAACAGAACACCATACATTGGATATTTCAAGGTCTTCGGATCCAAATGTCATATCCTAAACAATGGAAAAACACAGCTCAAGACGTTCGACGCGAAGACTGACCGAGGAGTATTCCTTGGTTATTCTGCTGTGAGTAAAGCATACAGAGTCTTCAACAGAAGAACTCAAACGGTCGAAGTAACTCCACATGTTACCTTTGACGAATCATCATTCGAATATAGAGACTCTATCAAACGAAGAAATGAAGGAAAATCTTCAAGGCAGACTCACACAAGAGCTCAAGAAAATCGAATCAGGAATCTGGCCGAACCATTAATTTGGAATGATGAGCCAGAAGTGAAACTTCAAATCAATCAGGAAGCTCCACCAGCTGGAAATCAAGAGGAACCTCCAACGCCAAATCAAGAGGGAATGTCATCAGCTGGAAATCCAGACACAGCTGAATCCCCAGCTCCTTCTCCAGCAGAGCCTCTACAGAAGTCACCTCAACACTCAATCTAAAGAGAGAGTCTTTCTCAAGACTTAACTCCAGAACAACTCCAAGCCAAACGAAATCTTGCCACTTCTAGCATCAATCAGCTAGAAGAAGAAATTCGTAAAAGAAGAAGATGGATTGAAGATCATCGATCATCAGCAATCATTGGAGAACCATCTAACCAAGTCAAAACCAGAAACTCAGCTGCTCAAGTTTCTTCGGATCATCAAGTAGCAGCTGACACAGCTCAACTCTCAGTAGAGCTAGAACTAACAGTCTATGATGAAGACACAGCTCTAATGGCGTGTTACGTAGCTCAAGTTCTGGAGCCACAATCAATTCTTGAAGCTTTAAAGAGCGTGCCCTGGACAAATGCCATGCAGGAAGAGCTGAATGAATTCCTCAGAAATTGTGTTTGGGAATTGGTCGACAGACCTGAAGGAGTCAAAGTCATAGGACTTAAATGGATATTCAAGAACAAACTGGATACCCTTGGAGTCATCATCAGAAACAAAGCTCGACTGGTTGCCAAGGGATACACCCAGCAGGAAGGAATTGACTTCGAAGAATCATTTGCTCCAGTAGCGCGATTGGAAGCAATCAGACTCTTTCTCGCTTATGAAGCACATCACAAATTCAAGGTCTATCAAATGGATGTGTAGTGTGCATTCTTAAACGGAGAAATCAAAGAAGATGTCTATGTTGATCAACCTCCAGGATTTGAAGTAGAAGGAAATAAAGTTTACAAGCTAAAGAAGACGCTTTATGGATTGAAGCAAGCACCTCGAGCTTGGTACGATACTCTATCAAACTTCCTTGTATCCAAAGGATTCAGGAAGGGATCAGTAGACAGAACTCTCTTCACCATCAAGTCAGGAGAAGACATCCTGGTTGTTCAAATCTATGTAGACGACATCATCTTCGGATCAAGATCAACATTCTTATGCCAAAGATTTGGAGAGATGATGTCAGAACAGTTTCAAATGTCTATGATGGGAGAAATGAGCTTCTTCCTAGGACTTCAAGTCAAGCAATCAGCAGAAGGGATTTTTATAAATCAATCCAAGTACGTGAAAGACTTGATCGCCAAGTATGGAGTTCAATCCAGCAGAACTGTAAAAATTCCGATGAACACCAACTGGAAGATTGAACCTGGAACTGAAGAAAACTCAGTGGATTCCAGCAAATACAGAGGGATAATCGGTTCCCTGCTGTATCTAACAAATGAAGTCGTCCAGATATCTCTTTCGCAGTCGGAGTGTGTGCCAGATTTCAAGTTGATCCAAAGGAAGCACACATGCAAGCAGCCAAGAACATTCTCAAATATCTCAAAGGAACTCAGAATGTTAGATTGTGGTACCCAGCTGAAGACAATTTACAGCTGACTGGATATTCAGACTCAGACTTCGCTGGAGATCGGCTGGACAGAAAATCAACTTCAGGAACTTGTCAGTTCCTAGAAAGCAAGTTGATTTCATGGTTTTCAAAGAAGCAAACGTGCATCGCAACCTCCACAACTGAAGCAGAATATATGGCAGCTGGAAGCTGCTGCTCACAAATTCTCTGGCTGAAACATCAGCTGGATGACTATGAAGTGAAAACTGGACAAGTTCTAATTTTCTGTGATAGCTCAAGTGCGATTGCTATATCAGAGAATCCAGTACATCACACAAGATGCAAACATGTGGACGTACATCATCATTTTATCAGAGATCACGTGGAAAAGAAGGATGTGATTGTTGAGAAAATTCACACAGACATACAGCGGGCTGATATACTCACAAAGCCGCTGATAGAAACAAGATTCAAAATGCTGTTCGGATTACTTGGATTACTCAACCCAGACGATGCTTCACCCAGCTGAATGGAAGCAGACCCAGCTGAATGGAAGCAGACCGCTGGAATTCAGAATCAACATCACTGGTAACAGCCGAGAAAGAATCAAGCTCAGCCAGACGCCTAAGTTGAAGGATTATTCAGCTGAAGGGGAACTAGCCATCACTCAGCACAAACACTTAACCGAGGTATCAGCTGACTACAATGATCAGCTGAGAGGTTTGCAACATCATTAACTACACCTACTCACTCTGCTTTTAGTCAAATCATATCTTGTCATTTCTAATCAAACCTAATTAAAAAGTCTGCAAAGAACTGAAATACGGGAGTTTCGAGGCAAAAGTCAAAACGCCCCAACCGTCCCCTCTCGCGCATTAACTCGAAACTGACATGACGCGAGAATTACTCCCAATCGTAGATCTTCTTATCAAACTACAAATCTTGATCGTCCATTCATCAAGAAATTTGATTTAAATATGATAGAAGAGATACACAAAATTTTGCATAATCCCTAAAAAGTCTTTCGGCACTCTTTCTTATTCCTTCAATTGGTATTATTTGTTCTACTAACAAAAGTTGCAGAAGAAGAACATGGAATCTAGAAAGATATCTCCAGAAGCCAATCAAACATAAAGAATCTTTCAAAGCTTCAAGATGAGAGTTTGCTTAACTCTCAGGAACCTCAAGAAGATGGAGTTCCAGGAGAAGGTGAAGCCCATCGACGGATCCGGTCTAACGCCGTGGGGGGTTGCAAAGCTCAAGAACATTCAACAGGAAGCTGCAGAAATCTTCCTGGGAATGTCAAAGGAAAAAGGCCTCCTCCGCCCCACTATTTCTCTTAAAATAAAAGAGAAAACGGGACATACAACTCCCTGAGATGCAAAAATCAACATCAACAGAATTGAATGAGATGTTGATAAAGACGGAGTTTTTAAGAGCAGTTATGTCAAAGCTCTTGCTCCGCCACAAGAGGCACATAAAAAGATGCAGGAGACAAAGCAACATGCATCTACTTCCTTCCCACCTGGGAATCGGAAACCACTTGAGGAGACAAAACAAGCTGAAGCACCGTCTTCAAACAGAAGACTCAAGTCAAAGGTGCTCAGTCAGTGAGCCGGGAAGCCAGCTGACATTAAGAGAGAATTTGTAATTACTCTCCGAGGAGCAGAAGGCCCACAAGCGGTGGTTTCTTATGGTGGAGAAGAAGTTCATGCACCTGCGTGAACATCGTCATCATCAACGCCGCAACGACGTATTCCAGCTGGTCAACTAAGCTTAAACCCCACGACAGATGGAATACTTCAACCGCATTCTTCTCAGTTTTCTTCAACTCAACAGGGACACCAGCTTCGAGATCTACTCATGAAAGTTGGAGCTCAAGCCCCTGCACCAAGCTCAAGTGGAAAACATCATCCAGCCGATGATCACTTGCAGCTGAATGATGAAAACATGAGCTGAACCCCATACCCACCACTTCAGAAGTGAAAGGGGAATACTCAAATCCCTCAAGTGCTGAATCAGACTTTCTCATTTAATATTATGAAGTCTGACGAAGCAAAAATTGCAAGGAATGAAGTTGTGCCCTAATCAGAAGATGTCATCTCTAGTGCCAACTCATACCTCCAAGCACTCAGCTGGACCGCCACAGCTGAAACAAGCCAAGGAAGCTGTGTCTGCAATCACAGCTGAGGCTTATGCTATTGAAGAAGAGCCAGCTAATGCAACAGCTGAGCCACCGAGACTCCAGACCTCGCAGCTCAGAGCTGAAAACCACAGTATTGCCAATCTAAGACATCGCAATAGCTGATGTTGTCTATCTCCCACCTTGATTGATCATGCCAAAAAAAGGGGAAGAGAATGAGATAAAGAAGGCAAACTGCTGATCTAGAGGAACCAGCTAAAGAAGAATCGAGTCAAAAGAAAGAAGCAGCGGATGCAGAAGAGAAGACCCAGCCAACTGGGATTGAAGACTGAAGAAGAATTTTCTTTCGTTCTTTCTTTTTCCTGTTTTATGATGTAATTTTCTTTACATTAATAAAACACAATTTTTTTCTCTGCGTCATAAGTTGTCTCAGTTAGGTTTTGACATCATCAAAAAGGGGGAAATTGTTGGGAAAATTATGAAGTTTTGATTTAATACCAAAACCCAACTGATTCTCCAACCGAATAGATGATCGCTTCAACCTAAGTAGTATTTTCCAGCTCGCCTGTTTGAGCTCTAGATTTTTTAGGTTTACATGTTCAGGAAGCGGAAGACAGCGGAAGCAGAAGGCAGCAGACAACCCAGCTATATTTACAGCAGAAGTCAGCTATCAGCTGAGTTTTCTAGCTGAGCTGAGTTCAAAACGGAACAAGATCTAGCTGAAGATTAATCGAGCTGAGTTCAAGACAGCTGGTCCAGCTGTACAGAACAAAGGGAACTAACTCTGAAGACATCACTTCAAGTCAGTTTGCCCAATCCAGCTCTGATTCTGAAAGCCAGCTCCAGAGGCAGAAGATCCCGGTGTCAGAGGAAGTCAACATGCCTCGACCAATGAGGGATTGCCGAATCAACATCCTAGACTTTAGAACCTAGGATGTGACACAAATGAAGACAGGTGCAGAATCGCCCAACGACAGATATCGAATTTAAAATGAGTAGGTAAGATTCAAATGGCTCTTCCAACGGCTAGTCTTGAATCTTCACCTATATAAACCCGTCTTCAACCTCAGGATCAAGAACGAAAAACTCACTACAAGCTTTCATTCTCTGAAAAATCTTAAAGCCTTCAAAATCTCTCAAGCAGTTCTACATAGTTCAAAGAACACTTTATCTTAAAGTGTTTCTAGTCCAGAAACTGCTTAGTTTTTCGTCTGATCCCTAGGCAGATTTTATTGTGTATCTTACGCCTAGATCTTGAACGAGTTCATCTAACTCTAAAGTTCTTAATTGTAAGAACTCGTTCATAGTTGGAACCCCAAACCAAACCCCTCTTTACCCAGAAAGGTTAGGTCAAGGTTACGTTTGCTTGTGCTAGAAATTCAAGTGTCTGTAAGGTTTTTTCCGTACCCGTAAACTGAAAGGTTAGGCTTGACAGTGCCCGCAAACTGTTGGAACACAGCTCGGGTTAGAGTTGTGAAGTTGCTTGGTACTTGGAAACCAAGTGGTAGTGAATTACCAGTGAATTACAAGTGTTACTCTGAACCACGTAAAAATCTCGTGTTCTTTATTTCTCTTTATCTTCAGTTTTAATACTAACTTTATCATCTCATTACACATTTTATTAAAACTGCATACACAGCTGCTCTCCAAAGACAGTTGTGTCTTTCTGAAAGTTGCACAACTTGAATAAGCCGAAAACGCAAAGATAATCTTTTCAAGCTAAGTTTTTCTAACCAACCGAGCTAAGTTTTTAAACCACCAGATTCCGCACCGACAGCTGAGTTATTTGCCCAGCTGACTCTCCTCAGCTGGATTCATAACTGAGCTCACCAACTCTGTTTTAAACTTGTAAAAGTTTTCAAAACTTTATCTTTGGTGTATTCACCCCCCTCTACACCAAAGACCCAGCTCAGGGACCATCAATTGGTATCAGAGCAGTGATTCAAAAGACCGCTGGTTCTGAATCAAGAGATTTGTCTTGATAATCTGTCAGTGGTCAACTGAACAGATCCTATTTTTTTTTTTTAAAAAAAACTCATATTATTACATTCTATGCATATTTCTATGGATTCTTATCTTAACAGGAATCTTTCCACCTTCTCGGTCGATGATTACGCAGTCTGGAAGTTCAGATTAAAAAGCTTTCTCCGTGCACATCATGACATGATGTGGGACGTCATCACAGACGGACCCATCATTATCTACAAACAAGGAAACGAGCTTATTCCAGCTCAAGATGGTGGACAGCCAACATATCAGCCTATTCCCAAGCCAAAGAGTGAGCATACATCAGAAGAAAGGAAGCAAGATGGATTAGACAGCTTTGCGAGGAACACCATCTCACCAACAGTCTCCAACGCCTACCTCAGCAAAATCATCAACTGCGAAACCGCAAAGGAGATATGGGAAACCCTGGCCAAGCTATGCGAAGGGTCTGAGGAGATTAAAGAAAATAAATTCACAATCGTCTGCCAGAAGTTTGATAACTTGAAACAGACTGTCAACGAGTCCATTGAATGGATGGAACTCAGATTCTCCAATATAGTGGTAGAAATAGAAACTATCAGAACTGGGAAATACACCCAGCGAGAAAAAAATCTAAAAGTCTTTTCAGCACTCTCAGCTGAATGGAACACATATAAGGTAGTGCACCAAAGTCGAAGTGACTTGGGCGATCTTTCAACTGAAAGATTATTCTCCCTGCTCAAAGCCAACGAATACAACTTGAAGATTACCATGAAAGAATCTTCAAGCAATCAGAATGATGGAGAGCTGACATCTGGGCCTAAGGAGATTGCGTTCAGAGCCAACTCTGAAAAATCCTCATACATGCAGACAGTCGAGTCCTCAAAGAAGGGAATGGAGCTCAGATTCTCCAATATAGTGGTAGAAATAGAAACTATCAGAACTGGGAAATACACCCAGCGAAAAAAAAATTCTAAAAGTCCTTACAGCACTCTCAGCTGAATGGAACACATATAAGGTGGTGCACCAAATTCGAAGTGACTTGGGCGATCTTTCAACTGAAAGATTATTCTCCCTGCTCAAAGTCAACGAATACAACTTGAAGATTACCATGAAAGAATCTTCAAGCAATCAGAATGATGGAGAGCTGACACCTGGGCCAAAGGAGATTGCGTTCAGAGCCAACTCTGAAAAATCCTCATACATGCAGACAGCCGAGTCCTCAAAGAAGGACAAGAAGGATATGAGCAAGGAAGAGCTACTTGAAGAAATAGCCATGCTGGTCAAAAACTACAACAGACTCAACACCAGCAAGGGCAAGTACAAGAAGTTCGCAAGAACTTACAGAGACAAGTACGCAGCAGCTGATGAGAAGTCAGCTGACAAACGAATAGAAGAAGGTTGTTTCAACTGCAAGGAACCAGGACACTATCGGCTAGACTGTTCGAAGCTATCTAAGAAAGATAAAGACGTTCTTCGTGGGAAGCAAGGCGTTCTTACCAAAAACGTCCAAAGTCTAGCGTTTGATTCAGAAATAAGGCATCTGCCCTCTGGATTAACGTTATAAAGTCAAATATCAAATCCGATAAAGATCAAGGAGACGCTAAATCTCCGATAATCCCGGAAACTGTTTAAAGATCGTTCAAGAACAAATCAAAGAGACGAATCAGAGGATAAAGATAGAGATCGCAACCCGTACTACTATTTTGATCTACAAATATTTATTTGTACACGATTTATTGTGTTTATTATATTAAATACATAAAATTTGTAAACCCAATGGGATTAGGGGTGGTTCGGTACGGTATACTGAAATTTTTCGCCATACCGTATACCGTATCATAAATTTCGGTATGAAAAATTTTATACCGTTATTGCACCGTTTTGTTCGATATACCGAAAATTCGGTATCAACCATGTATTATACCTTTACCGTACCGTTTCTTCGGTATACCGTACCACTATTCGGTATACCGGACTTTCACGGTATACCGAATAATATATATCCTACCGAACCAAAATATTGATTTAATGTCAAATTTAAAAATTATAATAATTATAATTAATTTAATATATTAGATATATGGTACGGTAATTCAGTATATACTATAAATTTAATACATACCGAATCTCGGTACATGCCGAATTTATGGTATATGCGTCCTCGGTACGGTACGGTATGCCGCCAGTATAAAAAAATTCATATTGTTATTGTATCGAAAATAGTCGGTACCGAAACTTTCGGTATTTTCTCGGTACGATAAGTGCGGTATACGACAGTTTCGGTAATTTTTTCCACCCCTAAGTGGGATTCAACCAAGGACATTTGAAGAATTGGCCACAAGAGCGCATGATATGGAATTAAGCATGACAGCAAGTGGAATTGGAGGACCTCCAATCCAAGAACCTCATCGGGTGAAGGAGAAGCAAGAGATCAAGAAAGGAGCCAACTCTTTTGACAAAACCCCAAAGAAAGAGTCAATGGTAATCAAAGCGACTCATGTCAAGTTCTCAAGAAAGGATGCCAACAAAGAAGATAAGCAGAATGTCCCTCAAGGCATGAGGCAAATAAGGTTGACCTTAGAAGAAATGCAGCAAAAACAATATCCCTTTTTAGACTCTGATGTCTCTGAGATATTTGATGACTTAGTCAAAGAAGGACTTATCGAATTGCCAGAAATGAGGAGGCCAAATAAAGCAGGGCAAACTGATGATCCAAAATACTACAAGTACCATCGACTAGTGGGGCATCCCATACATGATTGTTTCATCTTCAAAGATAAGATCATGCAACTTACCCGACAAGGGAAGATATCGCTTGAGAAAGACAATACCGCCGCAAATAATATCACTTCCGATAACATAGAAGAGGGTACTGAACCCTTGTGCGGTATGGTGAACCAAGAAGAAAGTCAAATCAAGTTAAATATGGCCAATAATGAAGATGTCCTGATGGTGACCTTTTCCGATGAAGACTTGCAGCTTGGAGCCGAACCTCATAATAGACCTTTGTTTGTAAGTTGTTATACTAATGAGCAAAGAGTAAACAGAGTACTCATCGATGGAGGATCTGTAGTCAATATTTTGCCACTAAGGACTCTAAAAGAGTTAGGAATTCAAGTTGGTGAGCTCACAAGCAGTCGGTTGATGATTCAAGTTTTTAATCATGAAGGACAAAGAGCTCTTGGTACAATAAGGCTGGACTTAGTAATGGATGATATGAGTTCAACTGCATTGTTCCAAGTAATTGATGCCAAGACATCTTACAATATGCTCCTTGGTCGACCATGGTTGCACGAAAATGGTGTCATTCCTTCAACGTGGCATCAATATTTCAAATATTGCCGAGATGGCACAGTGAAGAAAATGGTTGGTGATCACAAGCCCTTTACAGAAGCTGAATCACACTTTGCCGATGCAAAGTACTACATGACAAAGACAAAGGCTACCAAGAAAGAGTAAGTCGAGTGTCATAAAGAGCCTGAAAGCGGCCAAAAGAGCAAGAAAGAGACTTTAACCACTAAGGAGAAATCTTTAGATGGACTCACTATACCTTTGACAAAGATTGATACAACAAAACCAACTCATCCACCACTTGAAGGATTTGTTCGTCCAAAGCAAGGTAGTGCTACCGAACATGGTGAACTTTTGAGCCCTGAAGTTGCTAAATGCTTCGGCCCTAAAGCATATGAACTTCTGGTCAAAGCCGGATATGATCCCAAAGAAAATCCTAATTTGAAGTCCAACTTGAAAGTTACAAACCAAGATGATCATGGACTTGACAATACCCAAAAACTCTTGAAGAAAAATGGTCATATTGTCCAAAGTACCAAGACAAGCCTAGGATTTATCCCACGAAATCCCATTCGTATTCCCATCAAAAGGGCAACTACCAATCACATCTTTGAGGTAGAGGTATCATCTACATCAACAAGCCTCTCCCGTGAAAGAAAAGTTGAAAGAGTATCGGCCTTCAAGAGACTAGGAGAAGGATGGATCGAAAGAGTGTCTGTTTTCAAGAGATTGAGCAAGGATAAAAGCTTGAAGAAAAGCATGTCAAAAGGAAAGTCGCAAATGACTCGAAAATTGAGGAGTCTAATCTCATCTCGAGTGAAGAGAAGTACTATACTCTCTATGTTAGGTGGAAGCGAGTTGAAAGCTAAGATGAAAACTGTTATCCTCACCCAAGACTCTAAAAAGGATGAAGATGAAGAAGATAGAGAAAGTGTGGCTTCGTCTTACTACACTATCGAAAGTATCCAAAATCCTACTTCTCACAGTAGATTACATCGAGATGTCACCCGTCTACTTAGAAGTGGCATTATTAGAACAAGTGATATAACATAGATGGTTAGAGTAAGAAAGAGAGATGGAACAATGAGGATGTGCAAAGATTTCAAAAATTCCGAGCAAAGGAATGAAGATGTCGCCTCATCACACCATATCACTCTCTGTGATGAAGTGAGCATTGAAGAGGAAGATGCGGACATAGCACCCCCATAATTTGAAGAAGGTGTGAAGTCCACTATTGATGAATTGAAAGAAGTTAAGTTGGGCACAATAGATGATCCACGACCCACTTACATCAATGCTTCACTGACTGCTGAGGAAGAGCATTCATATGTTGAACTCTTGAAAGAATTCAAAGACATATTCGCATGGTCGTACAAAGAAATGCTAGGATTGAATCCAAAGATAGTTGTTCATCACTTAGCTATAAAAAAGGGGGCACGACCTGTCAAGCAAGCTCAACGTCGATTTCGACCCGAGTTAATTCTATTGATTGAAGCCGAAGTGAACAAGCTCATTGAAGTTGGATTCATCAGGGAAGTAAAGTATCCAACATGGATCTCTAGTATTGTCCTTGTAAGTAAGAAGAATGGACAAATTCAAGTACGTGTCGATTTTAGAGATCTCAATGAGGCATGCCCTAAATATGACTTTCCACTACCCATTGCTGAATTGATGATTAATGCTACAACCAGACATGAAGCTTTATCGTTTATGGATGGATCTCCCGGTTACAATCAAATTCGTATGTCACCAATTGATGAAGAAATGACAGCATTTCGCACTCCAAAAGGAATATTTTGCTACACAGTAATGCCGTTTGGATTGAAAAATGCTGGCGCCACGTATCAAAGAGCCATGCAAAAGATATTTGATGACATACTCCACAAGAACATTGAATGTTATGTGGACGATGTGGTGGTGAAGTCAAAAGTAAGAAGTGACCATTTGTAAGACTTGAGAATAGTCTTTGAACGGTTGAGAAAATACGAGCTAAGGATGAACCCATTAAAATGTGCATTTGGAGTAAAGTCCAGAAAGTTTCTTAGTTTCATCGTCCACCATCGAGGGATTGAAATCGAGCAGATAAAGATTAATGCAATTTTGAAAATGCCAGAACCTCAGAATATTCATGAGTTGAAGAGTCTGCAAGGAAAGTTGGCATATCTACGAAAGTTCATCTCGAATCTAGTTGGACGATGTCAACCCTTTAGTCGAATTATGAAAAAAGGCATACCATTTGAATGGGATAAATCACGCAAATTTGTCTTCAAAAGTATCAAGACTTACTTGATGAAACCTCATGTTCTGGCTGCACCTGTCACGGGACGTCATTTGATCTTGTACCTTGCCGCTCAAGAACGCTCTACGGAGGCATTACTTGCACAAGAAAATGAGAATGGAAAAGAGAATGTTCTATACTACTTGAGTAGGATGATGACGCCAAATGAGTTGAAGTATTCTCCAATTGAGAAGTTGTGCTTGGCTTTGATACTCTCTATCCAGAAGTTAAAGCATTATTTTCAAGCGCATACCGTGCGTCTCATTTCTAAAGCAAATCCATTGAAGTACGTCATGTCTAAGCACGTACTCTCAGATAGACTTGCGCGTTGGTATCTACAACTGCAGCAGTTTGAAATTGTGTATGTTCTCCAAAAGGCTGTAAAAGGACAAGTGCTAGCAGATTTCTTAGCTGATCATCCAATTCCTGCCGAATGGGAATTAACTAGACGATCTCCTAGATGAAGATGCACTTTTAATTGACATTTTCCCTCCTTGGGTGATGGACTTCGATGGAGCATCTCACAGAGAAGGAGCTGGGGCAGGAGTTGTGTTTACCGAAAGACAAGTACTTCCATATTCCTTCACCTTGACTGAAAATTGCTCCAATAATGTAGCACTTATCATCGGCTTGGAAATGGCGGTGGATGCAAAGAGATTACACATGAAGGTAAATGATGATTCTAAATTGGTGGTGAATCAAATACTTGGATTGTACGAAGTTAAGAAGCCAGAGTTACTTCTATTCGTCAAGTATGCTCAAAGAATCATCGCATGGCTTGGAGATGTAGAAATTGGGCATGTACCAAGAAGTGAAAACAAGCAAGCCGATGCACTGGCCAAACTTGCTTCTACAATAGCTATGTCTGAAGATAAGATCTCTATACCAGTTTGCTAAAGTTGGGTCATTCCACCTATCTTTGAAGAAGAAGATGGTGAAGACAATGAAAGTAATGTTGTTGAAGTCTTCGAGATAGAAGAAGAAGATTGGCGCCAAGTGTTGGTTGATTACTTGAAGTATGACAAGCTACCAAGTGATCCACGTAGAAGCATGATATGGAGTTGAGCATGGCAGCAAGTGGAATTGGAGGACCGTCAATCCAAGAACCTCATCGGGTTAAGGAAAAGCAAGAGTTCAAGAAAGGAGCCAACTCTTTTGACAAAATCCCAAAGAAAGAGTCAAAGGTGATCAAAGCGACTCCTGTCAAGTTCTCAAGAAAGGATGCCAACAAAGAGGATAAACAGAATATCTCTCAAGACATGAGGCAAAGAAGGTTGACCCTAAAAGAGATGCAGCAAAAGCAATATCCCTTCTTAGACTCAGATGTCTCTGGAATATTCGATGACTTAGTCAATGAAGGACTTATCGAATTGCCAGAAATGTAGAGACCAAATGAAGCAGGACAAATTGATGATCCAAAATACTGCAAGTACCATCGCTTAGTGGGGAATCCCATACATGATTGTTTCATCTTCAAAGATAAAATCATGCAACTTGCCCGACAAGGAAAAATATCGCTTGAGGAAGACAATGCCACTACAAATAATGTCACTTCCAAAAACATAGAAGAAGGTACTGAAGTCTTGTGCGGTATGGTGAGCCAAGTAAAAGGTCAACTCAAGTAAAGTGTGGCCGATGATGAAGATATCCTAATGGTGACTTTTTCCGATGAAGACTTGCAGCTTGGAGCCGAACCTCATAACAGACCTTTGTTTGTAAATTGTTATAGTAATGAACAAAGAGTGAATAGAGTACTCATTGATGGAGGATCTGCAGTCAATATTTTACCACTAAGGACTTTGAAAGAGTTGGGAATTCAAGTTGGTGAGCTCACGAGCAGTCGATTAATGATTCAAGGATTTAATCATGAAGGACAAAGAGCTCTTGGTACAATAAGGTTGGACTTATTAATGGACGACATGAGTTCAACTGCATTATTCCAAGTGATTGATGCCAAGACATCTTACAACATGCTCCTTGGCCGACCATGGTTGCATGAAAATGGTGTTGTTCCTTCAATGTGACATCAATGTTTCAAATATTGCCGAGATTGCATAGTGAAGAAAGTGGTTGGTGATAATAAGCCCTTTACAGAAGCTGAATCATACTTTGCCGATGCAAAGTACTACATGACAAAGATAAAGACTACCAAGGAAGAGCAAGTCGAGTGTCATAAAGAGCCTGAAAGCGGCCAAAAGAGTAAGAAGGAGGCTTTACCCACTAAGGAGAAATCTTTAGATGGACTCACTATGCCTTTGACAAAGATTGATACAACAAAACCAACTCTTCCACCACTTGAAGGATTTGTTCGTCCAAAGCAAGGTGGTGCTACCGAACATGGTGAACTTTCGAGCCTTGAAGTTGCTAAATGCTTCGGCCCAAAAGCATATGAACTTCTGGTCAAAGCCGGATATGATCCCAAAGAAAATCCTAATTTGAAGTCCAACTTGAAAGTTGCAAACCAAGATGATCATGGACTTGACAATACCCAAAAACTCTTGAAGAAAAATGGTCATATTGTCCAAAGTACCAAGACAGGCCTAGGATTCGTTCCACAAAATCCCATTCGTATTGCCATCAAAAGGGCAACTACCAATCACATCTTTGAGGTGGAGGTATCATCTACATCAACAAACCTCCCCCGTGAAAGAAAAGTTGAAAGAGTATCAGCCTTCAAGAGACTAGGAGAAGGATGGATCGAAAGAGTGTCTGTTTTCATGAGATTGGGCAAGGATAAAAGCGTGAAGAAAAGCATGTCAAAATAAAAACCGCAAATGACTCGGAAATTGAGGAGTCTAATCCCATCTCGAATGAAGAGAAGTACTATACTCTCTGAGTCATGTGGAAAAGAGTTGAAAGCTAAGATGAAAACTGTTATCCTCACCCAAGACTCTAAAAATGATGAAGATGAAGAAGATAGAGAAAGTGTGGCTTCGTCTTACCACACTATCGAAAGTATCCAAAATCTTACTTCTCACAGTAGATTGCATCGAGATGTCGCCCATTTACTTAGAAGTGGCATTATTAGAGCAAGCGATGTAAAAAAGATGGTTAGAGTAAGAAAGAGAGATGGAACAATGGGGATGTGCATAGATTTCAAAAATTCCGAGCAAAGGAATGAAGATGTTGCCTCATCACACTATATCACTCTCTGTGAAAAAGTGAGCATTGAAGAGGAAGATGCGGATATAGCGCCCCCACAATTTGAAGAAGGTGTGAAGTCCACTATTGATGAATTGAAAGAAGTTAAGTTGGGCACTATAGATGATCCACGACCCACTTACAATAGTGCTTCACTCACTGCTGAGGAAGAGTATTCATATGTTGAACTCTTGAAAGAGTTCAAAGACATATTCGCATGGTCGTACAAAGAAATGCCAGGATTGAATCCGAAGATAACTGTTCATCATTTAGCTGTTAAGAAGGGGGCACTACCTGTCAAGCAAGCTCAACGTCGATTTCGACCCGAGTTAATTCCATTGATTGAAGCCGAAGTGAACAAGCTCATTGAAGCTGGATTCATCAGGGAAGTAAAGTATCCAACATGGATCTCTAGTATTGTCCCTGTAAGAAAGAATAATGGACAAATTCGTGTCTGTGTCGACTTTAGAGATCTCAATGAAGCATGCCCTAAAGATGACTTTCCACTGCCCATTGCTGAATTAATGATTGATGCTACAACCGGACATGAAGCTTTATCATTTATGGATGGATCTTCCGATTATAATCAAATTCGTATGTCACCAATTGATGAAGAAATGACGGCATTCCGTACTCCAAAAGGAATATTTTGCTACACAGTAATGCCGTTTGGATTGAAAAATACTGGCGCCACGTATCAAAGAGCCATGCAAAATATATTTGATGACATACTCCACAAGAACATTGAATGTTATGTGGACGATGTGGTGGTGAAGTCGAAAGTAAGAAGTGACCATTTGCAAGACTTGAGAATAGTCTTTAAACGGTTGAGAAAATACGAGCTAAGAATGAACCCGTTAAAATGTGCATTTGGAGTAAACTTGGGAAAGTTTCTTGATTTCATCGTCCGCCATTGAGGGATTGAAATCGAGCAGGCAAAGATTGATGCAATTTTGAAAATGCCAGAACCTCGGAATATTCATGAGTTGAAGAGTCTGCAAGGAAAGTTGGCATATCTACGAAGGTTCATCTCGAATCTAGCTGGACGGTGTCAACCCTTTAGTCGAATTATGAAAAAAGGCATACCATTTGAATGGGATGAATCATGCAAAAATGCCTTCAAAAGTATCAAGACTTACTTGATGAAACCTCCTGTTTTGGCTGCACCTGTGGCAGGTCGTTCTTTGATCTTATACCTCGCCGCTCAAGAACGCTCTATGGGGGCATTACTTGCACAAGAAAATGAGAATGGAAAAGAGAATGCTCTATACTACTTGAGTAGGATGATGACGCCAAATGAGTTGAAGTATTCTTCAATTGAGAAGTTGTGCTTGGCTTTGATATTCTCTATCCAGAAGTTAAAACATTATTTTCAAGCGCATACCGTGCGTCTCATTTCTAAAGCAAATCCATTGAAGTACGTCATGTCTAAGCCCGTACTCTCAGATAGACTTGCGCGTTGGTATCTACAACTGCAGCAGTTTGAAATGTGTATGTTCCCCAAAAGGCTGTAAAAGGTCAAGTACTAGCAGATTTTTAGCTGATCATCCAATTCCTGCCGAATGGGAATTAACTGACGATCTTCCAGATGAAGACGCACTTTTAATTGACATTTGCTCTCCTTGGGTGATGTACTTCGATGGATTATCTCACAGAGAAGGAGCTGGGGCAGGAGTTGTGTTTGTAACACCCGAAAGATAAGTACTGCCATATTCCTTCACCTTGACTCAAAATTGCTCCAATAATGTAGCAGAATATCAAGCGCTTATTATCGGTTTGGTAATGACGGTGGACGCAAAGAGATTACAGATGAAGGTATATGGTGATTCTAAATTGGTGGTGAATCAAATACTTGGATTGTACGAAGTTAAGAAGCCAGAGTTAATTCCATATATCAAGTATGCCCAAAGAATCATCGCATGGCTTAGAGATGTAGAAATTGGGCATGTACCATGAAGTGAAAACAAGCAAGCTGATGCATTGGCCAAACTTGCTTCTACTATAGCTATGTCTGAAGATAAGATCTCTATACCAGTTTGCCAAAGCTGGGTCGTTCCACCTCTCTTTGAAGAAGAAATTGTGAAGACAATGATAGCAATGTTGTTGAAGTCTTTGAGATAGAAGAAGAAGATTGGCGCCAAGTATTTGTTGATTACTTGAAATACGACAAGCTGTTAAGTGATCCACGTAGAAGAGTTGATGTCCGCCGTCGGGCTACTCGCTTCATTTATTTTAAAGACACACTTTATAGGCGCTCATTTGATGGAGTTTTCCTGAGATGTTTGAACAAAGAAGAAGCTACAAAAGCCATGAAAGAAGCGCATTCAGGTATTTGTGGCGCTCATCAATCTGGTCCAAAGTTACACTTTTGGATCAAAAGAATGGGTTATTACTGGCCAACCATGGTGAAAGATTGCATGGAGTATGCTCAGAGGTGTCAAGCTTGCCAGTTTCATGCAAATCTCATTCATCAGCCACCTGAGCCCCTACACCCCATAGTCGTTTCATGGCCTTTTGATGCTTGGGGCATGGATGTTATAGGGCCTTTGACAAAATCATCAAAGTGGCATTTATATATCTTGGCCGCAACAGATTACTTCTCCAAATGGGCTGAAGCAATACCATTGAGAGAAGTAAAGAAAGAAAACGTTGCTGATTTCATCAAAGGCCATATCATATATCGTCATGGAATTCCTCGATACATCATTACTGATAATGGAAAGTCCTTTAGTAATGCCTTCATAGATAAGCTTTGTGAAAAGTTTGGTTTCAAGCAGAGAAAGTCATCCATGTACAATGCAGCAGCTAATGGATTGGCCGAAGCTTTCAATAAGACATTGTGCAACTTATTGAAGAAAGTTGTGGCAAAGACAAAGCGTGATTGGCATGAAAAAATTGGAGAAGCATTGTGGGCTTACAGAACTACCCATAGGATTCCTACACAAGCAACTCCATATTCCTTGGTGTATGGCGTAGAGGCTGTAAATCCCATTGAGCAACAAATTCCATCATTGAGGATTGCTATCCAAGAGGGCTTGACTGAAGAAGAGAATGCTCGTCTACGCCTTGAAGAATTATAAGCCTTGGATGAAAAAAGACTTGAGGCTCATTAAGACTGGAATGCTATCAAACTCGTCTTTCAAAGTCTTTTAATAAGAAAGTTCGGCCACGCTCTTTTCAAGTTGGAGACTTAGTGCTAGGTATGAGAAGGCCAATCATCACCACTCATCGTGTTGGAAATAAATTTGTGTCGAGATGGGATGGCCCTTATATTGTCAAGGAAGTCTATACCAACGGCGCATACAAGTTGATTTCCAAAGAAAATGTGAGAGATGGTCCAATCAATGGAAAGTTCTTGAAGCGCTACTACCCTTAAAAGATAGAAGTGTACCTGAAAAAAAGGAAAAAATGGTGTACCTGCAAAAAAAAACACAAAAAAAAGAGAAAAAAAAAGAGAAAAAAAGAAGAAAAAGCCAAAAAGAGAAAGAAGACAGCTCCATGACGTACGAGCCTAAACTGCATGTTACTCCTAGCCCGCATGAGTATAAACTGTGAAAGGCAACCACCAAAGAAAGTGTACGTGATTAAACTGCTAACTTCTCCACCAAGAGTTAAGTTAATGTGGCTAAACTTAATTATCCCACCAAAAGGTAAATTTATGTGGTTAAACTGATATGTACTCCACTTTGTCTATATAGTGGTTAAAAAAATAGTCACTCCTGGCCCTGATGAGTCCATATTTTAACACATTTTTGTTTGTGTTTAAGGTGTCTAGATCCTGTCTTTATCTAGTATTTTGTGCATTTTTCGTGTTTGGGAGGGCACTATTTGGGCAACAGGTGCGTTCTGGACAGGACAGGTGCATTGGGGCAATATAAGGATGTTTTCCGTGAAAAAGGCCAAGGTTGCAGATATGAGGCAATGAGTAGCTGGAGAAACCTGAGCTTGAAGAACATTGCTAGCATGAAAAGTATCGCTGCTCAGCGGAGTCGTTTTGCCCAACACATGAAGTTGCCCAACGGAAGTCCGTTGACAATCCAGAGCTTGCACTTGGGCAAGGAATGAATCCATCTTATCCAAAGAAGAAAACAAGGAAGGAAATCAACCGAGTCAATCCTTTCTTATCCATATAGATTCAGATTGCATCAAATCTTTTGAAGATAAGGATGGAATAATCTGGGCAGCGCTAAAGAAGGAAAGCGAATCTGGGCAGCGCTAAAGAAGAAAAACAAATCTGGGCAGTGACTAAATAAGGAAAGTCTTGCAGCAGAAGACAGCTCTTGGCCAAGCCCACGAATCTGGGCTGGGCCTGTCAGAAACCCTACACATGTCTCTATAAATACTTCTTTAAACCATGCACAAAGGGAGCGCGTGTTTATCTTAGTTTTTACTCATTCTTACGTTTTTATCATAGTTTTTACTCGTTCTTAGTTTAGAGCTTCGACTCACTTTTAGTTTAGCATCTTTTATATTTTTGTTCATGTTCTTTCCGGCGACGTTGGAGTCTGCCGTTGCCCAAGATGTCCAGATTATGTTTTATTGCAATTCAAGTATGTTTTCTTTTATATCTTATGCTTTTGTTAATTTAATTATGTCTAGCTAAGTTTGTTTAACCTGGTTTGGACAACGATGAATTGAATATGAACTAATTAACTCGAGAGGTCTAATCTAAGCTTAATAACTACATGCGAGTATTCCCGAAGTGTTAGGTCTGATTTAATATGATCTTGGCAATTGGTTAATTAACTGATCACTAATTAATTGAGTAGTTTAGATCACAAATTAATCAAGAGGTTAGGAGAATTCTCCATAATTATTCTTGGTTGAGATTGACTGACATGGACGGAAGGTGTCTTGACCTGCTGGGCAAGACGTGATTATTCCTTTATGGGTCTTTCTAGTTATTAATGCTCTCTGGGCAAGAGACTGAACGATGACTCCGACAGAGGTATTGCCCAGAGTAGAGAGCCGGCGGTGCGTCGCCAAATAAGTAAGGATAGATAAGGGAAGGGTTTATTGGGGGCGTGACGAGTAAAAAGGGACTCCGGCATTCAAATCCTATAACCAATGATATGAACATGTAGTAAATATATTTGCACCGATGACCGAGTAACGTTCATATTTAATTAGTCAAGTCCAGACCAGGTTACTTTTATCTATTGATCAATCTTCTGTTTAGTTTCAGTTATTTATTTTATTGCGTATTGCCCACGAAGGGTACTGTGACCAAAACCAAAACCTTTAGCAACACCGGTGGAAAGAGACAAGAGAAAGATACTATCAACTCCCTGTGGATCGACCCTGTACTTACCGCTATCTATATAGCTGTGGGCACATGCTACAAATTTATTTTGTCGAGTGCTAACGACGGCCTCGTCAGGCCCACATGAGTATAAACTGTGTACGGCACCCCCTCTTAAAATTCAAGTTGATCTTTTGAACTACGTTTTGACTTGATCCTTTTTATATAAAAAGGTACGGAGACAACTTAGATATATTCTAAGTTCAGTCATGTTTTGTGTTTTCCTTCAAGTTGGATTATTACGATCATATTTTGGATTGTGATTTAAATTGGATAGTTGTGATTTAGAAGTGCAAGTATTCAAGATGAAAGATATAAAGCACAAGAAGAAGTATGAAAAAATATAAAGTACTTTATTGCATACTAAAAAGAAGTAACAAAAAAGAAAGTGTAGCAAAACGAAAGGAAAAAGGAGAAAAAAAAAGTGATGCAAAACAAAGAAACAATGTCTAAGCAAAGGGCTTTTGATCTTTCAATGATTGTTAAGCAGCCTCCAAATAAGTCTTTGAATCCTTCAAGCTTTTCGCCATTTCGTCATCCATCGGAGGTGCATTCTTAAGCTTGACAAATTCTTTTTTGAGACCATGAACCTTGTTTTGAGTTGCTTGGTTTACAGCTTGAAGTTGCTTCAGGTTTGATGAAAGTGTAGCAATCTCTTGTTTGATGGAATCAATTTGGGCAGCTTGCTTACTTGCTTCGGCACTTGCATCGTGAAACTTTCTTTCGGCTTCTTTCAAGCGTTGGGCAGCAGATCCTCCAAGGTTATGAGATGTCGATCTTGTTTTGTCGTAGTCGCCAGCACTAGTAAAAAGTATGTCCAAACTCTCTTCAAGATGAGATACATCAAAGTCACGAGAACAGTCCTTCATGTATGACATTCCTTTGCGTATCTCGTCTTCTATAGATGATAAATCATCAATTGAAGTTCTCATTATCTTGGCTTGAAGATCGCCCCAACATAGCTCCAAGAATTGCTTACATCGATCACTAAAGATAGCTTCGCTGTTGAACTCAGACTTAGCCTCGATTTGTGGTGCATGTTTAGCTGTCGCTTGCATATTGGAATGATGAGTCCCAAGTCATTGGCTTGATCCGCAAGATCTATGACTACTATGGGAATCTTCAAGATTATCAATACCAAGGGCTTTTTCCATCTAAAAATAAAGGAGAGCAAAATTTGTTAGAGCTAATGATAAAAATCAATCATATGTAAAGAAGAAGTAAAAATAACCTCAAGAGTAGGATTGTATGCATGATCGGCGTCATCTTCGATAGAGGCTTCCTTAAGCGAGTCAACACGACTGTGTCTATGAGGGTCCACATTGCTACTAAGAGAAGCCCCTAAAGGAATTGAAGATGATTTACGCTTGCCATTGAAAGGCTCATCCAGAGATGCTTTCCATTTTCTTGTATTTTCCAAAGGAGTCAAAGTTTCTCGTGTGTTTTCTCCACAATCTTTGGAAGCATCGTGTTCTTGAAGTTGAGTTAAAACTGTGAAGTTCTTTTCAAGGAACTCTCCATAGACCTTGTGCCACCAATTCTTATACGCAAGCGAGTACAACTTCTTGGCGTTTTGGAGCGAACTTGGAATTGTAGCCCTACTGTAAGACTTTTGGAGCAAACAAGCACGCCAATATTGAATGCCGTCATCAAAACCAGCTCTACGAATATCTTTTTTTAGGATACCTGGAGGAATCTGATAATACCCAAACTGACGGCTGAAGCGATGTGGACTGTAAGGCTCAATGACAAACTCATCACCAAGTCTCCAAGCTAAGTAGTTGGAACGAATAGCCATAAAGATAGAGCGGTCCACTTCATTAGCATTCCCATCATCCCTATATGGAATAGCCTCGTTATTCGCAATCATGGTGCAGCTCTAAGAAATTTGATCCCATTTGTAAATTCGCTTGCGAGCTTCAACAGAGTCATAATATCGCGCTCTCCTTCTCTCAAAAATTGAACCATTCGAGGTACGCGCACCGTCTGGTCAAGAGAAAAGTGAGTTTTGAAGTAGAGTGTCAACCAACTATAGACAAAGTGAATGGGAAATGCTTCATGAACTGGAGTAAAATCGTGAAGCATGGAAATCTTGTTTAGGCCTCTATAGATGCTCGTCAAAACAGGAACAATAAGAGCAACCTTCTTTTGGCTCGCCATGATACTGGCCATTTTGAATGTGCTAGGTCGGATCAAGTCTGCATCATCTTCTGGAAGTACGAAAGTACACAACCAACCAACAAGGTAGGCAGTCAAATAAGTTTCATGCCAATGTCTTTCTCTAATACTTGTCTCCGCAAATGGAACTTTTTGAGCAGACGTCCATGCTACGTGACCTTCAAGCTTTCCAGTAGGGTTGTGAGTTAACTTGGAACGCACTAATCTCTTCGCTTCTTTCCTGGTAGGAGGCCTTTGATACTTTAAGCTATTTTTGGACCAAAATTTGATCCACTCTTCTATTGAAACTGAAGTATTGGAAGTTTTTCCTTTGCTCCGAAGTATGTGATAGCTATAGAGTAAGTGTCTGCAACTTATTGGGATACGTGATCTTCCTTCTCCATCAACACCAAACAATTCTTCCGCAGAATGAACTACTTCATCATAGAGCATGCCATTCATGGAAAGTCCAGACAAGACATGTAAATCTCATAATGAAATTGATAGCTCACCAGAACATGTAAGTAAAGTATTGGTGGAAGGGCACCATGACTCGCAAAAAGCTCTGATGACTTCTGTGTTCCGATCGTAAGTAAAAAGAGATGCGTACACATGATCGTATAGTCCGATCATGCGAAGATCATCTCTGCAGCGGCTAAGCATATCTCCGGTCCACTCCCAATAGCCTTAGAAGTAATGGGCTTCTCCAACGAACTTTGTGCTATCTCTCCATGAAAGTTTTTCAGCAACCATGCGTCTTCCTAAAGTAGACAACAGATCTGAGTTACCCGTAGAATGGTGATGAGTAGAGTGTAAAGTCCAAGCGATAGTCGCTCTTGGTAGTTCATAAGTTTGACACCATCCATTAGTGTGGACTGGGTTGACAAACTTAGACCATTCGTCGCTAAGTAACGACTTATAAGTTCTTAAGTGCGTCCCTTTCTCCAAGTTTTGACGTTCGTTATCCAAGGTAAGTAAGTAAGTTTTCTTGCCTTCCGTGACGTCTTTGAAGTAAACCATGATGGAGTTGGCTGCACAAAACATCGACAAAAAAAAGGGTCAGCATAACACGTGTTTGTCAAAAGAATGGAGTTGAAAAATAGAAGGCATGTGAATAATTGTAAATTCAAAATACTGTTGGGAGCCTTGCAAAACTCCGATTGCTGCTATGCCCTGTGAAGAAGGACAGAAGAAGAAAGAAAAGAAAAAAGTTCAGATTTAGTTGAGAATTAAAAGGAGCAATTATTCTTATAGGCATAACATTGAACAACTTGAAGGCATACATGGAATGATAAATTTTATGATCATCCCCGTCAGCATGCTGAACAAACTGATTTATATAAAGCATTAAAGAGGTCTCCACTAAAGATTAATTATGATTCATTTGCAAGTTAGACTACAACATGTTATTACAATAAGCATGTGTACGTGTAATATGCAGTTTCATAATAATGAGGATGATATGATTAAAATAATGCTTTAGTGACTAAGAGAATAACAAACTTTGATGAAGAAAGAAAATCATGATGATGATCAGACTTGTGGAAACTTTTTCGCTGCCATGATTAAGTTGTTAGTTTCAAATTATGACAAGGAAATTTCGTTCAGGCCAATAATCGAACATGTGGTGGGCAGAATGTAAAAAATTGAAACTTCACAAATATAGAAGACATAACTCATCGAAGAATTCGACCAAAAATTCAGCCAAGGGAGAAGAATGAATGTTAAAGATTTGTTTATCTCTAAAGTTCTGTGTCGTGCGAAGAGATTCATAAAGAGGAGCAAGATATTTATAGGCTTGATTTTGAGTTGGAAATACAAATGAATTTGGGAGGGATAAGAATTCTAATAAATAATTTGTGTATATCCGAAAATCCAATTCGATTTCTATGCAGAGATTATTTCATGTTATTGATAACCATCAAGTGTGAGGAAAGTTACTTGATAAATAAATCTTCGGAGTCGTGTTACGTATTTATCTGGGATCTGTTACGGCTATAGTTTCAAAGAATTGAGACAAAATCTATAAAATTGATGAGGCCGGTTATGTATTAGATCAAGAAGTGGGCTGTATTTAATTCTTTAAGAAATTTGTTGGGCTAAACTGAATTGGAAAGTTAATGACAAAATATATGTTCATGTATTGGAATTTGGCCCAAATATTCAAACTATTGTGGATATTGTGAAAATTGCGGCTGCGTCTTTTTCGAACAAATTTGGGTTGTCCAAATTCAAAACAATGTGTATATATATAATATATATATATAAATTCAAGAACTCCTAAATACGAGTCTAAACTATTTATAAATTCAATAATTCCTTGATAAGAGTTTAAACTATCTAATAAATTCAAAATCTTGAGACTTATTCGTTTCCTAGACAAATTGTCTACAAACAAGTCTCAAGGGGGCATTTGTAGACACATTAAATTCATGTCCAATTAAATTGCGACACATGGAAAGTAAATAATTAAATATCAAATTATATCCTTTATTTATATTTTAGGGATTTGATTAAAGATAATTCCTAAATTAAATAAATATAAATTGGTATTTAAAACATGGAGATTTTCGGCCAATTAGAAATCGTCATGTGTCAAATCTGCATAGAAAATCAAATATTTGATTATGATAATTATCAAATTTGATTGTGATAACTACAAATTTTGAGGAGCCAATAAGATTGTGCCACCTCAGCCCCAAAGCCCAAGATAGAGTCCAAAAGCCCACCAAATCTACTCTATTTTCACCTATAAATAGAGGTGATTAGAGAGATCATAATCACACCAAAAAATCATATTGAAGAGCTCAAGAGTTGTAGAGAATTTCTCTAAAGAATCCTCTCCAACATTCAAGACGTTCTTCAAGGAAAGCAAGGCGTTCTTCGTGGGAAGCAAGGCGTTCTTACCAAAAGCGTCCAAAGTCTAGCGTTTGATTCAGAAATAAGGCGTCGGCCCTCTGGATTAATGTTATAAAGTCAAACATCAAATCCGATAAAGATCAAGGAGACGCTAAATCTCCGAAAATCCCGGAAATTGTTTGAAGATCGTTCAAGAATAAATCGAAGAGACGAATCAGAGGATAAAATAGAAATCGCAACCCGCACTTCTATTTTGATCTTCAAATATTTATTTGTACACGATTTATTGTGTTTATTATATTAAATACATAAAATTTGTGTTTACAGTCCCACCGCCGCCGTCTTCGTGCTCCCTAGTAAGTCTTCTCGCTATATCTCTCTCTCTCTCTCTCTCTCTCTCTCTCTCTCTCTCTCTCTCTCGCGCGCTCTCTCTCTCTGACTCTTTCTCGTTTTCTCTATCCATAGTGTCGTCGCCGTTCCGCCGCAATTTCGCCTCCGCTCCGCCGTCCCATTGCCGTCTTCGGGTAAATTCTCTCGCGCGCTCTCTGTCTCTCTCCCTCTCTCTCTCTGGCCGTTTCCTTATTGAACAACATCGCCACCGCTCCGCCGCTACTTCGCCATCGCTTCTCCTTCCCGTCGCCACTAGTTAGTAAGTCTCTCTCTCTCTCTCTCTCTCTCTTTTCATTCTCTCTTGCCCCTTTTCTTTCTCTCTCACTCACTCTATGTTTTCCGGCCAATTTCCTCCTCCGCCACCACCTCAGTTGCCACCACCGACCCTATTGCTGTCACCGAATTCCGCCGCCGGCCAATCTAACCCCTCCCCTGCCATCGCACCACTGCTGCCCTCCATCTCTTCCAAGTCAGTTTCTCAGTTTACTTAGATTTTTTTGGTGTTTTGTTCAAATGGCATCTTGAAATTAACCTAAAAAGTAAGTGTTCAATTTAATTAGGTAATTAGGTGCTGCAAATTAATTAGAATTTAGGATTATGAGTTTATTTGGAACAAATTAAATATTTTTTTGCTTTGTTAAGTGCCTATGTTATATGTTGTATGTTGTAGTATGTATATATATTTGTCCATGTTGAAGTATGTATATATTTGTAGTATATTTTTTGTCCATGTTATAATTTGTAGTATGCATATCATTCAATACATGAATGAGTTGGTTATATGTTTTATATTTTTGTGATCGAAGCATAAGAACATGAAATTTATGAGTTTATAAGATATTGTGAAGTTTTGTATGTCTTTGGATATATATTATTGTGGAAAGATGTAATTAATTTCTTAAGGATCTACTCCCTTTGGGATAGAAATTAATTACATCTTAAGAACCAACAATGTGATGTTAAAGTTTATTTCAATATATTGATGAAATTATTTATCATTATATGTTTGGGATGAACTTAGAACTTTATTGGTGAAAGATGTAATTAATTTCTTAAGGAACTACTCCCTTTGGGATAGAAATTAATTACATCTAAATTGTTGGGAAATTAATAGAGTTTTGATTAGATACCAAAACCCAGCTGACCCCAACTGAGTAGATGATTGCGCAAGCCTAAGTGTTTTTCCAGCTCACATATTTGAGCTCATAGAGTTTCTAAGTTTACAGGTAGTCACTGAAGACAGCAGAAGACATAGCAGAAGACACAGCTAAGCAGACCAAGCTGAGTACACAGCAGGGCAAGCCAAGTCGAGTGATCAGCAACATTATCCTGATTCAAGACGATCAAGTTCATCCAGACACAGCTGTAGGAAAGACCCAGCTTTTGTGGAAACTTAGCTCAGCGTCAAGACCCAGCAGAGTTCAAGACTCAGCTCAGCGTTAAAGATCCAGCAGAGTTCAAGAGAACTCAGAGTCACCAGCACAGCAAAGTCAAAGTCAACTTGAGATAAAGTCAGAACTGACCTGGACCATCAGGAACTCGACACCTCAGCACCTACAAGTCAGACCTAGGATTGCTTTACGAGGAAATCCAGAAAGAAGACAAGACCAACTTGTCAGAAGTTAGGTAGAGATTAAGAACGGCTCTTTCCAACGGCTGGTTCTAATCTCTCCCTATAAATATGAGTCTTCTTCATCATCAGAAAGTGAGTGCGTAGAGAGAGAATATACAAGAGAGATCAACAGAGAAAGAAGTCTAACCAAAGATCAAGATCTCTTAGAAAAGCTTCAAGATCCAGCAGTCTACATCCTTCTGAGTACTTATTCATTCTCAGGCTGCTGAAGCTCTCTCCCATTAGTATCTAGGCATAAAATCCTTCCTATCATAAGCCTAGTTTGAACGAGTTCATTATACTCAAAGTTCTTCATTGTAAGAACTCGTTCATAGTTGGAAACCCAAACCCAAACCCAAACCCTTCTACCCAGAAAAGGTTAGGTAAAGGTACGCTTGCTAGAAGCGCTCAATTCGAGTGTTGGTTCTGTAGTACCCGTAAACTACAGGTTAGGCTTCAGCTGTGCCCGTAAACAGACTGGTTACATTTCGATACAGTACGCGTAAACTTGTATCTAGCTTGAGGAACTAAGCTGCAACGCTTGCTGACTGCGCGTAAAGTCAGTGGTATCCTTAGTGGATTACCAGAAGGTTTTTGGTCATGGACGTAGGAGTAGTTTCTCCGAACCACGTTAAATAGCTTTGTTCTTTACTGCTTTATTTATGCATTCAGCTTACTCATCATAAGCATTCTTTCAAGCTGCATAAACTGACTAACTGAAAAGAGAAACAAAATTTTGTAATATATTTGAAGTAACAGACGGACTTTCCAAAAACCCACCACATTCCGCACACAACCAGCTGTGTCGATCAAGCTGTCTTCCAGCTGGATCGAACACAGCCAGTTCACTCAAAGAGTTTTAATTGGAAAAGCTTTTTAAACCTTGGTGTATTCACCCCCCCTCTACACCAAGGTATCCGTCTCGGGACCAATAATTGGTATCAGAGCAGTGGTTCAAAATATCATTGTATCTGTGTCAAGTCAGCCTCTTTGCTGATAGTGGTCACCTGAACAGATCCTTCAAAGTTTCAAAATCTTTTTAAAATCACTATATTGCATACTGTCATGGAATCTTCCTTGTGCAGTAATCTTCCGACATTCTCTGTCGATGATTATCAGATCTGGAAGTTCCGACTCAAAAGCTTTATGTGCGCACAACACGACATGATGTGGGATGTTATCTCTAACGGACCCATCGTCATCATGAAGACAGAAAGAGAAGCAGTATCCACACCTGGAGCTGAACCAGTACTTCGGCAAGTTGTGAAGCCCAAAAGGGAGTACTCTCCAGAAGAAAGAAGATAAGCTGGATTGGACAGCTACGCTCGCAACGTCATATCCTCAACGGTGACGGACGCTCATCTCAGTAAGATCATCAACTGCGAGATAGCTAAGGGGATGTGAGACACTCTAGCCAAGCTGTGTGAAGGCACAGAGGAAATTCAAGAGAACAAGTTCTCAGTTGCATGTCAGAAATTCGACAATTTCAAGCAACTCTCCTGTGAGTCCATCGAGCAAATGGAGTTCAGATTCTCCAACCTCGTCATCGAGATCGAGACGATCCGAACTGGAAAATATACAGTTCGAGATAAGAACTTGAAAGTTCTTGCAGCTCTCTTCTCAGAATGGTATACAGACAAAGTGGTTCACCAAAGCAGAACTGATCTTGGCAGCATGGAGACGGAAAAATTGTTCTCCATCCTGAAAGCCAATGAATTAAATCTGGGGATCACAAACGGAGAATCATCCAGCAAGATGTCTCAAACAGAGCTGACTTCTAAAGCAATGGAGACAGCTCTTAGTGCAGAATCAAGAAGATCAGCTCAATCAGCTCAACTTGGAAAGACCAACAAGGAGCACAGAAATATGAGCAAAGAATAATTGCACGAAGAAGTTTCCATGCTCGTACGGAGCATCAATAGGCTGGATCACAGCAAGGAAAAGTACAAGAAGATCGTGAAGGTTCATCACGACAAGGAACTTAACCCAAAGAGAAACCTAGCTGACTCATCTTCCCGGAGAAAGGATAAAAGACTCGAAGAGAGCGAATTGGATGATGATCAAATCTCCTTCTCCGACTCAGATGAGGATGATTGCTTTGATTAGAATGTCTGAAACATCTTATTGAATCAACCGATGAAGAAAATGAAGAAACCCAGCTAGCTGACTGGGACCAGCTGTGAAATAAAGACAGCTGGATACAAAACTAAAAACTCAGTCAGTCTCATTGTTGAGTACATTGGTCTCAAGAGAAGAATTCAGAAGCAGCAGATGAATCAGCTGGATTTGGAACAACTGTCTACCTACTGTACAAACGGAGACCTCATCAAAGAAACGAGCTAATATTGAGAAAAGATAGCCACTTACTATCAAATTCAAGGGAAACTCCACCTAGCTGAAAATAGACACGGCTGTGATAACAGCTGAGGGCAAAGTCAATCCAGCAGAATATTCAAATGGAGAATCAAGAGAGAAATCCAGCTGATCTATCAAATGTCATCCTCTGGATATCAAACAAAGCTGGATCAAACATGGATCGCAGAATCAAGAAGATGAATCTAGCTGAGGGAGAACTCAATTCAGCAGATTCACTAACAATTGGTATCAATAATTGATCTCATCCCAGTCCAGCAGAATTATCAAGAAGAGCATCCAGCAGGAAATACTCAGCTGGATCACCGTGTTTTATCAAGAAGGAATCGGACACAACTGGACTAACTCAGCAGAAACCCCAAGGATTTCAAAATGAATTTATCAATTCAAGGGGGAACTCTACATAGCTGGCAAGAGTCAGCAAAATCAAGAAGAATACCCAGCTGGATGCATTCACAAAGACAGACTCAGCTGGAATCACCAGCTGAAGAAAAACCCGATCCAGCGGAGCAATCAAGCTGATTCTCCTACCCAGCTGACGACATGAAAAGCACCCAAGAGGTTTCTCAACATCTGAAGGACACCATTATTGGGAAAATTCACACAGAAGCACAACATGCTGAAATCTAAATCAAGATGATGTGTGAATTACTTGGACTGCTCAATCCGGATGAAGAAAAATCATCCAGCTGAGGGGGAACAAACTCAGCTGGATCCCAAAGCTCAGATTTAGAAGTATTACCCAGTTTAGGGGGAATCAAGCTCAGCTGGACGTCAGTCGCAGAGCTCAAAGGAACTCAGCTGAAGGAAAATCAAGCTAATCACCAGATACTCAACTGAGGAGAAAACTCAGTCAAGCAAAGGAAAAGATCGTCGTGGTATCAGTTGACTTCTATGTCCAAGCTGACCGGTTTGCGTCTCATGCATTTATTACTCTGAGGAATTTGCTATATAAGTCCAATTATTTTGAATTCTTATTTTAAGTGGACATATATTCCTTAGTTAAATTGCTTGATAAGTTTCCTTTCCCATCGCATTAATTATAAAGTCTGCAGAGTACTGTAGCACGGTAGGATCGAGGCAGAACGTCAAACGTTTGAACTGCCTCACGCGCGGTTGTAATACACTCGCCGTAAGCACGTCAGCAAAACGTGATGAGTGAATCTCTCCCAGTCGTTGATCAGAATATCAGCTGTTTCAATCTCAACCGTTAATCCATTATGGCAGTTGATATATATGGAAAAGATATGCGGATTCTTTTATATTTCATCTTCATCACTGCAAAATTTAAATCGTCAAAACCTCTATCTATTTTCTACAAGTTCTTCGCACGATCAAAATCAATAGATTGTAGAAATGGCACCCAAGAAATCAACCGCAGGGATGAACCAGTTTGAAGCTCTAATGACAAAGCTATCATTTGAGAGTGTTCTGTCCACCACCAACCTCCATGTTTCAGAACTCAAAGAGATGGTGGATCTTGTTGCAGACTCCGGTCTCTTGTTGGGGGCAACCTCCATGCCCAAACTTATTGTTGGTCCCATGACGGATACCTTGGTGTAGAGGGGGGGGTGAATACACCAAGGTTTAAAAACTTTACCAAGTTTAAAACTCTTTTGAGTGAGCTGGTTGTGTTCGATCCAGCTGGATGGCAGCTTGATCGACACAGCTGGCTGTGTGCAGAATGTGGTGGATTTGGAAAGTCCGTCTGTTGCTTCAAATATATTGCAAAGCTCTGTTTCACTTTTCAGTTAGTCAGTTTATGCAGATTGAAATGTATGCTTATGAGAGTTAGTAACATGCATAAAACAAAGCGATAAATAACAAGAGCATTTTTAACGTGGTTCGGAGTAACCCCTCCTACGTCCACGACCAGATTCACTGGTAATTCACTACCACTTGGTTTCCAAGTACCAACCAACTTCACAACTCTAACCCGAGCTGTGTTCCAACAGTTTGCGGGCACTGTCAAGCCTACACCTTCGCTTCCGGCACCGAAGAACCTATCCACTCGAATTACGCGCTTCGAGCAAGCGTACCTTTACCTAACCTTTCTGGGTTTGGGTTTGGGTATGGGGTTCCAACTATGAACGAGTTCTTACAATGAAGAACAAGGAGTATGATGAACTCGTTCAGACTAGGCTTAAGATAATTATTCTGATCTATTCTGCCTATGACTGAATCTGTGAACAACTAAGAACACAGCTGACTGGCTGGGTGTTCTAGAAAGATTTGGCTTTGTAGATCGTTGTTCATTTTTCTGTTTTCTTCTATTTCTTCAGTCGTCTTGCCAGCCTCACCAACCTCTTCCATTCAATGGTGAGGAGGTATATATATAGGTGGAGATTCAAACTAGCCGTTGGAAGAGAGCCGTTTGAATCTTACCTACTCTTGTTGACTTCTGGCCTTTACCTACGAAGTAGGTCTGCATCTGCAGAGGCTATTCCTTCTCTGATTTGACTGCGTCAGACAAGATCTTCTGACATTGGGATCTTGTCTTGGAGAAGGTCTTCGTCTTCGAGTTGTCAAGCGTCTCTGCTGTGTCTTCAGCGTCTTGGACTCTGCTGCGTCTCTACTCTGAGCTGTATCTTAGACCTGTGTTGTATCATAAACCTGAGTTGTGTCTTCAACCTGAGCTGTGTCACTGACCTGAGCTGTTTAGACCTGAGCTGTGTCATCGACACTAAGCTGGGTCTTTTATACTGAGCTGGGTCTTTGACACTGAGCTGGGCTTCCGTCACTGAGCTGGGTCTTGATACTGCAAGATCTTTGACTCTGCTTGGTCTTGCTCTGCTGAGTCTGCTCTGCTGAGTTCTTAAGCTGTCTGCTTAGCTATGTCTTCTGCTGTCTTCAGCGAATCTACCTGTAAACTAAGAAACTCTATAAGCTCAAACAGGTGAGCTGAAAAACGCTTAGGCTTGTGCGATCATCTACTCGGTTGGGGTCAGCTGGGTTTTGGTATCCAATCAAAACTCTATTAATTTTCCCAACAATTTCCCCCTTTTTGATGATGCCAAAACCTAACTGAGAAAAATAACCTGCTTCCCCCTAAATGAGAAAGTGGGTATAAAAGATTTCAGCAGTAGATTAAATTCAGAGTTCAGTGCCTGGACAAAGAGTTATTGTCATCAGGGTGAGCTTGAGAGCAAAAATATTTCAGTTTTATTAATCCATAAAAGATGATTACAAAAAATACAGGATCAACGAACTGAAAAATTGACAAAACAATTTAATCCCAGTTAACTGGGTCTTCATTTCTGCTGCTGCTGATTCTTCATTCTATCTTCTTCCAGCTGCTCATCTGTTCTTAACCTGTATCGGTTAAATATCATCTGCTCCAGCTTCCTGTATTCTTCTTCGTTGTTTGCCTTGAAAATTTTCCTCCCGATCGCCCATCCGTTTACTTCAAAGAATAATCTTTGATTTGTCAGGAAGTTGAGTTCCAGGTATCAACGGAGGCTGGATATGATACAGCTGGGGAGCGGTGAGCTGGATCTTCGCGGTATTTGCAGCGTTGAAGAATGCCTTTGCCGTCATCCTGTCTTGATGAAAAAGCTCATTTAGATGCATCATGAAAGCAACATCTGGGGGCGTATTTGGGTAAGCTCCCAGATAATAGAAATCTTCGATGAACTCAAACTTTGTATGTTCCCAGTCGTCGTTTAGCTCTTCTGGGATCCATTCATCTACTCTTCTCCAGTTCATCGGCATCTGAGACTTTTTCTTTGCAGCTCTTATGCTTGCTCTTTTCTTCGTCGCTTCTTTTCTTCGGCATTGAGCGTACTTTCTTTCTTCTTCTCGTTCTAGGAGGCTTTTCATCTCTTGCTTTTGCCGAGTTACAAAGTTGCAGAGCCAATGAATATCATTGAACTGTTCGGCGTGGCTCCGCTAGCTTTGGCAAGAGGATGATCATTCGCTCCATTTCCTTTCCGTCCAAATTCGGTTCATCCGCATTCGGCTCAAGAAAACTTCGTCAATCTCTCGATCGCATCACTTGGACTTCGGCTACGGCTTTTCCTTTGCCCGTCTTTGAAGTTTTTCTCTTGTCATTACCTTCCCTTTTTGGCATTATCAAAAAGAGTGGAGGAGAGGTTGACTCTTGTCTCATTCAAATTTGGGCCAAGGCTTTGTCAATGTCAGCAATCTTTGCTGAGTTGTCTGCTGTGACTAGGTTGAGCTGTGCTGTGCTGCTGCTTCCAGCTTTGAACTGATTGTCCAGCTCCTTGTAAAGATTGAACATCTGGTGGATGTCAGTTCTGTGGGAGAGAGTCTGCTGTTGGAGAGCGTCCAGCTGGCTGGATAAATCGATGACGCGGCTTTCCAGCGGAGCTTGGAGGTTTGAGATGATCTCAGGGACTCTCTTCTCTAGATGATTTGAATTATCAATACGTTGAGAAACGAGAGACTGTTTGAGATCTCTGCTGGTGCTTTCCTGCAGATCCAGAGCGAATCTGTGAACGTCGTCAATGGACTGTCCATTGTTCTGGACTTGCGACTCTATAGCTGTGATGCGCAGAAGGGTATTTGATTTGAGTCTATCCTGAAAAAGGATTTCCTCGACTTGTTTGGCGATCTCGTCCTTCATTGCATCAGAAATCACAGTAGGATCCGTCTGGGTCCCGGATTCAGCTTGGCTGGGTTTCTTGCCTCGATCTCGGCCGGTGAGCGAGTGTCATCGGCAATTGGACTCGTAGGGCGGCTTCGGTTGGCTCAACCGTTGCATCGGTTGGCTCTTCTTCAATCATCATTGCCTCGAGCCCGTGTCGGCGAGGACGGCTTCATTAGCGCTTTCACCGGAACGATCCAGCTGAGATTGTGTAGGTAGGAGTTGGCTCGAGAAATGACTTCCTCAGAAGGTGGTACTTCATCCTGTTCAACCTTCTGAATGAGGATCTGGATCAGCTCGTCTTGATGCTCAAAAGCATCCTGAAGACCTCCAAAACCAAATGTCTCCTGCAGAGTTGCTTCTTCGGCTTTAAGCTTATCGAAAGTGAAGAACTCCACCATTTCTTCATTTGCGTACCAAGTGGCCATCTTGGTAGCCAAATAAAATTTGAAGTCGCTTACAGCGACTAAAGCAGCAGGGAGCGAGGCAAGAGAGGGATAATGTTGCAGTGTGCTCTTTATTCCTTGGAGTCTGAGGTCCTCGACCCTCATGACTGTGGCAGCACGTGCAACGGCTCTGGGACTGAGGATTTCGATTTCCTCAGAAGAAGAAGTAGGGCTTGATGGTTCAGCTTGGTATTCATCATCCAGCTGCAAAGGAGCGTCAGCTGGATGGGGCTCTTTAGGTGAGCTGGGTGCTGAAAGATGGGTGGTTTCAGGTACTGAAGAAGTAGGGGAGGATTCTTGGAGAAGTACCTGAGAATGATGAGGAAGGAGAAGAGAGTGTTGTTGAGGAGGAGATCCAGATGATGTGAGATCAACTGGAGCGGGTTGTGAGGATGCTTGAAGGATTTGGCGAAGTGGAATAGCATCCTCCGGGTCAGGGTGGGGGACCACTATCTGTGGTTCCTCAGCTTCACTTGAAGCAATCACGAACTCCCTTCCTTGATCTGTGCTGGAGGAGGAATCCTGAGCTGTCTCCTCGCCGATCGATCTCCATTCGGCCTACCGGCTTCTCTCGTCGTATCCTCAGCTGGCTTGCTGGCTGCCTTAAATTTGAGCTTCTGTTTGGCAGGTGGGGATCCAGCTGGCTGAGTTTCCTCCGGCTGTTTTCTTTTCCCAGTTTGAGAGGGAGAGGCAGTCTGCTGTTTTGCCTCCTGCATCTTCTTCTTCCCTTCAGGGGCTGCTTTCTTCATCAAGTCAGAGAGCTGACTTTGTTTTTCAAAAAGAACTTTGGACACAGGGAACTCTTCTGTGTCTTTCCACTTGATTTGCCGTCCAGTGGTGTAGTGTTCTATTATGCACGCCGCCTTGGTGCATAAATAGATGGTCTCCCTACAGCTGAATTTGGTGAAGCTGTCATCTTCAAAGTGAATTTTCTTCGACTCCTTCTCCAACTTTCCCATAAAGTAGGAGAACCAATCCACAGGATCATTCCTGAGGATGGCTATCATGGGCTTCAGCTTGGGTATGCTGATCTCTCCTTGAGATCCAGCAATACCTAGAATACACTTCTGGGTGATATCCAGAAGCAGTCTGAATTTGGGCTTCAGCAGTAGCTTGGACATACTTGCCCTGTAGGGTTCCGGCTTGAACAGCATCTGATCCAATTCGGCCTGGATCTCTTCTCTGGTGTAGTTGTCTGGGGAGCGGTTCCCAATAGTTTTCAATCCGAACAGCTTGTTTAATATTCGGTTGATGTTGATGTCGACGTCCCAGGGAGTTGTATGCCCTGTCTTTTCTTTGAGTTGGAGGGTGATGTTGGAGCGGAGACGTTCTTCTCTGTTCGTCATCTCCATGAAGAACTCTGCTACTTCCCGGCGGAAGATGTTCTTCGGACGCGCCGTCGCCCATTGAAGTAGGCCTGCCTTCTCGATGAGATCCAGCACCTCCTGGAACTCCGAGTTCTTGTAGTTCTTGAGAGTTAAACAACTCTCAAAGTGCAGCTTTGACATGAGGTTCTCCGATTGATTCGCTCATGGGGTTATCTTCTTTGGTGCCATTGAGTATATCTCTGTGTTGAGGAGTTAGAAGAGTACAAGAGAAAAGAGTTTTGCAGAGAGATAAACAAGAACTTGATTTGCAGAAAAATTTCAGAGATAATAAGTAAATAAGGCGACGATTTGCATATTTTTGATATATATATCAACCGTCTATCTTGATGAACGATTGAGATCTTTAGATTTGAATTCAAGATCTGCGGCTGGGAGAGATTTGCGCAACACGTTAAGTGACGTGCGTATATAGATTGTAGGTCACGCGCGCGTGAGGTAGTCAAAACGTTCTGACTTCTGCCTCGACTTTCCCGAGCTACAGTACCCTGCATGCTTTTCATTAAATGCGATGGGATTCGATTTGCTAGATGGCTTATTGACGAATCCTTCTAAGGAATGATTGTGAATTTTGAATTTAAATTCAGATAATTTTATCCTTAAATAGCATATTCCTCAGGGAAGTAAATGAAAGACTGCAAACCTGTCAGCTGAACTTTGTAGTCAGCTGATACCTCGGTTGTGTTTCTTAATGTTGAGTTACTCCTTTCAGTTTAACTATCCAGCTGAGCTTGATTCCCCTTCAGCTGGTTTCCCTTCCTGAACGGTCAGCTTGGACATAGTATCCATCTGATATTACAGCGGTCTTCTCCTTTGCTTGATTGACAGTTCTCCTCAGCTGAGTATTTGTAGATTTTGCTTGAATTTTAGTCAGCTGAGTTCCCTTTAGCTCTTCGACTGATGTCCAGCGGAGCTCGATTCCCTTTTTGGCTGGGAAATCCTTCTGAGTTTTGGGATCCAGCTGAGTTTGTTTCCCATCAGCTGGATGAGCTTTTCTTTATCCGGTTTGAGCAGTCCAAATAATTCACACACATCATCTTGACTTGGATTTCAGCAGGTTGTGCTTCGATGTGAATATTCCCAACAATGGATAATCTTGATTTGATAGTAGGTGGCATTTTCTTCAGCTGCATCCTACTTCGTTTGAGCGGATTTTCTCACCATCAGCTCATTTCTTTGATGAAGTCTCAGTTTGTATAGCAAGTAGACAGCTGTCCCTAATCCAGCTGGTTCAAGTACTGCTTCTCTATTCTTCTCTTGAGACCAATGTACTCAGCTGAATGACTGGCTGAATTTTCAGTTTTGTATCCAGCTGTCTTTATTTCACAGTTGGTCCCAGTCAGCTAGCTGGGTTTCTTCATTTTCTTCGTTGGTTGAATCAATAAGATGTTTCAGACATCTTAATCAGAGCAATCATCCTCATCTGAGTCGGAGACGGAGATTTGATCATTATCCATTTCACTCGATTCGAACCTTTTATCCTTTCTCACGGAGGATGACTCAGCTGGGTTTCTCTTTGGGTAGAGTTGCTTGTCGTGATGAACCTTCACGATCTTCTTGTACCTTTCCTTGCTGTGATCCAGCCTATTGATGCTCCGTACAAGCATGGCAACTTCTTCGTGCAATTCTTCTTTGCTCATATTTTTGAACTCCTTTCTGACTTTTTCAGTCTGAGCTGATTGAGCTGATCTTCTTGACTCTGCACTGAGAGCTGTCTCCTTTGCCTTGGGATTCAGCTCCGTTTCATTTATCAGGCTGGATGATTCTCCGCTTGTGATCCCCAGATCAAATTCGTTGGCTTTCAAGATGGAGAATAATTTTTCCGTCTTCATGCTGCCAAGATCAGTTCTGCTTTGGTGAACCACTTTGTGTGTACACCATTTTGAGGAGAGAACTGAAAGAACTTTCAAGTTCTTATCTCGAACTGTATATTTTCCAGTTCGGATCGTCTCGATCTTGATGACGAGGTTGGAGAATCTGAGCTCCATTTGCTCGATGGACTCGTAGGGGAGTTGCTTGAAGTTGTCGAACTTCTGGCATGCAACTGAGAATTTGTTCTCTTGAATTTCCTCTGAGCCTTCCCACAGCTTGGCTAGAGTGTCCCACATCTCCTTAGCTGTCTCGCAGTTGATGATCTTGCTGAGAAAAGCGTCCGTCACCGTTGAGGAGATAACGTTGCGAGCGTAGCTATCCAATCCAGCTTGTCTTCTTTCTTCTGGAGAGTACTCCCTTTTGGGCTTCACAACTTGCCGGAGTACTGGTTCAGCTCCAGGTAAGGTTTCTGCTTGTCTTTCTGATTTCATGATGATGATGGGTCCGTCTGTGATAACATCCCACATCATGTCATTTTGCGCGTACAGAAAGCTTTTGAGTCTGAACTTCCATATCTGATAATCATCGACTGAGAATGTTGGAAGATTCCTGCACATAGAAGATTCCATGACAGTATGCAATATAATGATTTTCAAAAGATTTTGAAAAAAAATTAAGGATCTGTTCAGGTGACCATTATCAGCAATGAAATGCTGACTTGACAGATACAGTGATCTTTTGAACCACTGCTCCGATACCAATTGTTGGTCCCATGACGGATACCTTGGTGTAGAGGGGGGGTGAATACACCAAGGTTTAAAAACTTTTCCAAGTTTAAAACTCTTTTGAGTGAGCTGGCTGTGTTCGATCCAGCTAGATGGCAGCTTGATCGACACAGCTGGCTGTGTGCGGAATGTGGTGGATTTGGAAAGTCCGTCTGTTGCTTCAAATATATTGCAAAGCTCTGTTTCACTTTTCAGTTAGTCAGTTTATGCAGATTGAAATGTATGCTTATGAGAGTTAGTAACATGCATAAAACAAAGCGATAAATAACAAGAGCATTTTTAACGTGGTTCGGAGTAACCCCTCCTACGTCCACGACCAGATTCACTGGTAATTCACTACCACTTGGTTTCCAAGTACCAACCAACTTCACAACTCTAACCCGAGCTGTGTTCCAACAGTTTGCGGGCACTGTCAAGCCTACACCTTCAGTTTCCGGGTACTGAAGAACCTATCCACTCGAATTACGCGCTTCGAGCAAGCGTACCTTTACCTAACCTTTCTGGGTTTGGGTTTGGGTATGGGGTTCCAACTATGAACGAGTTCTTACAATGAAGAACAAGGAGTATGATGAACTCGTTCAGACTAGGCTTAAGATAATTATTCTGATCTATTCTGCCTATGATCGAATACGTGAACAACTAAGAACACGGTAGTAGCCGGGTGTTCTAGAAAGATTTGGCTTTGTAGATCGTTGTTCATTTTTCTGTTTTCTTCTATTTCTTCAGTCGTCTTGCCAGCCTCACCAACCTCTTCCATTCAATGGTGAGGAGGTATATATATAGGTGGAGATTCAAACTAGCCGTTGGAAGAGAGCCGTTTGAATCTTACCTACTCTTGTTGACTTCTGGCCTTTACCTACGAAGTAGGTCTGCATCTGCAGAGGCTATTCCTTCTCTGATTTGACTGCGTCAGACAAGATCTTCTGACATTGGGATCTTGTCTTGGAGAAGGTCTTCGTCTTCGAGCTGTCAAGTGTCTCTGCTGTGTCTTCAGCATCTTGGACTCTGCTGCGTCTCTACTCTGAGCTGTATCTTAGACCTGTGATGTATCATAAACCTGAGCTGTGTCACTGACCTGAGCTGTTTAGCTGTGTCATCGACACTAAGCTGGGTCTTTTATACTGAGCTGGGTCTTTGACACTGAGCTGGGCTTCCGTCACTGAGCTGGGTCTTGATACTGCAGGATCTTTGACTCTGCTTGGTCTTGCTCTGCTGAGTCTGCTCTGCTGAGTTCTTAAGCTGTCTGCTTAGCTGTGTCTTCTGCTGTCTTCAGCTGTCTTCAGCGAATCTACCTGTAAACTAAGAAACTCTATAAGCTCAAACAGGTGAGCTGAAAAACGCTTAGGCTTGTGCGATCATCTACTCGGTTGGGGTCAGCTGGGTTTTGGTATCCAATCAAAACTCTATTAATTTTCCCAACACTTATGCTGAAGAGAGATGATGCTCTCTTCTACCTCAACATCATTGATGAAGATGGCTTCTACTCATCTTCATTCGATATGATCGTCAAGGGCGCTGACGGAAAATATGATTCAGCAACCGTCAACATCAAGCTCAATAGAATGCTGCGAAAAGTGTTCAATCTGCCCAGCAAAGAATAATTCATTCCAGACGACTACAGCCGTGAGGAAGTGGATGAATTCCTCAGTCAAAAGATGCTTATCTCTCCAGAGCCGTACAGAGCGAGCATGTCAAAGCTCCTTCTCAAGCCAAAGTACAGGCTGCTGCTGGATATCACGCAGAAGTGTATTCTTAGGATAGCTGGATCTCAAGGAGAGATCAGTATTCCAAAGCTCAAGCCAATGATTGCCATGATCAAAGGCGCAAATGTCAACTGGTTTGATTTCTTACTCAACCGACTGGTCAAGGAGTCAGAGAAGATCAAGTACAACTCCACCAGGACGATATATTCAAGCTCAGAGCCCCTGTATCTATGCTCTAAGATTTCGTTCTTGATAGAGCAAGCTGTGAAAGAGCACACAGTAAAATGGGCTGATTCAGAACCGTTTCCAGAAACAAAGATTCTCTTCTAGAGAATTAGTCAAATCAGTGATCTCCTGAAGAAACAGCCTGCTGTGAGCAAAGGCAAGAAGCAGTTGGAAGGAACAGAGGCAGAAGTTCCAGCTGAGAAGAAACAAAGAAAAAGGAAGACAACTGACCCCAAGCCAGCTGGAGGCTCAGCTGAAAAGAAAAAGAAAACAACTGTCATTCCACCAACTGAGGCGAGCTCTTCTTCAGAAGCAACTCCAAGTCAAGCAATGGTGATTCTCTCCCCACAGCCAGTGTCGGCCTTCAATCAAGTCGGATCAAACATCCTGGCTGAGATGAGATTGAATGATGGATCGTTATCCAGCTTAGAGGACGAGCTGGATAATCCAAGGAGTCAGATACATCCCAGCTCACCCCAGCCCTCACCGCCTCACAGCTCTCTACCGAAACAGCCTTCTCCTCCACCCAGCTCTCCAACTAAACAGCCATCTCCTGTAAAAGAGCAGGCAGATATTCAACTGGCTGAAGCTCCTTCACAGCCAGCTGACACCCAAACTGAACCCTCTTCCACTAATCCCAGCTCACCCCCAAAACAGCCATCACCCAAAGTTCAATCTCTCACGCAGTTGGCTGATGCTTCTTCACAGCCTACTGTCAACCCATTTGATCCAATTCCTCAAATCTCCACAGAATCAAAGGAGAGTGATTCCACTGCCTCTCCATCACTCAAGTCTACTGGCTCAGCCTTCATGGAAGCCATGTATGAGGATTTACGCATTGCAGGGATCAAGAGTGTTCTAACTCAGTATCCGATTCTGGCCCATCTGCCCATCGCCCTCGTCAAAGTTGGAGATCTCAAATTTTATCTTGCCACCAAGATGGCAACTTGGTACCAGAATGAGCAGTTGATAGAAACCTTCTCCTACGAGAAGTTGAAGACGGATGAAGCATGCCTCCAGCACACTTTTGGCTTTGAAAGTCTGGAGGATGCATACTTGCATCAAGATGATCTCATTAGAGGTATCATCGAAGTATCTCAGCAGTACCCCAAGCCATACCCAGCAGATGTCTGGGAGTCAGCCAACAAGCTTCTTACAGCAGCGGGATGGGAAACACCTTCTGGAGCTGACAACTCCAAAGAAGTCTCAGCTGAGATTACCAAGGAAGTTGTACCAGATAACACAGCTGAGGTAATGATCATTGAAGAAACAGCTGATGCAACAGTTGAACCAGAGGCAACAGCCCCACCAAGTCCAATTACCGATGACACTCACGCACTGGTCGAGTTCGAGGCAGACAAACACAGTCATGTTGAATCCGGAACCCAAACGGACTCAGCTGTCAAGCTCTCAACCGCCATGAAGGAAGCTATCTCTAAAGAGATTGAGGAAATTCTTTTTCAGGACAGACTGAAGTCTCAAGTCGATGTCATCATGCGATTCACAGCTCTAGACTGTCAAGTTAGAGAACAACAGCGGACAATTGTTGAAGCTCATAAATTTGCCCAAAATTTACAAGAAAGTACAAGTCTAGATCTCAAGCAATCTCACGTCTCTCAAAGCATTGATCAGTCAAATCATCTAGAGAAGAGAGTTCCTGAGATAGTAACAAGACTTCAAGCTCCACTGGTCGACGACATAGCAAAATCTTTCAAGCCAGCTGGAAGCCATCAAAAAGTCTACTCTCTCCAACAGCTCTGACATCCGCCGACTTTTCAACCTATATAAAGATCTGGATGCTCAGTTCAGAGCTGGAAGCAGCATCACTGCTCAGCTGAACATCGTCACAACTGACAACTCAGCCAAGATCGCTGATGTTGAAGCTGTCCTAGCCAAGCTCAACGCAACAGTCGCTGACCTCTCTGCCTCCCTTATTGATAATGCCAAAAAAGGGGAAGAAAAGAATGAAGAAGCTGGAAAAACAATGGAGAGGAAAGCTGCAGCTCAAGAAGAACCTGTGCAGCCAAATCAGTCGGAAATTGACAACTTTGCTAAAGAGCTAGATGAGGAAGAGCCAACTGCAGCAGTCAAAGAGACATGGAAAGAGAAAATGGTCGCTCTCGCCAAAGCTTGTGGACATAAGCCAGAAGAATACAAGGACTATCACTGTCTTTGTAACTTTCACAATGAGCAAAGAAGAGAAATGCAGGAGCTGGACAAGATTATTAAGAAGAAAGCTGAATCGCTCAAGCCTGCTAAGAAAAAGCAGAAGAAGAAAAGACTAAGCTACAGGAAAGCTAGGAAGAAACAAGTCCAAGCAGCTTTAAGCATTCCAAGATCTGACAAGAGGAACCCAAATGTAATCAATGAAAACTGGGAACAATGCAAAACAGAATTCATCAAAGAATTCTACTACCTGAATCAATACAAAGGTATGGATCATGAAACTGCGTTCAAAGAATACTTGCTCGAACTTCATGAAGAAGATCCAATGTTGGCAAGATCATTAGCCCTAGCTGCCAAGAGAAACGACATCCAGCTCAAAGCTCCAAAAGTCAAGCAATTAAAGCATCCCACTATAGCTGGAACGAATCTACCTGACAAGGTCCAAATTATCAAAGAAGTACATTACTGGGCTGGAGAGAGAGGAATCTCCAAGTCTAAAAATCAAGATGAATGGAGGAACTTGGAAGAATTCATCTTCAACAAATATGGTCTCAAGACTGACCATCAGATTGATGAACAGAGGAAGTAGCAAAGCTGAAGACCCAGCCAACTAGGAATTATCTTTTGAACTTTTGTAATTAGAAAGTTGTAAAATTTCTTCTTATTCATGAAAAGTTCTTTTTATCAAAATCAACCTGAAGACAATCTCTCTTTGTCCAGGCTCTGAATATGATTACCTGATGTGAATGTTTAATATTTTAAAACCCCGTTTCCTGTTAAGGGGGAAGTAAATTGTTTTTCCAACTTGGGGTTTTGGCATCATCAAAAAGGGGGAAATTGTTGGTAAAATTAATAGAGTTTTGATTAGATACCAAAACCTAGCTGACCCCAACTAAGTAGATGATTGCGCAAGCCTAAGTGTTTTTCCAGCTCACATATTTGAGCTCATAGAGTTTCTAAGTTTACAGGTAGTCACTGAAGACAGCAGAAGACATAGCAGAAGACACAGCTAAGCGGACCAAGCTGAGTACACAGCAGGGCAAGCCAAGTCGAGTGATCAGCAACGTTATCCAGATTCAAGACGATCAAGTTCATCCAGACACAACTGTAGGAAAGAACCAGCTTGTGTGGAAACTCAGCTCAGCGTCAAGACCCAGCAGAGTTCAAGACTCAGCTCAGCGTCAAAGATCCAGCAGAGTTCAAGACAGCTCAGAGTCACCAGTATAGCACAGTCAAAGTCAACTTGAGATAAAGTCAGAACTGACCTGGACCATCAGGAACTCGACACCTCAGCACCTAGAAGTCAGACCTAGGATTGCTTTACGAGGAAATCAAGGAAGAAAACAAGACCAACTTGTCAGAAGTTAGGTAGAGATTCAGAACGGCTCTTTCCAACGGCTAGTTCTAATCTCTCCCTATAAATATGAGTCTTCTTCATCATCAGAAAGTGAATGCGTAGAGAGAGAATATACAAGAGAGATCAACAGAGAAAGAAGTCTAACCAAAGATCCAGATCTCTCAGAAAAGCTTCAAGATCCAACAGTCTACATCCTTCTGAGTACTTATTCATTCTCAGGCTGCTGAAGCTCTCTCCCATTAGTATCTAGGCATAAAATCCTTCCTATCATAAGCCTAGTTTGAACGAGTTCATTATACTCAAAGTTCTTCATTGTAAGAACTCGTTCATAGTTGGAAACCCAAACCCAAACCCTTCTACCCAGAAAAGGTTAGGTAAAGGTACGCTTGCTCGAAGCGCGCAATTCGAATGTTGGTTCTGTAGTACCCGTAAACTACAGGTTAGGCTTCAGCTGTGCCCGTAAACAGACTGGTTACGTTTCGATACAGTACGCGTAAACTTGTATCCAGCTTGAGGAACTAAGCTAAAACGCTTGCTGTCTGCGCGTAAAGTCAGTGGTATCCTTAGTGGATTACCAGAAGGTTTCTGGTCGTGGACGTAGGAGTAGTTTCTCCGAACCACGTTAAATAGCTTTGTTCTTTACTGCTTTATTTATGCATTCAGCTAACTCATCATAAGCATTCTTTCATGCTGCATAAACTGACTAACTGAAAAGAGAAACAAAACTTTGCAATATATTTGAAGTAACAGACGGACTTTCCAAAAACCCACCACATTCCGCACACAGCCAGCTGTGTCGATCAAGCTGTCTTCTAGCTGGATCGAACACAGCCAGCTCACTCAAAGAGTTTTAATTGGAAAAGTTTTTTAAACCTTGGTGTATTCACCCCCCCTCTACACCAAGGTATCCGTCTCGGGACCAACATAAATTAAAGACATTCACATTGGGGGTAGATGATGACAACATTGCCCAGACGTGCACTGCAATTTTTAAGAGGGTAGAGAATCCCACAGGCTTCAATTGGAAGTTGACACCAAAAGAGGTGAAAGATAAGTACTTTAATGAATTTAAGGTAAATAACAATTAATATTTCATATTTATTGATTAATTAACTTTTTTTTATCTAACTATTAAATTTTGTAAATTTTTTTAAACATAAATATTACTCGTGGGAACCTGAGTGGGAACCTCAGGTGTACAAGCGATGGGAGTCCAAGGCACGTCAAAGATACAACGGCTGGATTAATTATTTGAAGGGAGAGAACCCATATAAGCCGGCATATATCAATGAAGAGATGTGGGATGGTTTGTGTGAGTATTGGGATCGTCCTGAGGTCGTTGAGAAGAGTCAAAAAGCCAGTAGAAACTGGTTGTCGGAGCTAGATAGGCCAGGAACTGGTATTAGCAAACACAAGGGAGGTTCCAGGCCCGTTCGTCGACTTCTTGACCAAATGGTTAGTAAATTATTATTTAATTGTTAATTTATTACTTATATATATGATGGTCCCTGAGCTGGGTCTTTGGTGTAGAGGGGGGTGAATACACCAAAGATAAAGTTCTGAAAACTTTTGCAAGTTTAAAACAGAGTTGGTGAGCTCAGTTATGAATCCAGCTGAGGAGAGTCAGCTGGGCAAATAACTCAGCTGTTGGTGCGGAATGTGGTGGTTTGAAAACTTAGCTCGGTTAGTAAGAAAAACTCAGCTTGAAAAGATTATCTTTGCGTTTTCGGCTTAGTCAAGTTGTGCAACTTTCAGAAAGACACAGCTGTCTTTGGAGAGCAGATGTGTATGCAGTTTTAATAAAATGTGCAATGAGATGATAAAGTTAGTATTAAAACTGAAGATAAAGAGAAATAAAGAACACGAGATTTTTACGTGGTTCGGAGTAACACCTCCTACGTCCACGACCAGATTCACTGGTAATTTACTACCACTTGGTTTCCAAGTACCAAGCAACTTCACAACTCTAACTCGAGTTGTGTTCCAACAGTTTGCGGGCACTGTCAAGCCTAACCTTACAGTTTACGGGTACTGAAAAAACCTTACAGACACTTGAATTTCTCACTTCAAGCAAGCGTAACCTTGACCTAATCTTTCTGGGTAAAGAAGGGTTTGGTTCGGGGTTCCAACTATGAACGAGTTCTTACAATTAAGAACTTTAGAGTTAGATGAACTCGTTCAAGATCTAGGCGTAAGATACACAATAAAATCTGCCTAGGGATCATACGAAAAACTAAGCAGTTTCTGGACTAGAAACACTTTAAGATAAAGTGTTCTTTGAACTATGTAGAACTGCTTGAGAGCTTTTGAAGGCTTTAAGATTTTTCAGAGAATGAAAGCTTGTAGAGAGTTTTTCGTTCTTGATCCTGAGGTTGAAGACGGGTTTATATAGGTGAAGATTCAAGACTAGTCGTAGGAAGAGCCATTTGAATCTTACCTACTCTTCTTAAATTCGATATCTGCCGTTGGGCGATTCTGAACCTGTCTTCATTTGTGTCACATCCTAGGTTCTGAAGTCTAGGATGCTGATCCGGCAATCCCTCATTGGTCGAGGCATGTTGACTTCCTCTGACACCGTGATCTTCTGCCTCTGGAGCTGGCTTTCAGAAGCAGAGCTGGATTGGGCAAACTGACTTGAAGTGATGTCTTCAGAGTTCGTTCCCTTTGTTCTGTACAGCTGGACCAGCTGTCTTGAACTCAGCTCGATTAATCTTCAGCTGGATCTGCTCCGTTTTAAACTCAGCTCAGCTGGAAAATTTAGCTGATAGCTGACTTCTGCTGTAAACACAGCTGGGTTGTCTGCTGTCTTCTGCTTCCGCTATCTTCCGCTTCCTAAACCTGTAAACCTAGAAAATCTAGAGCTCAAACAGGCGAGCTGGAAAACACTACTTAGGTTGAAGCGATCATCTATTCGGTTGGAGAATCAGTTGGGTTTTGGTATTAAATCAAAACTTCATAATTTTCCCAACAATTTCCCCTTTTTGATGATGCCAAAACCTAACTGAGACAACTTATGACGCAGAGAAAAAAATTGTGTTTTATTAATGTAAAAAAAATTACATCATAAAACAGGAAAAAGAAATAACGAAAGAAAATTCTTCTTCAGTCTTCAATCCCAGTTGGCTGGGTCTTCTCTTCTGCATCCGCTGCTTCTTTCTTTTGACTCGATTCTTCTTCAGCTGGTTCCTCTAGCTCAGCAGTTTGCCTTTTTTATCTCATTCTCTTCCCCCTTTTTGGCATGATCAATCAAGGTGGGAGATAGACAACATCAGTTGTTGTGATGTCTTAGATTGGCAATACTGTGGTTTTCAGCTCTGAGCTACAAGGTCTGGAGTCTCGGTGGCTCAGCTGTTGCATTAGCTGGCTCTTCTTCAATAGCATAAGCCTCAGCTGTGATTGCAGACACAACTTCTTTGGCTTGTTTCAGCTGTGGCGGTCCAGCTGAGTGCTTGGAGGTATGAGTTGGCACTAGAGATGACATCTTCTGATTAGGGCACAACTTCATTCCTTGCAATTTTTGCTTCGTCAGACTTCATTAGATTGAATGAGAAAGTCTGATTCAGCACTTGAGGGATTTGAGTATTCCCCTTTCACTTCTGAAGTGGTGGGTATGGGGTTCAGCTCATGTTTTCATCATTCAGCTGCAAGTCAGCGAAATACATGTTTCCTTCTCTTTTCCCTCTTAGTAGTATTTGCTTGGTTTCCCTGTGCTTCACTGTACATCCCTGTGCATCAAACTTGACAGAAAAACCGTTGTCGCAGAATTGGCTAATGAAAAGCAAGTTATGTTGTTGTCCTTGTACATAAGAAACATTTGGGATCATAACATTTTTAGTTTTAAATGTACCATAACTTTTGGTTAGGCCTTTGGAGTTGTCACCAAATGTTACTTGAGGGCCTGGACGCTCGATATATTCCTGGAGTATATGCTTTAAGTGCGTCATGTGCTTGGAGCATCCACTGTCCAAGTACCACAGCGTTCTCATCGACTCCTCAATGATGTGTTAATCCCTTGCAACCTATACAAAAGATCAAAATTTAGGTACCCAGTTTTAATTGGGTCCTTGTGGGTTAGACAGAGATCTTTTAACGACCAAGATCTGCTTGATGACTCGAATTGGGTCATTTGATCTGATAATTCTTCCAGCTGAGTCGATATATACATTCATTGTGTTCTTCGGTTGTTGCTGGTGGGGTCTTGATCTCTGTATCTTTCCAGCTTGATGTCTTGGTCTCTTTTGGTATCCTGCTGAGTACCCGGCTGAGACGTTCCTTTGCCTCTAATGTCTCTTGTGATACCTTGATTGGTTCTCCAGCTGGTGATCATATGAGTGATATCCAGCTGGATATCTCCTCTGATATCTCGGTTGATATCTTTCGACGTCTTTATTCTTTATTCTTTGGTATCTGTAATGTCCAGCCTGTTGTCTTTGTTGAGGTTGAGCACGTTGCTGTCTGTTTTGAGCTTGAGGTTGTCTCACAGCTGGCCTTCTTGATGCCTGCTGTGTCCTTGATGGAGCTTGAGGATGTCTCACAGCTGGTCTTCTTGATGTCTGCTGTGTCCTCAATGGTTGTTGCTGGGTTGCTGGAATTTGGTCTCTTTTGCTCGTACAAACATTACCTTTGTTCCACTCGTGGAGGCAATGTTTGTGGCATCCTTTGATTCATTATATCCCAGTCCCGCTTTGAGTGCTGCTGGACGTTGTGCACTTATAATCTCGTCCATTGTTGATGTGGCTTTGATGAGAGCTACTATCTTCTTAGACAGTATCTCTTCGGTACTTTTTAGCTCGATGATCTCTGCTGACTTCTTTTCCACTTCAGCTGTGGCCTTTTCCAAATCTTCCATCAGTTGTTTCTTTTCATAGTAGAAGTCCTTCATCAGCTGATCTTGTTTCACTATTTTGTCTTTTAGTGAAACGACTTTCTTTTGGATCTGTGATGTATCAGCTGCTTCTGATACCCTTTTTCTTTCTAGTTCCACCTTTAGCTCGGCATTCTCACACATTACGACGTCAAGGATTTCTTGAAGCTCCTTGGAATTTTTTCATAACCTTCTCTACTAGACTCCAATCAGGTAGCCCTGATTCTGAAACCTGTGTAGAGTGTTCGTGTGATGGTGAGAGGTTAGAAAGATTTTGAGTTCTAGAAATTACCTCATCTTCATCGATGCCGTCTGTTTGTCCCATGAAGCATGTATCCCAATCAGGTTCATCATGAGCCATCAATGTTTCTTCTTCTGAGTCTGAAAATGGCATGTGATCTTCCATTTTGTTGCACTCTGACTCCTCGTCTACGATGTAGGCTCTCCTTCTGTCAGCTGCCTTTGCTTTCAGTTGGTCTTTATCTTTCTTAGATAGCTTCGGACAGTCTAGCCGGTAGTGTTCTGGTTCCTTGCAGTTGAAACAGCCTTCTTCTGTTTGTTTATCAGCTGACTTCTCATCAGCTGCTGCGTACTTGTCTCTGTAAGTTCTTGCGAACTTCTTGTACTTGCCCTTGCTGGTGTTTAGTCTGTTGTAGTTTTTGACCAGCATGGCTATTTCTTCAAGTAGCTCTTCCTTGCTCATATCCTTCTTGTCCTTCTTTGAGGACTCGGTTGTCTGCATGTATGAGGATTTTTCAGAGTTGGCTCTGAACGCAATCTCCTTTGGCCCAGGTGTCAGCTCTCCATCATTCTGATTGCTTGAAGATTCTTTCATGGTAATCTTCAAGTTGTATTCGTTGGCTTTGAGCAGGGAGAATAATCTTTCAGTTGAAAGATCACCCAAGTCACTTCGACTTTGGTGCACCACCGTATATGTGTTCCATTCAGCTGAGAGTGCTGAAAGGACTTTTAGATTTTTTTCTCACTGGGTGTATTTCCCAGTTCTGATAGTTTCTATTTCTACCACTATATTGGAGAATCTGAGTTCCATCCCTTCGATGGACTCGTTGACAGTCTGCTTGAAGTTATCAAACTTCTAGCAGGCGATTGTGAATTTATTTTCTTTAATCTCCTCAGACCCTTCGCATAGCTTGGCCAGGGTTTCTCACATCTCCTTTGCGGTTTCGCAGTTGATGATTTTGCTGAGGTAGGTGTTGGAGACTGTTGATGAGATGGTGTTCCTCGCAAAGCTGTCTAATCCAGCTTGCTTCCTTTCTTCTGATGTATGCTCACTCTTTGGCTTGGGAATAGGCTGATATGTTGGCTGTCCACCATCTTGAGCTGGAACAAGCTCGTTTCCTTATTTGTAGATAATGATGGGTCTGTCTGTGATGACGTCCCACATCATGTCATGATGCGCACAGAGAAAGCTTTTTAATCTGAACTTCCAGATTGCGTAACCACTAACAGATTATCAAGACAAATCTCTTGATTCAGAACCAGTGGTCTTTTGAACCATTGCTCTGATACCAATTGATGGTCCCTGAGCTGGGTCTTTGGTGTAGAGGGGGGTGAATACACCAAAGATAAAGTTTTGAAAACTTTTACAAGTTTAAAACAGAGTTGGTGAGCTCAGTTATGAATCCAGCTGAGGAGAGTCAGCTGGGCAAATAACTCAGATGTCGGTACGGAATATGGTGGTTTGAAAACTTAGCTCGGTTGGTTAGAAAAACTCAGCTTGAAAAGATTATCTTTGCATTTTCGGCTTAGTCAAGTTGTGCAACTTTCAGAAAGACACAGCTGTCTTTGGAGAGCAGCTGTGTATGCAGTTTTAATAAAATGTGCAATGAGATGATAAAGTTAGTATTAAAACTGAAGATAAAGAGAAATAAAGAACACGAGATTTTTACGTGGTTCGGAGTAACACTTGTAATTCACTGGTAATTCACTACAACTTGGTTTCCAAGTACCAAGCAACTTCACAACTCTAACCCGAGCCGTGTTCCAACAGTTTGCGGGCACTGTCAAGCCTAACCTTCCAGTTTACGGGTACTGAAAAAACCTTACAGACACTTGAATTTCTTGCTTCAAGCAAGCATAACCTTGACCTAACCTTTCTGGGTAAAGAGGGATTTGGTTTGGGGTTCCAACTATGAACGAGTTCTTACAATTAAGAACTTTAGAGTTAGATGAACTCGTTCAAGATCTAGGCGTAAGATACACAATAAAATCTGCCTAGGGATCAGACGAAAAACTAAGCAGTTTCTGGACTAGAAACACTTTAAGATAAAGTGTTCTTTGAACTATGTAGAACTGCTTGAGAGCTTTTGAAGGCTTTAAGATTTTTCAGAGAATGAAAGCTTGTAGAGAGTTTTTCGTTCATGATCCTGAGGTTGAAGACGGGTTTATATAGGTGAAGATTCAAGACTAGCCGTTGGAAGAGCCATTTGAATCTTACCTACTCTTCTTAAATTCGATATCTGCCGTTGGGCGATTCTGTACCTGTCTTTATTTGTGTCACATCCTAGGTTCTGAAGTCTAGGATGCTGATTCGGCAATCCCTCATTGGTCGAGGCATGTTGACTTCCTCTGACACCGGGATCTTCTGCCTCTGTAGCTGGCTTTCAGAATCAGAGCTGGATTGAGCAAACTGACTTGAAGTGATGTCTTCAGAGTTAGTTCTCTTTGTTCTGTACAGCTGGACCAGTTGTCTTGAACTCAGCTCGATTAATCTTCAGCTTGATCTTCAGCTGGATCCTGCTCCATTTTGAACTCAGCTCAGCTGGAAAACTCAGCTGATAGCTGACTTCTGTTGTAAACACAGCTGGGTTGTCTGCTGCCTTCTACTTCCGCTGTCTTCCGCTTCCTGAACCTGTAAACCTAGAAAATCTAGAGCTCAAACAGGCGAGCTGGAAAATACTACTTAGGTTGAAGCGATCATCTATTCGGTTGGAGAATCAGTTGGGTTTTGGTATTAAATCAAAACTTCATAATTTTCCCAACATAGTCTAAATAGGATTTCGATTCTTCTTACTTTCTTTTCTCTTTCAAGAAGGGTATTAATTTGTAAACAGGGAAAAGGGTTAAATACAACCCTAAAGTTTCCTCTCAGGTTCAAATAAGCCCCTAAAGTTAGTTTAAGTACAAATAAACTTTTAATGTATATTTTTAGGTACAAATAAGCCCTTAATGTTATATATATTGACATACATGTCATTCCCTATTATTGTCCCTCCAAAATTATTTTTGCCAATTTTTTTCTTTTTATTTTAATCTTTTAAGAATGTTTAAAAACTTTATTTAATTTTATAAAACTTTCAAAATCATTTCTTCATTATTATTAATATTATTATTAAAATTTCAGAATCATTTTTTTCATTATTACTAATATTATTAACATTCACTTGAATATAAAATTAATATTAGTAAACGTAAAAAAAGATAGAAAAATAAATGCAAAGAATAAAATGACAAATAGCATACAACTTAATTTAATGGTTTACTAATTTGGTAGTAGAACAATTTCATGAAATTAAAACCCCTAATCCTGACTTCCGCGAACACGGAAAAAAAAAAAGAATCAAACTGAAGGGTTAAGAAAAAAATGTGTAATAGGGGTAAAAATAATATGTAATAATGTATAATACAAATTAAATATTATAGTAGTCTTAATAATAAATAATTATGATAAAATGTATAATACTACTAAAAGAATTTTTCTGAAATTTTAAAAATTAATAATAATGAAGAAGAAATAAAATTTGTAATTTTTTATAAAATTAAATAGTTTAGAAATTGGATAAGGATAAAACATGCTTAAAAGATTAAAATAAAAAGAAAAAAATTGGCAAAAATTATTTTGGAGGGTTAATAATAGGGAATGGCATGTGTGTCAATAATTATAGTTTATTTGTACCTGAAAATATACATTAAGGGTTTATTTGTACCTAAAATAACTTCAGGAACTTATTTGAACTTGAGAGGAAACATTAAGGGTGTATTTAACCATTTTTCCCTTGTAAATAAGTCAATAGACGTCAACAGCATCATTACTATACGCAATATGAGGGTCGGCCCACCAAAATGACCGCCTGAATCGGTGGGTGAGTCGGTTGTTCTTTTCTTTTCAAGGGTATGTCACTTGAGTTGTTCTCCTCCCATGGGTATGATTGCTTGGACTTAGCTTCCATTTTGTTTAATATAGTTACCCACACACAAAAAAATACTAGATAAAATACCATTTTATGGACAATACAAATATACAACGGGAAAGGGCAAACACAGAAACAAGCAAACCAACAAAGTTTGCCTTTAAACAAGCAGCTAATCAACAAAGCTTTCAAAATGTGATGACATGAAAAATTAATCAAAATTCAAGAACCCAAATCACAACTCCCAAGGAAATATTTCAAGCAACAAGTACAACATGTGACTTTAACAAAGTCATATAAAGCATTTCTATAGAAGCAGAAGTCAAACAGTTCTAAATTAAGGTTACAAATTACTGAATGGAGATATCAAGCTCCCAAAATACAATAGGAGCAAGCAAGGATTGTTTCTAATCCTCCAACTATCTAACCTCTTGAGAGTAGGTTCAATCTAGGCTGTGTTTAAATCTGTACACTCTCTCTCTCTCTCTCTCTCTCTCCGAGTACAACAACAACCGTAGAAATTCAAGTTCGATTTCTACTTTGATTGCACTTTCGTGTGTGTCACGACTGTATTTCAGCTGTGAGGATGCACTTCAAATATGTAAATGGAATTCTGGGATTACCTCAACTTTTGTCAACTCCTTGCACCAGTTCCAACAAACGAGAGTTCGTTTGTAGCTTCGATTCTGCATTCCACTTGAGGAAGCCCCGTAGGGATTTTGTCGTGTTGTCGGGGGAGCTCCACAGACGCGCTCTCTTCCATGCCTGCAACCTGTGTCCCGTCGGAATTTTGTTCTTGTCGAATCTCAGGAATGTTTGCTGTATGATCTGGGCTTTTCTTGTTGTGAAGTTCACGTTCTCCTTGAAGAAGTTCTTCTGGGGTTGCAGCAGGGTCAAGATCCCAGCATCCGTCGGGCAAGTTGGAGCCTTCAACTTTGAGCGAGCAAGACGGCACCTGGTGTGAAAATCGTAGCATCTCTCGTCTTGGAACCCATCGGATGGCATCCTTGTCTGTATTCCTTCGGTACACTGTCTTGTATCCGTCGAGCTTCATCAGAGGAGCTACACAGACACCGTTATCTTCAGAATAGTCATCAAGAACCTCGACCATTTCGTACTGGTGTCTGACCTCATCTGAGGTTGTTCTGTTCCAATCAGGCGACCAGTTCCGGTACACAGCCCAAATATCTCCATTTCTTGGATATATTCTTACACAACCTCCCCTACCAGCCTTCTCTCTAGCAAGAAGATGAGAGAATATGTTTACTTGCTCCACTGTTTCGGAATGGAACACTCTGAAACTCCCACAAGATTTGGTAAACCCAGAATCCAACCAATTTACGGTCCCGAATTCAGTATCAGATTTTGAGCTCAAGTAGCTTATATAAATTTTAAATGGCTTCAGTGAGATGATTTCACGAATTATACAATACAAGCGAGGCATACCGTCTTCTTCATCATAGAGGGCCCATATCTGCTTCGGCTTAAAGCATTCTTCAGACCTATCCTGGTCAAAATCGTGGAAGTCGGAATCTGGAACTGTTATAGAAACAGTTCTCCTAAGTTCCAATTGTTTACTAGCAACAGCTGCTTTGGCTTTATCAGCTTCAGCAAGCGCCTTTCTTTTCTCAGCCTCTGAAGCTGCCGCTTCAGCAGCCAACTTCATCTCTACAAGCTTCCTACGGATCTCTGATTTTGCCTTATCAATCAACAACTGCCTCCCATCAACTGGAGGAGCAGCAGAACTCCTTCGGGTCAAAGAAGTTTCAGGCGTGGAGGGAAGCTTAACAGCGGACTTTAATATTCCATTAGCATTGGCCATTTTACGTTCTACAGGAACATTTGCACAAATTTCTTCATGCCCATTGGCGTACGAGCTTCCTATTTCCACTTTTCTCTTCTTGGCAGGTCTTCCCCGTCTGGGTTTTGATGCTTCATACTGACCAGCAGACCCATTAGAGACCACATGACCTGGAGCCTTCATCGACTGATGCTTGCCATTAGCTTTAGTCTGGTTCGCCTCTCCATTGGCTTGATGAAAGACAAAAGAAGATGAAGATAGTCCGCTAGGGTCTGAAAGGCCAACAGCATTTGCAGATGGGTTACCCTGAAATGATATATTAGAAACATACTCAGATCTATATCCAGTATGATGTCCCGACGCCACATTTGGTGCACCATAACCAGTTGTTGTGGGTATATATGCAACCCCACGACCATGGCTTCCATAACCGTTCTCAGGCACATAAGAATAGTTATATTGGAAAGTACCATTTGGTGGGGCCAACCCAGTTTCAACAGCAACGAAGACACCACGACAATTCTTGCAAGAAAGTCGTTTGTTAACATACTTCCTAAGATATTCATACTGGACATGACAGGAGGTACAAACAGTCCAAAATGTATCGAGTCTTCCATGAGCAGAAAACTTGGAAGAGTCACTATACCCAGCAAACAAATTTCTCCGTTGATCATAAGCACTTCGTTTAGCACTATCAGATAAAAGTGTCCATGCTTCGGAAACTAGCCGGAATGCCCCGTCAGCGCCAACAGTTTTGTTCTTATCAGGGTGTAGCATTACTGCCATTTTCTTATACTGCTTCTTCAGTTTGGATTTCTCCACAGCAGGGTCCACTCCAAGAATTGAATAGAAATCCAGTTCTCCATTAATCGTCGCTTCAGAAGCCATGTAGACTCCAAATGTGGCCACCATCTGAGATATACCCTCCAGTTCCCTACACAATGTCTGAGCTCTCAAAGCATATTTCTGTGCTCCGACAAAATTTTTCTCCAAAAATTGCTTCTCAGCAAATGCTTTAGCTCTAACGGCTTCCTCTGTTATGGATCCCATCTCAAGTTCCGACTACAAAATGCAAGCTCAAATCCTCAACCAAAGTTAAAAATCACAAGCCGCATATGTCAGGTGACGATCCAACGGCCATACAAATAACAGTCACTACTTGCTGCAGAAATTTATAAAAAAAAAAAATCATAATCCTTTTAGTTTCAATTCTACACATATAATATGATAATATCATCAATATATTCAACACACAAATTTATAAGAACAAAAATCTGCTCAAGCTAGACTACAGTAAATCCAAACTCATGAATTGTTAAGTCATTCAGAACCAATCACAACAAACAAGGCGAAATAAAGAAACAACTGAATAAATGCAAGGTTCATTTCAACTACGTTTTTTACGAAATTCAGCCCAGTCAAACAATTTCAAGCTAAATTCAACCAACGTCAAAATTTAACAAACCTCGCATAATGTTTTTATTACAAAAGATCTAAGCGAAAAATCATCACAAAACACTATTTTTAGCCAAAAAAAAAAACTAAACAAAAGGAGAAAATCACGGAATCTAAGCGAGATTCAGAAAATCTAGAGCAAAATTAACTACAAAATCTGCTGATCCTCAACAGTTAGCTTCAGATCTACACAAAAATTACGGTTAATTCGAAGAAATAGAAATCCACCGCATTCCAAAACCAACAACAAAATTACGGAAAAAGAAATACAAATTAACTGAAAAGGAAAGCTCACTTAAGATTAAGCTCTGAGCTGGGGGCGAGCAGAAACTACCTGAGCGGAATATTCCGGCGGCCGACGGCGGAGATTCTTCCAAAAATCGGAGCACCAAAAATAAAAATAAAAATAAAAAATAATTATACTGTGGAGAGATTATTTAAACTAGAAGTAGAACTACAACTATACGCAGCAGTTAAAAAAATTATGTTAATATGTATATATAAATAAATGATTAATATAAAACTGAATAAAATAAAATGGAACCAAAAATAAATAATATGGTTATTCAATATTGTAATTTTAATAATTATTATAATTATTAGTTGTCTGAAAGTAACAGTTATTAGTATTTAATTTTTTTGGGGGCATCCAGTGGTGCGCCCTATGCGTTATGCGCACCAAACAAAATGTTTGGGAATAAATTGAAAAAAGATTAAATATTAATTAAACTTTATTACAAGTTTTGATTATCATTGCATATTTGCATTCAACATAAAAGTAAAAATAGAAAGGCTACTATCGTGATATTTCGCGAGATGTGGAAAATGATTTAAATCGACAATTTTGTGTTTTCATTTCATTTTCCAAAAAAAAAAAAATATACTGCATAATAATGTTAATTTTAACATAGGGTTTATAAAACATAATATAATAAAATCAAATCAACAAAATGCAAATATTACCATTTTGTATGGTGACAAGTTGTTGGGGAGTAACATGGAGTTGTGGGCCATGAAAATTATGGCTCATTTTTGCTCAACTTTATAGTACACAGAATAATATTAACAATTATAAAGTAGAAAATTAAAGGACAAATAATTTATGCTAAATGTTTTATTTTTAAGCTCTTGTTCAGGCATAAATTGAAAGATATCCATAGTCGTTGATTTATAAACATGTTAAAGTGTATCGTATTCAAAACAGATCTATTTCTCAAACTTCTAACAGTCTCAAACCTACAACTTATCCACCACATGTTTACCCCTAATTATACTTATATAATTATTACACATTTTAAGGAGGAATTTTAGCTTTTTTTTTTTTACTTAATAGAAAATATATAGCCTAATTTTTGTGTGATTTTTCTTTTGTGGGTTAAAAAGGTTGGATTAATTTTGAGGGAAAGCCCATTAATATTTCAGAAGTTAGTTGGGTCAATTGCCACATTTAGTGGCTAAAGCCCAAGAAGGCATAGTTTTGTTTAATAATAATAATAATAATAATAATACGTATTCTATTTTTTTTTTAATTTTCCATAGCATAAAATAATAATAAAAAATTATTGTCATTCGTATCATATAGGGTATTAGGAGCATTCTCAGCAGAATTCTACTCCTAAATTTACTCCTAAAGTTTCCCTTATAGTATTATATATTTTTCCTATTTTACAAATGCATACAACAGTTCTCCTATTTTCATTAACTATTTTATAAAAATGGTGGGCCCAACTCAATTTGTAAGATAAAAGTAGATTTAGGGAGGTGTAAATTTGAGAAAAATTTAAGGAGGTGTAAATATTTTTGTGGGGTCCACTCAATTTAGGAGATCTATTGGATGAACTTTTTATCTCACTTTTTTTGTTATTTTAGCATAAATTTAGAATTAGAATTTATTATAAGTGAGCTGTTGTGAATGTTCTAAATGAGCGGGAAGGCACGAGCTCATCAGATCAATGGAATAAAATCGGTTCGGGTTAAAAATTGTTCCAATCTTTTTTTCGAGGGTAGGATCACATATACAGTTAAATATTATGATTAGTAGCACTCTAATTTAGTAATTTAGGCGAGTAAAATGTACTTAATTTAGGTGAGATATACATAACGATAATATTCTGTATATCACTATACACTAGGGCTCGTTTGGTACAAAGTATGGGATAAAACTTGATATGTTTGACTGAGATGTTTTATAAATATAAAGAATTAATATTCCATTTGGTATGATGTATTAAATTCTCTGCAACACATAGTAATTATAGTAATTTATTGCTATATATAATTAGTTGCAGTATTATTTATACCACCTCATAGGTAGTATACATTACAACAAAATTAAGTATTATTCATATGGGCCCGAACTTTATAAAGGGCCGTATACTTCGTACCAAACAAGATATTAGGATGTCATAGGCATATTATATACACCCTAATCACCCCCGAGTTATTTGTACATATCATCCAATGTAATTAATAGTACAAATCATTTTTCTAAAAAAATACATAATGATAGTGATAAGATCATTTTTTTTTCTCTCATGCTTATTCAAGGTGCAGCTTGGAAGACTAACTATGCATTTATATTAAAGAATCTGATTTTATAGAATTTAAACCAAATAATATTACAACCATATATATATATATATATGGAGCGGATCTGGTAAGAACACATCTTATATGAGAACGTAAGAACAATTCATTTTTATTACATCGGAGATGCATAAAATGCAGAAACTAAATGCATAAATATTTTAATGCATAAAATACAATAACTTAATGCATTAGCATTTAAATGCATAAATTAGAGTAATTAAATGCACGGTTAAATCTGGACCGTAGATCAACAAGGATCAAGGGTCTAGATTTGTTCTTATTTCTTATCTAAGAAAGTGTTCTTATTTGATCCGTGCCCTATATATATATATATATATATATATATATATATATATATATATATATCATTATAGTTAATGCATAAAATGTAACGTGCAAATATAATAAAAACACCAACCAATTGAAGAGCCTGGTGGCCGCGGTTCAGTTTGGTTCCGTCGGTTCCAAATCAGAACCGCATATTTTGGGGTTCAAATTATATATTTATTTTTTTTCGTTTTTTGCTACTTTTTCTTGTCTAATTATAATTTTATGCATTTTAATGTAACATGTAGGTGAAATAAATATAGATAAAAATGTAAAAAATAAAAGAAAAATAGGAGGAATTGGCGGTTCGGAACCGAAACCGACGATTATCAATTCCGCAATTTTGGAACCGAACCGAACCGAACCGCCATCGATGCAATCTCGGTTTCGAATCGAAACCGACGGTTAGATTCCGATTCTGTAACCACCAGTTTCGGTTCGGTTCTGATAGTTCCGATTCTTTTGGCTACCCATCTATAAATGTTAAATTACTATACTTTCTTCTTTTCCTTTCCCACTTCTACAAAGAAAATATAACTCAAAAAGACAAAAACGAAAGAATATCCCAAAAATAAAGAAAAAGAACTTGAGTATAACAGGGTGAATTTATTCATTCAATTTCTTAAATAAATGGAATTTAGAAATCAATAATAAATTATTTAACCATATTAACCAAAAATAAATAAACAAAAATAATATAGCTAGATTAGATATATCCCATCCCTTATCAAACGTTTACAGCTTTGCATAGGAACATGAGCGACGACGGCGGCGGCGCCGCCGCATCCCCACCGAGTCTTCCTCCTCCTCCTCCGCCACCGCCGCCGCCGAGAAACAGCCTCTCATAATAATCGACGCAGAACAACGAGAGCGAGAGCTCCACCTCATGGCGAGTCCACACCCTCCTCTCCAACTCTGCGGCGGCGCCACCCGCCCTCATCTTGATGAGGCGGCTGAGCACCGGCTTCACACACACGGTGTAGAGGCGGCGGTATCCCCCCAGCGCCACCACCACCGTCCGGACCCCCTCCGGCGGCGGCGAGAGCTGGCGGAAGCAAAGGTGCTCCCAGAGCGCGTCGTTCCGAGTGAGGGCGCACCAGAGGCGGCAGACGCAGGCGGCGACGCCGATCGAGCGGTCGTCCAGTCGCTTCAAAATCTCAATCAGCACGTCCATGTTGTCGTTGATGCAGAAACTCCCCTTCTTCTCTTCTCTCTCATCGTCCGCAATTTCACGCACTTGCACCATACTGTGTGCCTGAGAGAGAGAGAGTTCTTGAAATGTGCAGAAGAAATTAGGGTGTAGGTTATAGATACACGTGAGTGAAGACCAAAGAGTGAGGGCGGTGAAAGAAGAATATTTATAGCCAAGAAAAAAGGGAAAAAAAATTAATAAATTAAACTAAGAAAGGTTAATTAATTCTTGTTCAGAAACAATGTTTCATTTCATCTCCTATTCTAGTTGTCCGACTATGGTCATGTGTATCATAATCATATTTTAATATCACACGTAACAATAATTTCACAATCAGACTATAGGATACAAGACTTTATTTCGTAACAGACGATTTCATATGGAATTCTCGAGTCTTTCCTAACTTACAGCGCAATTGTACATGTGTACTATTACAAAAGATTGCTCTTCAATTAATCGATACAAGCAATTATGAAATTTACACGTAAATATAATCTCACGATTGAATTACTATTTTAAAACAGAAAATCTTACACAGTCTTCTCGAGTCTCAACAAACATACATAAAACACACATACGCGCGCATGTGTGTGTGTGTGGGAGGGTGGGGGGGGGTGGGGGTAGGGGGTATCTGAGGAAGAAGAGAAGAGGCCAAGAGGGAAGGTGACAAGATGGAGAACCGTGACCAATGCATTGAAATACTAATATAATTTGGGGGCGGGGGGGTAAATAAATTATTCAAAAATAATAATATTTGTTTTGTTGGTTGTTTGTAGTTGTTGTTTTTATATAGAGTAGAGGGCCGTTGGTGAAGGTGGGATTTAAGTGAAAAAGTAAACGTTAGCGTGTGTGGGGGTGGCCGCCCCCCCCCCCCTGCATGAAACCTATGAAAGTCTACATGTTTATTTAATTTGTTGTTTTTCCCATGCAATTATTTTTTAAATATTAATTGCAAAAAAAAGTCATCTACTCTACATTACATTTATGTGTGTACATATATATGTACGTCTATATATATATCACTCCCTCCCACTTTTAATATAAGTCTTTTTAAATTTTTATAACTTTTGCAAAATATATATTTTTCTAGCTTTTTTTAACCTTCTAAATCCATAAGTGCTCCTAATTAATTCACCTCAAATTCACATTTTTCACTATTCATTAATTTCAATTCATCATTTATTAAGGATAAATTTGACAAAATGAATCTTTCTTAATTTGTGTGCACAACTCTAAAAAGACTTATATTAAAAATGGGAGGGGTATACGTTAATATGTAACTCTTATTATTTAATGAACTTTGTGTCCCATATGCTGATATACATGTTATTTACTACTCTTTTGGGACATCGCATACATTAATTATTAAGTGAAAATTTGTTATACTCACTTCACAAGATAAAAAATTTGTTATACACTAGTATTTGGAAACAAATTAGTTATACTCAAGTTTACAAAAATACCCTCCAAGGTCCCACCATCTATCAAATTATTACCACAAACTCCAACCCACAATGCTGTGGGAATTGAAAAAGGAAAGATTACGGCAGTTTTTTGTCTCCCGCGTTAGTGTGTGTGTAAGAAAAGATTGTTTGACCACTTTTTGAAATAAATAATACCGACTACAAGACAAAACAACCCTAAATAAATAAAATCCTTCCCCACCATTGAGAATCCGCTCATACATATCCCTCTCGGCGATTTTTCTCTCTCAAACATCGCTCAAACAATTGTGGTGGTCCCAAATTAAAATCGAGAGGGATCTTCACAGAAAGTGGAACCGGTGGTCCATCCTCTACCCAAATTCCCGACAGTGAAAGCGGCAGCAATTATTTATAAAACATGTCGGGACTACAGGTTAGTAGCGCAATCTTTAATTATTTAGATTTTAATTTTATATATGAATTACTTCTTTGAATTATTATGAACAATGTTCGAATTGTATTGTGTAGAATATTATAAATGAGGATTTTAGGGTGTTTGAATTATGTAAGGGCCATTGTAACTTTGATCCCTCTCGGTTAGACGAAGATCCCTCTCGATAATAACTAAATCCCGCTCGAGCGGGATTTTAAGAAATTGATGGAAGCCCGAGAGGGAAATTACATTTTTAGGTAGGGATTTAATTATAAAATTTACCTATGAAATTGTATTGTAAATTACTGCAACATATATTAATATTTGGAATTTATATGTGATTTAGTCATTATTTCGCAATTTTGGACGAATAATTATAATTTGATTACATATATGATTCTGTTGAATTATAAGCCATTGTAAATTAGATCCCTCTCGGTTAGACGAAGATCCCTCTCGATAATAACTAAATCTCGCTCGAGCGGAATTTTAAGAAATTGATGGAAGCCCGAGAGGGAAATTAAATTTTTAGGTAGGAATTTAATTATAAAATTTACCTATGAAATTGTTTTGTAAATTACCGTAACATATATTAATATTTGTAATTTATCTTTGATTTTATCATTATTTCGCATTTTTGGACGAATAATCATAATTTGATTACATATATGATTCTGTTGAATTATAAATGCATTGAGACATTGATAAATTAAATCCCTCTCGGTTTTACCAATATCCCTCTCGAGCTGCCCTAAATCTCGCTCGAGCGGGATCGTAGTCATAATAGAGATGACCGAGAGGGAAATTACATTTTTATATCATAATTTAATTTCTAAAATTATATATGAAATTGTTTTGTTAATTATACACTTATATATAAAGTTTCTAAGTTTCGTAATTTATTACGTAATTTTTGATTTGGAATTGGTTTGCACGTTCGAATTATATATAAATTTGCGTAATTTATGTTGTAATTTATGTTGGTTTGTTATTTTTTTTTAGAATTATTTCGGAATTAATTTGTTGCTTTGATTTTTGTCATTATATTGTATACAAGAGGCCCGACACAATTAACTGTTTGTCGACGGTTAGCACGTCCTACAAAACGAGTGTATTTGAAGATGTTAGAAGGGTATTACGTGGCATTGGAGGACAGGAATTGCTTGATAGATTTATGATGGGATGCTTCGGACACTTTACTCATTGGAATCCAGGACAGAAGTGTGCGATGGCAGTACATCACGTGTTGTCACGTGAGATCCAGTATCCCGGTGTTGAGGAGCACGAGATGTGGTTTCATATCAACGGGATGAACCTCCGTTTTTCATATCCGGAGTATGCTTTGGTGACTGGTTTGAACTTTGGCTCGTCCGACTTTAGACCATCGGAGGATCACGATATTCGAAACGTGGAGGTTTATAGACGGTTCTGTGGCGGAATGCAGATCAGTGTGGCTGACTTACTGGATCGATTTACCAACACACGTGACACGATCCCCGATCCAAATGGTGATCTGTACCTCCGCGTCGCCCACGTGTTAGTGTTGTACTTGTTTCTGCTTGGTTACGAGTCGAAGAAGTTCGTTCATTCGTGGGTGTGGAAATTGGTGGATGACTTAGATGTGTTTAGCCGTTTTCCGTGGGGAGCATACACATTCTTGAATTTGAGGCACTACGTGAAGAATGTGCAGAGTAAACAGAAGTACCACTTCTACGGACACATTTGGGCTTTTCACGTGCGGTCCACGGAAGTCCTTCCCGATTTAGGCACGCTTCGGTTGGTAGAGTTGTTAACCGAACGGGACGTCCTCGGCCGCCTTAAATGGAAATTTAAAAGCAGACCTGGAATGGAGCTTCAACCTCTTTTTGAACTACAGGTAATAAATAACTCAACTAATTAAATAATTAATTTAATTATTTTTTATACTTAATTTTTTATATTTAATATTTTATTCATTGCAGTATGGGAATTTTGAGCCATTTGCCCCGTTGGAAGATGAGGTACAGACTTTTTACTGGCAGTCGTCTCAGTACCCAAATGCCCTCAATATCGAGTATGTAGCCCCGCAAAATCCACTAAGAGTAGGTGAACAGTTTCCTCGTCGTACCCATGTGGAAGCACCATCCCCGGTACATGAGGCTCGAGGGCAGAGACGACCACAGATGGAGGCTCCTAGCTATGTCGAAGATAGAATTTCAGACGAACAGCCTGAGCAACCGGTCCGACCGGTCCGAGATAAGGGAAAGCGTACTCGAGTCCCTGCATCATCATCATCGAGCAGTAGCGGAGACCATCACCGACGATACAGTGATCGTCGCATGATAAGAGAAGAGCTTGAAAAATCAGAAGATCGGCTATTAGAGAAGATAGATAAGAGATGGTTGCCTCGCTTTACAAAGTGGTTCGAGGATTTGATGGAGAAGGCTCGATGTGGATCTTCACGTCGTAGTCCTGCATATCAACCCACCCCTCATCGTCGCCCAGATCCCGATTATCTGACCCCTACAGCCACCGTGCATGAGCCAGAGCATGATGGTGGTGAGCGACAGGACACTACTGTCACCGCTAGTGAGCCACCGTACGTTCCTTTCACGCACAATGTATCCGAGTACGGCACTAGTCAGCAAGAAGTTCCACCTCGCCGTTCTATGCCGGAGTTTGGTACATCGTCGCATATGTTTGGCGAATCTGGTTCTTTTCTACAAGATCCGCATCGTCATTCCATGTTCGCTCCCTCTGATCGTTCAGATCTACTTTTTGCACGGTTAGGACGGAGTAAATTTCTTCTTCTGTTACAATTTGTTGCTTTTTTTTTATTTTAATTTACTCCATTTGTTGTCAATATAGGCGATTGGAAATGCTTTTAGTCAGGTGGCTGCTCAAGAAGGTGGAGAAATTCCTCTCCAAGTGACTCCGATTACCCAAGTGCCCCAAGTTGAGGCTAATGTTCAAAAGAGACGGGATAAACGTCCCATGAGGAACAAAAGACCTAGCAAAGCAGTTTCTACGCCTTTTGAGGCTGAAGTGGCGCCGATACCACTGTCGAGGGAGCTTGTTGAGGAGTTTGAGGAGTTCATGAGGGGTCCGACTGATGCGTACGTGATAGTGACAGCGAGTGATAGCTTGCTGTATCACGATTGGTGGATGGATTTAATGAATGGGAAATCAGATCTCATAATCGGGGTATAATTATTTTTTTATATTAAGTTGTTAATTAGAAAATATTTGTAATTTAATAAATCTTCTTTTTGCAGGCTGTTGATATGTACTTGATGTATTTGCGAACACGTTTGAGACAGCGGGATCAAGTACTGGAACATGTCACATTCAACAACACGGTCACCAATAAGACGCCTCTATTTTTGCCCTTCAGATGGGTGCCATCCACAACGATCACAGGTCTCATATTCAGTGGATAAGCAAGTCTGCAAGCGCCGAGAGCTACAAACAAGTGCTCAAACCTCCCATCATCGCCAACAACTAGATCAGTAATCGTGCCCGAATTTGTTTCCTTAAGCATGTGAAGATAGCAAGGCAGCAACTGGAATGATTCAACATACCCTCCATATATCATTTGTATAGCTGTATGTCGTGCTCGCAGCGCCAAATCATATAAAATGGTCATACCGAACTCGCGTTGCATCTCCTCCACAATGGCTTTAGGCTTCATGATTTCACACTCTATTCTAATTTTTCGAGCAACGTACGCTGCAACCACATTCATCTTGATTTTCCTGGGAGCAACACGTCCTAACTGGCGAGTGCATGCATGTTCAGGATTAAATCTGTACACATACCAAGTATCGGTTCCACGTGATGATGCACGGAGCTCGAATGGGCAATTTTCCGAACGTTTACACTTCCACTTGAGACGCCTCGTGTCAGACGTGGGAACTTTGTATTCGGCTCCTTTCTCCATGTGCCACAATCCAACTGCAATATTTAGGTCATGTTTGCTGTCGAAAACAGCACCAACTCGCAACTCAGCATCATCCGTCGGATCACGTTCTCGTGACACGAGAGAAATCGTAGCATCAACCGGAATCACTGGAACTAACCAATTGGTTAGATCATTAGGATTGACCCCTCCGCTAGAACGAACCCATGCACTGTGCTCCACCATCGTAAATTCTTGTAAGTCTTCCTCGGTCTGTTCCTCAGATGAATCACTATTAGATTCTCGGGCATAACTTTCCTCATATTCATCGTCTGAACTACTCTGCACGTTGAATTCTAACTCATTATTATGTGTAATAGCTCTCTCGGGACCATGACTCTCTGGAAAAAAAGGTACGGGATCCGTGGACGTCGATCTGTAATTGTGTCCTCCTATAGGGTATGAGTCAGCAAAAAATTCTGATGAAAACAACTGTTGCTGGATACATTCCATTTCATCAGAATATGTTTGCCCTTGGTCGTATTGAAAGGATAATGCCCCAGGATCTTCGAAAGACGGAACATATGCGTCTATGTGGTTGTGGATCAGATACACAGTTGGGAATGACTCCTTCAAGCACAACTGAGCAAATTGTTGATCATTGCTCAAGAGTGATTTCATAGTGCGTCCAGTACGACATGTCGATAAGTAATACATCTCGTACTGTGTGCTCATCGAATTTTGGTGCATCATAACATCGATGTTGTATCTCAAATTGATGAGAGATGGAGTGGCGGTAAGAACTTGAGTAATCTGTTCTGAACCGCCCACGTATGTACAATGGTGCCATTGTCCGCCGTATTTGACAGTGAAGTACTTCCATTCATCCATATTCTGAAATATTGAACGGGGTTCATAAAAAAAAATATTAAATCCACATAATCAATTACAAATATTAATATATTTTGCACTAATTCACAAAATAAATTCATAAATAATTTTTATAATTAAATCCAGACATTATAAATTAATTTCCCTCTCGGACATCTATATTTTTTAAGAAGATCCCGCCCCAGAGGGATTTACAATTTGTCGAGCTGGATCTTCTTCAAACCGAGCGAGATTTAATTTAACAATGGTTCAATGCTTTTATAATTCAATATAATCATATATTTAATCAAATTATGATTATTCGTCCAAAAATGCGAAATTATGGATAAATCAAAGAAAAATTACAAATATTAATATATTTTGCACTAATTCACAAATAAATTTTATAGATAATTTTTATAATTAAATCCAGACATTATAAATTAATTTCCCTCTCGGACATCTATATTTTTTGAGAAGATCCCGCGCGAGAGGGATTTACAATTTGTCGAGAGGGATCTTCTTCAAACCGAGCGGGATTTAATTTAACAATGGTTCCATGCTTTTATAATTCAACATAATCATATATTTAATCAAATTATGATTATTCGTCCAAAAATGCGAAATTATGGATAAATCAAAGAAAAATTACAAATATTAATATATTTTGCACTAATTCACAAATAAATTTTATAGAAAATTTTTATAATTAAATCCAGACATTATAAATTAATTTCCCTCTCGGACATCTATATTTTCTAAGAAGATCCCGCCCGAGAGGAATTTACAATTTGTCGAGAGGGATTTTCTTCAAACCGAGCGGGATTTTATTTTTGAAGGCCCAGGTATAATTAAAAAACTCTAAAATGCATATTCATAATATTCTACTTAATAAAACGAAACAATTATGAAATAATTAAGAAATTATTCAAGCCCTAAAATAAACCATTAATTACAAATTATTCCACAAAAAATTCAACAAAATTAATTAACTAATTAGAAGATTACTAACCTCTCTTCCTTATTTTTTTCACGTTGGCTTTACTATTGAAGGAACAAAACTACCAATTTTTAAAGTTACAATGGTTATGGTGTGTTCTCAATCTTCACTGCGAAAAATTATATAGAGGAGAAGGTAAAATTGGTACAAGTTCACATGAAAGTTAAAAAGATGAATTTTCACATCCACAGTAGAAATGTGTAAGATGGCGTGTTTCATAGTCTGCATTGTGTAAGAAATTAACTTCATGCATGTTTGACCAAAATTTATTATTTCACGTGCAAAAATTAAATTTCCCGCTCGACAATTCTTAAATCCCTCTCGAGTGGGATCTTCAAAAATCTCGAGAGGGATCTTCATTTTTTTGCCCATTGTCCGAGAGGGATCTTCATGTTTTTGGTTCTTCATGATATTATTGTTCTTTTGGTATAGTTTACATATTTTTCGGCCTTCAATATTTATTTATCAGTGCGTACTCATGTATGCTAAATAAATACATTAAATAATATTTAACTAAATAAATAATCTGCAGAATCTAAAATTCAAACAATAATGGAATTATAATGTCACAATGATTGTGCAAGATAATGACACAAAGACAAAAGTTATGACACATGTAAGAGATTCCCAATCATTGGCAACATTTTCAATTAAATATGTCATAATCCAAGGGTAAATTCGTCCACTCACCTCAAACTTGTGCATAACTAATTTGTTTGAAAATAGAGGTGTATAACAAATTTTTGAAAAGGCAAAGTGAGTATATTGGGGCATTGAGACTTAATTATTAATATATAGTCCGATTTCTATATTTGATATATATATATATACTATATTATATCACTTTAGTATTTGCAAAAATAAATACATAGCCAATTCCATTTTCTTGAATTACTTTCATTCTTATACTAGAATATATAGCCTTATTTTAATATACCTCAACAGATAAATATTGGGCGCCTATCCTTAAATATTAATTACTCCATATGTTTAATTATCAAATAGCTTCAAATTAGAAAAGGATGTTACATATTCTATTTATGCAATTAAAATTCATAATCTTTGTGAAAAAAATATTTTCCCTCTCGAGATAATACTAAACCCTATACTTGTTATTCTAAAAAAACAATAACAATATGATATAATACAAAATAAAATCCTACACTGTTGTACCTTTGTGTGTGTGTGTATGTAGTGTAAATCTAGCAACGTCTTTATGTCAAGACCATTATTTGCATAAGGGGACTTATCTCAAATCCATATCTTACTCCCTCCGTTCTTTTTTAAATGTCCTATTTAGTTTAATTTTTTGTTTTCATATAAGTGTCCTATTTCAAAATTTGAGAGTAAATTAATGACATTTTTCCAATTTTATCCTTATTTAATGCTTCTATTAATTTGTTAATTGGTTGTATGTATACATTAATGATGGTAATTAATAAGGTTACATAGGTAAATTTCTTTATTTTCTTGGTATGTGTAATTTGACGGTGGGGGACACTTATAAAAGAACGGAGGGAGTAGTCTCGAACTTCATGTACTTGAAACCACCAACACTAGCTTTCTAGGTCTAATGCCCGTCAAACTCAAATTTTAATCTCTTAGTACTCCCTCCGTCCCGCTCATTTTAAGTCTTTATTGTTCGGCACGGAAATTAAAGAGAAAGGTAAAAAGATAGGAAGTGGGTAGGTTGAAGAGTTAATCGTTTCTTTTTTAGGAAATGAGTCAAGATGGATGAAACGTCCTAATATGAAAAGAGCCTCAAGATGAGTGGGACGGATGGAGTATAATTTACTTATTAATTTTATGATCAAATACATGGCCCTAATTTTTTTTTACTTTTTTATATAATTAAACAATGATGTTTTTCTATATTCATGCTTTTTATGTATTGCAATTGTATACTCCTTCCGTTGAAATTGTAGCACAATTTTCGTGGCACGGGTTTTAAGAAGTGTTTGGTAGATGTTTGTTAAGTAGATAAAGAGATCATCATTTTAAGAAATGTATAAATGTTTGTTGAGTGGAAAAAGGGCCCACCATTTTATAAACTGTGTGGTGGATGTTTGCAATAGTTGTGTGAGGGTAATATAAAAAAATGAAATGTGCTACACTTTTTGTGGACGGAAGAAAATGATCTTAATGCTACAATTTTCGTGGACCGAGGAAGTATGATTTTTATAATGACAAATGTAGATCATTCAAAAATTAACGGTTTAGATTGGTTTTTAATTCTTACACTATAATTGGTTCTCATATAATCCATTTCCTATATATGTATATGTATATATACGTTGGAATAATGCAATTGAGATCCTACCAAAGAGAAAGATATAGAAGCAATATTGGTCATAGTCCAGTCTCCATCTGATTGGATTTCTAATCCACAAAGGAAAACCCCAAACTTCTATGAGACAGAAAGCATATATTTAATTGAAATTGAAATTGAAAAAATATATATAATCCATTATAATCAGAGCCTGCAAATTCCAACAAAGACTCCTCAACAGTCATACATACTACCCACATTGTTTTCTATTGGGTTGGACTCTTGTTCCTTGGACACACACCCACCCTGGGTGTGTGTGTGTTTTTGTGAATCTTGTGAGTGTTGATTCTTGGTTGGGGAGGAATTTTGATGGTTTGCGCAACCTTACAAGAAAGGCCCCAAAAAGTCTGCACACTTTTGCCCTTTTCTTCTTACTCTTACACTTTTTAATTCAATCTCACTTCCTCAACCTCTATCATAATGTACTTGGTTGTTGTTCCAAATTGGAGTAAAAGTCAAACACATAAATTTTCTGATTTTTGTAAGAAATTTTTGTTGATTCTGTTCTCCCAGTTTTTAATTGTTTTTTCTTGTAGGGTAGACGCATAATTATCTTGTGATATGACGCAAACGCTTGAGATTTAATTTGGTATAAACATTTTCTTCTCTTAAAAAAAAAAGAAAAAATAGAATTCAATCATGAATCATTGATCTTTTTATGATCTATGATTATCAAAAAAAAGAAATATTATTGTAATATATTTTAATAATAGAAGTATTATAGTATATACACAGAAGCATGATTTTTTTTTAGATGAATACAAATTACATTATCAAATCACAAATTTATGTGATATTACAAACAATTTTATATAAACCATAATACTATCACAATATATATATATATATATATATATATATATATTTATGTGTGTGTGTGTGTGCGCGGTGTGTGTTTAAAAATTATTGTAACTTGTGTAAGATTATTTGTCTCATGACATTAGGACTGTAAAAATTTCAAAATTGAATTTAATAGTCTAATAATATACTATCAATTTAATTCTCAAAAAAATATACAATCACTTTAAGTCTGATGATATAGTTGACTTAGCTAGGTGATATACCTAATCTTGAGCACCATTTCCAACAATAATAATCCCCATATAAAATGTCACATATATAAATACACACATATGCAACATCTTGTGCATAAATTAAAATTAAAGATCAAATTTCACAATAGTATCTTAGCAGGTAATCAAAAACAAGTGACTACAACTTGGGTGAAATCTAAACAAAATAAAGAAACAAGAGTTACATGGTAAGCACAAAAAGACTTTGGAAAAGAAACAAATACACACCCTCCACACATACATACACTTCTATACATATATATATATATACATATATATCTAGAGAGAGAGAGAGAGAGAGAGAGAGGCTATTCTAACTGCTCTCCTAACTCAATACACAAGACTGCAGAATCAGAAGGAAACTTGTTCATCATAAATTGCAAGAAACTGGTCTCTGTAAATCTATATAAAGCCAAAAATGTACTGTTTGATGGGTCATAATCATCCCTGAAATTGGCATTTTATTTTCACCATTTTATGGTAAACTTAAATAGAAAGAATTCAAACATCATATTCAAGAATTTTACCACATTTAAACTCAAATTTTCTTACATCATATGTGAGTTGTTGAAAAAAAAAAAATTTAAAAAAAACAAATATTCATCTTAGCATAAGCTATGTAACTATGTAGCTATATAACCTCAAAACGAATGATGTTTCATCTTCTATTCTTCAGCTCGAAATTGCGATATAATAATGAAGACAAAAAACTTCAAGAATTCATCAAACTATCCAACTTAGAAAACCACCACCTTCAAACTTATCAAGAAACATCAACAAAAAAAAAAAAAAAAGACATATATATACGCTTCAAGTATCAAGAATATTGATCAAACGACGAGCTCTCAAATGCTGTAACAGATTCGGGTTCTTTATTCCTCACCTGTAAGATCTCCCCAACGAACGTTGTGCTTAGCTGCAAGATAGTGTGCTCCCACGGGTCCCCTGCTTCCATAGGGGTACAGCTCCGGGGCAATTTTCCTATCTTCGAGTTCCTTCAATAATGGTGTGAAAAGAGCCCATGCAGCATCTAGCTCGTCGCTCCTGATGAATAGTCTCCGCTCTCCTTCTATGGCGTCGAGAAGGAGTCGCTCATAAGCATCTGGTATCTCCCTTGTGTACCTTCAAGGATTCATACAAGATCATAAAAATACTAAAATTTAAAAATATCTAGTGTTGAGATGAAATATAAAAACGGTTAATTGCCATTTAAATCACGACGTTTGACCCAAAGTGCAAATTCAATCAACCCGCTTTCAAACCTTTGCAAACAAATACACAACCTTTGAATTTGTTCCAATTAAAACACACCTAAATTTTACGGAGACCGAAAACTACGACCGATTCGCCAAACTTTCAATTTCAAACAAATTCCCGTCATTTGAGGCCTTCAATGTGTTCTACAATTGAAGGGAACGACGTGTTGTTTGACACTAAAGTTCGGGCGAATCGATGGAAATCCCCGGTGGCCAGAAAATTTAGTGTGTGTTGTAATTGCTACTAATTCAAAGGTTGTGTATATCTTGCAACAGTTTGAAAGTCGAGCCGAAATTGCAAATATGGTCAAAGGTCGAGATTTAACCAATTACAAGTTCGATCTTGAACCTTTATACCTAGCTTTGTAAAGAAGGTTGAGGTCGCTACGGTCTAGTCTCATTCCAAGGCCAGGAACCTTGTTGTTGATCTTCAAATATATGGCTTCGTCTGGCTGCACACGAAGCACTAGCTCGTTCGTAGCCATATCCAAATCCGTCCCAAAGGTGTGCTTGTACAGATTACCTGGAACATGCCTGAACTGAACTCTAATCTCAGCTCTGATTCAAGTGAGAAAAACATATTGGTAAAATGTCAGCATATATATCAGAATTCAGAACATAGTAAGAATAAAGAAGATCAAGATTTAGATACCGTCTAGTGTGGAGAGCTTTGCCTGCTTTCATGAGGAACGGGACACCATCCCAACGAGCATTACTGATAAAGAGGGCCGCAGCAGCAAATGTAGGAGTAACACTATGGTTTGGTACAGTAGGATCATCTGTATAGCCTTGATACGATTTACCACCCTTGCTGTGCCCCTTGTACTGGCCAACGACAACGTCTTCAAGCAGCAACGGCCTCATTGATCGAAGAACTTTCACCTAATTCAAAAGCATTCATCTTAAATCAAAATAACACTCAAGGTTTGTAAAAGTAGAAATATTTTAAATGTTTGAACAGAACGGCACTACAGACATTTTTTACACTGTTTTTGTCATATTTCGTCAGTCGTTTGACAAAATCAGCCGTTTCTTTTGCCATTTGAGAGCTTAATTAAAGGGGAAAATAAAATACAAAAAGTAGGACGTCGTGCGTCGGGTCGAAAATTGAGAATTTTTAAAGGGGGTGAGCATGCAGAAATGAGACAAAACTCTCTCAGAATGAAAATTCAATTTTTTTTTTTTTTTGCCATATCTCATTCGTTATTTATCGGATTTGCTTGATTTTAAAGACTCGATAACAATTCTGATACCTTCTCGTTCCGTATATCTTCTGCATCCAAGCTGACAGGAGTCTCCATTGCAAATAACGTTAATATTTGCAGCAAATGGTTTTGCATAATATCTCGGATTATTCCATAATTGTCAAAGTAGCTGGCAACGGAGAACGGGACAGTTCAAAATCAAGAAGCTCAAGAAGAGAATTTCAGTCGAAATATTAGTTTGTGTTAACGAGGCTCACCCTCCTCGTCCCTCAGTCCCAAAATCTTCTGAGAATATGAATTGGACATTGCGGATGTAGTCTCTTGACCAAAGAGGCTCAAAAATAAGATTTGAGAAACGGAGAACTGAAAGGTTCTCGACCAATTCCTTGCCCAAATAATGATCAATTCTGCATCAAACTTAAACCAGTCAACAAAAATGATGAGCTACTCTTCTTGCACAGTAAGGAAACATCAATACATACCGGAATATTTGGTCCTCGTTGAGATACTGTTTTAGACATCTTGTCAGCTCACTAGACGACTCTGCATCCCGACCAAATGGCTTCTCGACAATCACCCTTGTCCATCCAGTTGTTGAAGAAGCTCTGGTGCTAGCACATCGGGCCACATCCACAAATATGTTTGGAGGAATGGATAAATAAAACAACCTATTAGATATTCTACCACCCTGCAAACATTAAATTATCGATATTACGTTAATCTACCATTTCTGAAATCACAGAAACTAAAATTATCATGAAATTAAGCCTAAATGGATTGCTATTCGATACAGCATTATCAATAGAATTAGCGAGAATAACTTTTTTTTAAATAAAATTTGCACTAATATCCTTCTTGTCTTCGAGATTTATGCTAAATAATTTGGTTCACTCAGAGATATAATGCCTAGTCTTGAACTATTTATAGCTGCAGGTTTTGACAAAAAGACGAACACAGCCTCAAACACACATCTTCATAAGAAGCTCAAATAAAGTGATCAGAATAATTGGGGTAACACAAAATCAATCTTGTTAATAAACTAATCCGTTCTGCCAATTTTCAAGTTTTCTAGGGTAGAGATGTTGAGGTTATGCATACACAACATACTCATGCTGCTTATAAGGTATAGCAGCTCTAAGTTATATGCAGTTAGCAATTCAAGAAGATATTGTTCATGCAAGTGCATATACAACTGAATAAGAGAAAAGAAGTTAACACCTCTTTTTCCTTCAGTTTGCAATCCAATTCCGAAAAGTGTTCCTCCGAATTGTATTGACCCGAATGGTAAAAGCATCTCTTTAGAAACCGTGTCATTTTCTCCTCACAGTTTTCTCTGAAATTCAACAATATGAAACAATTAGACTTCAAAGCATTAGACAGTAGCAATTAGTATTTTAATTAAGATAATTAAAACAATAGAAACCTCTGATCAATCCTGCAAGTTAAGGTTCTACTGATTATGTTTCTCAACTCCTCATCATTCATCTTGGACCGAGAATAACCAAAAATAACGAAATCCTGCAGAAATAAAATTTCAAATAGTTCAGCAGCATCATTCGCTAATATGAACTCAAATACTCCTAACCATCAAACTAATACCAAGCAAGGGCACCACCTCCGGTAGCCAATCCTCATAATAAAGAGCAAATAGAGCAGGAAAAATCTTCTTCTTTGCAAGATCGCCCGATGCACCAACAACAGTAATGCTTAGAGTAGAATCCCTTTCTGCTGATTCAGAAAAATTGGCTTCTTCTGCCAAAGGATTGCCAACTGAACCCTCTGCATACACAGCGAAAAGAATTACAAATCAAGACCAAAATAATCAAGAGAAAACACACAATAACAAAGCCAAAAAAAAAAACAGTTGAACTTAACCTCCCAGCATCATACAAAATTCACTACAAGGCATAAAGTTATCAAAAAAACCACTCAAAAAATTCAATGTACCAGAGAACCACATATCACTAAGGTGATCATTTCTTGATTAATTTGTTAAGAATTTTCCTGAGATATTGTTGAATTTGCATGCATGGATAGAAACAACTTGTACATCCATTTAAAATCCATATCAAGAATCCTGGTTCCCTATATTCAAAAAAAAATTCCTCTAATATGTCATCATTAAATCTAAGAAACTATAAACTTCATCTAAATCAAGAATTCCACACGAGCAGTTATGTTAATCAAACAAGATTTTCATAACTGATTCACTAAACAGCCATAAAGTACCAAATTCAACACACACACACATACACACAAACCAAGAAACAGACAGAAGATCACTGCTGCAGACATTGAAATCATACCATCTTGCAAAGAAACAGCATTAAGAGGATACCCATTTGAGGACCTCAGCTCAAAATCGCTTCTCAGCTGAATTCTTGCAAAATTCTTGAGACCCCACTTGGAGAAATCGCCCAAAATTGGCAAAGCCGTCAGCTTTCTTGAACTACACAAACTCTCATTATGGAAACTAGAAAATGTGGCTGAAGATGAATGACAAGAAGGATTGCTCAACAACTTAGCCATATTACTCAAGAAAATTAGGGACTCTTGAAATTGCAATTCGCCTGGGATATTTATTAGATACTTATTATTTCTTCGCCCTGTTTTAGATTCATTGGGTGTGGCTACATTGTTGCAAAGAATTCAAATGCATAATCCTTTATATGAGGTCGAGAATTTCTCCCTTTCTACATTATCCAATCTTGAACAAAACAAAAAGGAAAAAGAAATTAATTTTGGGCCAATTTTATTTTATGTGCTTAAAACTGTGTCTGCATCTTGAAACCATGGAAATCCTTTTTGGGCTACAATAGAGATATTGGCCCAATTAGAGCCATTTTGCTCTCAAAAATCAAAATAAATTATGTATATTTTCATAAATTTCTTATATTCTTATTACATTTTTTTCACTACTAATAGTTTATAAGATCAAACATGATATCATAATAATTAAGTTTATATGTTTGGTTATCAAAAATTTTGAGAGTTTTTTTCCCTCCCATGAAGTACTATTTAATTTATTTCTTCTTTGCATAGTCTTGTCCACATATATTTTTCTTAGATAACAACTTGTGACTTTAAAACCATCAAGAATTTGAATGCGATGTCCCAAATTCAGACAAATTTGGCTATTATGGCATCTTTGATTATTTTATATTGTTAGAATATTTTGTTGCAATTTCCTTGTATTTTTATCAGCATACATCACATTTAACATCTCTATTTTACCTTTGCTATTCTTAGTAATATTGGTCTCTTTGTCCTAATAGCAAAGTCTTTCTTTCCTTTTTCATCTGTCTCAATAGCAAGGTCTCTGTCCAAAAATAGAAACAATTAACTCTTCAAAAGGCTTGAGACATACTACTTTTTATCTTTTTAATCTTGTTTATTAATAACCGCGCCTAAAATAAGGGAGACATTGCTATTGGGACTGAGGGAGTATAATTTTGTTTTGTGCAACTCTTTCTTGGGAATATGTTCTAGTAGATATTCCCTAAGCAGAAAATAAACATTAATCTGGTCCACAGATCTTTATTAAATGAATGATTAGAATTGATTTTCGTGTTTATATCTTACATATACTCCACGTATGTGTTCCCCTATTTCCCTAAAATGGTGTCAATTTCCAATGACATGAATTATCAATCCCTTTCATTAAAATTAAAATTAAAATATCATTCAACTACTTCTCAAATCAATCTTAATCGGTCCCTACTTGTATTAAATTTCGTATAACAAATATTAACTACAAAAAAGAACATTAATTAATCTTTTTGAAGGGGCCCCTAATCCTTGTTTTAATTCATCTCCATCTATGATCTACCTACCTACAGCAACACAAGAGTCGGTCCCAACCCTTGAATTTTATTTCTCCATATTTATTATCGCACTTTTAGTTTAATGTCGTTTACTTCTGCTTTAATTATTGACTACTATTAATCTAGAATTAGAAGGTTCGTGTGTAATGTTTATAGAGCCATAAATTTGATATTGATCGTACTCGTATATAGAGGTGTCAAATAAACAGACCGATCAGAGCAATGAAATAAATCGGGCCATCTTTCTGGAGGTATATGGTCCGCTAAATATCCTGGATGAACTAACACCCTGTCCGACCAAAACATGGATTCAGGCCGAGCAATTTAAAAATATTCAAACCTGTAAAAACATTGTTAAATCCATCAAAAAATTAGGCTGGACCATTTTTGATAGTTCTATGTCTAGAGATATATTGTTTTTGTATTAGACCTAGGTTTGGTCATCAACAACTATATTATATAATTAGCAACGAAATGCTTGTGAAATTTCTTATTGTAAGTCAATAATGAGTGTATGCAAGTCTTGAAAGTACCAATCAAACATAACTTTATTCTTTGAAAAATATATCTTTATTTCTTATTGTATTTTGTTTTATTAATATTATATGATCCGCAATATTATTATATATATGGGTATGACGTGAATCCGTAAATATAAGATAATGTTGAGATCAAAAAATTTAAGATAATGTTGAGAATTGTAAAAACTACTACCACGGTTTAATCAATAACATTAGTGCAAAGACAACAAAGTTAGATCCCTAGTCAAGACCGAAAACAAAATCACTTCGAATAACGGTTGCAGGTTTTCCTTGATCGTCTAAAAAAACCATAAACAAAAATCCCTTGTTGATCACAATATATACACAAGCAAAATAATTTATTTCATGCACCCTGAATTTCCTGCCTCACTTTCTTGATAAAATCTTCACATTTCCTCTTCAATTCTTCTGTATCAATCGCTGCATCATCATCGTCGTCATCATCTTCAACCCATTTTTCGACTTCACAAATCTTCAAATCTTCTTCAACTAATTTTGAAGCAAGATCATCTGAATTTTTTTCTTCAAGAACTTCTACTTTCCCAACAGTAGCCTTTTTCTTGCTCTCTTCAAATCTTGCGGCATTCTCGTCCTCTTTCTCGGCCCGATGATCGTATGTTCTTGCGGTTTTTGGGCCCGAATCGACGGGCGTGATCTTGCTGATCAGCCCGGATGATTGAATGATGAAAACAAGAATCCCATTGCAGAGGAGGAAGATGCAGTTTCTCTCGGTTGTGTAAGTGAATAGTCTGAATTTGAAGTTGAAGATGAACAATTCTGAGACAAGATAATCATAGGACTGAACTAAAAGAGGCAGAGCAAGTGAGGAGTGAGAGAAGATGAGAGAGAAAACAGAGAGTGGGAGTAGGATTTGTGTGATCTTCTTCAGATATTTGAATCTGTCTGAATGATTGTTCATGTTTTTGATTTGTTCATTGTAATGAGCCATGGATTTTGAAAGAAATAGAGAGTGTGTGTAGTGAGAGATGATTTTTGAAAGAAGAGAGAGAGAGTGTGTAGTGAGAGAAGACTTTGGATTGCAATTTTAATTGTGGTGGGTGATGTAATATTCAATGGCTTATATAAGTATTTTTGGCGTAGAAAATGGGTTTAAAAATGACTTAGGAGTTAGGAGGAGACTTTCTGTCCTTTCATTTTTATTTATTTATTTATTTTTTTTGGAAATTCAGAAGAAATTTCTTATAACAAATTTATCCAAAGATCATCTACTGATATTGATAATGAGTTTCTTCTCGTCGGAAAAAGAAGTTTTTTCTTTTTCTTTATACTCTAAAGGGTGACGTTTAATTTCCTTTTAAAGATAAATAATATAAGGAAGATATATATAAATTTATGGACTCTTAAATCGCACTTGTCTATTCATCATGGTCCTGTCATTAATTTCAACGAAGCATGTGTGAGAGATAAATTTGAATTTAGCTCGATTAAAATGAATATAAATTAATTTTGTACAGTTAAATCATAAAAAGTGGGTAATTAATTGCACCTCAAAAGCTTTAAAAGGAATAAAAAAATCAATGATTATATATTAGAAATTTAGAGGTGCAAATTGTTCAATAAGTCCCTATATTTTCTTGTAGGAATTTCATCCTCATGAGTTTATATTGTTCAATAAGTCTCTATACATTATAAAATTGGTAACTTTTTTTAGTGTTTATCTCAATATTTTTCTTTTTACTACAGATTTTTTTTTTTTTTAAAATCTAAAGTGTAAATAATATTTATGAGTCTAGTAGATAGTCAAAACTTCAACCGACCCTTTAAATGGCTAGGACCGGCGTTTTAGACTTTCGATTTTTCTATTTAGTAGGTTGGAATAGTTCCCCAACACTGTTGATTTTGACATTTTCTAATTTGGATGTTTGTTAAAAGATATTTATGTAAAAACAATTTATGATAAGATTGAAAACGAAGTGATTCCTTAATACAAATTTTGACACCGTTCTTCGAATATTAACTTAACTTAAAGTTGCTTATGAAAAAGTAGGAAATGTGAAATTCAAACTCGATATGTATTCTACTCCATTATATAATGACGTTCTATCTAAGATTTTTAGACTACTTGTATTATCTATAGTCGATAAATCAAGCCGAAATCAGGCTACTATGGAATTCCATTCTTCGAAGATTGATTGAATTTTTATAGCTACTTGTGAACTTTATCATAATTCAAAAATTGAGGTATATACAAACAATATGACGAATTCAAAGTTAATTTATCTGTTGAACTAATTACTTTGTTTTATCCGATGACAACTTTGATAAAAAGTAATCACAAAAACTTGTGCACATGCTCATATTCGATTGCATATTTGCAAGTTTACTACTCCCTCCTATTTGTTTTTTAAGTCGTTTTAAGTTTTGTAGTTAATTACCTTTTGTTTGTCGTTTTGAATTTTTTTCCGAAGTCACCCTTATTTAATTTCTATTTCATTAATTACTCAGAATATAATTATTCTTATTTCCTCTCTTTTTCTCCAAATAAAGTTTGTGTTATTAATAACTAATTATCATTAAATAAGGTTATCTTGGTCAAAATATTTTTTTATTAATAAACGTGTTGGAACTTAGAATGACATATAAAATGAATAGGAGGGAGTAGTAGTTAATATTGGATATGAATACCATTTGATTAACCATGACACGTTAAACAGTGACGTAAGCCTTTGGAATGTAATTATATAAATATGAGCTACTAGGTAGTGTGAATTGACCAAGTCCTACCCAAGGCCTCTTACAACATTCCAATGTTACAAATATATGTTTCATTTAATATTGTCAGATTATTGATGTGAAATGGAAACACAATAATCTTTCCACATAAGAAAATTATAGTTGACGTCGACCATAAAGACCAACAAAAAAAAGAAAGTTTGCTCCAAAATTTAAAAAGGGTACAAGAAAATTTTAGGGTGGTAATAGGGTGAGCTAATGGGATAAGATCGTCCAAATTGGAAATATTAAAATATGGGCAAGTTCTTATCTAGCTTTTTCTAATTTTATATTGTCTCCTACACAATTTAGTTTATGACAATTGGTCAAATTTAAAAGATGACAGTAAGAAATTAACAAGGTAATTTCGGTATAATATCCATGACGTCAACATGATATGATGTCATTTGATACGTTGTCAAATCCTTCAATCTAAACACTGTTGGGATCGAGTCGAACAAGCAGAGGAACTTTTTTTTTTAATAGAAATATAAAATAACATTTATTTCATATTTAAAGATTCATGACTTCACGTTATAATGATGTATAAGATGAAAGATCGAATCTTGCATATCTTTTCGCATTCCGATTGTAGTAGGGTGTAGTAGCAATCTATTGTCCGTCCTTCTCTCGCTGGGAATCAACTGTTTCCTCTCTATCAAGTCCACACTTGAAGAACAAGTCTAGTGTAGAGTAGATCGCTAGTTCTCTCTATACTAATATTATGAGTGCAAAATCAATAGGAAGCAGTGATTAGAAAATCAGAACAATGGAGATTATATTGGAGAAGAAGAACGCCGCTCATAATGAGAGAAGAAACATTTCTGCTCAATTTTTAACGCCGTTCATCAATCCTAATAATTATGATAATTTATATTCTCCATCAGTTACAAAACCCACTACCAATAATGGGCTAATTAATTTCTTTCACTAATAAATATATATATATATATATATTGATTTTACAAGATATAAAATTAATCAAATTAATTTTACATCCAATTAATTTAGAATTAGACTTGGCAATCTAATTATATTCAACTAAATAAATTTAATCGAATATCTAATTTAACTAATTAAATTAGATCAAGCCTCAATTAAATAATTTCAATTATTTAATTGGATCAACTATTGAATCAATTCAATTTGACATGTTCTACAATTTGTGTGTGACCTTCTTAGGTTCACAACTAGTACTAGCAGTAGGCTTATAACAAATTATAATTTAATCAAATGGTATTTGTTCTATCAATTTATCCAATAAATCAATACACTTGAAATTAACTCTTTAATTTCAAGAACCTACTAACCATGGGAACATCTAGCAAGTAGCATGGCTACCTAGCACTATGTGAAATAGCGAGCAAACCTATTTTAGTTACGAGTCGTAATATACGTACGGTCCTTCTATTATCTAATCTCTTAATTAGATATTGAGCATGGATTTAAATCGAAAACTCAAACAATCTAATAAATATATTTTCATTCAAATTCTATAACTAAAAAATGAATCAACATTCATTACGCCTTTGCCAAGGTCTTAGAGTTATGAATAATGAAAATCATATAGGAGATTCTCTCGAAAAAATCGAGTAATGGATTCTTTATTGATCACTCATTAATCTTCATATACGTCCAAATCACATTTAACATAAACCCTTGACGATTGTCATGCAATCAGAGAATATATCAAAAAGCAACAGAACCCATATAAGATTTCCATGGTGTCTCAAGTCTAAGGACTAACCGTATACTATCGTAACTTAGAAATTCTTATTTCGACAAACTCCATATAAGAATTTTCTAGCGGGTCAGTTCAATGTACTTGTTCTCCAACAAGCATCCACGTATGTATACTTGCATCAACTATGCAAACATTGATGAAATACAATGTTCTAATCTTATAAGAATATACCATGCGTGCGAGTCTTTATTCGACAATTCTATGTCCTATCTTGAATAGCCATTTAACTCGGAACAAATTTAAGACCAAAGTTTCATAGACATATTTCATAATCACCATCATATGCGTGATCATGTCTCATAACTTTATAAAGGTCTAAGGACATTATCTAATTCATACAAGTTATTAAATAACTAATATATTAGATAAGAAAATGCATTTCATAAATATAAATTCCAATAGAAATTAAAAATACAATATAATTATAAAAATAAAGAGTAAATCGACCAATCTAATTGGTGCGCCGGGTGTAACTCTTTCAATCTCCCACTCGCCCTAGCACCAATCACCCATGTAATTTAGACCCATCTTTTCAAGATGTCTCTCAAATACTTTTAGTGACAAAGGCTTAGTAAGTGGATCTGCCACATTTTCTGCCGAAGCAACTCGCTCCATAACAACGTCGCCTCTACCAATGATTTCTCGAATCAGGTGGTATCTTCTCAAAATATGTTTGGATTTTTGATGAGATCTTGGCTCTTTAGCTTGCGCAATAGCTCCATTGTTATCACAATATATATGTACTGGATCAACAACTGATGGAACTACACCCAACTCTTGAATAAAGTTCCTCATCCACACAGCTTCTTTTGCAGCATCCGATGCAGCAATGTATTCTGCCTCAGTGGTGGAGTCTGCAACAGTTTCTTGTTTGGAACTCTTCCAATGAACTGCTCCCCCATTTAAAATTAATACATATCCTGACATAGACTTGGAGTCATCTTTATCACACTGAAAACTAGAGTCGGTGAAACCCTCTAGTTTAAGTTCCACATTTCCGTAGATCAAAAATAAATCCTTAGTTCTTCTCAAATATTTAAGGACTGATTTTACGATCTTCCAATGCTCTTCGCCTGGATTACACTGATATCTGCTCGTGACGCTTAGAGCATGTGCGACATCAGGTCGGGTACATAGCATGGCGTACATTATACTTCCTATAGCAGAAGCATAAGGTACACGAGTCATTTTCTCCCTCTCTTCAGGCGTCTTAGGAGACATAGCCTTAGAGAGTGAAATTCCATGACTCATCGGCAAAAATCCACGTTTGGATTCTTCCATGTTAAACCGCTTTAACATCTTTTCTATGTACATGGATTGAGATAATACAATCATCCTCTTTGATCTATCTCTATAGATTTTAACTCCAAGGATGAATGATGCATCTCCCAAATCCTTCATGGAAAATTATTTTGACAACCAAGTTCTTGTTGACTGTAACATGCCTATATCATTCCCAATGAGCATGATGTCGTCAACATAAAGCACTAAAAATACCACCGCACTTCCACTAACCTTCTTATACACACATGATTCATCCGGATTTTTGTGAAAATCAAACGCTTTGATTGTTTCATCAAATCGGATATTCCAACTCCTCGAAGCTTGTTTGAGTCCATAAATGGATCTCTGAAGCTTACAAACCTTTTGCTCACTTCCTTTGGATATAAAGCCTTCAGGCTGCACCATATAAATATCCTCATTAATGTAACCATTAAGGAAGGCGGTCTTTACATCCATTTGCCATATCTCATAATCGTTATATGCAGCTATGGCAAGCAGAATCCGAATGGATTTAAGCATCGCCACCGGCGAAAAAGTTTCCTCATAATCAATTCCTTGCTTTTGAGTATAACCCTTTGCAACCAAGCAAGCTTTATAGGTCGCTACCTTTCCATCTACTCCAAGCTTTCGCTTGAAAATCCACTTGCAGCCAATAGGAACGGAGTAGCATTGATGATATGATCAAAACCCGACCACCCATCTACGAGTCTCCGAAAGCAGCCGTGTCGAGGGCCGATTACTTGATCATGATGAAGCGCATGAATGAACTCGAAGAGAAGTTGAGTATAGTCTGCCAGAAGCCCCCAACTATGGCACCCGAAAAGGAGGAGATGCTAAATAATGCGTTGAGCCGAGTCGAAGCATTAGAGCAAGATCTTCAAGATGCTAAAAAATTTCATAGTATTCGATTCGGTTTCGAATATTTTTTTGATTCGTATTCGATTCGTTATATTATTCAATAATATTCGATTGGATTCAAATATTCGATTTAATTTTTTTTCCAAATTTATTTAATTTGATTCGAATCGAATATTCGATTCGAAATTTCTTATTTTTTGCAATATTAAATTCGATTCCAGTTTAAGAGATTAAGAATGGAGGTATGAATAGAGTATAAGCAAATTAAAGATTAATTATTATAAAAATAACCTAGCTGAAAGAGAGAGAAAGACCAAATCGAGCAGCGACAGCCATGGAGAGAGATGTCTCGTGGCCTACGTCGTGGTTGCCGGCAGCCTGAACTCGTGGTTGTGGAGAGAGATGTCGGTTGCCGGTAGCGAACAAACCAAAGTAAAACAAAATAGAGAGAGACTAATGGCTGTGGAGAGAATGTCTCGTGGTTGGAGGGAGGGGACGGACGGCAATCGGCGAGGACGGCGAGGAGATGGTATCACCGCGGGAATGGAGGAGGTCGAATCGTCGAGATAGAACAGACTACAGAGGAGGCGCAGAGCCGCAGACTTGAAAATTTGGACTAGTGTTAGTATAAATAGTTTATTGGTTTTTTTATTTGAATTATAAATAAACAATTCAAAGTATAAATATAAAATATTATATATATATATATATATATATATATTTGAGTATATATATCTATATAAAATATGTATTTGTATATATATCTATATAAAATATGTATTTGTGAATATTAAAAATATATATATATATATATATAATCGAATATTTTCGAATATCGAATCGAATATCATGATTTTGAATTCGTATTTAATAACTAATCGAATCGAAAAAAGTATTTGATTACTAATTCGAATCGTAAATTTCGAATTCGAATATCAAAAATTCGAATCGAATACCAAACCGAACCAAAATTATTCGATTCGTATACAACCCTACTTGCAACCCGAAGGCATTTTTTTTTGGGGTGTCGGTAACGAGCCATAGGGATGATTTGGAAGGGACCTAAAAACGAGATCTAGCCTGACTAAAAATTGGAGCTCACATCGAAGGTAGCATCAAATTTTCCGAAGACTACCTCCAATCAGAATTCAGAAGTGACAAAATTGACCCGACATGACTAGCCCAATTTTGGGCTGGACCGGGGCATAAGAATTGTGGCCCAATGAATTTTAGGTCAGGCCAGCCATCCCGTCCGAAATGGCTTATAGCCCAGTGGACTCAGGCCGTTCCCTGTCTGCTCTAACTCTAATAGCAAGATTTCAAGAAAAAGTGCAATGCTGAAATCAATACGAAAGACAAGTTTTCATCACAACTTACACCACAAAACGAGCTAGATATACAAGTTTTAGAAAGTTCTAAGTTTATATTTAAACGTAAATTATTCATGCATGATGCATCACATTGTGTATAAGAAATATTTATAAAGAGTTATATAATTAGGAAAGGGCTTCAAATACTGGACCTCAGAGCCATCTACCACACCACCAACTTTCCTTCCATTTGACCTTCCATCACCAGATTATTCCACACTTCATCAAAGTCTGCAATGTTGATTATGATCGCGTTATCAAACAGAAGACAAAACAGTAATACATGGTTTCATGTAGAAAGAATCAGTAAAAGGAAGCGCGAAAGCTGCAAACCTAAATGAAAACGAACTCTGCAACTGAAGTCCACAAACTGTCTCTCCTAAGTTCCACTACCTGTGGAGGATTTTCACACACACATATCATGGATATCAGCTAGTCTAACTCATCAGCAGAAGAGATTTCGCATTTGAAAACCTTATATTGTGTGAAAACTGGAATTTAATTACTAGAGGCATGCACAATTGATAAAAGAAGATGCTTACATTTGAGGAGGCTTTCAACGAATGGAAATGCAACGGGGCAATAATCCTCAAATTCTTCGTCCAGGTCAAGTGTTGTAAAAGATCCTTCCACAAAATCGAAGATGAGGTAACAGATGGATTCATCTTCGTGTCTTATGATAAAGAATATTTCAGTATCCCGAGCAGCAACTGAGTTGAAGCTGTGGACGTTGATAAGATCTATGACGGACTTAGATCTCAAATACCACCGGGAGTTTTCCAATTTATATACCTCGAGATGAGGTAGAGGATCTTCATTTTGGTTCAGGGCATAAAGTTCTAGATTATTCAAGTGAACCACTGACAAGCAACCCTCTATTTCAACCAAGAAACTCCACTCGTGCAGTCGGGTGGGCAGGCTGATTTCAGTGAAGTTGTCGTTCATGTCAACTGAAAGAATACGAACTGGAGTCCCGGGTTTCTCTCGTGACCATACAAACCAATAAACTGTTCCAGCTATACTAGCATAATAAGGGCAGAATGGGTGAATGGGACTACGTTGGGGCCGTTGAACATCCTCAGAGATTCTTCTCCATGCTGTAGAGTCAGAGGCGTATACCTCACACTTATACTTAACAGCTTCCCCTTTAGATGAATCTGAGAAGAACCGAAATGATTTAAATTCATTACTTTTGGGGTCGAAAGCAATCCCAACGGATGGCATTTCCACTGATGCACTTCCTCTAGGAAGTACTATGGAATCATGAGTAATCGGATTGAAAATGTTGATATCAACCTCATTCAGACCATCAGAATCTTCATTCACACTGCATACCAGACCATTCAAGAAACACGTGATCTCAGGCGAGCAAACTTCTTCAAAACCAAAAAGAGGGACATCTTCGACAATTCTCCCATTTTCCTCCACCAGACAAAGATGATTGATAGTATCATAGTCCTCAGGATAAGGACATATGATATATTTTGGTTTTTTCTTTGACCAGCTTAGCTGCAAGAGAGGAAAACGCGGTTCAGATATCAATCTCAACCAATGTTTGGCAACACATTTGCATGCCACGACTCTTTTTACGGGAAGTCTGGACAGAATGTTTATAATAACTTCTTCAATGTATCCAATCGGTGGGACATAGTCAGACTCCAGAAAGACACATTCGTTTCCAATCTCAGACATGATAACAGTAGTCTTTAGCTTCTTGTCATAAGAGTGTTGAGCTACAATCCTCTCGGTGAAATGATATCCAATCTGCTTGCAACTGATTTTCCTGCACCAGATTTTATTATGATAACATACAAAATGGAAAGCCACCCTTCAATCACTTTTTTCTCACTTTCATGTGGATCCATTATTTATAAATTTCAGGAAACAAAATTCAGATATGGTAAAACTTATGCACTATACCAAATTTTCAAATATAACCAAAATGATCCTAAAGGAAAAATTTGAGCAACTTTTAACCTATCAAAGTCAGGTCCGATGAGCAATAGAGAGAATAAATTTTAACTAAAGACTAGTAACATATGGACCATCATCTTGATCTACGCACAATGGCTGAGGAAACAATGAGAGAACGTTATTTTGAATATGAAAATCTGCTCCGGTGACAAAGTTGGGTAAAGTTCATTTTGATGTGCACCATTTGTGGAAAGTACTATTTACCATGCAGCCGATCCAGCTGCAAGACACAGGTTCACTTAAAAAACTTCAATAAAGCAAGGGGAGATATTTATCCAACTACCACAAGGAAGTATGTCACTTTAGTCATGATCATAGAAAGAATATAGTTGGGCAATCATGCTACCTAAAATTGAAGGGGCCGTCAATAACACATGAGCCAGGTTCTGTGGTTTATTATGTCAAAAACAAACAAAAGCAATGAATAAATTTTTTTAAAAAAAATGATTTAACTATAACTTAAATGTTGCGGAGAACCCTAAGCTCTGATGACTAAGAAGTTTGACTCATAAAAATTTCATGCTCAACTGTAGGAGAATTACATCCAAGCAAAAGACAAAATAAGAAAAACACCTTTTTTGTAAAAATGCAATACTACACAAAATTAGAAATTTCAGCAAATATATAATAATAGATGGAACTCACTTTGCATCAAAGTTGTAGGAATGAAAGAAATGTAACTCACTTCAAAATCAGAAAAGAAATGAATAAAAAATATATATAAAGTAATCTAACTATAACTTAAATGTTGCGGAGAAATCGATGTTCTGATGACTAAGAAAGTTTAATTCATATAAATTCTATGCTCAACTGTAGGAGAATTACATCGAAGCAAAGAAAATTAAGAAAGTAAGAAAATCAAGAAAATCACCATTTTTTAAGAGACTGGTTAAAAGATGCGACACTTCTTCAAGGAAGACACAAACTTAGAAATTTTAGCAAGGATATAATAATTAATGGAACTCACTTTACATCATTATTCTAGGATTTCACATAACGAAACATTAAACTGTGAACTATAACAAAAGTAAACGAGACAACTACAATTTTATTGGCACAAAGACTACAGAGTAACCACAAAAAGTATTTGGCAGAGTGAAAGATAATTCAAGACCCATCAATTAAATAAAGGATAAAAAAGAATAATAAACCATAATTATAAAAAAGGCGTACAATCATGAAATTTTATGGCTTAGTTAATATTGGGCCTACAAAATTTAGGAAATCATTTATACTCACAATGGTAAGATAGACCATATAGAATAACGATTTTACTGTTAATTTAAAACCAAAACCAATACCTTGTTTTCGTTCTTCCTTAACAGATTAAGAAAGAAATTAAAATGTGCGTCAGGTATTGATGGAAAACCAAATATGCATATATCTTGGATCAGAAGAAGGAAAATAAAATGGCAAATGAAAAAAGTCCCGACTAAGTTTTATCTAGTCGGTGATCAATTTGGTAAGTAGTTACGCGGCTAACGTGGGCTACGTGGTACTAGAAAATCACAGGCAAACAAGTGGCAATGGGCATTATTATTTGTTTGACACGATTTCCCCTGCTTGCAAAATTATTTATGTTCGGCTCAATTTTGCTTAAGCCATTTTTAATCATTTAATAGGGTCGTTGGCATCTGTCACTTTTTCCATTTGGCTTTTATTTGAAGGAAAAGGTGAGCACGTTGGGATTTTGCATTAAACGATAATAAGAGAAAAACAGGTGTTGGTTCAGCCATCACAGTGAAGCTTTCTTCCATAGATGGTACATGGCTGGAACATATCTTTAGTATTTATAAGCCATAGGCACTCACTTAAGCAATCCTCCACAAATCTGATCAGGAATAGATGAGTGCAGATAAGCTATACTAGCTAGACAACAGGTGTAACATGCATGAGAAGTTGACTTTTAACACACATAGACAAGCCAATTGAAAGAATCAACACGACACCAAACTCAGAAGTTACTAAGTGATTTGTCATGAAACTATGAGAAGTAGCATACTAAATTGTCGACATCATAAAGATTAAAGAAAGAAAGTTATGTTAATCCTTCGAAGTAACAGAAAGATAAGCGATACCAGAATGGGAAGTCTCGTGGATCTATGTTTATAATTATGACCACATACCATATCTTAGTTCCCATTAACTTAGTCTTCCATGCTAAAAGAGAAACAAATTTACAAATATTACCCTATTCTAAATAAATTTCTTCCTCAAGACACAAGAAGTAAAGATAATTAAGAACTACACACTGGAAAAGGAGAAAGAGTCCCCTCCCTAATTTATTAGCTTGCGTGTAAAAATATTAGAAACTCCAGATAAGAGTTCTTACCATGATTCCACCTTCTTGAATAACCCAATGCTCTCAGTGAGGTCTCCATGTAGTTAGAAGAGTGTCATTGACTCATCAATAAGTGAAACTCTTTAAACTGAGATCTCAAATCTGTCCAATTCTATAAAGATGCAGCACGAATTCATAATACAGCATTGCAAGCCACATATAGGATTGCTTTCAAGAAATCAAACAAATCAATGGAGTTTCCTCCTCATTCCCTGTAAAAATGCATCTCTTAGAAATCTAATTACTACTACCTCCGTCCCATTATTCTTGTCTCATTTCTTTTGGGCAAGGGTATTAAGGAGAAGGGTGTTTAAAGGGTAAAAAGATAGAAAGTGGTGGAGCCCATAACTTTTTGTGAGAGAAGCATATTTCCTTTTATGGAAACAGGACAAGAATAACGGGACAACCCAAAAAGGAATACAAGACAAGAATAATGGGACGGAGGGAGTATTATTTACTTGGATACTGTAAATATGAAAGGTATAAATCCTCAATTAAATAAGAAACCAAGATCCTCTTTACATATCTGAAACAATTTGAAACCATTTCATATGAGTGTAAGTGCTTTTGGTGATTAGCCGATTATTGATTTTCCCCTTCCGTACTATCTTGGTTGAAAAGAAATACATTTTTTAAGCTCTAAGGATAAATTGTTGCACTTCTTCATTAAGAACAGACATACCACTAGATTTAATGCTATAAGCAAGAGTAGAAACTCCTAATAATTTATTCAAGTATTTCTTAGTATAGAATGCCATGTCTTAACAAGATAAGATTTTGAACACTTGTTTTTCAAACTCATCAAATGAAGGCTGGCAAACAATATACTGAATAGGACTTGGAGTGGGGGCATCCATCAATAAATAACATTTCTGATATGCTGCCCACACACCATATTCCAAACCAAAAAATATCTGTAATTCTGTATCATATTTATATTAGCACAAGCATCTTCAGTTTTAGGAATTAAATCTTTTATACATGAAATGGCTACAACAGAAATCCAAAGATATGGAACACATAAAGCACCTCTATTATCTTAATTGGACTCTGGAGGAAGCAGAATAAAACGTCAGCACTATTAGTGGTTCTTCACCAGAAGACATGTCAAGGCATGTGATGTTACACAAAACATGAATAATACTCCATACTTTAATATAGCTATGATGATCCTCAAACAATAAAATCTAGACATAGCATCAATGCATCTATAAGATTACTTTGCTTCCTTCATCAGGTATTCCACATTCCAAGTTGAGTAAATTTTTCCAGAATTAGTAGTGGAAGGAAAAGAAAAGACAAAAAGAATCTGCACATTCTATCTGACTTTCCAGTGCCAGATTCTGTTCCATATGCTCCTCATACTAATTATGTTCATCAATCATTACATTTTAACATAAGCTCTAGACCATGATCTAAGACTTAATAGCGTTGTTAGGTGATTTACTTTGATCACTAACAGGTATATTCCGGACATGCTCTAGAAGATGTGTGAGTTCTCCATGAACTAAATTAAACCGTTCCTTGGATAAGAATGATTCTGAAAATAAAGTTGCGGTAAGTGAATGAAAAGCTTGAGAGTACTCATCATTGCTGTTTGTAATGATTTGACCATCCAAAGGAATTAAGGAACTCTCCATACGCCATCTGTGCAGAAAATACTTTACTGGGATTTCAAAGTAGTTCTTTACAACTAGCACCCGGAGGGAATGTCTGCATAATATGCCAGAATGTTCAAATTCTTTACAAGAACAATGGACCTGCTCATCATCAGGAATCCAAATTACAAGACACTCTCTTTCCATTTTCTTATAGTGTCTCACAAGATATGAGCCATTAGCCATCTCTGTTATTGCATAATGCATGGAGAGCACAATCTCATGCTGCAAGGCACTAAAAGCAAAAGGTGTAAGAACAGTCCGTGCATGTTCCTCTAGAGGGAGACATGTTTGTGTTGGCAAATACAACAGTTCTTCTCTTCTCTGACTACCAAATTTAGCAGCAATTGCAACCTGCCATAGTTCAACAAATAAATTTAATAAGATAAACACGAGAATGAAAAGTTTTTTTCTGAGAGAGTGAAGAAGAAACCTGATTGAAAAAGCACTCTAATGAATGCACGCTTAGAATATTCCTCAAGAATGCCTCTATTGATTTGGAATATTCAGGAGCCACAGAACGGGCCAAGAAGAAATTACGAACATAACAAAATGGCCAAGATGTTCGATAAGAGAAAAGAAGAGAAATGTGTGTATCTGAACCAATTCCAAACCGAGAAACCAGATTGTTCCACTGCTGCTCAAAATCTTCCACATTTTCTAGATGGCATAACATATCAAATTCAGATTTGAAGTCTGAATATTGCACACCAAGTTGGAGAGAGAACCAACTGGGCACCTTGGAGATGACTTGCCAAATAGAGATGATCTGTTTAGTGTTGGGCATTTCAACTGCAAGAGCATCTCTCAGACCCGGGTCCATATCAGTAATGACAATCTCTGGCTGCCTTTCTCTCATAAATTTAACAAAAACCTTGCAGAAGAGCAACAAAATGTCAAAACCTAGGTCTAAGTCAATTCTAAATGTATATGCATCATGGTCCAAAAGGATAGTGATGCACACCTGTAAGGCCCACGAAAAAGACTTAGGTGTCTCATCTTGGAGTAGAGTGCACCCAAATAAAATTGGGCGGCCATGGTTGTCAATGCCAAACCACATCGCAAGGATCATACTGTAGATTATGGACCGGTATGAGGTGTTGATGGAAACAACATCACTATAGAGTGAAAATGCCCGGATGGAGTCGCCATAAGTCCAAGCTATATTTTCAATTTTTCCATTTCCATCTGTTGTGAAATTATAGACAAATCCGTCATCCCCTTCTGCTGCTGCCTTGCATGCCTCAAGAAGTTCCAATAGATCGTTGTCACGCTTCATGGATAAAATAGTATCATTTTCTTGAACAGTTTTCTTACATGATCTTACAAAATTTCTAACATCTTTTTCTATAAAGGGTAGCTGCCCTGGTGTCACCCCCTTTTCCAATTCAATCACCTTCAAAATCCGGTTAACAGGGAATCCAGCTTTTGAAAGAAGAAGTATACGTTCCTGATCAGCTTCCTCAATTTTCCTGTAGGCAGGAAGTAGGCGGACTTGATCATCTTCCAATAATTCATGATTGTGAACATTACTGAACTGAGAAATATACCACTGAGGTACACCATCAACGATCTCTTTAGTCAAATATAGCTTTGCATCACATCCACACCGCACTGATTTCCTCTCTCTGGAGTGTTCCACATTGGCTTTCTTCCGTGGCTGATTAAACCCAGAGCAGTAACAAACAAAATCTCTCCTATAAATACCTAGATTTTGGCTTTCAGTTGAACGTGCTTTCCTTATAGAAAATCCATTCTTCCGTGCAAAGTTGCTATAGTATTCGAATGCTTCATCATCACTTTTAAATATCTGGCCTACATATGGATTAAAAACAACTATTGGTGATGATGAAATTGGCAAATCACTCTTTTCCGATTGAGATGGTACCATGCTTGTATCATCCCCCTCGTATTTAATGTAACACTTCCAATCTCCACACGGGCACTGCTGCCGCCTAATCCAAATGTTATGCAGCAGCTTCAATGCCATTGAATCTTCCCAACTGCAAGCTTCCAAGCGTACATCACTCCTTTTCAAGTTCAATCAACACTAGTAACAAAGAACTATACACACCTTCAAAAGGTGTACTGTAAATATAGCTACATAAAAAATAAATTAATGAATCATCACCATCAAAAGCCATCAATACAACTAACATACTGAGAAGAAAAAAACTGAGCCCGGAATAAACGAAATACAACATGATATTGCTTCCATCAAATGTAAATGATCGAGAAAATTATAACTCAATCAATTCCGAGAAGTGCTTTCGAAACAATGCTCATCACGCAACTAAACCACTCTTAATTTCCAATAAATAGGTGAAATTTAGATGAAAATTCAGCAAATACCGAAAAAAATCCTGAGCTAACAATGGCAAGAACGACTCAAACAAATACAAAATGTCACCTGAAATAGCTGAATCTTCGATAAAACCTCCAACAATCCTTCACATTATCCTCGCCTTCATTTTCCACCCCTAATCAATCAGCTCCAGTTTCTCTGCAGAAGTTTCTCTCTCTAGAGATTCTCTATCTAACCGTCAGTCAACGCAGTTCGGGACCACCAAGGAAAGAATCGCGTATTGGACGGGCCATGAGTTCTTTTTATGGGCCCACTATCGGGCTGTTAACGGGTCAGAAGTCAAGTTTGAGTACTTAATAATCAGATTATTATTATTATTATTATTATTTTCATTGATATTATAATTATAATGAGATTAATTTAGACGATTAAATTTGCACTTACCATTAACTCCATATGTTGTAGGTTAAACTAGTATTGTAACCCGCGTTGCGTGGGAAGCACTTTAGGATTTTTTTTATGCAAAAACACTAATTTATGATTTAAATAGTAGAATTTAAATGGTCATTTACCCAGAAAGTTATATATACAATGCCTTTCCATTGCTCTAAAAAAAAAGTCATATCCCAGTGATACAAAATACATATCCTTACCAGAATTTAATTGATATATAAATTGTGTCCATTGTATATGTATGTCTCGGAATGAAAATTTGTGATGTTTATTTTTTAACAATTAACCAATTCGTCTTGTGTTTTTGAATGATTCATTCAAGAAATGTTGAAAATTAGAATACATATCATATAAATTAACATAAAAAAATGTTTACTTATCACATTTAAAATTGGAGACATCTTTCATTAGAAAGTAATGAATCAATATAAATTATATGACATATATACAAAAATCTTTATTTCGATCTTTTATGCTTCTTCTTTTGTGTGTGTGTGTCTAGGCTTGATTCTATGCTAATATTATATTGCATTCCTTTTTTGTCTTTGGACTCCTCTATCAAAGCTGTTGTGTTGTGTGCGCACAAGGATTCTGCAATGGGGACATCTAAGAGAACTTCTCCAACAACAATTATGCATACAAATTTGAATATGAAGTTTAGTATTCATACATATATTATTCTCAATTTAAATCATTCTTCAATAATGTCTACATACAAAGCATTAATATTGTACAGATACACAATCACTACAATATACAGACTGAAATAAAGTCGAAAAACAAAAATAGAAAATTTTCCCACAATGGTCAAAAAATAGACGACAAACGATACATACGCCTCAATCCCGCTGCCATTGAAAAAAAACATGAGCGCCGATGATTCTCCAAACATTCATTGATCTCAACCTTTGTCGTGGTATTATCCACCAAGTCTGCTGCCAGCGACCGCAATCTCCATGGCGCCATCGACGATCTGGAGTTCGTTGCCTCTGAATCCCACCTCCCACACCTACAATTAAAATACATAAATAGAAACAACAATACATAATGTGGAAAATAGATATGGAAAATAAAAATTGAATTGAATGTTCAACATAGTTCATAAAGTAACTATGTAATTTTATATGATCAAACTGACTTCATCATTAGTCCGCAGCCGACCGATATGACAATGAAAAATTATCATTGCACTTTATACGTACCTGATGTTGATATTGGAACATTTACTATACTATATCGCCACATTTATTTATCGTTTTTTTTATGTGGATGAAAATTAAATTGTGATATGATTATTTGGGTTTGTGGATGCGAAAAGTTTATACTTGTATATGTATGCCACGCTAGGACCGACTCACGTGTCCTCATCCATCTCTCTATACACTGCCAAAAACTCTTGCAATTTTATCATCTTATTTGCTAAATCAACAAATGATATATACATTTATCTAGTTAAATTAAGCTATGTTTTTTATTTCGGAATTAAGCCAACCAACTCAACTATGTTGAAATTGAAAAAAAAAAAACTACGTTGAAATTGAAATTTTTGAGTTTCTTTTTGAATTTCAAAATTGGGCACCGGCCGAATACAATTCTCAAATGGATAAATCTTAAATTGAGGTTGTGTTCATTTTGAGTGAAAATGAGGGATACCACCTTATTTCTTATTTGCTTTTATATAATGAAAAATCCGGTCAGGAGGGATAAAATTTCGGGCAACCCATTTTCCTTCCGTAATTCTTGAACATACCAAGCAAAGGAATCAACCAACATTTATCATTTCATTTCTACTTTAATTCTATTTATACCTCATTCCATTCTATTATACTAATGGGTTAATGGCATGTAAATTCTTTAACTTTCAACAATTTCTGGTTTTGTTCTTCACCTAAAGATTCTGCCTGTAAATTCCTCAACTTTCAATTGTTTCTGATTTTGCATCTGAAGTTGAATTTTCCCCAAATTAATGTTGACATGGCCGCCGAAATAAAATGAGTTGGCCGATTAACAAAATGATGTCGTTTTGAAATTTATTTAATAAGAAATAATAAATTAGATTTATTGCCAAATTTTCTCACTCTTGATATGCCTTCATATGCTATATTTCTTTTAATATGCTGGATTTGTTATGCTTGTATCAGTCAGTTGACATAAGGCTATTATTTTTAGTTTTCATATATGCATTATCTTAATCTTTTATTTGCATCAGTTGATAATGTGCAGGTCGACCATTCAGCCGGGTCAACTGCGGAATATATACCTGAATGCAGCATTGACATAAAACCATATGTTGGACGTAAGTTTACTACATTAGATGAGGGATTGAAATTTTATAAGTTATATGGAGCAGCTTGTGGGTTTGACATACGTCTAAGCGAGCAATTGATGGAACAACTACAATAAGATATGTTTATTGTAACCGTGAGGGGGTTAAGAATGTTGGTAGCATGATGATTTTGGTCCTTCTAACAATAGAAGACGTAGAGTGTCTACGAGGGTCTCTTGTATGGCTCGAGTGATTTTTCAGTTTAGGGGTTCTGATGGATACGTTGTTGATCAGTTTATTGAGGGGCACACTCATCCTTTAATACCGGATAGTTATAAACATTTCATGAAATGCAATCGCAATCATGGTGGCGCACATCAGAATTTCATTTTGAATTGTGCTAGGGCGAATATTGGACCGATGAAATCATTTCGTCTATTTAAGGAATTAGTAGGGAGTTATGATAGAGTTGGTTGTACAATTGTGGAATTCAAACACGCGCATATGTTGTTGGCGTTTATGCACAGATTTTGCTTGATAAACTACATAGTAAGCGTGAGATTTTTCCAGATTTCACATTTGATTATTGTGTTGATGATTCTGAGAAGTTAACTCGGTTATTTTGGGCTGATCCTCATTCAATAAAGAACTATCATATTTTTGGTGATGTTGTCTCCTTTGATGCTACCTACTCATCAAATAGGTTGGATTTCTATGATTTTTCTAAATTATTTTAAATAATGTGATTCAATAATGTTTATGATTTTATTTATTAAATTTTTCTAGGTACAATATGATATTTGCACCTTTTACTGGCAAGGATAATCATGGTAGGTGTGTCACTTTTTTTTTTTTTTTGGTTTGCTATCCAAGGAAGATGTCGAATCATATTCTTGAATTCTCCAAAAATTCTCTGATTGTATGGGAAAAAAACCAAGTATGATTATAATCGATCAAGATCCTGCTTTGAAGAAAGCTGTTGAGGGTGTGCTGCCTGGTACACGTCACCGTTTTTGTATGTGGCACATTATGCTTAAGGTTGCTGACAAGGTCCCCATTGAGCTCAGAGATGATGAACAATTCACTAAAAAGTTCAAAGACATTGTCTTGTCTGAATTTTTAAAGCCGTCGGAGTTTGAACTTCAATGGTTTGCTGTTCTTGAGGAGTATGGTTTGATAGAAGATAAGTGGTTTGATCAAATGTTTGAGCTACGTCATCATTGGTACCTGCGTATTTCAAGGATTTTCCACTTGGCGGATTGTTCCGGACAACGTCAATGTCAGAGAGTGAAAACAGTTTCTTCCGTAGGTACAACAACAAAAATGCTAATCTTATTGAGTTCTGTATGCATTTTGAAAGTGCGATTGATGCACAGAGGAATGCTCATGATCAACTTAGCAGTGTAGATCAATCGTCATATCCCCAGTTGCGTACAGAAGTGTTGTTTGAGAGGCATGCTGCTTCCGTTTATGTTGTCAATATATTTCATAAGGTACAAGAGGAGATTAAAGCAGCTAGTTTTGTTTGTTGCATACTGAACATTACTTCTGATTCAGTATCTACTGTGTACGAGGTTGATGATGTCGTCAATGGAAAATTTAAGGTCGTACATAACAGATCAGAGGAGTCAACTGTTTGTGACTGCAAACACTTAATCAAACATGGTCTTTTATGTCGCCACAATATTTTCCTCATTTTTAAGAATATGAGGATTAAAACTATTCCAGAAAAGTACATTGTCGCACGTTGGACCAAATATGCGTGTTTAGGGAACAAGAATGAGGTTAACTCTGCCCATGAAGGTGACAAAACATTGGTCATGAGCCAGCTGTACTCAGAAGTTTACAAGTGTCTTGGTTATGTAGAAGGTAGTGCAGATCATAGGAGTGAACTCTTGCATAGAAGTTTGCTTTTTTGACTTTTGAGTAAAACCGGGTTTCCACTTGTCACCAATCTCTCCCTTGAACGTCTCCATATGTCTCATAACATAAATGGCACAGTCGACTAAGTTATTCTTGTCAACCCATGGAACACATACAATATTCAAACATGCCTTCTCTACTTTCTTCGCATGATCATATAGTCTTCTCGTCTTAAGGAAATTAACAACCATTTCTTATGCACAGTTTCATGCACAACTTTAAAAAAAATAAAAATAAAAATAAGAAGAAGCATACTACACATAACCACGAAGCCATCACAAACAACAATATTTGAACTTACCAACAACTTTGGTATGTTGTCATACTTTTTTCTCTCTACATTGTTTGACAGAGCCATTATCGTTGTCGATCACAAAGATTTTGGGCTTTCTGAAGTCGATGCATACCAAATAAAAATGTTAATCCTTGTATATCGGAAAGAAAATCTGCATAAACAATATATGAAATCACAACATATTTTTTTACAACAATGTATACTTGAAAAAAATATTTACTTTCTAGATCAATCTTCTTTAGTTCCATGTCATCGCTGTTGTCAACCTCAAAACCCAATTTTTCATTAAATGTTGACATACATCTTGATTTCGGCCACTCAGGGGGAGGATCGACAATTGAATTCATCTATAAACAAGTAAAGCAAATTAACATAACGACATGTTTAAAAATTAAATGTATAAAAAACAATCGATAATATTACAACACTTACACATGGATTAGCACTGACAAAAAATCGGGAAGGCGAAGCCTTTGATCGAAGTTTCTCTTTGTGGTTCAGAATAACGGTCCAGATATTAATGACTTCTATACTAATATATAGAGTATGTCGCATCGTCATCAACTCCTGTCTATGTAGAATTGCATCTCCATATTTGAATAATATGTCTCTCCTATGCATAATAAAATAAATATATTAAATAATAATAATAATAATAGGATAAATTAATACCTGAAATATATTCACATCAGCTTTCTCATTCAGCATCGTGTAGAAAGCCAACTCTTTTTTCCTTCTTCGTTAGTCTACAAGATGCGTTGATGGGTCGTACAATATATGGTGAACAAACACTGTCGGTTTTCTTCAACTTTCTCTTGGTCCGTAACTTCTTAGGTGTTTGTGTCGTTTTTAATTTAATGAGACAACAAATTTACTGCATGAAAATTATTTTAATAATACATGAATAGTACATTATTGAAAATAACATACCTTTGGTGTTTCCCTATGCGAACTCAACTCTTTCATAGCTTCTGTTGGTTCAACTTCAACTCCATCACCCTAAAATATTGTTGTAATAACTTCAATCACAAAAAAAACTTTCACTAAAGGCATTATCCACCCAATGTCAAAGCATGAGTTATTAATAGTATATGTATCTACAAAATTTCAAAAATTAGAAAATGCATAAATGAATTCAAACAAATGCATTATATAATATGTAAAAATGCATTACTAAGATTACATATGAATGATATCACAATAAACATACCTGTGGTTTTTCGTTGCGAAAACTAAATGCTTTAACAATTTTTTCTGTTTGTTCAACTCTTTCACCCTAAAATATTTATGTAATAACTTAAATTAAAAAATTTAAACACAGAAAATACATACGTAATCCACCCGGTACAAAAACATGAGATATTAATAGTACATGTATCTTAAAAAAAAGTAAATGCAAAATTTAATTCGGTGAAATGCATTAATTAGTAAAAATGCATTACAAACAAAACTTATGTACCATTTTCCGATAAACAAACATGTGTTTTTGTGTTGCGCAAAACTATACTCCTTGTCAACTTCTTCTATTCGTTCAACTCCATCAACCTAAGATGGTTTTATAACTATTATTTTATTAACAAAATTGATCACTTTTTAAAAAGTAAATGCATAATCGAGCTGATGTCAAAGGATGGCAATGCATAAATGAATTCATGCAACTGCATTAAAAAATGTGAATAAATCCATAGTCAAAACGATTTCAAATCTACCTTATCATTGTTTCCAATATTCCCTTCATCTTCATTGTTGATATTAACATTCATTGCCTCAGAACTATAATTTTCATGGCCATCACAATCAACATTATTGATATGACACTCCACTCCTTTATTTAATATCTGTGTAATCCCGAGGATGAAACTAGGGATATCATCCATCAACGCACCTTAGCATCCTCTATTTCTCTATCCCAAAACTCATCCTCTTCCTGTGTGTGGCTGCATTGTCAGTTGTACATGGAGTTGCCCTTTCAAATTGCATCCAATTAGCTTCTGAGTTGTCTCAATAGCTTTGTGTAATTTAATATCTCCAGCCATCTCATGTGCTACCTCATCAATCATTTTCAAAAGAACAACCATATTATCTGCAAGTTGTCTAGCATTTGATAATAGCTCTCCTGCATATATCTCAGCCCCAGTTTTATGAGTTTTTAGGCCATTAACTTGCGCATCTTTATCTGTTGTGACATCTTCATATTGATCATTCTCAAAACAGGATATATCTATTGGATCAATTGGGCAGCCACCTCCGAACCCTCCTGCATTGATCTCTTCAGTTTAGCGCAACTTCAGGGTTTTGTAATCCCAATTGACACACTTGGGGAAATACCTATCACCCGCATTACTCACTCGATCCACATAGAACACCTAATTAACAACATAGAGATGCATAAGTATTTGGTATAAATCTGTAAAGTTTATATATATGTATATGTATATGTAACATTTCCAGAGAAGGTCACCCATAACAAATAAAACTGTAATTAATATGAAACACATTAAGCATTTTCCATATTAAAAATTACGCATAAAAATTAAAATAGCAAAACTATTAAATTACCGTCAAGAACATCGGGGAACCAATGAAGGCCTTGCCCTCATCACTCTTCCACTTACGCCTGTTCTCAAGAAGACGTGTCAATAAAATCTGACACCAATTCAATTCTTTCAAATTATGCACATCTTCTAAACAATTCATAATGGTAGGACTAATGTAGCCGTCTGCAGTATTCTCAAAGAGTGAGTACATGAGTAGAACCATCAAGTGTTGGATAAACCAGACTCCACCATCTTTTGCATCAAGCATGGCCACAGCTACGTCCTTTGGCGACACTTTTGTTTTTTGTTTTTTGAAAAAATTCTTCCATTCTTCTAACAGTTTACATTTTCCGACTTTTGATTCCCTCTCAATTGTTTTTTTGCCTCTAGGGAAACCAAAAATTCTATGAACATCATCTGGTACAATATGTATTCTGCGCCCGTGTTGAAGTTTTAGTTCAACACTAACTGGATCAAAATTATATACAACCCAATATGCAAGCTTTGAAGGCAACTCTCTTATTCGTAGTTTCAAAATATGACCAAAACCTATCTCTCTAATGGAACATTTTTTAGCATCATTTAAATAGATAAAGGTCTCCAACAGACCGAATGGACTGCTCCTACACTTCAGGTTTGGATATTCAATCACTGGTCTAACAGTACTCACCATCTCCTTTTTAAAATTCACTTTATGCCTCTTTACTCGCTTCACAGTCTCAAAGTCGTCGTCGTCATCAAATGAATGATATTTCTCCACCATTTCATTTGCACCTCTGTATTCAAATTGCCCCCTATCATTTTTAAATTTTGTTCTACCTACAACAAAAAATTTAGAAATTAATTTGAATAATGCATGATATAAACGACGAAAATGCATATTAATCTCAATTCATATTTCCCCCTGGCATACAAAAATGGCACCAATTTCTACGATAAAAAAATACTTTACTTAAAAGTATTATTGAATTTAATTCTTATTAATTATTCCAAACTGCATATTGAGTAATGCATATTTTCTAATTAACATTTTATAATGCATAATGCATAATATCATTATGCATAATGACAAAACAAAAAATGCATTTTTCTTCTTAAAACGCCCAGGCAATGTAAAAAAAAATTCAAACTTCACCAATCTTTTCAAATATATAGCTCTCGTTTAGCCATTTTGTCGAACACATGGACTACATCTATTAATCTGAATTTAATAAGACTGCATAATCTAAAAAATTTAAAACACTAACACAGACGCTAATATGTATGCCTAACACAAATCAAACATTATTTTTATGCATTTTTGGCGACCACTATTAGTATTTAAGCTTAATTTTTTGGGGACCACCACATTTTTCGATATAAAGTTAAAAAGAAAATACAAACAACTTCATCACACAAAAATGCATAAACGACGAATCAAACAAATACCACATCAAATTAATATAAATTCAAGCTCTCAAGAACAATAATCTAACCTTCAAAATCTTCTCTTGATGCCATAGATGTTGAACCGTAGGTTCGGACATATATATGTATATTGCAGAATAATAATGCATATTGTGTTTAATTTCAGAAGACACGTTTGGGTTTTGAAATTCCAGATTCCCCGCCGTAGGGATGTCAATTGAGCCCGAACCTGACGGGTCGACCCGAATAAACCGAACAAAATAAAGGGTTAGGGTTGATTTTTTACAACTCGAATACATAACCGGGCTATTTGGGCTGGCCCGCTAGGGTTGAAGGGTTATCCGGGCTAGCCCGATCAGGGTTAGGGTTAACCCGAATAACCCTGATGTATTTTTAAAAAAATAAGATAAATAATACATAATACTAATTACTTGTAGTAGTTGTATGTCGCGCCCACTTTTGCTCTACACAGAAATCATAGAAGATGAATGCCATTCAAGTGTTTAGTTTCATTTGTGAGATAACGAATTAATGTTGAATATTATTGTTATTTTTCATGTCGTGTAGTGCTACTAGACTTGTTTTGTTGGATGCTATTTTTTGGATTTAATCAAGTTTCTATTTTTTGGGCCACCCGTATTCTTGTTTTGTTACTTTTTAATTTTTGTGTGTAGTTTTTTTGCGACAAATATTGAATAGTCAAGAAAATATATACATTTTAATTTTTATTTACAAACTTTGTGACCCGACGGTCCAGCCCGAAAACCGAAGGGTTAGGGTTAGGGTTTTTTTCAACCCGAAAAAAAATCAACCCGATTTAACCCGGACCGAATAGCCCGATAACCCGATAGGGTTGACCCGAAACCGAAAGGGTTGGCCCGATTGACATCCCTACCCCGCCGTCAATGAATATGAATAATTAATTGATATATTTGTTAGACTTTAAGTACCCTTATTATTTTATAAAAAAAAAAGGACGACAATTAACAAAATTTTAATTCATTTGTAGTCCGTAATATTTAGTAAGTGCGATTTAATGAATGTATAAAGTATCACTACTTATTGTGTATTTACAAAAAAATATACATAAATAAATGTAATAAAAAAATATAAAAATACCAATACTTTGCATTCATTTTTAGCAATAAACAATTGGAAATAAAACCCTGCCCAAGAAATAAAAACAAAACAAAAGATTTATTTTTTAATTCTAAATATTTTCATTAGATAGCAACAAGGAACAGTGACAAAACCATCACTTATGTTTAACCTAATTACTAGGGGTGAGCATTCGGATATTCGGTTCGGTTATTACATAAAAAATAATCAAACTAAAATTTCGGTTTTTTCAAATCCATATCCGAACCGAATCCGAAATTATTTCGGTGACCGAACCGAAATATCCGAAATAACCAAATTGGTATTTCGGTTAATTCGGTTTTTTCACTTTTTTTTTGAAACAATTTTCCTACATTTTTTATATTCATCCAAACCATCCAAACCACCAACAACAAATAAAGTTTTAAATCTTCACAAACCACCAACAACAAAATGAAAATAATCCAACAAATAGTTCAATTAAAAATCCAAATACCAACAAAAACTAATACAAAGTTCAATAATCAATAACTTCCAACAAATACTAGAGCACGAGCATGTTAATAGCTTTCAATTTAGAGTAGTATTCAATATTTTAGTTTTAAAAAATTAAATATAAATTTAAAAAAATATAAATAGTATATATATAATTCGGATTTCGGATATTTCGGTTTTTTAAACAATATAACCGAACCGAAATCCGAAATCCGAAATATTAAAATTTTGAAATTCGAATTGACCGAAATATCCGAAATAACCGAACCGAAATTAATTTTCGGTTTCGGTTCGGTTCGGTTTTCGGAACAATTTGCTCACCCCTACTAATTACAAAAGGTTCAATATACATCTGGCTCATTTGCTGTATGGTATGGATTAAAGCGTGATATGTTTGAATGAGATGTTTTTTTACCATATAAGATATCAATATTATGTTGGGTAGGATGTATTAAAAATTTAAAATAGGTAGGAGAGTAAAATTATACTCCCTCCTATTCAATATATAAGTCGTTTTAGATTTTTAATTATTTTTATTATAAATGTCGTTCTAGATTTTTTTACCACATTAACCCTTATTTTCTCTCTCTTATCATTAATTACTGTAAAGCTTATTGAATTTGTTGTTTTCCATTCTTCTCGATGTCTATGGCTCGCTTCTTCTCCCTTGTTTCTTATGCTTTAAATTTTCAAAAATTCTCCAAAATTTTGGAGAACAAAGTAGATTGATCGAAATTGGACAGATTAATTTCACACAGATTGGTGAGTTCTCATCTCTAATTTAATTTGTATTTACAAATTTCAACAACCATGGTTGTAGCTCTATTGCAGAACCTTTTTCTATTTTAATCGGTGAAATTTCAATTGTCTTTCATTGTTTTCATGATCCAAAATCACTGTATTTCGATATTTCTTTAGTTGGCAGATTTAGGGATAGATAAAGTTATAGAAAAATAATTGAAGAGGTGAGTTGTTTAGTCAGTTCTGTGTTTGATTAGTATTCATAATTCTTGATTCGTAATGATAAATTTATTAGAATTTATTAGAATTTGATTATTATTCCGTTTTGATTATTAAAATAAATGATCATTAATAAGGTTAATTTAGGTAAAAATATTTTTTATTAAATTACGTGTAGGAGCTTAGGACGTCAAATATATTGAATAGGAGGGAGTAGTAGTTTAGTCTAATTTACTAATAAATTAATATATTGCATATTGTATTGCGTATCCCACCTCCTAAATGGTATACGTAACAACAAAAATGAATATAATACATAATAGACACATATCTTTTGAAGTAATATGTTTTGAAAAAAAATAAAATATTAGAATGTCATGGATATATTATATTCTCGTAGCAAACGAGCCATATATATAAAGGTAGCAGACCAAACAAAAGCTTTTAGTTTCCCAGATAGGATTCAATTTGGGATCTTTATGGACAACATTAATCATTAATCTTGATGTGATCTACGCTTATCATTAAAATAAGCATTTCATAATATAACCTCTATTCACAAAACAAAGGCATAAAACCAAAGCTTGATCAAGCTTAGTAGTATTAAGTATTACGCATCTGGCCAAATCCACAACACAACAGCATAATCAGAACTCCAAAATCGATAGGTCTTAATAATACTGAATTAATAATGTGAATCACAGCACGGCCAAAATTGGCATAAAATCTCCAAAAGTTAAAAGAAAAATCAAGAAATCAACAGAATTATATCATCGCAACCTCCTTGCTTCTCTCTCCGACTCAAGAAGAGTGAGAATGTCGCCCTTAACATTTCTCATGATGACACGAGCCATAGATGTTCTAATCAAGAAATCTCTGAAGCATCAGAAATTAAGAAATCTAATTACATGTGGTTCCCCAAAATTAAAACCTAGTCTGAAGCAAAGTCATCTTCATAAGATGTTCTCACACTGATTATTGTCTGCATTAGAGCCTAATGCAGATCAATCTCTCAACAAATCATAACAAAAAAATGAGTACTAATAATCATTTGACCATCACTTCACCCTCAACAAAATGAATTAATGAAGATAATTCTGAGGGGGAAAAAAAATTTGTTCAATCGACTCCAACGATAACATCATAACAAAAACATTAAAACAACGGAATATCTTTCCCTTAATCTAAACTAGATACGGATTTATAAAAATTAAAACAGAAAATTGAACTAATAATTTTTTTATCATCACTTCATCGTCAACAACAGGATTTAGTTCAGATTAATTATGAGGCCCAAAGCAACAAAATTTATCGGAAACGATAGGAACACAAGAGTCGCAACAAATTAATGCAACATTTTTTCTCAATCTACTATACTGCTACGAATTACTAACAAAAAAATCCATAGCCTTTCGCGAGCATTGCATCAATCCAACAAGAAAACAATCAAGACGCAGAAAGTTAATACACATGAATGAAGAAGGAATACAGCACTAACTGTAGGAAATTGCAGATTTCAGAAGCGGAGACGGAGAGCACGTATGTTTCAGATGAAGAAAAGTGGAGCGAGCGTACGTAATAATAAAACCTGGCGAACCAAATATATAAGGATTTGTGTAAGTGTAAGGTTTAAAGACGAAATTGACCCCGTGTCTTCAACTTTGAACTCAATTAACTTGAGGGATCAACCGTCATTGCGATAATCTATTTGTTTGGGCCTTTAAATATTGCATCAGCCCACGTTTTAAAAACAATGGGCTTGAAAATACACAACAGGAAAACAAATAAAAATAAAAATAAAAAAAGAAAACCCTGAACTTCTCTCCGTCGCCTCTTCCTCTTCTTCTTCTTCTTCTTCACCCCACCCTACTCTGCCATTGTAGTTTCCCCTCAAACTTCGAATTTTTCTTCTTTTTTTGCAGCATAGTCTATTTTTCATTACTCAAAAACCCTTCAATTCCGCAAATTTATCTCTCTCTCTCTCTCTCTCTCTCTCTCTCTTAAGCAGTAGCAATGGTGAAAAACAACAACAAAGACCTCTTGGAGTTGGAAGCCAAGCCAGGCCAAGTCTCTTCCGCCTCAAGTTTAGGTAGTTCAATCCCTCTGTTAACTGCTTTATTTTCACTTCTCTCTCTCTCTTCAGCTTTCTTTTTTTTGTTCTTCTCTCAATGCGCATCCAAGAATTTGTGTATCCCAATTTCGCAGAATCGAAACTCTTTGTTTGCAAGAAAGATGGCCTCTTTTCTTCTTCTGATGCTCCTCTCCAGAAGCCCACCATGTCTTCTCTACCCAAGAGCCAAGGTACTCTCTCTCTCTCTAGCTGTGATGTATGATAAGCCATTTCTATTTAATTGAAAATTATCAGCTACGTATTTATTTTTTATCAAGAAATTGCTTGTTTTAACATTCATAAATCAAGCTCATGTTCTTCAACTTTTGTGAGCATATGTCAATTAATTTTTGTGCTCCTATTATACAGAAATCAAGAATTCAGACAAATTGTATTATGGGAATTGCTAGCTGCTTTAAAAATTGAATCTTAAGTTCTTAAAAACTTAGCATCATATCATTTGTTTTATACCATTGCTTAGTCAAATTATTAGTTTGAGGTTTCAATAACTGAACATGTGTTCTGAGTGTGTGTGTTGTTGTTTTGGATTATTTCAATAACTGATTAACTGAACATGTGTTCTCAATGTGTGTGTGTGTTATTGTGGATTCTTTCAATAACTGATTAACTGAACATGTGTTCTCAATGTGTGTGTGTGTGGTTTATATTGTGGATTCTTTCAATAATTGAACATGTGTTCTCAATGTGTGTGTGTGTGTGTTATTGTGGATTCTTTCAATAACTGAACATGTGTTCTCAACGTGCGCGTGTGTGTGTTATTGTGGATTCTTTCAATAACTGAACATGTGTTCTCAACGTGCGCGTGTGTGTGTTATTGTGGATTCTTTCAATAACTGAACATGAGTTCTCAATGTGTGTTTGTGTGTGTGGTTTTATGGATTCGATGAAATTGGGTTCGATAATAATGAGATTGAGGGGAACCTTTCGCTACTTGCAGTTCTGGGGAAGGTGAAGGACTTCTTAGGAGTTTTCTCCGAATCGAACAAAAAGCTGATGCAAAGGCAAGATCTTACTTCCGATTCAAGTTAAAAAAAAAATTTATCTGATAATTAGTTTCTCGAACACGAACTCTGATCCTGCTTCCTACTAAGCACAGGAACGTCCCAATAGTTATGATATTGAAGTGCGCAACGAAAACGAATCTAAATACATCGAGATGGTAAGATACTGCTTTATAATTTGAGACAGACCAAGAATCGCATTTCCTCACATGTTTTTGTTGACAGGATCTGATGTTGGGTATTGCTGATCTTCACACTCCGGAGGCCGTTGCTGCAGCCGAGTCTGCAATGGCTGGTTATCAGCAACCCGCTCGTTTGGGAGAAAGCAGTAGCGGGTCAGAAGACGAAGATAGTAGCAGTGATGATGAAGATTATGCAAAAGAAGGCGTGAATCACGAACAAGATACTCGAGTTGGCTCAGAATCCGTGAAGCTCGGGTTGAAGGAAGCTGAAAAAGATTCTTCTTGTCAAGAATCGAAGAAACAGAAGCCAAAGAAGCGACCCAAGATCATTGAGATCGCGTAGAATCTCATTAACTGTCTCAGATGCATCTTGGAAGAATATGTTGCAGAAGCCATTGCCAGAATTTGCTGCAAAAAATTCAAGAACTACCATTTGATTCAGCTAAGCTGCTAATCTTTCTTGTCCATTTTCGTTCAAGTTCCGTTTAATTTGTATGTATGAAGGCTTGGAACTGAAAAAATTGCTCGATTTAATGTTGAAATCTTGAGGTTTTATGTCTCTTTTAGACAAATTAGTATGTATTGATAAAATGAATTCCCATACGGGATCGCTTACATCATATGATAGATTAATTTAACGATACATATCAATGAGTATTTGATGAATTAGATGATTATACAAATTCAAAATTATTCAATCCATCAAAAGACGTAATCATCTTCTAAACACATTTCCAATTTTCAAACTCGAGGTTAATTTTTAAGATTTATCTCAATTTTTGGTGTTTCTTTCAATTCTATTACAACCTTTAAAATTTTTCATTTTATTCTGACCTCTTCAATGTGTAACAATATTATCATTGAAGCTTGCCTCTGGTGCCAGAATTATGTTTTGTAAACAAAAAAATCCAAGTTTCAACCTATATTCGAGATCAAAACTCAAAATTGATTTAGGACTTTTCTTTTTCCTAATATAACAACAAATTAAAACCGATGCTAACTTTCTTTGAAAAATTACCACCACATCATCCAAAAATAGAACCATTTTCTATCCATAAACATACACTACTAAAATTATGATGAACATTTAAGACCAAAAAAGAAATAACATTAACTCATATCCAGCAAAACACGAAATTCCTTCCATATCACATGTAGACATTTTTGCCTTCACCGACCACAAATTCTCAAAAATCATTCTTCTCAAACTTGTAAATAAAGAGAGTAAAATTCAAACAGAAAGAGCACAAAACTTGACCCATTTGCCTTGTGGAAGAGTAACTAGTGATTTTTCTAGAAGCTTATGTTCACTGCTCGTAGACTAGGGCTGTCAAATTCTCGGGCCAGGCCGGAAATTTTTCGGGCCTGAAAATGTGCGGCCCAGCCCGGCCCGAAAATGTATTTGTAGTGTAATTTGTGGCCGGCCCGAGCCCAGCAGGCTTTTACCCATTTCGGGCCGGGCCGAAAAAATTTTGGGCCTAACATTGTGATGCCCGGCCCGGCCCGAAAATGATTCGGGCCTGAAAATTGGCAGCCCGGCCCGGTTTCGAGCCGGGCCAATTTTGACACCCTACTCGTAGTAGACGCTGGCTGCAAATTTTCTATGATTAAAAATGAGCTTTTGAGAGTAAAGTAGAGAAAGATTCCTGAGTAGTCAAAAACACCATCTCCGAAACCTCCCACCCGAAAATAAATTTGGAAGTATCGGCTTCTTTGACTTGTTTTCACTTCTTTGACTTGTTTTCACTTCCGAACAATATCTTGTTATTTCGATCGAAAGTATTAACGTGAATCGTTGGACGAATACTCTTTTTTCATTCCTCGAATTCTATTTTGTATGAAAATTATTAGGTTTTAAATTTTATTTATTTATAATATTTTTGGGTACATTAATACAATGAAAGTCGATTTTTATTCTTCATTAATTAACATAAGTTATTCATATTTTTAAAATTAAACAAAAAAACAAAATATTCAGTTTTTGTGTAAAAAATAAAGTTGATTGCTGGAATTGACTTGCAATTTTTGTGGCGAGATTGCTGTAATTTGGCGCAAAACGCTAGAGATGAGTAAGTTATTTATTCTTATTATATGAAAAATCAAACATCTAAAAAATTTGCATATGGCAAAATAAAAATTTTGACATCAATTTTCAAGTGAATTCCAAAATACGAAACTTAATCAGAAGATAAATTTTATTTTAAAGTATGACACTTATTCAGAAAAGGAAGGAAAAAATATATGCAAACTGGTCCAATAAAAAGTTATGTTAAATCCGTCATACCATCCGATACAATATTCTTGTTAATATCTTGACGATTTATGAACCATTTTTTAAATTTTGGACTAACCATATGACATAAGGCAAAATTTTGTGTACAACGTGTGGTGTGATTTATCATATTTTTTATTTTTTAAAAATTAATAAATTAATATTTAAGTATAATTTAAATTTATTGATTTCAATTGGGGTTATAAAATTTGGATCCAATGAATGATTTTTTAACTTTATTCATATAAACTATAATATAAAATAATTTTTCGTCAATTTTAGACGTGCTACTTATTAATTACGTAAAGAGCGAAGGTAGATGGCCCGTGGATTCCCACGACAAGTGAAAAAAAAATTCTCAAATTCAAATTGTTATCTAAATTTCTTTCTCTTTTTCTTGACTTGATTGATATCTAAATTTCTATTCCCTCTGAATCGATGGCGATGCCACGTGCACACTATTTTCGCTAGTGTTTAAGCAAAATCCAGAATTGAGTAAGTAATTTGTTCAAGATTTCTCTTTCTTGAAGGAAAGATGATGCAACAATCAAGATTAAATTTTTAATATACAAATTACCAAAAAAAGAATTTTACTATACGAAAAACACATGAGGAGCAGAACACAACACGTCAGAAAGAATTCAGACCAACGAGAGTGAACCCAACGTTGTATTAGTGGTTGCTGCTGTTTCAAATTCCCAATTTCAGGTGTCTACTTCTTCTCTGTCAATTTCCAAATAAAATTATTCTACTTATAAATTAATGGAAAAATATTCGTGTGGGCTGTATGTTTATTGTCTTTAGCTGCATAATATCTTTATAATTCATGGCGGTGCTTGTCATAACGTAGTGCAAAGTTAGGAGATTGCGTGAAAGTTTATTTCTTCTTCTTTGCTTTCAGCTATTTTCTTTCAAAATCCTGCAGGAATTTGAGTTGGGAGTTGTAATTTCTCTCTCCCTTTTACTGGTTTACGCTCAAAGGTTGGTTCTTGAGTTGATGGCTTCGAGTAAAATTATGTACTGTTCTTGATCCACTGATGAATTTAGACACCCTTCGAGTTTTAGTCTTGGTTTTCCTCGAAGTATGTTTCACATGTTCATGTCTATGGTGATTCATGGATGTAGTAAATTGATTTTTTTGATCATTGAATATAGTTTATACATGTTGGTTGTATGTTATCATGATCTTCAAATGTTGATTATGCCTCACATGGTGGAGTTTTGGCCTATTTTGATTTGCCTTGATTGTAATTGTGCCTTTTGTATTGGAATCAATAGTGAAATTATCGGTGTCGATGTATAATTTGGTCTAAGCTAGACTACTGGGGTTGATAAGATATGTTGTTGAATCATTTTTTGTTTCAATGCTCTCTTTTAGACATGTTACACTAATAGTGTTTGTGGTTACTTTTTGTGCATGATGTTGGCGATTGCTCCAATTTTTGTTTCCTTTTTTATTTGGCCAGTTTTGATTTGTCTTGATTGTAATTGGACCTTTTGTATGGAATCCAGAGTGAATTCATCGTTGTCGACGTATAATTTGGTGTAAGCTAGACTATTGGGGCTGATAAGATCTGTTCTTGGAGCACTTTATTGGGATTGATTATTTTGTGTGCATAATGTTGGTAATTGCTTTAATATTTGTTCCTTTTTTGCTTTGTTTCAGATATTTAACCTTGAATGGCTGCAATTCTAGCTTCGTTTAGCTGTGGTTGCCGCGTTGGAGACTTAACAAATCAAGGAAAACTAGGAGATGATCTTAGTTTTTCACAAAACATATCAAACTATGATTACTCAAGATTTGACAAAGATGTGCACAATCTTGTCAAAACTAGAAATCGGTTGCAGGTAGCAATGCAGCAGACGGAATTGTCTGCAAAAGTTGGTACAAACGGCCGACCAACCAAAATGGTACCAGCGACTGAGGTCAAGAAGACAAAAACAGTATCCGTTAGTACATCAGAGGGTGTGAATGGATCGATGAAGAATGTTAATGGTTCCCGTGTTGTTAATGGCGGAGGGCTCGTCTATAGAGATCCGGCTCCACCCGTTTCAAAGGCCTCAAAGACTAGTGAACTCCCGCCTATTGAAGGGCTGAAAGTTTTACCTTCAGATGAAGGTTTTGGTTGGGCTAGTGAAAACTATAACTCTGTTCAAAGAAGTATAGATGTGTGGTCCTTTGTTCTCTCACTTCGTGCTCGTGTTTATTTGGACAATGCCAAATGGACATACGTTGGAGGCTTCTCCGAGGATAAGCAGGTGTGGTCAGTTAACATAAACATATAACATCTCGTAGCTGCTTTTTAATCATTTTCTAGTAATCATGACATAATTAGTGCCTAATTTTCAGGTAGAGAGAAGACGACGAACTGCCTCGTGGTTAAGGGAATGTGTGCTGCAACTTGGTCCTACTTTTATCAAGCTTGGTCAATTATCCTCAACAAGATCTGATCTGTTTCCAAAAGAATTTGTCGATGAGCTTGCAAAGTTGCAGGTACTAAAAGATCTTGGCTTTAACCTTATCTTCACAATGAATTCTGGAATCTTGCATCTCAAATTTCGTTGGCTTATGATTCAGGATAGAGTACCTGCATTTTCACCAAGCAAAGCAAAGGGCTTCATCGAAAAGGAATTGGGTGCTCCTCTTTATATGTTATACAAGGAGTTTGAAGACCTCCCAATAGCAGCTGCTAGCCTTGGTCAGGTGTTTGCTTCATGTTTTCCTCTCTTCTCCAAAATGGGACGTGCCCATAATAGTATAAATTCTCTTGATTTATGCCTGTATGATGATTTTTTGCTCATTTAGTGCGATTGCACCTTTAAACATCCAGAATTAGATAACTAGAAAATCAAGAAAATACATCTTATTCAAGAAAAAATCATCACATACCGTGCTGATTGTCATTTTTCGGAATCTTGTTAGGTGCACAGGGCTATCTTGCATAACGGAGAGAAAGTAGTGGTGAAAGTCCAACGACCCGGACTAAAGAAGCTTTTTGATATTGATCTTAGTGAGTCTCTTTAAGAATTTCATGAAGTATTGCTCATGGTTTATGTGTTTATGTTGTTTGTTGTAACGTGCTCGTTCTTCAGAAAATCTTAAGCTAATCGCTGAATACTTTCAAAAGAGCGAGACTCTTGGTGGTCCGACAAGGGATTGGGTTGGAATATACGAAGAATGTGCCAAGTAAGCTACACAAAAGTATTAAGTTTTCCACATGTAGCAGGTGACCTTTCAGTCATTGATTGTTACTTCTTGTGGAAATCTCAGGATCTTGTATGAGGAAATCGATTATGTTAATGAAGGAAAGAATGCTGATAGATTTCGCCGTGACTTTAGAAATATAAAGTGGGTCCGCGTTCCTGTATGTTTCCTCCTAAAAAGTCTCATCTTCCTCCTTCTTAGCTTGTTCTATTCTTCATACCATCAAATTTATATTTCACTGTCTTTCGAAGTAATTGTGGTCTGTATTGAGGATATCGTTTTGTGCTCGTTCCAGATGGTGTTCTGGGATTATACAGCGACGAAAGTGTTGACATTGGAGTATGTTCCGGGTACTACTCTCAGTTCCTATCTTTCTACATTTACATATACCTTAAAAAGTTATACTCTCAACACCTTACATGTGTTGAAATTTCACCATTTTTATCAGGCGTCAAGATAAATCAGGTCGATATGATAGACGGGCGTGGTTACAGTCGTTCTAGAATTTCATCACGTGCTATTGAAGCCTACTTAATTCAGGTAATCCTCCTGCTATTTATTCGTTTTCCCTTCCTTTTGTCCTTTTCAGTTCTCTACATAACTGCCTGCATTCTTGTTACCATTTCAGATACTAAAGACTGGTTTCTTTCATGCTGATCCGCATCCTGGAAATCTTGCAATTGATGTCGATGAAGCCCTCATATACTATGATTTCGGTATGATGGGAGAAATCAAGAGTTTTACACGGGAACGACTGTTAGATCTTTTCTATTCTGTTTATGAGAAGGATGCAAAAAAGGTCCAGTTTCTTGTTTGATTTATTTATATACTAATTTGCATAAAACGGAAGTTTTATAATGCAACGGCGTTTCTGTTTGTGCAGGTCATGCAAGGTCTCATAGATCTCGGAGCACTTCAGCCCACCGGAGACTTGACTGCGGTATGCTGGTTAAGGAACTATTTGGTTTTGTCAAATCATCACTTATAAAAGAAATCGAGGGCTTATCGGATTATAACATTTTCATGATTTTGTGAAATGGTTCTGGCTTTAGGTGAGGAGATCAGTACAGTTCTTCTTGGATAATTTGTTAAATCAAAGACCAGATCAGCAGCAAACTCTTTCTGCAATTGGTGAGGTATGGCACGTGCGACGCACGTATAAGTTATGAAATTAAATATTATACAATATTGAAGAGTTTTGGATGCAATAGGATTTTTATCTTGTATTATTATGAAAAATAAAACATATATATGAAATTACTAGATTATCATTTGAAATTAAAATAAGTAAGGGTATATGAAAAATAAAACATATATATGAAATTACTAGATTACTAAATTAAAATAATTAAGGGTATATGAAAAATAAAACATATATATGAAATTACTAGATTACCAAATTTTGTAAACAATTAACAGACATGAAATAACATGAGAAAATGTTAAAAGTTCAATAATACGAGCAACGAGGGAGCAGTAGGGAGAAAGAAATAAGATCAAACTGTGGTTCGAAATTCTTACATATCTTCTCTTGATTCTCTTTTCTTGTACCATGAAGAACTGCTGGCATTTTCAACTTTGGATTTGAGTGCTTATTTATTTGCAGGATTTGTTTGCAATAGCAACGGACCAGCCATTCCGGTTTCCCTCCACTTTCACATTCGTGCTGAGAGCTTTTTCAACACTCGAAGGTGATCTTTCTTTAAGTATTCGTGTTTTTTAGTAGAAAGAAGACAACGAGAATGGCAATAAGTGGCTGTTGGAAATATCATTCGACCATTATCAACAGCTCCTCTTTCTCTTTACATTCTCGCTTTCTTGGCATGAAACAAGTAGAGCACTATACGTGGTTAGCACGAGCTCACTAGCATCACTCCTATCTTGAAATTTTCACCCCATCTCGAGCTTCTTGGTTGAGGAGTTTTCAACGAACACAATTACGTATCTTGCTCGTATAGAGTTTGATATGAACAGGATGCACGAATCTTGAAAGTTTGAGAATCTGCTTCTGCAAATTATCTCATGATTTCTTGATATTTCGCGTTGTTAACAAACATTTACTCTCATGCAGGCATTGGCTATACTCTAAATCCAGACTTTTCCTTCCCAAAGATTGCTGCACCATACGCTCAGGTTCGTTACTTCCGCTGCTCTTCTTAGTTCTTATCTATGTAAAAATGCGTCAAGATCTTTCAGACGTGCAACTCGTGCAGGAGCTCCTGGACATGAGACAGCAACGACCAACCGGACCACAGCTCGTTCAAGAAATAAGAAAACAAGCTATTGATGTATGAACTTCATGTCTCATTTGTAAAGAAAAATAGTCAAATACTCATATTAATTCCATTGATTATGCAATCTTTACTATAATTCTAACATTTTTATGATGTTTTCAGGCAAGATCAACCACAATCTCCATGCCTTACCGAATCCAACGGATAGAAGACATCGTCAAACAGCTTGAATCCGGAGATTTGAAGCTCAGAGTCCGAGTTCTTGAGGTGATTCTTTCTTCTTAAATATATTTGAGAAATCTCCGTCTGTGAATAGCTCCGATTACATGTCCCACATTAGACATGGTTAGAGATACCAATGTTGGCCCGGCCCGGACTAATTTTAGGCTGGGTCGGGCTGGCATTTCCCTTTCGCCTGTGAGCGGCCCGAAAAAGTTAATTTTTGGTCGGGCAAGGCCATGCCTTTTAGGTCCAACAGAATTTCTGTCCGGGCTAGTCTGAATGCTCCCTTTGACCTAATGAGCTCGGGCCAGGCCCGACTGATTGACTGCTCTAGCCTCGCATGGACTCTTCTAGCAACTCAGTTCGTTTCTGCATGTGGTTTTCACACTATTAATGAATCTTCTCAGTCGGAGAGAGCAGCTCGAAAAGCAACGGTACTACAAATGGCAACTATTTACACAGTCTGTGGAGGCACCCTCTTGAATCTTGGCGTCGCGTTCAGCAATCAAGGCAGTCAAGCTATAGCAAACGGCTCCTTCGTCGCTGCAGGTGAACTCTCAAGAACCACAAAACCTCTCTTTTCTCGACTCGATTTCGTCTACGAGTTCTTCTCTATATAAAGGCTTCCTTGAAATACAGGTGTTTTCCTCACTCTGCTCATCACATCCATGCAAAGGGTGAAAAAGCTCGACAAATTTGAGAAAATGATATGATATTTGATTCTTGTGTACAAATTTATTGGATTAAAAACTTCACATTTCAAGATAGTATACATATGTATATATACACATGTTACATTCATACAAAGAGATAAATAGTTGTGTTGGATGATGATTTACAATGATATTTGAATTGTAAATTTTGTAACTATTAAGTTTTCATATCTGGGGGAATGAAAGAATATTTTGGTCTAAAGTGGACAATAATTAGTTGGGTGGCAAAAATTCGGCTAGTTAGAGCAGCCACTATGGTGGTCGCTCGGCCCGGTCGCCCGGCCAGCGACCGCACCCTCCCCCCCCTCCCCGTCCCTCCCCGTAGTGGCGCCATGGTAGGTCGGAATCCGCCTGGGTTGCTAATATTTTTTTTTTTTCATGTTTAATAAAAAAAATTAAAAAAAATATTTTTTTCATGTAAAACGGCTAGTTTTCTCAACGGCCATTTTTTATTTTTTATTTTTTTTCACATTTCCTACCTATAAATACCACATCTCACTTCAATTCATTTCGCTCATCTTCTATTCTATTCTCATAATCTTCTCTTCCATTTCTATCATCTTCCATTTTATTTTACCAATTCTATCAAAAAATGGATGATAAAGATGCTCAATTCAACAATTAGTTTGGATACCAACAATCCCCGGATTCCCATATATGCAAATTTCCCGCAATTCCAAATTGTATTGTAATTTTCCAATGTTTCAATACAATTTAGTTATTTCTTAATTATTTCGTAATATTTTAATTATAATTATTTTTATTATTCAAAATAAATATAAAATATAAAAATAATATTAAAATATAATTAAAATAATTAGAGATCGAGATGAGAGGTCTCCCCTAGTGGATGCCCTTATGTATGTTGCACCTAAAATTGTTCCAATAGATTTGGCAAAAGTGTGTGTGTGTGAGAGAGAGATTAATTTGGAAGAAAATATTAAAATTCAGGAACCCGAATAGATAATACATAAGTATAAATAAAATTCATATTTAGGAACCAAAAAGCTTATTCACCAAAGTATTAATTGTTAATTCTTGATATTACAATGTTAGTACCAAAACTGTATATGAATATCTCAAAATTAATTAGATAAATATATAATAGAATATTGACTTATTAAGGGCCTGCAAAGTTTGTTAGTGGTCCAATTATTTTGGCAAAAGTCAAAATATAACTGCAAGAGTTGTTAATGCTCAACTCGCTTATTAAATCCATGTATGTGGCCAGATTCGAGTCGGATTTGATTTGATCCGTGTCTGACCCATATAAAAAAAATGTCCAAATGAGCGTGCATGGCGGGCATGTAATATGTACGCGCCCACATTTTCTTTTTTATTTTTTTATGATGGTTTTTTCGTTTTTTTTTCTTTCTTAATTCTATTAAGGTTTATTAATCTCCAATTATAATTTATAATTTATAATCAAAGTTTATTAATTTTCAATTAAATTTTATTAATCGTCAATTAGGATTTATATTAATTAATTAATAATTAAAAATAATAATCTTTTATTAAAAAAAGTCAACTTTAGTATTGACCGATTATGGATCGAGTGCGGATCAAATCAAACTCGATCCAAATTTGGTCACATACATATGGCTAGCCACACAGGAGTGCACCCTATACAATAAATATATAATTAGTTAAATAATTTCATCATTGGGGTCTAAAACATACTCATTAAAGTTTTGTTTAGCAATCACATTCGGACTTCATATATGGAAAGTCAATAAAGGCTCCTTGCATGGCTTTATTTTCCCACATTTTCATTTTATTTCTTTCAATTCACATTAGTAATAACACAATTTGTTCTCTCTCTAAAAACAAATTGCGAGAGAGAATGATTTATTGGACTTAGTCTGATAGTGGCATAGTCAAAACTTTCATAAAAACTTGTGAATTCTCAGTTAAGTCAACCTTGTAATTAATCTGACTATAGTTATCAATATTAGGAATGAGATAATCATGCTTGTATGGAGAGTGATATCTATTTTATTATATGTTATATATATTATATTATTTTAAATACCAAATATGAAATATATACTTTCCACAGCCTGAAAACATTCTTTTCCTAAATTATTTCTTTTATAAAAGTTGGGTTGGTAAGATTTATGATCATGTGTCTATATTCGATCGATTATTTTTTTTTTTTAAATATTGGATCGATGATTACTAAGATGATTTAAAAAAAAATCATTCATGGCCATTTAACATGACAGCCTGTTCGCCGTAATAAGATGAGCTAATTAATTTATTGGTTGATTGCTTTTTTTGGCTGGGGACCTTTTTTCAGATAATTTATAGTACTAGTATTTGAATGTTTTTAGTCTTTTGGGTTGCGAACTTGCGATAATTAATTAAAATATTGTGCATCTTTCTATACTAATCTAATTTTAAATGCGTACGTGAAATAAAAAAATATATGCATTAATCGCATAGCACAACACAGTTGACCTTGGTTGAAGAGTTAATGATATTGTTTACACTTTACAGGTACATGTGGAAAAAAAAATTTAACATATGTAATACAGATATATATTTTAGGATGCACACCACGGTGAGGTTACTTTTTCATAAATTTTAATGGGAGATTAATAAATTAATAAAATTATGATTAATAAATCATAATTAATTATTAAAACAGAAATTAAATAAAAATTAAAAGAAAATTAAAAAGTAAATAAAAAAGAAAATAAGTTGAGAGTGTGCATCTCACACTCTTGTTTAGCACGCGTCAATCCTAACTTTTAATTAAGCACGTAAGATGCAGGCGCCTGCATGTCAATACGATTGATAGCACATGGATTTTTGTGATATTTTAGTTTATATTATTTGATAGCATCGACTATCGAATAATGATTCTTTTCGACACATCAAGAATTTTGAATTATCAAAAAGTTGTACTCTTATCGTCCCATTCAATTTGTCTACCTACTGTTCAGCACAAAGATTAAGAATAAGGATAAAAAGATAGAAAGTGGGTATGTCCCACCACTTGTAAAGGATTTTGAAAGGTTAATTCTTTTATTATTTGAAAGTAGACAAATTGAATGGGACATCCATTTAAGGAAAGATAGAGATATTAAGTGGGACGGAGGGAATATTAAAATAGTGTAAAAGAGCCTGTCGTATAGAATTGTCTAATGTTGTCCAATTCTCTTATATAGTTTATAGTGGCGGTTATTGGTGCATATAAAATTAATTTTACCCAACTATTGCATACAAATAATAAGTATCAACTACTAAAATTATTTTACAAAATTTTTTGTGTGGCTAGCCACATCATGTGGCTGGATATGACACGATTCACATCCGTCCTCCGGTGTAATACATGCGCCTTTTCAAGTAATAAAGCGAGAGCTTGCACTATATGTGTGTCTGGCTGGCGTGTGCCCGCCTTTTTTATTTTATTGTTCTTTATATTCTTTTCTCTTTTTAATTTTCATTTTTTTCTTTAATCCTGTCCTTTTACATTAGGAATTATTAATTTTTTATTAGAATTTATTATTTTCAATTAAGATTTATAATCTGAAATTAGAATTTATTAATTTTTAATTAGGATTTATATTAATTAATTATAAATTTATTTTTTTAAATTAACTCTAAGTATTGATCGGATCGGATGCCCGATCAAATCAGCTTTGACCCGGATTTGGTCACACCATATGGCTACTAGTCACATAGTAGTGTGCCACAGATTATAATTATTAATCTAATTCTAACTTTACACAATATTTAATAGGAATCTGGTGACAATGAATGACAATTCAATTGGTAAGATGCTTCCGCTTTAATTTTTAGATTAGGAGTTTGAATTATGTGTGCATGTTTTGTGAACTAAAGAAAATATAGAAATTTCGTCCATGAAATATGATGGGCAAATTCTTGTTTCTGTCCATTAGCCATCGATAATGATTTATTTTCTATTACTTTAGCTGCTGCCGGTTGGCGTTATGAATATATATATATATATATATATATATATATATAGAGTGGTTCTAGTGAAAAAAAATCCTTAAAATAAAAATTAAGAATGATCATACACCATAGATCTAATCTTGATGGATGGTCTGATTTAATTCGGAATATTTAATCCCCCAAAATTGAAAAACTCGTTTCTGTGCAGCCATGGGCAAAAATGTAAAATATAAAATTGATTCTTCTGTATGGATCGCTCAAACCCATAGCTATTGTTCATTCAATTCTCTCTACACACAGCTCTCAATTCACATCTCTCAACCCAAATCTCTTATTCAACCACCAAAAATTCCAAATCAATCGGTTAGAAAAGAGAAAATACGAAATCGAAGGGAAATCGAAAAGAAAATTGAGTTTTTCTGTATTTTTCGACCATCAAATCAAGCTAGGGCTTGAAATCGAGTTGTGCGCTACTGAAGAAGAAAATTGAAGAAATCAATTAAGGTGAAGAACAATGTCAACAACACAGTACAATGAAGGTCAGTGATTTATTGGATGAATTACTGGATTTATCTTATTATTTATTTGAGAACTTGGTGTTGATGAGAGTAAATCCTTTGTACTACCTATATTCAAACTTTATGCATCTCGATCAAGTGTCTGTATGCATTTGAGCAAATAATTTTGTTTGTTATGGATGTTACAACTTGAATGTGGGATATTTTATCAACTTATTATCTAGAATTTGGCGTGATTGAAAATTCATGAATTATGATATTGCAAAACCAGTAGATTGTGGTATGATTTTGCTGTTGAATGTAGGAGTCTCGTGTATGAGAATTTGGGAATTTTTAGATAATTATAATCTTCGCTTCATGTTTTTGAATGTGGATCGCATTGTGGTGCATCTGATAAGTCGGTGTGGTGCATCTGATAAGTGAGTGTGATGCATATGAACTAACACATGATTTTGAATGTTTAGAGTTGCCTAATGTACCTGGAGTATTTATTGGAATATGAAACCCCGTTCTTAGATGTGTTGGTCTTGGATGTAAAAATAACATTTATCCATTTTAAATAATCTGTCTCATATTTGTGTTACATTGTGTTTTGGAATGGTAGTAGGTAATATGTGAACAATGTTAATTAATTTTAAAAATGCATTGTGGTGCATCTGACCAGTCACTATGGTGCATCTAGGTAGTCATTTGTGATGCATCTAATGTTCATGTCATGTTCTTCTCCGTCTTTGGACTTATCGTGTTCTATTTGTTATTGTGTTGATACAAAATACAATACAATTACTTGAATTAACAATCCTAATTGTAATGTAATGTTTCATCATACAGGGGACCAAGGCAGATGCAATTTGTCATGGATGTTATTCATATTTCTGTAATCGAACTAGAAGGTGTTGCTCCAACGCAAACGACATTCCTGCCCGAAAATTTTGATAAAGATTGATAAAGATGCTGAGAGTCGAGTGTTGTGTTACTTCTTATTAGAAAAATAACACGTTAAAAGATAGAGTGAAAAGAGAAGAAGAGTTCTACTATGAAGAATGTGCAAAGATTAGTTGAGGTTATTAGAGAATTATTGGTTATATCCGAATTATATATGCACATTCTTGTTTAAGTTACGTATGGTAGAAACTAAAAAATACATGAAAAAAGAATGATTGAATGTATGTTTGAACTAGTTATTGTGTGAAAGAATTGAACAATTGTATAATTTTGATTTATAATTACATTGCATTACACATTTATTTCAATTAAATGCATATATGAGGTACATCTCCGAATAATATGTGATGCATCTCGTAATGCTCTGTGATGCATCTACTTAAGCGTTGTGGTGCATCTACTAGTAATTGTGATGCATCTAATTAGTCATTATGATGCATCTGACTATGCATTGTGATGCATGTGACTAGTAATTGTGATGCATCTAACTAGTCATTTTGATGCATCTTGTAATGCTATGTATTAATGCATCTCTGTTGGTTGTGCAATGTTTTAAATAAGTTATAACCTGATGGTTATTTATCAAAATAGATGAACAAAAAGATCTAGCAACCTAGCAGCAACATTGACCTCTCACTATCTTTTAACAATGCCATGATATCTCCATCACCCAAATCCTGCCGAAAACATGTCTTCTCAAATTCCTTGTGTTAATACAAGGTAAAGAAGTCTCATCGACTTTCTTTCTTTTTCCACTATGATCTCAACATTCACACCCACTTATTTTGCCAATCAAGCATCGTGTCTTCGTGCATCTCTACTTTTAGAAACCATAATGGAGTTAGTCCAACGTCAAGCCCTTTTTGTGAACATCAATATTTTGATTCAGGGTAAATGTATCATTTGATCTCAAATCCTTCAAAGATTGATTCAGGGATTCAAATATTTTCATCGGTATAACCGGTTCAGCAACAATATGTCTCGAAGTCGATGCCTGTGATGACTTCAATTTTGAAGTAAACAAAATCTTCCTAGACCTCAACACCATCATTTTGACGCAGCCCTATCAAATAAAAAGTGAGACGAAAAGTTACACAGATAATTTTGAGTAAAAGCAAATCAAAACAACAAATGTAACGAAAAAATTTCAGATGAATTCTCAACTAAGGCAACACAGAAACACTATCACAAACACGTTGTATGCACAAATTCACTAGATACATACACTTATTTTAGAACAAAATAATGCAACTATAGAAGAAGGGATCTCAAAATGTCTCCCAGAAGGATAGATAACATCATTTTGTAATCACTAATCAGTGAATTTATGAAGTTCTGTTCAACAATTATACATAATCATAAATTCTGCAAAATTAAGAGATAAAATTGAAAATTATCTGTGGAATTCAGCATAGTTTCTATGCCCAAGCAAACCAACACCAAAATCAGCACCGAAATCATCAAACGAGACAAAAAATAGATGAAGAAAAAACAAAATCACAATTAAGACTCACAGTAAAATTGAATACTAATTCGCGAAACTTAAGCCTCACCGGAGAAGAAGAATCGCAATGAAACAAATAGGAATAAGTGCGATGATCGATGGCGAATCGAGATGAATAATCGTGAAGAAGAAGATCTGTGTCGAAGAAACATGAACTAGAAGAAAGAATCTGAAGAAGAACAATGAATATAATAGAATTCAGCAGCTGAACGTGAATGAATTAAGAAGGAAATAATTACTAAATTACTGTTTTACCCTTCACTTAACTGAAAGATGCGGTACTTAGTTTAAAGAGTAAGATTAAATCTCAGTCATACATGTTGTGGGGTTAATGGTGGAGATGTATTCTTATTTGTTAGGCTAAGATTCATTCTTATATGATCCATCTCATATATATATATATATATATATATATATTTTGAGTGAATTACAAGGTTTATATATATAATCTAATCAAGCACTACACCACCATATAGGCGGGACCTCTACACCACATAAATGTGGGACCACTACACCACCACGCAGGGTGGGACCACTACACCACCAAACAAGGTGAGAAATATACTACACCGTACACATGCGGGATTGAATTCAAGACCTCTCGCTAAAGAGAGTCTTGTGTAAGTCATAGAAATTCCATAAAGGAGACAAATAAAATAAAAGGAATTTTTCTTATTTAAATCCCCAAACTCGAAACATGCATCAATTGGTCAAATATGCTAGGCGTTGCCATGTTTAAATAAAATAAAATAAAAGCAAGCAGGCGAAAACTTGGCAAACTCTTTGAGGCACACACTTTCAATACTTTTTTCAACAATCATTTCCCTATTTAAAGTCTCAACCAATTAATTTAAGTAAATTTATGCAAGTAGTTGTATTTGTCGTCAAAAGACTCGAAACAAACTCAAATGACAAATATTAACCATAAAGTAGTGCTAAATTTCTCCCATTATGATGCACATATATTAATTTTATTAAATAATTTGTTTGTATATATAAAAATGTGTATAACGTAGAATTAATAGAATCACGATGTACTCTTATATATATCTAGCACGATTTATCACTATACTATACTATAATAAATTATACTATGATGTAAATTATATTACAATATATAAAGTATATAAATTATAATATATATATATATATGTGGGAGTATCAATATTAAATTAGTACTTTAATATTTAAGAAAATAATAAGTATATTTTTAAAATACTCAATTTAACTATTAATTTATTATGTATTTTAAAGTGTAAATATTGTTATAATATTGTTCATATTCATTGAACATTGTATTGAAATAGCACGTTAAACTCGTCCTCAGTTATGTAAGCAAGCATTTTAATATCTAGTATGGGCGTAAATTATGACATCATTAAAAAATTTGCAAGTTAACAACTTACCATATACTCCCTCCTCTATCCACGAAAAATTTGACACATTGTGGACAACACGGGTTTTAATGAATTGTTTGATATGTTGTGAGTGGAATAAGAGTCCTACCTTTTGATGTAGTTTTAAACTGAGTAATTGTATTGTGAAGGAAATAAGAGTCTCAATTTTAATGATTTTAAATTAATAGGGTGAGTCCAATAATGACAATATTTGTAAATAACGGGGTATGAGATGTTAATAATTGAATGTGTTATGTGAGATCTATTACTATAAATGTATCAATTTTTTGTGAACGGATCGAAAAAAAAATTGTGGCAAATTTTTCGTGAACGGATGAGTATAATTCTTCTAACAAAAAGCTTACCATAAATAATTTTGTGCAACCCACGTATATTTCACCTTTTTTTTTAAGGAATATTTCACTCATGTTCATGTAGTCACTTCGAATATGACTTTTCACATAATATGGAGTACAATTTATCTAAATATGCAGCTATTAAATTTTATGGAACCCACATAGTATATTTCATGTAATTGCAAATAGAAGTCCAAAAGAATATCGGTTTATGGAGCATGATAAGTTGAGATTTAGTGAGAGTTCTTGAGTAGGATGGAATCCTAATTAGATTAGAATTAGAATTGGTTATAATTTTTCCCTTATTATATATATCCCATAGACTTAAATATGCAGTATCATCACAAACCAGAGAAAAATTTGTTGTATCATCACAAATCAGAGAAGAAATCACCAGATTCATAATCGGATCGTGATAAATTAGGTAAATAATTCGTGAATTCTTTTTATATTATTTTCGATATTTTTACTTTATAAACTAGATAAACAATTTGTACATTCTTTTATAATTTTTTTCGATAATTTTACTTCTTATTATTGACACCGACACGTACAAAAAATCCATAAAACAAATCTCATCTTGGAAAGTGGACTCTTCACTAACAAATTTGTCCTCCAAAAATCCCATTCCGGAATTTATTCTAACAAGATTTAATCTCTCTCATAAATCTATTACTATTAGATTATTATACAGCAATTCAAACCCCTTATTTTGTATCTTAATTTATTTGCATTAATATTTTTTATGTTAAAAAATGGCGATTGTTGAGTATGAAGTCAAGAAAGCCGGTTAATTTATTCTCTATTCAAACTACACCAACTCACACACACACTACACACAGTGAGCCACCCCACCCAACCCTTCTCTATATATATAGTCGACAACGAGCTTTGCTGTAGTTCCATTATCGTATATTTTCTTATTGGCTGCTCCATTTATTCAGGTAAATATTTGGTTACGGAGCTTGTCCAAATGTGTTAATGTTTGATTTTAAGTGTGTTTTTTTTTTCTGGGATCAGATTTTCTTGAAAAAAGGTGTTTCATTTTTCTTGCAAATTTCTCAGTACTGGCCATCCTGGTTGTTTGACCTTTTGAATTTCTTGTTCCTTAGATCTAATTATAGAACCATTGATGTGGATTTGAAGCTGTGTGTGTGTGTGTGTGAGAGAGAGAGAGAGAGGAATTCAGACTAGATCAGCTGGCTTAATTATTATGGGTTTTGAATTTATGTTACTAATTCTAGATTAAGTAGTTTTGAAGAATAGGTTGAATTGTATATTACCTAACAGCATGCTTATTCTGTGAAGCAATAAAAATTAGATCTTTTAGAAATTTGAGGATCATGCACAAGATTATGTTTTGTCTGCAGCTTCACGTTCTTTGATCGGTATGCAATTTTGCATCTAAACTTGATGAATTTTGTTTTTTTATAGGCTTTAATTTGCACAAAAGTTGATCATGGCGCCAGCAGCGAATTCGATCAGCCCGAGAGGTAGCTTTCTTCACTCTTCTTTTATGATCCAACTTGCTGCAAGCTTGCAATACATGATAATGCTAGATTTTGCTTCCCTCTGTGTTTGTTGTGTACTCGTTTTATCGATTCTCGGGAGGTTTTGACTTCCCAAGATTTGATCTTCAATTATGTTTGAAGTCTTTGAATCACTTTGGAAAAGTACTTTCACATTTAGTTTCTAGAGCGCTTAATTCCATTGTATGTGTTTGAGTACTATGAAAACAATAAATCTTTCTGGTTAAAAATGATTTAAAAATTGAGGATTTTCTCCTGACAGTGATTTATATTCCTTTCAAACTCAAGACGGTTATTAACAATGAAATAAAATATTATCAAGACATGTATGTTAATTTTTTTCTCTCGAGTGAGATGGTGTTGTATCCTTTCCTTAATTTGTATATGCAGCATTTCCAATATTATTCTGTAACTAGTCTTGTTCTTGTATAGCATTCCTTGCCTTGCTCCGTTGCTTGAAAAGCTTCTCTTGTTTCTTGATATGTGGTCCTTTATTTAAAAACCTCTAAGCATCTCCCTTTTCAGATGTTTGCATCGTTGGTGTTGCTCGAACACCTATGGGTGGTTTCCTCGGTTCACTTTCATCAGTTCCGGCAACCAAGCTTGGATCAGTAGCTATTCAGAGTAAGATTACCAAATCCACTCTGTATCTTTCAAACATTAGAAATTATGGGTTTTTAATCTGTTCCTTCTACCTGCCACCAACTTTCAGGTGCTTTGAAGAGAGCGAACATTGATCCGTCACTTGTACAAGAAGTTTTCTTCGGAAATGTACTCAGTGCGAATTTAGGACAGGCTCCTGCCCGTCAGGCAGCATTAGGTGCAGGGATCCCCAATTCAGTAGTCTGCACAACTATCAACAAAGTCTGTGCCTCCGGAATGAAAGGTTCGCCTCATATCATCGGAAAAACAATAAATTGGACGGGATTCGTTGCTGTTTTTAAATGTATTTCACCTAATTGGTATGCAATTTTTTGGTTGTGATGTTGAATATTATCTGTTTGACATGGCAGCAACTATGCTAGCAGCACAAAGTATCCAGTTGGGTATCAATGACGTTGTCGTGGCTGGTGGCATGGAAAGCATGTCTAATTGCCCGAAGTACATCGCAGAGGCAAGGTCGGTACTCTGATTCAAAGTAGACATGCTCTTCCAGTTTCCCGTTCAAAAACTGAATTTTACATTCTTACTCTCTGTGATGGTGTTCGTTAAAAACTGGAGAAGGCGATAATTGATATTAAGATATTTGGAAAATTATGCAATTGTTTCTACTTTGAATCTGTTTGGAAAGAAGGGAGCCCATCATTGGGATATACTATCTGCAAATTAATGAAGCCTTTTCGTATGCTGATCATGTGTATAATGTTCCACATATTACACTTGGTTTACCAACTTCATGGTTGTCCTTTCTATTATGAACGTAACGGTAGAGTCACATATTCACGCATTCTTGACATATTTCAGAAAAGGTTCTCGACTTGGACACGACTCTCTTGTTGATGGAATGCTGAAAGATGGACTGTGGGATGTTTACAATGATGTCGGCATGGGTGTGTGTGCTGAATTGTGTGCTGAGCACCACAGCATTACAAGAGAGCAGCAGGTTCGTCTTTTCTATTTTATCTCCAAGAGTTTGTATTGTTTGAAGTTCATATTGACTGCAAGTTTTTACATTCTAAAGGAAATATCTCATTAATTTATTTATACGTATAAATACTTGCACTCTCTCTACTTCTTCTTACCAGTGCCCTTTTTTTTTTTTGGTACTCTGTTAAATTCTCACTTAATCCGATTCCCCAACTTCCATACTTAAGCATATTGTGAGCGGGAAACTAAAATTTCTTGGAACCTTTCACTTAATCTGATGTTATTACACTCCTTATCCTATGCAGGACGATTTTGCAGTCCAAAGTTTTGAACGTGGAATCGCTGCGCAAGATGCTGGTTCCTTTGCATGGGAGATTACTCCAGTAAGATAACTCGACATTGCCTTGTAGGTGCAGTTCAGTGTTTCCCGTTGTTGTGTTATAAACTCTAGTCTTGTGGATGCAGGTCGAAGTATCTGGCGGGAGAGGAAGACCATCCACCATTGTTGACAAGGATGAAGGTCTTGGAAAGGTGAATTTTCACTAATGATCCACAGTATGAAGTATGAACACACAAATATAATATGTATATCATGTACAATGAAAGGCTCGTAGGCCATAATATATCTCAGTCGTGAGACTGTGTACATGTGCAGGCACATTCAAGTAGCTCGTGTATTAAATTCTGCGATTTTTAAAATATATCAATCCTTGTTACTAACGAGTAACGACTCCTTTTTTCTGGTCAGTTTGATGCTGCAAAGTTGAGGAAGCTAAGACCGAGTTTCAAGGAAACCGGTGGAACTGTCACAGCTGGCAATGCTTCAAGCATAAGGTCTCACACGTTTCCTTTCGTCCTTTTAATAGTTTTAATAGTAGAATTTCTGAGGCTTGTTGTACTCTCTTTATTTCTGGAATGAAGAGCACTTTCAACTGCACCTTTGTTCGTTAATTGCATCCGGGAGCTTTCATTTACGATTATTGGCAAAATATTTGAAAAAGCTTTCTTGATGTGTGAATTTGATCTCTTTTTCAGTGATGGTGCGGCCGCTATTGTTTTAGTAAGTGGACAGAAAGCTCTCGAGCTTGGGCTTACAGTCATTGCAAAGATCAGTGGATATGCTGATGCTGCTCATGTACGTATACTTATATTTTTCCTTTATGAAATTTGAACCTTCTCGTTGTCTGCATTTTTCGTTCCCTAAACTCAACTTGAGTTTACAATGTCGATGCATAACTGAGTATGTAATGCAGGCCCCAGAATTGTTTACGACTGCCCCGGCTCTTGCAATCCCCAAAGCACTCTCGAATGCTGGTATAGAAGCATCTAAAGTAGACTTTTACGAAATCAACGAAGCTTTTGCGGTATGTTCTTACGTTTCTTCACCCACAAAATCTAGAGTCCGGCAGTCTGCCAACTAAACACTAGCCATCTTATTCTACGAACATTGATCTCGTGCAGGTTGTGGCTCTTGCAAATCAGAAATTACTGAGTCTTAACCCGGTGAGTTCTTAACCTGCGAAATTACTAAATACAATTGATAATAATATGAAAAAAGATGTTTACGCACCATTACCTATTTGCATTTTGATTAGATTGCATTGTTCTAAAAAAAAAAAAATTAATCTATTTTGCAGGAAAAAGTTAATGTACATGGTGGAGCTGTGTCTCTGGGGCATCCCCTTGGATGCAGTGGCGCTCGTATCTTGGTCACTCTTTTGGGGGTATGTTATACTCTCTCGACTAATATTTCGATTCCAAATGGTGTTCTTCACTAAATAACCATTAAAAGTTAGGAAATTGAGATCTTGTGCATCTTGGCTTTTATTGATTCCAAGTGAAAATGTGTTGATTTTGCAATGTCATTGATGTTCAAATCGCATTATCTCCAGGTTTTGAGGGAAAAGAACGGAAAGTATGGGGTTGGTGGCGTTTGCAACGGAGGAGGAGGCGCCTCGGCCCTTGTCTTGGAACTCGTGTAATCCTACCCAGTTTGTGGTAAGCCAAAGTTCAAATATGCATTACTTGATCCTGATTGAATAGTTACCGTAGAAGAACTTGTGTAGTTAGTCCAACCAGCTTTTGAACGACTGAAAAACTAGCCGTCGAACTCCCTTTAGGCCATGGAGGTGAACTGTCCCCACATGAAGTTAGCAGTCGATTTCTTGAATCTAGGTCTTGCGTTTGGGTTCAAGTTCAAACTACACTTACAAGGCTTTGCTCCATTAATATATGTGGGAGTCTTGTGTTAGACAGTCTAACGGATTAAATCTGTCGAAACCTGAATCCTTTTACACCGGCAAATTTACAATTATGCGACCCGGGTATGGGTACTGTCCACAGATCTTGAACCGTCAAACGGTCTGAGACAAGTTGTTGTGTTGATATATTAGGTTCTGCTTTTGTATGAGTAATGATGATGTCCGGTTGTAGAGACGACTAACGTTCGTGTTGGTTGCAGATTTCTCGGACGACGTAACTGGCAGCAGAAGCAGCCATGGCTGGTTTCTAGCCGGAGATGGGGAAAGCATAGTAAACTAGACTGATCTGTACCATCTTTCAGTTTTAGATGCTATTGTTTGAGTTTTTTTATCTTTGTTAATCCAATAAATTTAACCTAGATAGTAGAAAAGAGTGTATTTCTGAATCATATTGCTGTGTGTACTTATCTCAATAAATTAATGTTCTTGGAGTTTCATATTTTATTTCATCAGATGCATGTTTTGGAGTGGTATGGGATTTCTTGTTACATTTTGGCATGCTTTATTAGTCCTAATGATGTAACACGAAAATGTAAGTGAGAAACCGAACGAACGAACCCCTCGGTCCCGCTCATTGGCACACAACAGAGTATTGTTTATATTTTTATCCTAAGTTTCGTGTTTTGCGTACTTAGTCTTATGATGCCTTCCAACATGTTGATACGGTATCCAAGTTGCTGAAACACGAAATATTAAACGAACATATAAAATGAAATCCACATCTCAAAATTAAAATATTAAAAGACAAAACTACTCAACAAAGTTGAACAAACAATCAAAAAATAAAAGGGAGTGACTAAAGTCTAAACCCTAATAAGGCCAGTAACATGATTCTTATGTATCTTCGGTCGAGTTATCCAGAGCACACTCGCTAATTTGTCGACGTCATAGAAACGTGGCAGCACACGAGTTTCAGACTCGAGACGTCCCAAGCTTCCGTTCAAAAAGCCGTTGGAGGAGGAAAACCTGAAGGGAGCTAGCTCCGATAAGAGCTAACGACTCGATTATTGCCTTATACACTGCTCTTTGGCTCATACTTTCATTAACTGCATTCGGAAAACATAAAAAAAATAAATAAAGATCAACATTGTTTGCAAACACCATTAACTTTAAGTTCAGTTTTCGCATATGGCGCATTCAGAACACATTTCAAATCTTCCGCGCGCTCTCTTTAAACACAGTGGGGTGGGGTCCCCAAGATAGATGGGGGGCTTAAGTTACCGAGAGCTTGGCGATCAGTCTGAGCCTCGAGCCAGTGCTGCTCGAACTGGATGTTGTAGAGAGCTTCTTCGAGCTTGGAGATGTGCTCGACAATCGGGTTGAAATGCTCTGTGCGTGTTTCACTCCATCAATACACGAGACGAGACGAGACAAAGACATAAGGAGACAAATTAAGAGGAAATATATAAAATGCATAGATGATTACCACTCTTTGCATGCTGTTCATAGATTTTGTAATGGCCAACGAGTACATCGAAATCTACAGTCTCATGAAAGGGAGATTTATTGGTAAAACAAAAATGGTAGATTCCTTTTCTTTGAGCCAAGAATTCGTACTTGTCGCTTATCTTGTTGTGGAACTCCTTCAGCTTCTCTCCTCCTGGTCCCTTTATCTGCGGGTATGTATATGATTTGTTAGAGAGAGAGAGAGAGAGAGAGAGAGAGAGAGAGTAGCATACCACGAGATCAATGCCATCATCGACGTGTTGCCAAGAAGCATCAGCTTTGATGACAACAAAGGAAGTATGAACAACGTCGCCCTCGTAAAGAATATTATGTGAAAAACACTCCTCTTTCTCAATCACAAATCTGATCCCAAATCCTACTCTCAAATTCAATAATCCAACCATCAAACATAATAATAACATCTGCAACCTCCCACTTTCAATTCCCATCTGCACTGCACGTACACAGTCGACAATCCTTTTATTTTTCCAAACAAATTAAACAAATCAAAATACTATATAAAAATTGATCATCATCACAGATATGTCACTGCAGTAAATAAATCAAGAAATACGAGGTTTCACACCACTTACCGTTCGATTTCGGGAATTACTATGATCTTGGGATTTTTTGTTGGGATCTGTTGAAAGATAAAAATCAATTCAACAGAAAAAATAAACACTTATTTTACTGAGGTAAGTAGTTTGAGAACTCGTCTCGCTTAGTTAGTGGAGTAATATCTCATAAGTCATAACCAATGGTTTAAAAATTATTAAAAAAACACACACACACACACACACACACAAAATACTTTTTGAACATTTTATTTTTATTTTTTTTCTATAATTTATTGACAGTAAATAAATGATTTTCATGCTCAACACAAAATGGAGTGAGCTGTCGTAATTATATTAATGTTTTAGGTATCCTTCACATTTTCACAATTGTCAATCTCCAAAAGGAATCAATATTTGCCTTTTTCAAATAAGAATGAAATTCGTTTTGGAGAGCAGAAATTGTAAAATACTAAACTATTTATTCAAAATCAAACAGAATGTAAGTCTACACTTATTTAAATCAAGATAAGTTAGCAGGGTATTATTAGTCACAAAGACAAGTTCCCACCATTTGGTGAAGAGGAACTACAAATCTAACACAAAGTACAAGGGTGCAATTCTACCAACTTGGTTTAGGTATGAAATACGAGATGAAACACCAATAAAACTCTTGGTCTATTTTCAGCTATACAGATTGAACAGGATACTCAGAGATGGATGGCCCCAAGATCATCACATTGGAGACGTCGCCATCCTCAGCTAGCCGCTCCCATCCAGTTGCCCGAGGGAGGCCAAATGTGCCATATATTGCTGCAACATTACGAAAAAAGGAGAAAAAGAATATATATGATCAGGGAAAAAAAAATATCTAAAAACAAAGACTATACTAAATCAGAGAGCAGCATTTTCCAGAAAATTTTGACCATTTAAAGTAGATAAACATACTCCAAACAAGTTGTTGGAATGCTACATGGATGGCTGAAGTGGGCTGGGACATATATCATTATCATTAATCCCCCCACATATGAAGAGGAAATGTATAGGGAGAAATAATATCAGACATTATAACAAAAATACATAAAACCATCTGAGTCCTCTAAAATTTTACTAAGGGATATCTATTTCAATGTTCATAAGCACCAAAAGCAGATGACACACAAAACCTCTTTCCCATCTTCTCCAGGGGGGATAAGAAATCTGTTAATTAGACTGAAAATGATACAAGTACCAAAGAGGTGAGGTATCCCATTCAGAGTGAAGAAGAAGGGATGGAACATCAACTTACCGCATGGTATGCATATGGTGATTTCCCTTGGCGTTCGAAATGTTTAGCCAAAATGCTCCATTCGATTGGCCCCCACTCCTCTATCTCAAAGCAATTGCCGAGGGCGGCTTTGTATAACTACAAACGTATTGAAATCTCAATTAGCTGAATTTAAAACTTTTAATGTTCAAAGTTCTCCTCAGAACAGACCCTTATTGGGACAAGGGCAGATCACAAAAATCAGTACGCTAGTTTAGGAAGTGAAGTACAGTATTCGAGATAAAGGATATCAGATGTATAAAACTGAGAATACTGAAGACTTGGAGCAACCACCAAGTATACTGTAATTAAAGGAGCACGAAATTAAGGTCACACTTTTCCGTGTTTCAGCTACTAATTAGAAATCACTGTCCAACAAAATTATTAGAAGCATGATCAATTTAACATAAACTTAAAACAGCCAAACTGCGAGAAATTGATGTGTCAAAAAAAAAATCCCCGTTCCTTAAATGCATGAACATTGGGCTAAGGCATGCACCTAGGTGTAATTTCATCAGCTAGAAAACAAAATTTATGAAGATTAAACACCCCCTCCCCCACCCAAAAACCAAAAAAGAAGTTCGTTTTTCTTATAACTCTACTCAACATACCTTCCCAGTATCAGTAAGAAGCTCAGTGCCAGCAGGATAAGATGCATAGAATTGGTCAGCCCTCGAGTGTCCAGCTCTTGTCCTGCAATATCCAAATAATGCATGAATCTAAGATTGGAAATAAACAAAAGAAGTTTAATAAATACCATAGAAGAAAGAAGTAAACAACCATTTTTGCCAAATTTGCTTCTTTCCTTGGTAGTAAATCCAACATAATTTCATTTCCACTATCAGAACTTTGTCAAAATGAACATAATTCCTATCTTTTCAAATCAGCTTTGTGGAAAGAAAAATTTCTAGAAGCTTGAACAAATGGAAAAACAAGTGCAGAAGGGCTTCCACAAAATTTCCATAACTATCTCTTCTTTTTTCAAGATTAAATCAGCCCAGATAAAATCACATTAATACATTACCCCATACACCTTTTCCAAGATCAGAAATGACTAAGATGGCCATATTACAGAACAGTGATACTAAAGATGGATTCCCAGTCCAATAGCTGCTAAAGACGACACTTTTCGACTCCTAACTTCCAGAATTTCCCCGAAAACAGAAGAATGCCATAAAGACTTACGTATTGTTGGTGTAAGCAAAGTTGATCAGCGTAACAAAACAGTAAAATCCAGTGTAAGACACAATCCTCCGAAATTTCTGAATGTTGAGAATCTCTAACCAGCCATTACGGAGCCGCTGCCACATTTTCGATGGTACGGAATCGGTATTCACATCAACAATCCTAAGAGAAACAAATGTAGGATTCATTCAGGCATTTCATCAAACATCTCATTCACATTCCATTAAACAGGTGAAAAGCTAAAGAAACCTTCAATCTAGAGTCGTTCTGCAGTATACAATACTATTTACCTTGTATAGAAATCAAGAATAGCAGCTTGAAAACTCCATCTCAAAAACCCCACACATCATCAAATAATAATTGGGAAAAAGAAAAGAACTGACCTTTCATAAATCTGAAAAGAGAAACCACACACAAAATCAGCAGCCTTGTATTTGAGGTTGGGTGCCTTCCGCTTCCGGAGTCTCGCCGGAAAATAAATTCGCAACCGACGTCCTTAGCTCTGTGTAGTTTGTAGAGACGGGAGAGGGATAACTCGTGAGGTTAAAATGGGATATTTTTTAATCTTATTTATTTATTTGTGTGGCGAAAATAAATTTTGTCACACGAATTATAAATTTATAATCAATTTATTAGACTCTACTTTGCAACCTTGATTTCTTTACTATTAAGATTAAGACTTGCGATGATTAGAGCTGTCAAATTGTTAATTCGAACCAAAATATTTGTTAGTTTAAAAAGCATAATTGTGATTGACCTAAAATCAGGATTTCTCAATTCATCCACAAGCTAAAGCTAAAGACATCATTTTTGAGTTGGCATAACTCGAAATCTATTAAATCTAAAAAATATGACCTAGTCCGACTTAAAATTGATCAGTCAGATCGAACCGAACATGTTTTGACACTTCTAGCACTAATCATGGTTTATATGAGTATAAATTGACTTCAATAAAAGTTGTAAGTAAAGTTTCACGATTAGTCGGGAATCAAAATGATAAAACATTTCATCTGACACAAGAATTAATCACAAATACCAAAATGACAAAAATAACCTTAATAGTTCACGTTGGATACATTTTTGGTGGAAAACACTAATGTTTACAAGAAGAAATTAATGTTACAATAACAAGACAGACACTTGAAGAAAGAGAAGAAGCCTTAAAATTCAGAAACAGGCCATCTTGAGACAACCTTAGCCTGCAGGGGCAAAATGTAGGCCATGAAAACTGTATGCAGCAGCTGAAAGCTCATTTGAAAAACTTCCTGAAGCCGTCGAAAAGCCTCAGCGCCTTCAACTCGCCGCTTCTGATATCTCTCAATCGCCTTCTCAGTATCTGGTGCAGCGAGAGTAGAGGCGTGAGACGATGACCATATCAAACAATCTTATGAAAAAGATCAAGAATGTGCGTGCATGACCTAGAAGAGCATGTATGAGCTCATATGTGAACATTATAAATGTCAAAACAAGCCCGGCCCGGCCCAGTCCCATTTTGTGCCATACGGGACCATGACATCTTTGGACCAATAGGATTTCAGGCCGGGACATGGTGCAAAAATATGTCTCGTGGCAACTCTGCAGGACTGGCTGGGCCAATATATTTTAGACTCCGATAGATTTTGGCCCGGCCCGTCCTGGCCCAAAATTTTCCTTTGGCTCTGTGGGTCGGGCTTGGGCCAGTACTTTTGACATCTCTAGCATAATGTATGACTGAGGTCAAACAAATCTTGAATCTCAATGACTCCTAGAAGACTTGAAATTAATAAACAATTTTATGAATATATATAAGATAAGAATCTTTGTGTATCTAAAATTCTTCCAACATCAGCTCAAACTAAAAAAAAAAAAATCTTCAACATGATGATAAAATATACTACTATATAATTTTTATGAGTATATATATCTTAAATTTTTAACTTTTACGTAGGAAGCATGTAATATTTAGCTAGTTACTACTAGAAGTCTATAAATCATCGAGTTTTTCAGACAAAACATCGTCTAATAGGCTTTAAAATGCGCAGTTTAGCAAGATTGAGAGTCGCCTTACATATTGTGCACGAAACAGCATCCTCCGTTCACTGGTGCATAAATCAACAGCAAGCTGCTTCAGGAACACCTTTCTGTTCAAAAGCTTCGGGTTTGTCACGTCCAAATCCATTGATCCGCTTGCCTGTCGAGCAGCACAAGATATAGCTATGCGTGATGCTTAGATTGTGTTTTTCATTCACAGCAATCACGTTACTAGAAGCATCTTTGCACTCACCTGCAGGAACTTGGAGTACTTAGATATGCAGGCCTCACAAGCATCAAGAACAAACTGCAACGCGTCTTCCTCTATCTCAGCATACCGGATGTCCTTCTTGGACGTCGACTTGTTTGATGCAGCAGCAGCCATCTGCATAGAAACTTGTCACGGACAGTTTATCCAAAATATCCAAACCCTAACCTCGTACGAACAGAAAAGAAACTCAACTAGACCTCATCAAACCGGTTTTTCATGCTAGGGGGGCTTACGGCTAGGTAAGCATACGCCATCAACTCCAAAGGCCAACCAGTTATTTGCAAAGGAAAACATTGTGACCTGTTCACATACACGGTGCATCACCATCAGCAAACACGTTTGTGCTTAGATTAGTCAAGCAGCTGCTAAAATCCTAAAACACACTCACACAGACAGTCCTTGCTTCTGTAAAGCTTCCAGCTTCTCTCTGTAACACTCATCGGATTTGTCGAGTGAAAGGGGCAGCTCAACGGAATCAGAAGGGTTGGTGCCTTCCCGGGGCACAAACCCATACGAAAGCAACAGCTCTCCGTTGGATTTCTTACCATACGATATGAAAACCTGCATCATCAAGTCATAACCACCTTATACTCCATTTTGCACAAATTTAAGGTGTATTTTTTCAGAAAAATATTTCTGTGGCATCAAAACGAAGCACGTATTCCTGAAGCTTGTGTACCTGCTCACCTGGCTGATATGCTCTATCTGTTGTGAAAACTACCCCTTGAGATGATTTATCGTAGTCCAGAAATGTCTCTACCTAGTTCGTCCACAACATTAAGATCAGAGTGAATTTCGCTGCAACTAGCAAAAATAGTATTCCAGCACAATAGTCTTACCTCACAACTATGGTTCAGCATATCAGCCCAAGGAACCAAGGCAACCCTTCCATCCATCGAGGGTAAACGAACCTGTTACAAGTTAAGAATTCAAGATGATAAATGGTGTTGTTATTTGAAAATAAAAAAGGAAAAAAAATGCTGACAACATAAATACCAAGCGAGAAAAAAGTATGCCGAATGACCATTTATAACTCTCCATGTTGAAGACCTGTATAATACATAGCAACAGTCATATGAAGGCAAGAAGGGTAGCATATAGAAAGCAAGAAATTCAAATATCATGGAAAAAGAAAGAATGCTTAACCATCACATCGACAATAGCTATTAGGGGTGTAGGTGTAATACACCCACCGCTAAAATGATAATATTTTATTAATATAAAATAATTATAAAGTATTAATAAAATACATATTATCATATTAGAGGTGGGTGTACTACACCTACACCCCTAAGGGGGCGTTTACTTTGCGTGATAGGATAGATTGATAAAACATAGGATTGACTATATGAAGGATTAGATGATCAAACAAGTTCAAAAGTAATCAATCCATCAAAGTAAACGGTAGATTAACTTATACTATTTTTATCTATCTATCCTATCACCCAAAGTAAACGCATCCTAATAGAATTTCCCACATCACATGATCTTCTTTTAGTTCTATAAAGCAAGACTCGGATGTGAGGACGGAGCTGTGACTACCTAAGAAGCATGGGGACGGATACGTAATATGGATACGATACGATACGGGGACGTAAATACGCCATTTTTCCAAAAATCATGATACGATACGTCAAAAATACGTTTTAGTTTTTTTATTTAAAATATATTTTATATATATTATAAATTCATAATTCACCAATAATATAAGCAAAACACAACTAATTCATAATAAAGTTAACCAAACAACAAATAAAACATAGTCTTAATAGTTAATACTTAATAAAAACACACTAAAATGTTAGCGACGGTGGGCGGTGAAGACTGGGGTGCGTTTGAGGAGAACTGGGGAAAAGCGGCGCTTGAATTGATTTAGAGTTTAGGTTTTAAATTTATTTAAAAACGTATTTTAATAGTCAAATACGTATTTGACCGTATTTTAAACGTATTTATGACGTATTTAATATTATAAAAAAAACGTAATTAAAAATACGTCCCGGGGATGTATTTTACGCGTATTTCGCGCATATCGTCCCCGGGACGGATACGCCGAGGTATCTCACGTCCCCATGCTTCCTAGGTGACTACATAATGCAAAATTGTAGAACATGATATTTCACCTCATATCCAATGGAGTACTGTTTATAGTTGCTGTCTTTTTTATGCTACAAAAAACTCAAGAAAAATGAAAATATACAAAAAGAAAACACAGAGATCCAACTTCCCAAGTGACCACCTCATCATAACTTGTAATCCCTTCTAACGAAACAAAAATAGGGGAAGTTGCAGGAACCGTCACTTCTCAACCATAAATCTCCCACACACCCAAAATTTAAGGTAAACGAAAATATTGTTAATCACTCGAAAAAGTAACAGAGGGTGCAGATATCATTAAACAATGCCAGATGTAATGTCGGTCAGACACAAACATAGACTGTGACAATGGAGTGTGTACCTCTGCAGGAAATAAATCAGGATACTTGGAAAATATTCTGTCCCTTAAGTCATTGTATCTGCACAAGAGGTTAAGATAAGGTCTTTCAAATAAGCAAGCACAAAGAAACTGTAACCAAAGTGTGAGATTAATAGTACACAAATCGATAGCATTTTGAAAAGTAGGTGCAAATCTAGTCTACTTTGACTAAAATTAAGAGAAAGAACTCATACGTTCCAGTAACATTGTTGATCCTTTCAATTGCCCGCTGTCTTATTTGTGACGCTTCCAGATATCTGTCTAATTCCGAACGTGTCCTGAAATCACATGGAGCTGCTGTAGAGAAACCAACTGAGCCACAGACACAATACGTGTACAGAAGGAAAACTACAACAAACTCCTCGACGGACTATTTAGTATAGGCTTACCAGTACAGAAGAGAATAGGGCTGCCTTGGCAAGGCAGAAATGTAGTTACTCCATCTCGAAGAATTCAGCTGACCTGCCTCACTAATCAAATAGGTTGCGAGCAGCGGCCAATCCGGCACATTGTACTGTTTTAGCACCTCACCAGCCTCATGACAGCTCCAGTTCTAAGCCACATCTCCGGTGCAAAAGCAAGCATAAGTTAAGTAACTAAAGAAATCAAAGACCATGCCAAGTTAATCGACATATAAATCCCTTGATGGAAATGTTTGAGAGATACTGAACAAAAAATGATTTTATCCTTTTTTTTTCCTCGTAATAAGAGACCTATTTTCTTCGATTCAACAAATTTTATCATATACAACTGCTAAAATACAAATAACAAAAAAAATTAGAATATCTAGTCACTGGTTGTGCATTCAGAACTCCCAATGCCCTATTGGGACATTAGATACATTAACAATGATATATGATGTCCTCATAAATCTTACATTTAACATAGGAACTACGTCCAGTTACTAAAAATATTCAAGTTCAACATTGCAGTAGAACTAGGCAATATAATGGCTAAACTTTAGGTAAATTTTGTTGCTGCAAGAGACATGGTATATGGAAGGAAAATATATCAAATCAAAGCTCAAAGCTCAAATTTCAGCACTGAATTATTTAATGAAAATACAAACTATGTTTTCCCAAGTGACGACAATGGTGGTTACAGTATAGAGTTTTCATTGTAAAAGGATGACAAGGAATAATACTATCATTCTTGGCCAGCATTAATCACATTAGCATATATTTATGTAGTCTTTTCCACGAGTGGTGTTGTTACACCAAAGATCAAGGGAAAGCCGTTCAGTTTCCTTGGCTGAATAATTTATGTGGATATTCATTGACAATAAAATAAGAGCTTAAGAGTTTAATATGCCACCCTTACAAAAACCAGATACAGAGGGCAACACACTTATCATCATAATTTTGCTTAGAGTTTCTTAAAGTTAACTAAGAAATAAAGTTGTTCGTAAATGACATCCCATGATCAAATGAGGGCAAGTTAGAAGACGTATGAGTCCTTAATCAGAACTAAAAGACATGTACAATCACAGTTAATCCTAATCTCGGAGGACCAGAGACGAGCTACGGGCCTTGATGCTGCTTTTAGAATCTAAATCATAGCAAATAACCAGAAATAAAACTTGCTTCTGCCATAGCCATTGCTCCATAGCTTTCTCAGCTAGCTAAATAGTACATAAGTAACATAACAATGCCACTCAAACACATTTCACTTAGCTAATTAAACACATTATCCAAAAATTAATAAACTCTACACCAAGAAAACAAATACATTTAACAGACAATCTCGGCATATAATATCATAAAAACAGGAAACAAAAATCCCCAACCAAAAAAAAAAATCAAGAAAAAGATAAAGATAAACCTATCAAACTCACAGATTCAGCAGTAATGAAAAGGGAGGGAGGAACGAACAGCAGCTTCTCTCCTTTCCTAATATTCTTCAGAGCAACAAGCCCCCTCTCTCCAACCTCCACTTTCTGTATATCCATCTTCTGCGGCGGAAGCCCGCACTCCAACAGCCACTCCTGCAGCGCCGCCGCGTTTTCCGGAGAGTCGACGTCGCACCCCCACGGAACGCCGGCCACCGCGGTTTTCTCGTCGGCGGTGGAGACCGAGCACCGGATTCGGTCGAAAATGCCGCTTCTTTTGGCGGTTGATGGAATGAAGCAGCAATGGGAGTGGATTCTATTGGTGTATAGAGACGGGTTTTGAGAGAAAGTGGGTATGAGCATCGTTTGGAGGATTCTTGAAGCTTCTGCCATGGCGATGGCGCTGCTTATGATATGGAATTTTGCTCCTGCCTCCTGCCTTATCCGTTTCTTGCTCCAAGTGATTGGTAGTTTCTAACAGTTGATAAATGCTTCTAGTTTTTGAAATTTGCACACAAGTCCCTAAGAGAAAGGAAATTCCACATTGGATATGGTATTTTGGTGGGAATATTTTTTTTGTGATTCAGATACGAATAACAAGTCGAACTCGAGTAATATTCTTTATCTCATGATCATTCTGATTTTTATTGTTTCTTGGATTGTTATGATCGAGACGATTATTCACAGTTTTTAATATTTTAATTGTATAAATAATATTTTATGGAACATTCGTAAAATTATTGCAAACGATGATTTTCTATCTGTAAATAAAATCTCGACGGAAATTTTGGTCGGTAAAATGCGTAAATTTTTTTTTAGTGATGTAATTATGATTTTCTTGTGATCATTCTAATTTCTTTGTTTATTAATTTAGTTGTCATTCATTTTATCGAGAGAATGATCTAGCTAGGTGGGGCAAGGAGGGGCTTTAGTCCTTACCAAGCGAGATTTTATCCTTTTTTTCTCTCTAGATTTTATCTTTTTATTCTTATACAATTGTCAATTTATCGAGTATGTAGATCACTATACAAACGTGTCCATCAAAAAATCGAATTACATGTAAATAGCATTCATATAATCCTGAACTCGATTCAGAAAACAAAATCTTCGTCAACAAAAAAATGTACAATTCAAAGGCGAGTCAAACTCAATTAATATTCTTTATCTTACAATTATTCTATATTTTCTAGTATATTAGATTGTCACTAGAGCTGGCAATTTTCCGGGCCGGCCCGAAAATCCTCCGGGCCAAGAAATGTGAAGCCCAACCCGGCCCGAAAACCCCTTTTATAGTGTAAATTTACCGGGCGGGGCCGGCCCGAGCCCACCCGGGCTTTTCCCCATTCCGGGCCGGGCCGTCCCGGCCCGAAATTTCACCGGGCCTGGATTTTTGGAGCCAGCCCGGCCCGTCGGGCCGGGCTGGATTTGACAGCTCTAATTGTCACAGTGACTTATAAGTTGCATTGCATGTTGAATAAGTTCAGTGTTTTGTCTAATATATATGTTTATGTTCAGACTATGTCCACCAATATAGTAACATCATAACGATCATTTAAAAAACGATCAAGAATCACTATAAAATGTACAACAATTATTGGTAAAAGTATCTACGATTATCAATATAGTGATATCAATTTCAATATCAATATATTGTACTCTCTCCGTCCCATCTATAACGTTCCGTTTCCATTTAAGTCCGTCTCATTCATAACGTTTCCTTTCTAAATAAGGAAATAATTAGGATCTTAATCATCTAGTATTAGTTTCCTAATTATTTAATCAAACTAATATTAGATGATTAAGGCCATAATTATTTCCTTATTTAGAAAGGAAACGTTATGAATGAGACGAACTAAAATGGAAACGGGACGTAATTAGACCCGCCCAAACTGGAGGGCCCGGCGGGCCGGTTCCGTATTTAGAAAGGGAACGTTATGAATGAGACGGACTAAAATGGAAACGGGACGTTATTAGACCCGCCCAAACTGGAGGGCCCGGCGGGCCTAACCGGAACCGGCCCGCCGGTCAACGGTTTTTTAACTTGCCCGGCAGTCAACGGGCCGGAACCGTGAGCTCAAGGGCCGGTTCCGGGCCTGCCTTCGTTCAAACTGTGACCGCCAGTTAACCGGAATTATAAAAAAATATATATAAATATGACGTTAGGGCTGAGCATTCGGTCCAACCCGGTCCGACCCGGTCCGACCCGTTGGAACCGACGACCCGAATTTTTTGAAAATCTGGACTGACCCGCACTGAACATAGCCTAAAAACCGACCCGGACCCGGACCGAAACCGAACCTCGGGTTCGGTTCGGTTTCAGTCCAAACCGAAAAATTTGAGCAGAGCCTTTTTCCCGTTTTTGCATCAATTTTCAGCATATACTCAAGCACAAATCCATCCCCAAAATCGAGTTAAATTCGAGCTCTAATTCATCCCCAAAATCGAGCCCTAATTCCTTCCCAAAATCGAGTTAAATTCAAGCCCTAAATCGATCCTTAATTCTAAATCCTAAACATGAACTTGAACCCCTCAAAAACTGAAATATAAATGGACTTGCATTAAAAATTAAGGAATGGCCGTGGAGGCGAGATCGCTTAGGCACTGTGAGGTCGGGAGGCGAGCGACGGACGGCGGGGGCGGCAGCGGCTGCAAGTGATGAGAAGTGAGACGGTGAGAGAGAGAGAGAGGCTATTGGTGAGTGTTGGGCGACGGGCGCAGGCGAGCGAGCGGCCGGCGGCGGCGGCGACGCGGTGGCAGCGGCTGCGATGAGGCGGTGAGACGGAGGGAGAGAGAGAGAGAGAGAGAGAGGCTATTGTTGAGTGTTGGGCGACGGGCGCAGGCGAGCGACTGACGGCCGGGGCGGCAGCGCGATGGCAGCGGCTGCGGCTGCGATGAGGCGGTGAGACGGAGGGAGAGAGAGAGATCTGCTGAGTAACTTGAGTTGGGCGGCGGGTGGGGTGGATGTGAGAGTGAGAGTGTGTGAATGAGTGCTAGAAGATTAGGTTAGGAAATAAATAAAAAAAATTATAGAATATATATATATAGATATATGGGTCGGTCCGGGTTTGGGCGGGTTGGGAAAATCAAACCCGGACCCGACCCGAAAAAAATTCGGTCCCAATAATTGAACCCGCCCCGGACCGAAACTACACTTAAACCCGGACCGACCCGCCCGAACCCGTCGGTCCGAGTCGGTTTAGCGGGTTCGGGGCGGGTCTGCTCACCCCTATATGACGTGGCCGGTTCCAACGGTCAAAACCGGTGGTTAACCGTTGGAACCGCCGGTTAACCGGCTGAACCGGAACCGCCGGTTCCAATGGGAAAAAGGCAATGCAGCAGCATCAATGGCAGCAGCTCAAATGGCTAGAAAAATAGCCGTTGATGCTGCCCTCTCCCCCTCCCTTCCCCCCCCCCCATTTTACCCTATAAATACCACACAATAATCTCTCAAATAATCACATCAATTCTCATCTCTCTCTATTTAATTTCAAGCATTCAATCTATTATTTGTTGCTCAAATTCTTCATTTTTTGTGTTAATTTTTTGCTCAAGTTCTCAACTTCTCTCACCACACACTTCACCAATCCATTGATAACCATATTCCATAATGTCGACCTCCTCTCGTATCGATAAGGGCAAGGGCGTTGCCGAAAATCAAGACGATGCTCCTCATCGATCCAAAAGAGGAGGAAGATTGGCTCGGCAAGCTTGAGCAATGGCCGCCGAAGAAATATCAAGGGCGTATGCGGAACAACTTCAACAACAAGAGGATTGAGAGTTTGCCGAGGAAGTTAATCGTCAAGAGGAGGAAATACTTCGGCAATCTCAAGAACAATCCAACGAAGAAGAATAAGTCGAAGCGCCGCCAAACAAACCGACGGGTCGACCTCTTGTGTCGGATATCTTTACTAAGCATTTTAAAAAAATGCCTAGAGCCCCGGCACCTAGCGACAAGCCCGGAAATCCTCCAAAATACAACGCCTATTGCAACTATTGCAAGAACGTCTACAAATGAATGCATGGAGGAGGCTATGGCACACTAAGGCGACACATGGAGACGTGTCATCCGGGAGAATACGGGATTGCATCAACACAAACTCAAATTCATGGCACCGCTTTCTCGGCCACGGGTACGTCTTCTCACCCTTTATTTAAATATGATCATCCACATGCCGAAGATGTTATGGCTAGATATTGTGCTATGGAAAAACAACCTTTTATATTTGCCGATAAAATAACATATCAAGAAAGTATAAAAGATGCATATTGTCCTGCCGCTAAAAAAATTAGTAGAAGTAATATGCTTAGACGAATTAGAAGACAAGCTTTTGATAAAAAAAAATGGAATTAATGAAATAGTTGATGAACTTAGACCATAAAGTTTCTATTTGTGCCGATATTTGGACGGATTGTTTTCATCAAAATAATTACATGGGAATAACATGTCATTGGGTTGATGATAAATGGATACTACAAAAACCTTTAATTGCATTTAGGGAGTTCGATGATCCACACACGGCCACTAATATTGCTTTAATAATTATAACCGTTTTAAATGAATACCAATTGATTAATAAAGTATTTTCGGTTGGTTTTGATAATGCATCCGCCAACACCGCTAGTATTCTCGAACTCATTGAAGCATGTAATCCATCTTTCCAAGGAAAATATTTTCATAGTAGATGCATTTGTCATATTTTGAATTTATGTGTTCAAGATGGACTTTAAATTTTTAATGAATCGGTTATGCCAATTAGAAAAGACGTTGCCCTTTTGCATAAAAATATAACTTTAGGTAAAAAAATGGCAAAAATATTATCGTCATAAGAATATTCAACATAGGAGTTTTGTTAGAGATGTATCACATCGTTGGAATTCCACTTATGAAATGCTTAGTTCTACTTTAGAGTATAAAGATTATTTATGCGAATTTTTTAGAAAATAATTTGCGACGGTTCAATTGACTTTATTACCTTCTTATTGGGACCAATGCATGGATTTATATCAATTGTTAAAGGTTTTTAATAATGCCACCGTTCAATTATCGGGTGTTTATTATTGTACTTCCGTTCGTGTGTTGGAACATTACATGTATATTGCACTTAGCTTTAAAAATTGTTTTGGTAAACCAAATTTGCAAGGTGTGATTTATTTTATGGTTCAAATATGGCTAAAATATTTTAGAAATATTCCGGATGTTTTTTTAATAGCTAAGTGCTTAGATCCTAAATGGAAATATGATGGTGTTTATCAAATGTTAGATATTTATTATAATGCTTTTAAGCAAATGGACTTTTTAAATATAAAAATTGATGGAGAAATAATTTTCTTTGATATTCCTAATGTTACTCAAATAAAAGATGATTTAGAAAGAACTTTAAGATCTTTTTTTGCCGAATATAAGATGACTCATGGATATGATCTTGACATAAATGCACCTATTTCATCTACTTCTACCTCTTTATTTATACCACTTGATTTAAACTCCTTAGATCTCTTAATTCAACAATTAAGTAGCATGTACCAAGATAGATCTTATGAACTCCCTAGGGGCCAAGATAATAGTGAATTAAATATGTATTTGGGTTGTCGTTTTGTTTTTTGTGTTGAAGATAGTGCTCCACAAATCGACGTGATGAAATGGTGGTCAAAGAGAACGGAGTATCCCGTACTCTCTATCATGGCGAAAGAGTTGTTTGTCGTCCCCGCATCCACCGTCTCGGTCGAACAAGCTTTTAGCATTGGCGGACTTATGTTGGACCAAAGAAGATCAACGATGAAACCAAGAAACATTGAAGCCACAATGTTGCTTGATGATTGGTCGAGGGCCGACCTTAGAGCTCAAGAGCTCGATTGGGATGATCGCGACGAGAGCCCAAAAGAAGAGTTCACCGAGAGTGATCGATCGGTGGACGAGAACTACTAGGGAGCAATATAATGTAATCGAACTACGTGGACTTTGATTCCTCTATGAAGATACGTAGGCAACTCAATTTTAATATTAAAATTGAGCTCAAGTCCTTTATTTTTCCTTTTTTTTCATTTCAACTTTCAAGTGTTGTAATTTCAACAATATTAATGAGAAATGATTTAATATTTTTATTCAATGACTACTAAGTAAAATTTAAATTTTTTTTGCTTATATTGTCTTAAGATATATATATACAACATTTAATTACAAAAAAACAAAAAAAAAATTACAAAAATTGAAAAAAGTGCTCCCAAAACACAAAAACAATCTGTAATTAACCGCCGGTTTTCGGCCCTGAACCGGCGGTTCGGCAGAAACCAGCGGTTTTTAATTATTATTATTATTATTTTCAAAACCCTCAATTCTATCTATAAATACCCCCTAACCCCAACCATTTTCTCACTCCCTCAGCCGTCTTCACCTTAATGATCTATCATTCTATCTTCCTCATCTCTTCACCTTATCTATCTTCTTCATTTTTTCTTCTTTTTTAATTTTCTCTCTCAAGACTCAAGTTTCAACAAAATACAAACAACAATGTCTCCTAGATCTAGTATTAAGGTTGATATTTTTAACAAGCACTACACCCGTAGTGCTCCATTGCCCGACTATTCTAATCCAACCTATGAAGTTCATTGCAATTATTTCAACAAAGTTTTCAAGTGGACTCAAAATGATGGCTATGCTTCCCTTGTTCGTCACATTCAAAAAGCGCATCCGACCGAAGCTATGGGAAATTGAGTATGCAATGTTACTAATGTAATCTCTATTTTGTAGTTAAAAATTGAAATATGTATTTTGTAATATTTAATTTAATTTTCAAGTACTTGTAATTTCTATTTAGTAATGTTTATTTTAATTTTCAAGTATTAATGAAAAACTAGTTCATTTTCATTTATATTTCATTTTCTTAATTTTCAATGTTATATATATATATATATATATATTAGGAAAAAAATTAAAACCGGCGCCGGTAATCGGAACCGGCGGGTTTTAACCGGGCCCGGAACCGCCGGTTGAAAAGCCCGGCCCGTAACCGTGTACAGTGTACACGGGCCGGTTACGGTAACCGGCGGGCTCGGGCCTGGAACCGCCGGTTCGGGGCCCGTGGGCAGGTCTAGACGTTATGGATCGGACGGAGGGAGTACTATAATAAAAAGCAATAAATACTTATCGGGACTCAATTGCAATTTCGTAAACTACAGGGACTTCAATTACACACAGAACACACACCAGAACAACAAGAAAAATCTTCGGAACAGTTGGAATGTTTTTCCAAGAAAACGAACATGATAGCAGCAAGCAGCTCAATTGTTTCCTGCAACTCCTCTCTCCCGCCACTCAATCCCAATTCTTCTCTTCCAAAATCATTATTTCCTCATCCCAAATTCCCAATTTCATTCCCTCTTGACTCAGATTACTGCTGTAAACTCAAAAAAATATCACCTTTAATCATCAAGCCGGCGAAATTGCGCCTCCTCAATCGCCGGAGTTCGCCCAAAGCTCAATCACCGCAAGACCCATCTCTTATTTCCGTCTCTCCCGACGAAAATGAGCTCCTCGACGACGGTAAAACCGGCGGCAATGGTGGCGGAGAGGAGGAGAGGGACTGGACGTCGTCGTTTCTGCTGCTTACTTTCTGGGCTGGTCTCATGTACTACGTTTTCTTCCTCGCTCCTAATCAGACACCGGTAGATATGATTGTGTTGTTTAGTTCATGTTTTAACCTTTTCATTTTAATCTTTTGTTTTTGGTAGTGATAAATTGGGGTTCTTGAATTCAGTAGTAATCTGATTGTGTGTAGTTTTTTTTGGTGGATTTGGGCTGAATTTTAGGTGTCAGATTTGTATTTCGTGAAAAAGCTTCTGAATTTGAAAGGTGATGATGGTTTTGAGATGAATCAAGTGTTGGTAGCTTTGTGGTATATCATGGGTTTATGGCCCTTGGTTTACAGTATGCTGCTCATCCCAACTGCCAGAAGGTAAAAGTTTACCATATTTGTCGAAGGAGAATCTGTTTTCGACTTTCTTGAATGTTTCTCCTTGTGATTTCTAAGTGGCCGGAGAGAAGAACCTATGATTAGCTTTTGGTGAAATGTCCAAACAAACAATTTCAATGAAATGTTTTAAGGTCTTGTTTTACTATGTTCGACTCTTCTGAGTTCCTGTTTTCGACTTTCTTGATGGTTTCTCCCTGTAATTTCTAAGTTGTTAGAGAGAAGAACCTATATTTAGCTTTTGGTGAAATGTCTAAACAAGCAATTTCAGTAAGTTAGAGAGAAGGAACCTATGATTAGCTTTTGGTGTTATGTCCAAACAAAAAAATTCAATAAAATGTTTCATATTGTATTTTCAAATATGTCTGTTCCATTGGTGGAGGGGGTGGGGGGGGGGGGAGAGGCCATGTAAGAGCTCAAGAAAATCCGATGGTCTTTTATTTGCCTTTTTTGCAGCTCCAAAAGCAAGATTCCAGTTTGGCCATTTGTAGTTCTGTCATGTTTCGGAGGTGCATATGCTCTTATTCCCTACTTCGTTCTCTGGAAGCCACCAGCTCCACCTGTTGAAGAATCGGAGCTGAGGAGATGGCCTCTGAATTTCCTCGAATCAAAAGTAACTTCCGGGGTGAGTAGATTCTTTTTATAAAAGTGTGCGTGAAGAAAATCATGAGCGTCTTTGATTGGATATAAGAACATGAGTCCTGAATCTGAGGAAATCTCGACTGAAATCTACCAATCATCAGATGAATTTAACACCATTTGATAGCTTTAGTGGAGTTTATGTTGTTTATTAACTAGATTTTGGTTATACGAAGTAACTTTTGTCCTAAATATAGCTGGTGGATGCATTTCCAGTCGTGTTATCATAAACTTGTTAAATTTTGCCATGAAAGTGGTAAGTTTGACAGATTATGTAGCGTATGAAATGCATACTTTGGGCAATCGACTTATAGATGAACATTGAACAATGATTTGAGGCTAATATCTAAACTTATGCTCGCTGTCACCATTGATTTGCTCTAGAGTTTCGTAATATCTCTTGCAAACATAGCTAACTGATTACGTTTCAGATTACATTGGCTGCAGGGCTGGCAATAACGGCTTATGCATTTTCGTCCAGTGGTGATACGTGGAAGGAATTTTACCAGTATTTCCAAGGAAGCAAATTTGTGAGTGTTTCTTTCTTGATGGATAATGTAGTTTGTATACATGTATGCAACGAGCAAGTGAAAAGTAGGAGAATTGAAATAGGGACAAATCTGAGCTCTTGTTTTGCAAAATTGTGAGTGTTTCGTTCTAGATAGATACTTTTCGGTGGCTTTTATACGTGTATGCAACGAGCAAGTGAGAAGAAGGAAAGGAAATAGGGACATAAACCAAGCTCTTGTACATTTGCTGTCTTTGTTTCTAACTGTGGAATTGCTGTCATGTGTGAAATTAACCTCAATCTCGACTCTCGTTGTGGCAGATCCATATCATGAGTATTGATTTTGCTCTGCTCTCGACATTTGCTCCTTTCTGGATCTACAATGACATGACTGCACGAAAATGGTGAGGCATAATGATTTTCAAGAATTTTTCAGCCAATTATGTGAATGTGATTCTAGAAATGTTGTCATTATATCTTGTAGGGATGGGAAAGGCTCTTGGCTTCTTCCTCTTTCACTAGTTCCATTCTTAGGTCCTTCCCTCTACCTCCTCCTCCGGCCGTCGTTGTCAGTTGCTCGAGAGGCAACGGTATCAACTTCGGACGAAACATGATGAACGAGGTCTTATCGTTGCAGTGCGGATCATGGTCACAATGAAAGAAGAACTAAATTTAGCGCGGGAGAAAGTTCGAAACAGTGTTGAAGGGGCTAAGGTAACATGTTCTACAATAGACTTGGAGTAGTAAACAAGATTATTTTGTAGTTCAATGGATAAACATATTTTGATGATTTGTTTGGGATTGAAAATGGACATTTGATGACATGATATGATGAAAATATGAATTTGTTGTAAAGCAAGTTCGATTTTGGGCTCATCAACACCAAACGTTGTTGTAATTTTAATAGAGAGAATCTCGTGTAAGATTCAGAAAATATCGATAAAATTATAAATACTCTATTAAATTTGAGCTTGAATCTGAATATTTGATCCACCACACGTCTTTACACGTGTTTTATGTATTATAATCAGCTCTTGGAGTTATATGATTGTGTGTGATGCGGAAGATGGATTATCAATAAGTTCAAGATTCGAAATAGAAAACATATTTGACGTTAGGATTATCACCTACTTTGGTTTTATTTATTTAAACCAAATTAATTAAGGACCTCGAGTTATAATTTTTATTAATATCAAGAAAAATAAACATCGGAGATACTTGGATTATTTTGTTAATCCACAATAGTCCATCTTATCAACCAAATTAAACAATATATCAATTTACTTTTCTCATCATGTTTTAATAGATATACTATAGGACTCGTTTGGTACAAAGTATGGGATAAGGCCTGATATGTTTGACTGAGATGTTTTATAAAAATAAAGAATTAATATTCCGTTTGGTATGATGTATTAAATTCTCTGCAACACATAGTAATTATTGTAATTTATTGCTATAATTAGTTGCAGTATTATTTATACATGTATTAAATTCTCTGCAACACATAGTAATTATTGTAATTTATTGCTATAATTAGTTGCAGTATTATTTATACCACCTCATAGGTAGTATACATAACAACAAAAATAAGTATTATTCATACGGGCCCGAACTTTATAAAGGGCCATATACTTCATACCAAACAAGATATTAGGGTGTCATAGACATATTATACACCCTAATCACCCCTACCAAACGAGCCCTAGAGTTAAATGGTTCAAAATGTCACTTCTCTGAACTCAAAGATAAAAAGTAGTCATCAAAACTTAAAAGATCAATTATATCACTTTTTTACTCTTTTACCCCTACCCTCTTAATATCCTACTCTATTCTCTCTAATTAAACCACCCCTGCCAACTTCTCTCTCTCTCTCTAACCATCGCGCACCCCCTCTGCAAACTTCTCTCTCTCTCTCAACCATCCACCCTCATCTCTTCTCTATCGTACCTTTCTTCTGCCCACATACTGCCGACCACTCTCTTCCCGCCGTCGTCACTTTGGTCCGGTGCCTCCCCGTCAACGGCGCCAACATCTCCCCGCCGTCGTCACTAGAGCTGTCAAAAAGGCTCGGCCCGGTAAAATTATACTATAAAATGGTTTTTCGGGCCGGGTTGGGCTCCACATTTTCAGGCCCGAAGGATTTTCGGGCGGGGCCGGCCTGCCCCGATTTTTCCAAAACGCCCGGTGGGATCGGGCCGGGCCGGGTCGGCCCGGTATTTTGACAGCTCTAGTCGTCACCCTCCGCTTACATCCTCCATCTCCGCTAACATCCTACAACGCCATCACCGCCCTTCTCTCCGTCACCCCAATATACTGCCGCTCTTTCATTCTCCATCATCATCTCCTTCATTCCCGTCTCCGTCGTGTCTTGCCGCCATCGCCACCAGAGATTTCAGATCTCAGCTGCCATTCCCGTTCCAGATCTACAGCTACATTTGATGCAATTTGTTCAGATCTGATGCCCACCCCCTTCTAGTCGTTTTTTGTTTATTTCATATATGTATACATACATGAATGTGTTATTTCATGTATGTATACATATGAGTTCTACATATTTCTTGTATTTATGTATATACATGAAGCATACATGTTCGTGTATGTATTTGTTTAGATCTACTACATGTTCGTTCCATATTTTCAGATCTGGTGTGTGTTTTGTAATTTCATGTATATATACATACATGTGTTGTGTACGTGTTATTTCAGATATATATATATATATATATATATATATATATATATAGAATGTGTTATTTTATGTATGTAAACATATGATGTAGACAAATTTCTTGTATTTATGTGTATACATGAAGCGTACATGTTCGTGTATGTGTACATGTTATTGTATGTCCCATTACAGTCTTTGTGTATGTTGTTTTTCATGTATGTTGTGTATACAAGAAAATTCATACATGAAAGTTAGTCTTCGTGTATACTACAATAAACTCAGTCGTGGGAAATCGCTCCGCCGCCGTGGCCGAAAATCCTTGCCGCCGCCGAAAATCTCTACACCCTCCTCAAAACCAACAGCACAATGTATGTGAGAGAAAGTAGGTAGGAGAGAGAAAATTCAAAATAAAGTGCTCATTAAGGGCAAATTGGTCTTTTTAACACCTTTTAGTGACAGTTTTTGTCTTTTAAGTTTTGAGAGTCATTTTTTATCTTTGAGTTTCAGGAATTACTATTTTAAGTTTTACCTCTATAATATATCACTCCAGTCGTACATGAACAAATTATATATTAGTATTATTTAGTTTATTTGAGTTGTTTGTACAATTCCTAATTAAAATTTTCCTTTAAAAAATTTATGTTAATATATCACAAATTTGAGAATTTTTTCGTTAGACATCCATCTTAAAAGAAATGTCAAGATCTGTTCAAAAAAAAAAAAATGTCAAGATAAAGGGAAAAAAAGGAAAAAATCTTAGCATAATTTCCGGCAATATATCTGTTAGGCTATGAACTTCAAAGTCACTCATATATAGGGGTATGCACGGACCGATCCGAATCGAAAATATATACCGAACCGATGGGTTTTGATCGGTTCGGTTCAATTTTTAGATTTATTGGTTGTCGGTTCGGTTTGCTATATGAGGAAAAATTGGTTTTCGATTTCGGTGCCGGTTCCGAAAAATTTGATCGGTCGGACACCGAACCGACCGAACTACTACTATTAAATATATTTTATAATATATATATATATATATATAATAATATATATATCCTTTTACGCATTAAAAAAAAACATAACCCTATTCCTCTACCTTTTACACACAGAGTATTGTTATTCCTAATTTTTATGTTTTGAATTTTTGTGATGCATTGTATGAAAATAGATATATTTTTTTTATTTTTTTTCTTTTTTTCAGTCGGTTTAAAAACAACCTGACCGAAAACGACCGAAATTTTCGGTTCGGTGCAAAGGGTCAATTTGGTCGGTTTCGGTTCTAAAATTTTTGGCCGATTCGGTTGTCGTTTATGAAATTTTGGCCGATCGGTTGAACCGAACGATCGATGCACACCCCTACTCACATAAATAGAGAGGGAAATTCGGTGTCGGACAAAATGGCCTCTCCCTCTATTGAAGTTGGTTGGTGATCATTTGCTCATCAAAGCATCGTCGATCTTGTCAATATGGACATGCATTATTTTTCTTATTCTCGTATTGTTCTATTGATTGGTACTCTTTTCCACCATATGAATTTTCCATTAGGATTTTACCTATGGAGATTTTAATGAGGCCCGGCTTTGAAGCTCTGCTTCAAAATTGTTAGGTCCTTGTCATTGTTCTTTTTTTACTCTATTTTTCTTTTTTTTTCTTTTTTTTATAGTATGACCTCTTATTCGTCGGGCAATATATCTTAGGTAAAATATATATCTCTATATATGATGCATTAGTAAAATTAAAAAACCAAAATAACGTAGTAGGTTAGGTTAGATTACGTATATTGTTTACTTACTAAATTGAATTGTATTTTTTAATTTCGAGCAATAACTCGATTACTTGGATTCAAACCATATTTTTTTAAAAAAATTTAAAAGTTAGATACTAAAATTGCAGTAAATTTATTACTATTTTTGTCTTTTTTTCTCTTGCTGAGTAATTAACAACCAAAGGTAATAAATTCTAGAACAATAAATAGGGATATCCTAATCCTACTAAGGGCAAAATTAAAAAAGGCAAATATTTTAAATGACTACGTTCAGTTCATTATTTAAAACTTTTTGTTACGAATGTGAAATATTAATACCCCCACAGCAAACCCACGAAAATGCTCAAACACTATTACACTAAAGTAAAAGGAAGGCTGACCTGACCCAAAAAACATGATTGTTTTGAAGTCTTAATTTAATTTTTTTCTTTTTTTTACTACACACACTAACCATATTTTATTCTAATTTATTTCATAACCATCCTAAAGTTTTTAGGCTATAGGCTCAAATTTTACCAATGTTTCTAATTCAAAATATTTTGTACACATTTACAAATTAAAATATTCGATGTCGTTGACTCAAATACAAAAGCTATTAGTTATTAATATGCGTATTTTTGCGTACTATTTTTGTCTTAATTATACGGTCCGTTTTGGCCTCTATTATTACTCAAATGTATTTTTAATTCCGGGACTAATATTATTATTTTAGGGTAAAAATGAACATATTTTTCAAATGAATGCAAAAAAATAACATGACTATAAAAGTGGAGCACAGTAGTAAATTAATTTATCCTAAAAAAATGTACAGTAGTAAATTTATTTGTTAAAAATAAAATAAATAACGTTTTTTATTGTACGACGTCGACACACACACACACACAAAACACACAGTAACTTTTTAATTTCAATTAATTTCACAATCATCATTCTACAAAAACCCTTTCCCCCAAGTCTTCTCCTCTCCTCTTTCCCTAAAATACAAAATCACACACACACACACACTGCCCCCCCTCCCCCCCTCTCTCTCTCTCTCCCTGTCTCTCTCTCTCTCTAGAGGGAAACGAGTTTCCATCTATATAGACCTTCATTGCATTAACAATATACATACTATTGTTCATCTGCGCAGATTTCTATACATACGTAAGTGTTTATATATATCTATACATAGATATATATAGAGGTATTGGGGATTCGAGAAGAAGAAGATGAGCACTGGGGTTAAGGGAGGTGCAAGTAGGGTTTCGATTCCAAGCGGCGTTAAGAAGACGATCGAGAATATAAAGGAGATTACTGGCCAGAATCACTCCGAAGATGAGATTTATGCAATGCTCAAGGAATGTTCCATGGATCCCAACGAAACTACTCAGAAGCTTCTACTTCTCGGTGAATCTTCTTCTCTCTCTATCTCTCTATCCGGTTCCACCACTTTTTTTTTTAGATTAAAATACTCTTTTTTTTCCCATCTTTCTGGAAGTTTTATATGTTTGCTTGATATTTGATCCCGATTTTCGTTTTGATATTCGGTGCCATTGAGAATGGGGGATTTGATGGTTGATCTGCTCTTTCTTTGTTTCGTATTGGCTATGTAATCACGCATGTGTGGGGTTTTCCTGTTGTTTTCAATTTCAATACGCTGATTTATCTGTTTTTTAGTGGGGATATGCAAATATACGGAGTTTTGATTCTCTTGCTGCATTTTAGTGATTATCGACTTGGCTTTGTCTTGATATCTTCCCTTTTTCCTTACCGAGCAAGCTTTTCTGTTATGGAAAAGGCTGATAATTTTTTCCGCTGCCCCACTTTTGCCCTTTTGTGTGTTTCTCATGTGTTACTATTTTTTTTTTTTTTCAATCGCATGTTTAAAATTGAAACTTGTTGCTTTGAATTTAATCCTTGTATTAAAACTATTTGAGTATAGCCCCTGCGAGTCTGTGCTAGACATTAGGGATTTTTTGCTCTCTTGTGGATCATTTTATTTCAAACAGAGATGGACAAAGATACAGTTCTAACTTCATTGAAATGGGTATATGAATCTCTTGAGATTGTCTGGCATTCAATTATCCTGAGGTATGGGCTTTGGAAGGTAAGATTTTGCGCCTCAAGTGGGTGGATAAAAGGCTCTACCTGATTTAGCTACTTCTCGTGATCCCCAGTAATAAGTAGTACTTCAATTCCGTAACTGCGATTATGGTACAAATATCCCAATAGCTAGCATTTTCAGATGACAAAATAGGTTGTTTGAATTCCAAATTGTGCTGCACTATCAGTTTAGCAATATAGCCATATTTTACTTGCTTCAAATTTGTTTCTAGGGAAGTGCAATCATATTTGCATGTTTAGTAAGTCTACAGGCTTCTTGTGATTCCATTATGAATTTCGTTTTTCCGAACAGCAGACTGATCACTGATGACTTTTTCAACATTCTTAAACAGATACATTTCATGAAGTAAAAAGAAAACGGAGAAAGGAGGTACTAATCCATCCCAGTTTAATGAGCTCCCCCTCCCCCCCTCTCTTTGTTGTGTTTTTTAGTCGTTTTCTTAGTGCCAGTAGTATCTTTTATAAAGCCTAACATTGTACTAAGACAGTACACAGCTAAATTTCTCTTTGCGATAAAAGTTTAGTCTTATCAAGAGGATAAATCTTATAATTTACTATTTTTACTTATTCAGAATCTAAATAAGGAGCCTGCCGAGAAGTGGAAATCTGGCACCCAGGCAAGGGCAATTAGAGTTGGTCGCGGGAGCTACCCATCACGATATGCATCTCATGGTGAGCAATGAGCATGCATTTGTTGCCCCTAACATGTTGTATCTTTTTATAAATGCCTTTTATAGTTGGACTATTCATGTTATGCCAATTTTTTTTTTTTTCTTTCCAAATCATAGTTAAGTCATGTTTAGGTCTTCTCTTACAGCAATGCCTTTGCTCTTACGTCCTGAAGTTTTGTTTGATGTTATTTTTAGGAGTTTTTTGGGATACTTTGCAGTAATGTATAATGGCGGTGGCATTTAAGAGTACGTGGGAATCAAAATGCGATCAGATGAGCTCTTAGAAAAAAACTGTGTTATAAGTTTCCATTCAAAGCATGTTTGGATGAACTATTCTGTGCCGACATCCTGTAGATGTCTGTTTTCTGGTGCTTTATGTGATGGCAACTGCTGTTGTTTATCTGTAGGACTACATATCTACTTGTATGTGTGTGTGTGTTTTTCTAATAAAATCTGTTAAAAACATTGGTCTAGGTGGTAGGCAGCCCCAGACACCTTGATTTTGGCCTAGGTGGTCAGTTTAGGCGTAGCAGGCTTTAGGTGTCCTAGATGGGCTCCTAGGTGGATCTAGGCTGCCGTAAAAAACTTGCAGATGTTTTTTTTTTGTATTTCTTGTTGAATTTGATGAAATAATTTGGGTTCTGATGACTTAAGTGCGAAAAGTAATGGTTTGAGCGATTCCTTGCTCAAAACTGACTGCTGCTTAGGCCTCCTGGGTGCTAGGGACCAGTCCATTCCATTGATATTGAGTTGATATAATGATTAAAATATATGTAGAATTAAACTTAGGGTTTTAGAATAATAAAGCGTCTAAAATATAAATATTTGTCTATACGTTTGTAAACTCAGAAGCTCTGTTTTCTCACCCTTTGGTCTCTGGCATTCCTTGTATCTTCTAATTTTTGTCAGATGCTGGTGGTGGAAGAAATTCGCCTGCTTTAAAGGAAAATGCTGCCAGCCATCTTTATGAGAAAAGTACTAGCAAGGCTCCCTTGTCTGCTCCACAAGATGTGAGAAAGAGTGAAACATCTTCTGGAACCAGGTGAATGGCTGGCTATGACCTTCTAATGTGCATATATTATATTGTATGTGATGTGTTGCTAGAACCTGTCACTCCCTGCCCCCAACCTATTTTTTAGTAAAGGCAATCTCTTGTTGTCTTTGCAGCCTGATTACTGGCGTGTCTAACGGTCCATCTGGGATTACTCCCCAGAGTATCAATACATCTGCTATCTATATTAAATCAGAGAAACCTTTCCCTGTTTCGTCCCCGATTGATTCTGCAAAAAACCTGAATGCGCCTCAGATGAAGGATATCCAGCAGGACCAGATAGTGGAGTCATCTGAAAATGCTGCATATGCTCCTTCAGCCTCTGTATCTTATTTCTCTTCTTCAGATCCAGTGCTGTTGCCCTCTCAAGATTCTCCACCCCCTAGTGCAGTAGGTAGCATTCAGCGTGAAGTGGGAAGCCAGCGAGCCCCTGGTGAAATGGTTGATGATAAACCTACTGGGGACAAATCTGCTTCTCCCGAAATATGTATGCTAATTGTCTTTGTTCTTATATATAATTTCTCATTTTCAGAATATTGAGAACTTTTTTGTTTTTTGGTGCCATAAAAAGTAACTAGTGTAATTATTTCTTTTTGAGATCTGTAGTAGCTACTTCGGAGGTTGGATTTGCCAATATTGAACAAAAGATGCCAAATGATCTCCAGAAAGTTGGAAAGAATCAGCATTTAGAGTCTACACAAGCTCCATCTTCTACAGTTAGTGTTTCTTCTGGTAGTAGGCCTTCATCTAATTACAACAATCGGTCTCAAGTGATTGGTCCACAAAAAGGTAAGCATCTTTATGATGCAATATTAAAAGTTGGTATGTTCTGTTATATGGTTCAGATTTACTGCTTGGTGGTTCCAAACTAAGAATATTGTTTTGTCTGTAAGACTGTAAATAATTACTTATTTTGGAGTGTACATGTTTGCAACTCGTATCGATTTCATCATTTATCTTTATCATTTTGCTTTCTGTAGCTGATGGTTCCTTGAGTAGATATATAGTTCCGTTAAGTTTTAAACATATACTCCCTCCGTCCCAATATTCATTGCCTATTTTTTTTGGGCATGGGTATTAAGGAGAAGAAAATTAGGGATATAAAGGTGTGTGACCCACATGTTTAGTGTAATTTTTATTCATTATTTAATCCTTTAGTCAATAAAGTGTTCTTTTTAGTCAATAAAGTGCTTTAATTAGAACCTAAGTAAGCTTTAAATTAGCCCAAAAAGGAAACATGCCATGTTACATGGGACGGCCCAAAAAGGAATACAAGCCATGAATATTGGGACGGAGGGAGTATTATTCCTAAAGTTATATTTATTTCAAAAAAAATTTTTTGCGTCGTTCTCGAATGTTGTGATGTAAACTCTAGGTGTCAAATGCAAAACAACGTTGAGAACAATGATTTGATTCCAATAGTACCTGAGATTGATCTTATTGAATATGAATTATGGGCCATGGGTTGCTAATAGTGGTGCATCTTTGAAACAGTGGGTCCTGGCAAAGAGTGGAAACCAAAATCTGCAAACCCCAATGTTAGTCAGGGTGCCACTGCAGCACCTTTGTCAGATGTTTCGACAGTGTCCATCGGAAGTCATCCTGAATCGTTAACTACTCCTGCTGTCGCCACTTTAAAAGAAGCAACTCTGGAGCTGCAGAAGAAGTTAGAGGAGACACATATTTCGGAGAGCCAACATGTGATTATTCCAAATCACCTACATGTTCCTGAAATTGAGAAACTCGGGTTTTGTTTTGGAAGTTTTGATGCTTCCTTCGCTCTGGATATCAACCAAAATGGTCCTCCAGGTGATAACAGTCGATCACTCTCAGAATCCTCTGAGACTATTGATGAACCCGTGAAGGATCTGGAATTAAGGTGCCTTGTCTTTCCTAAGTTTCTACTTCATTTTCTGTTTGTATCATACATATTATTTTCATTGTCAATTAATTGCTTTGATTCAACAACAATGTTTTTCCAATCTATGTATATGCTCAGGGTAGTTGTATTTTTTTAGGCAACATATTTCGCTGGGATATAATTTTGATTATTGATGAACTTGCATATTTAGATTACCGTATTCATGGACTTGAAATGTCCATTCGGGTTCAAGGTTCAAGCCTGTGTTCTTTACTATCTGAAATATTGTAGTTTCTATTTGATTACAGCGATCAGTCTCCGTCGGCAGCTGCGGAGGATACGGAATCGAAGTATCCTGAACAACCTCAATCACCTTCACATGGACCAGAGAAATTTTCATCTGGTGAGGTTGAAGTCTCATCCTCTATGACCACTGATTATAATGAATCCATGATAGAGGTTGCTCCTGGAAGCCAACCACATCCTGTGGTCCATACTTCTTCAAACTATGGTTTTGGTTTCATACCACCAATATTGGGTGGCCAGCTTCCAAATTCAGATAATTCGGAGTCTCAGGCTCGTGATGCTCCTCGACTTCCAGGCTTTGTTGTATGTTCTCATCTACCATTTGTCTACTCATTTTTCATACTCCCCGTGATAATTGCTAAAATAAAGCACATACTGTTCACCCATATTTCGTCATTTTTTACGATACTAATCTTGTCATTTAATATATTTTTTAATGTTAGTGTGCATCCTTACCATTTCGTCTTTAATGTCAATGGTATGCTGAACAGGTGCCACAATCTTTTGACCCAGCAAGCTATTATGCACAATTTTATCGTTCCGGCATGGACAATGACGGTCGCATTTCCCCTTTTCATGTTGCTGGAGCCGCAAACAAGTATAATGGAAATGCTGCATTGGTCTCTGCACAGACTTCTCAGACTCCTCAAGAGGTTTGGGTCCCATGTCTGTAATTTCCTTTTTTTGTTCGTAATTTTATGTTTGTGAACTTTGAATAAGTTCACAAACACAAAATATTCTCTGCATGACGGTATAGCTTTGTTGTGTCCATTGTGTGCATAATTTTTTATTCTTTAATAGATTTTTTCAAAGATAATTACCTTTTCCTTTTGTGGTGAAATTTCTTGAAAGTATAGCTTTTGCTCTTTCATAACAGTAAGGTGAAAGCATCCTGTGTTTTAAATGTTTGATTTGCTGAAACATGCATTGCTAGGTTAATTAGGGAACAACTTGTTCATTAATATGATTTTATGATTATAGTTGCAGAAAAAAGGTTTTGTTATTATGGTAGCTAATCATCTATTTTGGAGTTTTTATTGCTACAGTTTCTGAGTTAGTGGTCTGCATCTCATATTTTTGTCACCGGACATACCTTTGTGGAAATTGCTTCTTACGACAATGGTGTCCTTATGTTGGTGGATGTTTATGGCTGAAGAACTTGTTTTAGTTAGTACGGAAAATCACTGGTCAAATTTAATTGAAATTTTTGTTGCTGTTGGGTTCTTTTCCTCATTTAGAAGGGTCATGCAAACAGCTCAGTTTTGTTAATATGTAGTATGCGTTTGATTGATGTCTCATGCATAGATTTTGCTCTTACTTGGCCTGCTGATGTGATCACCTTAATAATCAATTTGTAGAGGATACTTTGTATATTTACTCAATTGATGTAATCCAGTTGCAGGGTGGTGTCCCTCTTGTTCTGTCCACGGCATCGCCGACACCGCTTGCAACTCAAGCTGCTGGGGTGATGCAGAGCTCCATAGCTGCGAACCAGCAGCCACTTCCTGTCTTTCGGCAACCAACTGGGGTTCATCTTCCCCATTATCCTCCTAACTACATTCCATATGGTCCCTATTTCTCCCCATTCTATGTCCCACCTCCCACAATTCATCAGTTCTTAAGCAACGGAGCATTTCCTCAGCAGCCTCAGGCTGGCAGTTTATATCAAACTGCAGCTGGGGCAGCTGCCAAATATTCACCTTCACAATACAAACAAGGATCAAATATAGGAAGCTCTGCTCCCATTGGAGTTCCTGGCAACTACGGGCCCTATAGTCTTTCTGCGGCCAACTTCACTTCCAGTTCAGGCCCAGCTCCTATTACTTCAACATCAAATGAGGATATTGGTGTCCCACATGTAAAGGAGAATAACGTCTATAGTAGTGGCCAACAGGTATTGTTTATCCGTGAAATCTTTTACATTCTTTATTGTAAAGTTAGCAATGTCAGGGAGTCTCATTGCCATAATTTTGAGATTAAACCTTTTTGTTCCTAGAGTTGTGTTATTCTTGATATTGCCATAATGCCATCCGATCAGCAAAAAATTTAGGACGACACAGAATTAATAACTTCATTATCTGTATGGACATAGCACATAGACATGCCTTAAAATTAAGAACATTATGGTTCGATTTATGATCATTCCTACTTCCTAGCTAAAGATGCTTCTCCTTCCGAGTTCTCTATTTGGAAGAATTGCCAACTCCATTTTTGTTATTTTTCTTTGTTGCAGAATGAAGGTTCTGGCGTATGGTTTACCACCCCAGGTCGGGATATTTCTACCTTGCAGGCAAGTTCATTCTATAATCTTCCTCAGGGACATCAGCTGGCTTTCACCCCAACCCAGACAGGCCATGGAACCTTCACTGGGATTTTTCACCCTGCACAGGCAGTAACACCACCAAATGTTCACCACCCTCTATTGCAACAGTCTCAAGGCATTACAAATCCTGCTGATATGGTGGGACCCACAGGCAACGTCTACCAGCAGCAGCCGCAGCACGCACAACAACTTAACTGGCCGAGCAACTACTGAGAAAGGAGACCTATTTCTCCTTGAGGAGGTGACAACTCGAAATCCCATTTCATTACTTGTCGATGGAATTTCCAACAAGTTCTGATTGAATGGTAAAAATCAGAAAAACACACAGAATGCCAGAACTGAGTGTAAATTAATAGAAGTGGCCAATGAAATTGGCCGATATATTTTTGTGGTCTTCCTGTGACTGGTAACTAATCGCTTTTAAGTTAATTGAGGCCAGAAAACGCGACAACCATCTCTTTCTTGCTCTTCTCGTAGATGGTTTTTGACTCTGTAATCCTTGGGAGCCCGCCCTTCTATAGGTTTTAGTTTCCTTGTTAGTAGAGATTTCAATTCTTTTGGTTTTTGTTGAAAGTAGAGTTATTATAGGCGGCTTGGCTTCTCTTGTGAGGTTCGTAGGTGTTCGTTCGTTCTCTCCCTATTGTTTCGCCCTCAGTTCTCTGTCTTCTTCCTCTTTCCCCCCTTCGTCGTTCCTGTAAAGTGAGAATTTTTTAGGATAGCATGGAAGATGTACTTTCCCAACTGTTGTAACTGGCCATGTTATATTCATATGGGGAATTTTATTTTTCTGGTATTACAAGACTAAATAATCGTGATTTCAGCTATTCACTTTTTTGCAGGTTTTGTTCTGCCTTTATTTCCGACTTTATAGATTTTCTTTTCTTGCATTTCGTTTTCAAATCTGTTTTTGTTACAATTTTTCCAATTTTTCTTGGCCGATGTGTGCTGCTAAAATGATAAAATGACGTAGTCTAATTGTGGTTTTTTTTAAAGGATGTTCTAAGTGCAAAACATTGAAAACACGGTGATATTTTGAAAGCTGTGTGAGAATTATAAATAAAGATAAGATGGCCTTTTTTTAAGTTTTGATATATTATAGAAATTAAAATTATTACTATTATTATTATAACTATTATGTTAAATACATTGAATACTATTTTAATGTATTTAATGTTAGATTCGTATAGATACATGTAAAACACGTAGTATTATAGTTTTAGGTACATTACACGATTTCTGATTTGCAAGCTCACCAATATTCAAGTACTAAATGTTTTTATAAGGATAGATTCCCAATAAATTTGTGAACTTTTTACAAATTTTAGTTTTGTTCACTACAAAAAAATTTAGCGTGACAATTTCTAAATTTTTTATTTTGTCTGATTTTGCATTCAAGGTCGGTTTCTTCCAAATTGTGTGCTGTCTTGGTGGACGGAAATTCCTACGTGTCCTAGTGGGTAGACGAGTTAATATTTATCCAAACAATGAATTGCTCGTAAATTCCTTGACTTTTCACAAATTTTATTTTTGCTCCTCATGAAAAAATATTATGCTCAACAATTCTCAAACTTTCTAATTGTCTGATTTTGCATCCAATATCGGTTCCCCCCAAATTGTGCACTGAATTGGAGCTAAAGCTCATATCTTGAATTTCTACCAAATTCTTAAGATTTCATCTCAACTTTGGAAAGCCATTCCAAATATTGGAGGCAAACAAGACAAATTAGAAAGTTCGGGAATTGTCGCGCACATATATATATATATATATATATATATATATATATATATATATATATATATATTTGTGGGAGCAAAAACTGAATTTGTGTAAAGTTAAGGAATTTACGAGCAATTCATTGTTTGGATAAATATTAACTCGTCAGCCAACTAGGATACGTAGGAATTTCCGTCTGTTAAGTTAGCACACAATTTGGGGGAAACCGACTTTAGATTCAAAATCAGACAAAATAAAAAGTTTGAGAATTGTCACGCTAAATTTTTATGTGGATAGCAAAACCAGAATTTATGAAAAGTTTAGAAATTTACAACCAATTTACCCTTTTTATAATTTTCCCTTTTATAATGATCAAACACAAAAGGGTAATTTTATTTTTTCTTCCAAAATATAGAAAAGCATAATAGTGTACATATTCACTGTTTAGTACGGCACGACCATTTACCCTGCACTGTCAACATAAAACACTAGCAAAAATACAAAAAACACATCCAAAATTCTCATTAAAATCATCAATTAGAAGTATCGTGGAAGTCATACGAAATAAACTACAACCACATTGCTACCGGCTGGCTATTCAAACATAAATTACAACCACTAAACTAATTAATCTATAATTAATTTCTTGGACTCATCGTTGTTCACTAATTAATCCCCATCTCTTAAATCTCAATAATTAGTAATTTTAATTGCTCAACTTATCTCAAGCAACAAAAGAAGAAGAAAATGCTTAACAAGATCTTTGGCAACAAAAAGTCTAATGATAGTTCCACGGTTTCTAGTGAAGGCAGGCATGCGGCCACGACTCCGGCCGGCCCGAGCCAGAGGCAATCCCGGGCCGTGAAGATCGTCCACGCTGGAGGTCATGTAGAGCACTACTACATGGCCACTCCCGCAGTTATGATCATACAAAAACACCCCTCCTTCTTTCTGGCCCGGCCCGAAATCTTCAGGAGGCCGTGGGATTCGGTTGTCCGCTCAGACGAAATCCTTGTCCCGGGCCAGAAATACTACATCGTGCCTCGCAGGACTGTGAAGAAACTCAGACGTCGGATCAGGGAACCGAGTGCAACGGGCCCGGGCTTCTCATTGACTGAGAATGATTCTCAGATCAGCAAATCATCCTTTAGTGGGATTCTAGTAATGCCCGGGATAAAAGCCAAGGCCCGAAACCTGCATGTGAGGTTTTTCGGCATCGATTCCACTAATCAGCATGATGGTAGTGATGCAGCAGTTTCCAATCCCACAAGTAAAAAGAGTGGAAAGAAATCTTTAAATGGTTCAAAAATGAATGGGAAAAAGGAGAGGGCCCGAATTGAATTTGCATGGGAGCCCGCTCTTCAATCAATCACGGAGTGAAGATTTCAGATTATTTTTCATATTTTAATATTAAGTTAATTTTGTAACTTCCTTTGTTTATTGATGATGATTAACCATATACATTCTTGTCGAAATTCAGTCTAATAAATGAATTTAATAATTTAATGTTTTTTAGATAAATAATTTAATGTTCAAACTCGTTTGGTTGTTAAATAATTAGTCCTCAAATGAAAAAGAATGTAAAAAGTCGAAGTCGAGTAATTTGATATTAAAAGTTTTAAACCATATATTCTTCATGCTTATAGCAAAGGTAGTTTTTCCTCTTGATTAATGAAAGTTTAAGTAACTAAAGTTTTTGCATGATCTTTTATATCTTAATGGAATTGGGCCAATCCTTTTTACCTAAAAGTGCAACCCCTCTTAGTTACTCCCTTTCTCTCCGAATAAATATAACTACCGTCAAATTCATATAACAAAGAAGTAGTTAAATTTACTTATTCTACTAGTACTATTTTAATTTGGAAAACCAAACAAATAAAGTACTTGCATTGAAGATAAGGGCAATACGAGAAGTTTAACATTATTTTTTTTAATTATAAAATTTTTGAAATATAATACTTATTCGAAAATAAATTATATTTAAAATAGAACACTTGTTCAGGAACGGATGAAGTATTCTTGACAAAAACCTAGATAAAGTTAGCCTAATAATTTAGTCACGTTTGATAGATCCAACATGCATCATGCAATCTTGAGGCAATTTTAGGTACTTTTTTTCTTTTTCTTTTGAAAGGCAATTCTTTTTTCCTTTCTCCTAACTTACATTAATTTGGACCTAATTTTATGTGTACGTATACTACTTTAGTGGGAAAGTAGGCCCATATATTTTTCAAACAAGTTAACATTTACCAATAGTTGAAATTTTAAAGATTATGCCATATTGCCAAATCTATGTTTTTTTTGTATCTTACTTTGCCGGGATGCTTTCTTTCTTTTTAGCTTCATTCTCTATTTCATATTATTTGGGTAGGAAAAATATTTAGAAATTCCCCAACGAAATCAAATGTTTATTTTTCTTGATTTTAAATGGGAGATAGCCCAAAGCCCTTTGATTATTCCACCTAAAGAAGAATGAAATGATTTTAACATCTTCTAGTTAGTACATGGGTGTTTGGTTTGCTTGATAAGATGTGATTGATAAATTAATCCCACATAATCACATGTTTGGTTTGAATGATAAGACCCGTGATGGATAAGTGGCCCGTGCTCCAATCATTCAAATGGGTGATAATTTATCTCTCCAAACTTGGGTGGATTATTAATCACTCTTATAATCATATCCTATGCTATCAATCTTATCTATGACATCGACCAAACCAAACGCCACCCAAAGCGTATACATATAATGTATTTATACATTTTACATTTTTCTAATGCATTCAATTCATTAAATAATGAATCCACCAAATATAAATCCTTAAAATAAACAAGCCCTCATTGAACTGAAATACTTAGATATATAAATGCTCCTCGGGTCTCATGCCTTCAAAATTCGTATATCAAGAAAGTAGATAAATTTACTCATTTTATTCTTAATTATTGCATGAAAACTTAACAATGATAGAGACAAAATGAGAAGTTTGCACATCATTCTTATATAGATTTTGAAATACGACACTTATTCAGGACAACCAGTGTTATTTCAAAAGATAATTCTTATTGGGGGATGGAGGGAGTACATATTATACATATAAACATACATATATTTAAATTTGTATATAATTTATATATATATTAGTAAATTAAAATGTTTTAGGAAATCAAGAAACTAGCTTGATGCACTCTTGTTTCTCCCCCTCTGAAGCAAAGTATATTACAAGAATATATCTTCATGTTATTAAATTGATCTACCCAAAGAAATGGATAATTCATAAAGCATGTAATTTTTATGAATTTTGATTTTCCTTTTTTTTTTTTTTGAAAGGTGAAGTTTGATTTTCCTCGAAACTTGAATTCAGAACTTTGCATATTTAGTCTTATGTCTAATAATATCATAAAATTAATTTGAGAGCAAGTTAAATTCGTTTCTATAATTAGATTAAAACATGTGTGAGAATTAGAGATTGGACATAAACCTACTATTTTATATATAAACTGAATTTGCATGCGACATCAACCGACTTTACATTTCCAATGCCCAATCCAATCCTAATTAAAACAATTGCACCACATGTTTTTAGGTCTACAATTTTGAAATTATGAATTTATACTATTGATATATACATATATATGTTAATTTTAGAACAATATTAATGTCTCAATTACTTAATCATTAACTTTCATTTTAATTTTGATGGCCTGACCTTTTGAATGAATTATAAAAATGTTATGATCTTTAAAATAACAAGAAAAACTCTTAAACTTTTCAGAAAAAGTTGCAATTATGGTATGAGACAAAATTTCTAGACTTGAAAAAATATGGCTTTGATTGATACATGTGTAGCTCTTAACCATAAACGCACATATATTTGAGCCCAAAAATTTTATCATAAGCCATATTTGCAACTTTTCAGAAGGGTCAATTTTTTTTCTTCTTTTTGCATATCATACAAAATTAAAGATTGTGCCATTTTTACAACTTGGCCTAAAGGTCAACTATAATTCATTATTTTATTTATAATATTAGACTTCTATAGAGTTTTAGTTATATCGTTGGGGGGCTAAATTTTTAATTAGTAATTGTATTATAAATTATTATATGTATTATAAATTATTATATATTTTTCGGGTCATAAAAGCGACATTTCAGTATGTAGAAATTCATATGATCTATAAGAGTTTATGAGCTTCTAATTAATGATAAACCTATTATATAAATAATTTCATAGAATTATTCGAACTATATGTTTCTTTTCATTTCATATATCTTTATGTTTTCTTCTTCTTTCAGTCGGAATGAAACTTCATTCAGGAGTTTAATAATAAACTCTCTTCGTATATTTATATTTCCTACGTGTTTCTATTTTAATAATATTATTTTAAATTGAAAAAAAAACACACTATGTCATGTGGTACCATATGCAATGTCTTGAGTACCATAATGCCATATATTTAGGCTCGACCAATTTGAACTGGCCAAACTTCACAGATTAATCAATAAGTATTCCATGCAATCAGTATTATTTAAAAAATCAAACATAAAAAATTGTAATACTTGGGTAAGTAAGAGAAATAATTAAATATTGATAAATCTAGTGAGATTTGAATTTCTTTATAACTACCCGAAGGTGCTGCTTATAGGTGCGTCTTTGGTAGCTCAAATATCGAAATTCAAATTCACAATTATATATGGCTGTGCTCAAAATAATCGGAACTGGAATTATTTATTAAAATATTTGCAAACTCTAAATATCTGAGAATTTAATCATTAAATATTAATATGGTAGTAGTTTGTTTCAGTTATTGTGCCAATATAATCACCAAACATTTCGCTTTCAATTGTTTATCCACAAGGATAGGACCATAGCCTACTGGTGCACTCTTATTGCCTCATATATATATATGCACTTTTGAGCGACATAATTGACGGAGTGGACGAATTTATAGTTAAGAAGTTCTGAGTTGAATTCCACTAATATCTTTATAATCGAACTTGCTTGTGGGTACCATAATAAAATTTGCCTAACGTATACGTACAAATAGTAGTTGTCATCTGATAGCAATACTTCATAAAGGTATGACTTATAGCAGTTTGCATTCATCAGAAATTCGAATATACGTAATTACAAAGCAGAAAAGCGCTTATCTAACTTTTTCATGGATAGTATTTTACGATGAGAAGGTTCATTACTTTCGTCTAATTATTTGTTTTGATTCCACTACGCAATTATTTTACTTCTCTTACAAATAAATCATACCTTCCAAAAGGTGGGCATGGAGATCACCACTATTTTACCTTACTTTTTTTAAATTTTCTTAGAATCGCGCATTATTACGTTCTGAGCAGTTCGAATTTTTACTCGATTAGCTGGATCACTCTTTGTTGAATCAAATATGATCAATGTCTTTGAAAAAGTGACCCAAAAAAATTGGATTCGTATAGAGATTTTTTTTCCCGTTGAATTGTCTGCATCTAAAACCCTACAAAATAAATAAATAAATAAAGTGGAAGCATTACTCCACTCTCTTCATTCATAATAATAACAGGAACAGACATCTCTCTCTCGTCTTCTCTTGAAATAATTTTATCGATCTCTCACCTCTAATGATTTTTTTTTTTTTTTTGAGAATTCACCTCTCATGTTTTTAAGTGAATGTCTTAGACTTTTTTTATGTTTATCAAGTAATTTGACAAAAAAAATTATAATTTAATAAAATATTTATAATTTATAAAAAAAATTATGTGAACGAGTGCCCGACACATGCCTATGTTGTCTTAGCCCAACCCCTCATTTTCTTTATCATCAAAAGATTTCTATGTGTAAGACAAATTTTGTGACAAACATAATTGTATTTATTTATTCGAAAATATAATAAATTTAGAAAACAGGTAAACGGCGCTATCAATCATGTATAAAAGCCTCCCTCAAAAAAAAAAAAAAAAAAAAAATCATGTACAAAAGTGTCGTGCTATTTACCACTTTATCAATTAATTTCTTGCCTTTTGTTAGATAAACAACACTATCATACCCATCAGTAGTATTGGCTGCCTATATATATAAGCTTGTTCTTGCACTTCAACTTTATCCTACCTCTCTCTCTCTCTCTCTCTAAAACACAAAATTTTATATCTATATTTGAAGAAAATATTGGTATTTCACCAAAAAGATGGACTCTGGACCATCTCCTTCATCCCTATCTTCAGTCACAACCAAAGATGAGTTTTTTGAAGGGCTAGAAGTGGCAGAGTTCGACGCCAACGCACTATGGGAGCTGCTCCACGATGAGCCCCAGGAGGAAGATGCGGGCCCTGGTGGAGTAGCTCCCATGCAAGCTATGGAGGTCATCGATTCAAATCCTAACACGGTCGTTGAGAGCTACTGGTGCCTCAACGACAACGGTAACAACGACATGGTCCAAGATCTCGACTGGTTTCATATAATGGAAGAAACATCACTACCATGCATTGACATGTGGTATTGGGAGCCATGCATGGAAGAGATAAGCCAGATTCTTGAAATAGGAGACTATTCCTATTCACACAATTCACACACTGCAATTTTGTCTGATGAAATTGGATATATAGGATTGTGGCATGATAGTTAGAAATTCCTCTAAATCAATTGAAGGATTCAGGGCTTCTTCAACAGCCCTTGTATCAGAATATGATCTAAATTTGATTTCTCATCACAAAATACTGCAATTTTCCCGCTTCTATGAATTAACCTAGTACACGCGACAATTCCATCTTGATGGTATTGAACATGGATGCATGTAAATTAAATACTACCCATAACATAGATTTTGCACTTCATCAAAACATAGAATTGACATCTCAAGAATCAATTTCATGGAGAGGATACAATTAATGAAGAAAAACTTGCTAGTTTAGAAATTTTGCTCTTTCGTAACCACTCACCTAAACAAACAAAAATTACAATAAAACACAAGATTCTTGTCCTTACAACTTCGATCATTCAAGAAACTTGCGTTTTTTGGAAGTGTTCATGTAAGGCCGCGAGACCCATTCTATCGGAGCTTCTTCTTGATCCAGTGTTCCTAGTTTTATCTGAAACGCCAAAGATTTGTCATGAAAACATGATTGGAGAAGAGTCGCTAAAACATGCATTGCTAGGTTAAATAATATGCACGCCCGACAAGCCACAAAAGAACACAAAGGAATTGCAATCAGCAGGCAGCACGAGAATTCATACTCATAAAAAAACTGGATGCATCACATATAATGATTAAATAACTGATAGCCTCGAGCAAAACAATCTATCACATATAAATATATGGTAAGGTTAATTTAAATCAACTTGTCAAGTACCAGAACTGATTCTAGCATACCTTGTAAAGTTGCATTTCAAAGCGAGGACCAATCTCTTTCAGGTCAATTGATTTAGGACCTCCCCGTTTCTCATAGACATGATGCCTGCATTACAGACTAAGTTAGGCTTAAAACCGTAAGAAACAGGTACAATATGTAGAAACAAGCATAAAATACAGTATCCGTCTCTAAGCTTTCTACCCATCTGTTGCCTAACTTGAAAAACTGTCACCAATTCCATTAATACAATTGTGCATTATCTGATTAATTTCAAATGGCATGCTGAGATATCTATTTTCTTGTAAAATCTCAATACTTCAGAAGTTCATCTTCGATGACAATGAAATTGTATAGCAAGTTCATCTCAATACTTCAGAAGTTCACATCAAATGTTCACCAGCACAAAGAAGAAAATTTGTCACAAGTTCAGACAATAACAATATAAAAGATACCAACCTGAATGAAATCCACTCCGACTGAGTAGCAAAAGTGATGATGCGTTTTGTATCTGGTTTGGGTACTGGAAAAAGATGCTTTAAAATATTTGCAGTCCTCTGACCAAGCTGAAAAGATTAACAGATCCATGATGATAATCAGAAATAATATACCAAGCAAAACACAATCTGAAATGTATGCATTCATTTGATAAATCAATGACAATTATCTAAGTAACATTTTAACATCATCCAGCATCTGTCCAAGTATATATGTAGAGACAGGACAGGTAAACAATCAAGAACTATTCAAGCAACTGTTTTCAGTAAAAGTTCGCCCATTCTAATACGTAACTGCAGAACTTTGACTAATCTGTTATTAAGTATTGATAATATATTAAGAACCCCAAAGAAAAAAAATTATCTGATAAACAAAATACCAACTTCCTTAATAAACAAAAGCCAAGTGTAATTTGATTTAAAATGTATAAATCTCAATGATGTTGGAATAAATCTCAATTCAAGACTTCAATAAGAAATATCTTACTCACAAAGAAGATACAAGCAAAGGTTGAAGGTATGTAATAGAAGTTTCCAACTGTTTGTAATATTCATCTTAGCCATGATTATATCATTAAAGGTTTGAAGGTATATAACAGAAGAACTATATATAATATACTAATTGGTTAGAAAATTTGAACTTAGACAAGACTGATGAATATAGAATAGTAAAAACACGAGATGCCCACTTAGTAGCTATTCTCATGCAAACACTGTTAGAAATTAGATAGCAATACGTTCTCCAAACTAAGATTCATGGCTCAGTTGTAAAGAAGCATGGCCGACCTTAGAGTTAAAGTTGTTAAAGATCAAATGTGGGTAAGCCTCAGGCATTGTTCCAATAGCCTTCTTGTCTTTGATATCATGTCTTGTGACCTACACGACATTATGCTTTCGTCAGAATAATATTAAAACAAAAAAATTTAATGCCTACTAGATTATGAAAAAGTATATCTACTTACCACATTGTGTAATCTAAAGCTTGCAGTGGGGCCGAAAGGTAGATGGCTTATGGTTAGACCATCTGGCACACCGCGATTTTCATGTACTGATATCACATCGGTAAAATCATGTGAACGGCAGGTTTCAATGATTTCAGAGATAACCTGAGATATAATTAGCACATGGCATTAGCATATGCATAAACAGATAAAGTGGATTTATCTTTCGTCCAACAACATAAAACATATAAGGGATTTGCCATATGTGACTGAACCACATAGCTAACTGCAAGCAGTTCTATAGTCTAGAGCTAAGAAATGAAACGACTAAATAAAATCCAGTTAAGTAACAACAAGATGATAGCATTTAAAACTTAAAACAAATGAGAAAGGAAAAAAGAGAAAAACCATGGAAAAATCAACAATCGACCAACCTGACCACCACGATTCATTCGCTGAGCATTTGGAAAAACAAACTTCAATTCCTACAGAAACAGCATAACATCGATAAGTGCAAGATGCCAACTTATACTATAAGTACAAGCCCAAATGAAAATTCGCAACCTTCACAAACTGCGCAAGGGGAGCACTTGGATCGCGTGATGTTATAAGTAAAATCTTAGGATCTCTCTCAGTTGCATTTGCATATTCGTCGTCAATGGTTGATCGGGGAACTACATTTAAGAAACAATGTCACTTAGTATTGAATTCAAACCCCATAAATCTACCCCCTATATCTTAATCATCAATCATTAAACTGGGACATCTATTTCACAAGCAACACCAGAATAACAAACTCAATGCTATTTTCATCCTCCAGATTCTCAAGTAAGATAAAGACCGAACAAAAAACCATTCAAAAATCCCAAAAAATATATAAAATAAAATAAAAATTATACCGGCTGTTTGTTCGTCTTCGAGGTCAATTTCTTTGCGGAGGGCGGCCTCCTCGTTCCTGAGCTCAGTAGGAATGGGCTTCCCCTCTAATTTGCACAAAAAATGTTAATTATTGGAGAGAAAAAAAAAACAAAGGAGAAATAGAGAAGTAGTGGATAGTAACCTTCTAAGGCTTCGCGAATTTTGCGCTTCTTCTCGTAGAGCAAACGCTCTTTCCCTTCCAAGCTCTTCCTGTAGAGATACTCTCTCCTCAATCTCACGTTTCTCTTCAACATCTCTCTCCCCAAACTAAAACCCTAATTATTTCAGACTTGTAGTTGTAGATACTTCAAATTAATCAACGATGTCAAATCAAATGTCGATTCTTCTGAGCGTGGCGTGGGCACTGCCAAGCTAGGGTTTAGGGTTTAACGGCGGGTGGAGAAGAGGGTTCTGACTTCTGATTGATATTTTACTGTATTTCTTTTTTCCAAAATAATTTCTCTAATTAAATGTCGACATTGCCGAAATTTTAAAAAATATTCTAGTACTTAAATATTGTCATTTTAGTACCTAACATTTGATTACTTACTGTATTATTATAATTAAAATTAAAATGTATTGAGTTCAATATTTCAAAATAAAAAAATCAATGTGTAAAGTCAGAGATCGGAATGTGAAAAAATCCACGTCGATCTACGACTTCACATATCGATTTTTTGTTCCCGAGATATTATATTTAGGCAAAAACTTGGGTGCTAACAGCTGCACCATACATCAGGTTCGACTCGACCCATGCCCGGTCAACGTTGACCGCGTTGACTTTTTTATTTTTTTTATTATTTGTTTTTTCAAGAGTAGAGCGAGGGCAACCGAAGGCCTCGGAGCGAGCTAAAAACATTAATGTTGCGACAATCATTATCTATAAATTAAAATCGGAGGCGAAGGCGAAAAAAAAAACAAAACGAAAAAGGCAACGGTCAAACGTTTACCGGTCAACGCTAACCAAGGCGGGGCGGGGCGGGTCGGGTTTAGGATCCTGATGTATGGTGGAGCTGGTTGTACAGGAGTGCAACCCATATATTTATAGTATCTAAATGTTACTTTCATTTAGTAATTGTTTTCATTGTAATTCTACATTTGACGATTTTTGCAATTGTAAGGCGCACCACCCTAGGTCCTAAACTAATTTGGATGAGCTATATTTGATGTATATATCAATTAAAATGCATATGTACCGGGTGTGCAGCGTTATGTATCTCTATTTTCTTAGGCACCCAAAACAACATTATTTGAAGAAATAAGCAATTTTGATGTACCTATTAAAAGTACATGCTGCCGGCAATTTTCATGTGCAGCGTTTCTTAGTCACTCAAAACGAATCATTTGAAGAAGAAAAGAAATTCTCAAATTTCACTCGAAGGAATTTCTATGCACCCATCTTTAATTTCAATCAAACATCCGTCTTAAAATCTCACCCGTTTGATCAGAACCTTGATCTTCAATTTTGCCCGAAATTTTCAGAATTGTTGTAATTGCAATTGACATGACGAAATTGGAAATACAGCTACAGTAAGTCAGTAAGGCTCGCTTAGTACAGTTTTCTCTCTCTCCTGTGTGGTTTGCAGATATCTTCTCGCCTCATCTCGTCTTATGTACTGTATAGCCCCTAAAATCAAAACATGTAAGCTACAACTACAGGGGGTTCGAACTTCGAATTTATATTTGTTCCTGGCAATTTCTCTACTAGATACAAAAATGTTTAGCCCGCGATCATTTAGGGACGGACGGCGACTATAATCCCCAGGCATGGAATTTTCAGACACTAGATGCCTTTGGTACCGACGTTAAACTTGGCAATGAAAAAGCCCATAGTATCAAGTTCTGAGGAAGGATCAAATCTCTGCACAAGATCCTCTTCACCAGGTCTTAACCATTCCCTGCAAAATCAAACATCAAAATGAATTAACAAATATGTACTTCGAGATTGTCCCAAGATAAGACAGGATGGTTCTAGTCTAGCATAAAGAGGTGAATTCAAACGTACGTGAGAAATAAAAGTCTCAAAATTATGGAATGCATACATCTGCTTTAGAAAAAGATCAAACATGTCCTATGCCTGTGTCATGCTGTGTCTATGGATCATAGTCCCAAACAATTTCCAAAATCGTGTGATTTACTCCGTTACAAGCATATGTAGGATCATATAGCATCACTTAGGGTGAAAGAAGATGGTAGTGACAGTACAAATTGTGCAACAAATGATAAACAGTTTAGAAGTAGATCATTTTATAATTTGATCTCAATGGTATTGATAAAACAAGATAAAGTGAGTATGTCATTTCAAACAAACACATATCACCACTGTCACAAGCTCAAGCCAATGAGTGTGTGAGTCGTTTCATTCCAATTGAACTGAATTTTTACACCATAACGTCAAACAATTTAAAATCAAGAGCCAGATAAAAGAACTTACTCCTGGTATCCATCCGACAATTGACAACCTCCAACAAGGCCAGGTCCTCCTACCTTTGGATGCTGTAATTGATTTGAAAAAAACAGATGTAAACATCATGATGCTGGCAGATAATTGATTGTGACACTTAATCTCTATAGGTTTCAAAACTTCGAGCTAACCTGTGATGCCAATGATAGAAACTTGTGTGTGTCCAGTGCGTATCTAACCAGTGCCTCATTCTCACCAGGGTTTATTGTACACCTACAGTTTGAAAACACTAAGAAGTGATCTACTTTTAAATGAACAGGGCAACACACAGAAAATTGAATGCTATGCTGAAGGAAAGCATGCAAGCACTACGATATAAAAATAAAAGACTAACTAAAAGGAAAGGATCATAGTTTATCTCATACAAGTCGATAGAATGCTTACGTTGAGTACACAATAACTCCACCAGGGCGAACAAGCTGAACAGCCTGGTCAAACATCCGCCTCTGATACTTGGCATGGCCTCGTAACGATTCCACAGTGTCCTGAAAGTAAAAACAGATAAAAAAGGACAAACTGTTGGTCAAGCAATGGATAAGACATACATTTGGAATGTATATGGCAAACACGAGTTTCCAATACCACAAAAAGCCTGGGACATTATTATATTAATGACAGTAAGTCTTCGACGTAATTGAATAATAATATCTATTCTATTGTTTCATTCCCATTTACCAACGGCACAAATGAACAGCTAACTTAGAGAAAAAGAACAATGTCGATGATGCTTCAACTTTTGGTATGCATGCATAACAGAACTATCAGATCTAAAGAAGAAAAGAGAAGACAAATTCAGAAATGGATCGTACCTCTCCAAAAAACAACCGAGGTCTTAGACCAAGAGCAGAACAAGGAGCGTCAAGAAGAACTCGATCAAAGCTGTTAGGCAAAAATCCTTTACACTTTTCGACTCTTCCACCTAAGGAGTTATTTCTTCCAGGCCCATTTCTCATTTTCCTTATGTTCTTCCTGAGCTCCGCTTTACTGGTGTACTTTTCATTCTTTGGTTGATCAAGTGTGGCTACTTTGTTGAGTTGTTCAATCAAGAGGGAAGAAAAGCAATAAAAATTCAGCAAAGAACACAGCTCTTGCACTTCATGTTTCTTAATATTACGAAAGAAATGAAATCCCATGTGAAAGAGGAGGAGGAGGGGGAGGATGCAGAAGAAGAAGCATATGATGAGAAGTCGACATATGCAGCACCAATGAATATTGATAATCACAGTGGATGGTGCGTGTGAGGAACTGTAGTATGTTTATAGTAACTAAGAAACAGTACCACCAGAACAACATCAGACCTAGTAAAATGACAAACTATGCCCCCCCCCACCCCCCAAACACACGCACACACAAACCATAAAGAGCGCGAGAGAGAGAGAGAGAGGAGGAGATTTGCACTATAATAATGAGAACATTAGGCATCAAAAAATAAACTCACCATGAGTACAACCTAGAGCAGTATCTGATATTTTCTCAATTCCAGATTTTGGTGACTCGGATTTTTGAATGCTCTCACTAGCCCCGCCCTGTGGAGCATCCTCATTATCAGATATATTTATTGGCCGAACAGATTTAAGAGCATCAAGCTTATATGTAGTTATACACTTCAATCCCAATTCAGCTGCCAATTTCTGGATGTCAAGCACCTGAAAATGGCATTTATCGATAGGGTCAAAAAATGCATTCCAATAGAAAGATTTGCAAGAGACAGAATTGCAAGTAACAACAGTGATTTAAATAAGTTTGAAACAAAAGAATATAAAGCTGCTTCTGATACTCTGGCACCAATTAGTCTTTTTATCTCGTGGACAAATTAAGCACATCCATGTAACTTCTAAATGGCTAATTCATCAGTACCCTGGGTAGTGTCTCCAAACCCCAAATGTCAACAAAATAATGTTGGCAGGACAATCAAGGCAGAAGGCAGAGCACTGTTATATGCCTACATCGTTCCACCAACTCTGTTTACGTAGTTTTTGATGCAACAAAATTGGTTCAGAGTCCTGGGGACACTACCCCCACGGGTAGCACGACTTAGCTCTTCTAGAATCTTTCATCCTAATTTTCATTATTCCCAAGTTTGAATTTATTTCTCCACATTCTATGCTTTACCTGCAAATACAACCTCTATTCCTCTTCACTTTGAGGGAAGGGGTCAGGTTTTTGATCTATTTACATTCATACATTGTCTATGCAAAGTATCCCTAAAAGATACTTTACTTTCCAATTCATGGAAGGAGTTGCAATCGAAATTTTAAGAATATCCCTATTCCTAAGGATACCTCTTTTGGTATTCAGATGGCCTAATTAATATACTTTGAGAATTCTTCACATCTCTCAAGCAATACACCACAAGATGAGAGAAATAATGTTAGAAAGCAGAAGGTAGGCCAACATCGGAAGCCAAGGACCAATGGCGGCATAACAAAACTCACAGCACCATCTCAAAGAGGTCCGAATTTCTTGAGCAGTTTAGTAAGATTCATAGTTCTGTCGCACTATACAATAGCATAAGCGATATTTCTAAATTTAGACTACCTAAATATGAAAGGTGGTGTGCCACTTGGTCATTGTTTACTGGCAAGTGATGATAGATGAAGATTAAACAGAAAAGTATACATAATCACCTGTAAAGTTCAGAAGGTGCACCTTATTGTGAGATCGATCGGCTGCAATGACCTCTCCTTTGTCTTTCATGAGGATAGCAATGGCTGTGGTTTTACCTCCAGGAGCTGCACACATGTCTAATATCTTCTCTCCCTCTTGAGGATCTATTATAAACATAGAATGGGTAAATTAACAGGGAAAAACAAAAAACATAAAAAAGTACAAGAAGTGAGTTGAGAAGGCTAAGAGCCAAGCTCCGTTGAAGGTGACTGAGAAGCATCTAAACTAGCACTACACTAGATTCACCAATTATTGTCAAGCTTTTTTGGTGCCTTAGAGCACCAAGATAAGCTTCACCAAAACACAGGAAAAGAAAAAAAATGATAAAATTTGCCAAAAATGTTCCTACAACTACACAATTACGGTCAGTACATTACGTACCTAAGGCATGTGCAGTGACGATGCTGGGGAGGTTTTGAAGAAATATTTCCCCCTCAAGTAAATCTGCAATATCAATATATCATGGTCTAGTTATACACAATGAAAATTGAACATTTAGACCAATAGACAACTAAGTAGCACAGGAGATTCTAGAACAAAATATTGGTAGGCTCCATATTCTGTGGAGTTCTTAAGATTTTCTGTTCTATAAGTAGCATCCGAACGATACATCCTCATATGGGAGTTAAATCACACAGAAAAAAATATGGTGCTTATACTTTTCAGAATAGCAATCATTATTTACAATGCATGCACATGCACAGCTCTCGTTCAATAGAAGGCTCAAATCACAGAAAGGTGTACGCTATAGAAATTCTTAATGATATATCTTTTAGCTTGTTTCCACATTTTTTCTACTCTTGCCAGTTTTGCAAATTATTTGTCCAAGAATAGCTGAATAGGCACAGCAACATTGATGGAAATGAAAAAATCGCTTGGGAAAGCCTCACTCTTTCTTCTCTCCTCTTCACCAATTACACTCGCATTTATTCTTTTCCGTGTCTCACATAAAGATCAGATAGTGAGTATAGAAAAAGTTCAGCTATAGTATTCAAGTACGTCAAATGTACCAGCAAAGAGAAACAGAAAGGAGTCTGCAATGGCCAAAAACAAACTAACTTATATTGCTAAAAGCCTAAAACTAAAAATAACACCAAAGACCCATCTTTGTCTCACAAAGTATCTTAATCTCTAACCTCATCACAGTTATTCTATATTCCCCAATGATTCTGTTTCAAACTCTGAAAAGAATGTAAAACAGCTAAGAGTGCTATCACAACCACATTGAACTACACAATGCATCTCATGAAGATACTCTTGTGGGTAGCAAAAAGACTACAACACTGTACCGTTGAATGAAGGTAGGTTAAATACTCTGTTATTCAGGTCTAAAGCAACTCCTTGAGGTACCCGAAACATCCCAGCTCTGGACATCATACTGATTCCTTGACCAATGTAGAGGCCATTCCGTTCAAAATAAAAGGGATCTGCAACAAATACATACTTTTCCATAACTAATAATAAAAATCAAATAGATTCAAACATATTCAAACTGAAAATTTTAGCCTAAAAGATACAGCAGGCAGGCATGAGCCCCATGACTAATGAAGCAAAATAAATGGCTAAGCCCAAGGGGATGTATTCATGCCTGTATGTGAACCCTGAAGTACAGTTCCACGTGTAAAACCAACTCCCCATCCACCATCAGCACCAGGTTGCTCCACAGCAACCGAAACTGCAACTTGTTCCCCTTTCTCTACATGAGCACTACAGGCCAAAACACCAGGTACATACACCTAAACATAGAATATTACAAATTAGCAATAAAAAGAATTGCATTTCTTGTATACGATGTTTTGAATGTCTAGACAAGTGAAGAAGATAAACACGGAAGATACTGTGGAAAATATTACACAAGATTGATAGCAAGAAATTACACATTGCATACTTACATGAGCACCACGAAGAACTGCTTCTGCACATTTACGGCTCACAATCACCTCTTTAGGAGGTTTGTCTTCCCTATACCCATAATCAATAGTATGTGGTCCTGACCCTTGGACAAAAATTACATAGTCTAGACTGGGTATCTTACACTTCGAAATGAAAGAATTTTTCACAGAAGCGTCTGGGAGACCATCAGAAACCACTGGTTCAGTTGCAATACCATCAGAATTATGAAGAACATTGGTTCCTTTAGAAGGATCACTTTGCCACCCATTCTCCTGTAGTAGGGAGCAAAGCTTCTTGATGACCGAATCACTAGTTGACTTAAGTGTATTCACTCGTATACATGAGTAACACGATGGCTGCCTGAAAAAAGGATAAGAATTAACAAACAAAAAGGCAAATTAAAGCCAACATGATGGCAAGAACACCCCAGCAGCAAGCACAAACCTAGCTAATATATAGAAAGGGGAAATATATTCACAACTACATTCTGTATGACATATTCTATAAAAATTGATCATTGTTATTACTCACTGCTATTAGTATCCCATGACGGGTTTTCGACACTGACAAAGTATATGAGAATGAAGACAACAGCTGCAATGCTATCCATTATCACCATATTAGCTCCACTTCCACATATATCGATACTGTCTAATACTTTCGAAAACTCATTACAAAAGCCACAGATAACATTCGCACCGGAAAATCCGCATCAGTAAAATGAGTTTATCACATCCACTTAGCCATCAAACGCAGCAGCATCCAGTTAAATACATTGTATCCAGTTTTTGCACAATACGCTTGAATTTGCAGTTCATTAAATCCCCTCATAAATACACTAGCAATCCAGAACAGTCCCCCAAGTGATAAAAATAATGCTAATTGAAACTCCAGCCCCAAAAAAAAAACATAGAAGAGAGCAAATTCATACGTGAGGGCCTTGGAAATTCGAGCGAAATGATCAGCTCCATATGCTTTGATGAAATACTCTTCCACTTGAGGGTTCCAACGCAATGTCGGATTGTAACAATATCGTTCCGATGGATCCATCTGCACTCACAAACCAATCAATCAGCACACACTCACACACACAGCACACTATATATATGTCAATTTATAAATAGAGATTGATATGTAAATCTAGAGAGAGAGTACTTTGGGAAGAGAGGGTTTATGGTGGTGGAGAGAGGAGAGGGTTCTACAGAGGGTTATGAGAAACGCTCTCTCTCTTTTCATTCGACTTTTTGTCCAAAAATTTTGGACTTCGAGTTCGACCATTGTTATTATTTCTAGTAAGAAAAAAGGTTCCCATAATTATTTGTGTATAAAAATAAATTTGTAAATTGAATTATCTTTAAAATAAAATAAAATAAAATAAATCATAAAAAAAAGTTAGCTAACAATTATTATGTATGTACTTCCTCTTTTTTCTTAAGCTTCTTGATAAGATGTCACTTAATATTAAAGGTGTAATCGAGCCGAATATTGCCGTGCTCAAATTTGGTTCGTTTATAATCGAGCCTCGCCTCGAATTTTATTACACAATATTTTAAGACTCGTGAGATTAATCGAGTCCAAACGAACTTTTTAAAATAATATTTATATTTAAAATATTAATTATTTTCTCTTTACAATATTTTATTTTATCCATATTAGCATAATATATTCACTAAAATTCATTATTTTATTATAACAAATATTGTTGGCCAAGACTTAATATAATTATTACTTAATTATAGTTAATTATAGTATAGAAATATAAGCTGTATTAGTTAATAATTGTTATTTAAAATTTTATAAAATGTATATTTTTAGATTTTATTTAAAAATTTATCACATTTGACTTATAGAAATTCACGAAAATAGAAAGATTTTGTTTGTATATAGAATAACTAAAATTTTCCACGAGTCAACTAGGGTAAATATTTAAAATGCATGGACACGTGACGATCATCCGTAATTACAATTTGAGATGTTGCGCAATATTACATGTTATTTTGTAGACGTTACGTACTATATACAAGTTTGTTTTGTTTTTTTTTCTTGAGAACAATAGTACAAGAACAACACGTGCAAAACGATTGATATTCTTCTCCTAAAAAGAATGATTGATACTCCCTCCATGTCAAAATATAAGATGTTTTAGTTTTTGCATAATTAACACCAAATTTAAAGAACTAATTCTCTTTTCTCTCACCAAATTTTAATTAAGACATTTTGGAAGGGGTGAGAGAAATAAAAATAATTATATTTTTTATTGCAAAAAAAAATTAATTAGAGTTTTAATGAGGAAGTTGGAAAGTGAAAAATTTAATGGGAAAAGAAAGTTAATCTTTGATGGAAGATAATATTTTATATTGTGAAACAAAATTAAAAAGCCAAAAATATCGTTTATTTTGATACGGCGGGAGTAGGTAATTTAGGCATATCATGCATGACCTACTCAAGCCATCAAAATGGAAATTTCCAACTTCTTGAAACATTAATTTAACATCAATCTCCCTCCAAATCCCAATATCTTCCACGCAAAAACCAAACAATTTGAACAAAAATATGTCCATATTCAAGAAAAGGATGTCCAAATTTAAGTAGGAGCTGTAAGAAATTCCAGAACTTTAAACTTTGTATAATTAAACTCTAAATAAAAAGGCAAATGGTATTCAATCAATATATGATTCATGATCAAGATCAAGTAGAAACATTGAAGAAAAATGGAATGTTATTAAATAATATATGAATCAAGATCAAGCATATATACGTTGAAGACAAATGGAATATTATTAATCAATACATGAATCAAAATCAAGATCAGTGAGAAACATTGAAGAATGCCATTAATCAAGATGAAGATAAAGAAGAAACATTGAAGAAAAATGGAATGTATTTCAATACTATTCAATATCAAGATGAAGCAAAAACATTGAAGAAAAATGGAATGTTATTAATCAATATATGAATGATCTAAAGCCTAAAGCATCATCAAATTTCTTGTATCACAACCCCTTACTTTTTTGTGTAAAGTTAAAACTGCAGGAGGCGAGTTATCCCTCCCTTCCTTCCATCCCACCATGTTTACAGTGTCCCACCAAACCACCCGAAACTATACAAAAAACGCGCTACATATCAGCACACTTGGTCGGAGCAAATCCCAGCCTCGACTCCTTAGTATCATACAATATATGAAAGTTCTGCTGCTGATAGTTCCCAATGATCGACAAACCAGACCTTGGGGTCCCCAGAATCGCCAAACAAACCACATCCTCAGGGTCCAGCCTGATGAAGTAGTTCTCAGGCGGGAAGTTCCATACTGCTCCATCACCAAACACAATCCCAAATGAGGGCAGCTCGGGCTTATCCACACCCGACACATTATAACAAGGATCAAGAATCGGGAAATCCTTCACAACCGGATACTCTTTCATCCTCTCCACAATAGCCCCCTTTATGATCTCATAAGCCGGTTCAGTAAAGTAGCTGAGGGTAGTCCCCGAGTCTATGATGGTCCCACCAACCCCCTCCGGGGATAGGTTCCATATCTCCTCCGGGATCCCCAACACCTCCCCTCCGACTACAATAGACCTAATCTGCACGTAGTAGAAGGTGTCGGTTGGATTCTCTCTTCCGTTCACCATTGCAGTAAAGTTCAGCTCAGGATGGCTAAGCAACTTTTTATCCTCGCCAAAGATCAGCTTGCTACTAACACTAGCATTGCTATTCCTATCAACTAGACAATACGAAAACGAGTTGCCATACAACGACTGCAGCTGAGACGAGAACGAGAGAGGCCCTCTCCCTAACCCTAGCAAGCCAGCAGCACCATGGAACAACCCTCTATTCCAATGGCCACACCCAAACATCACATTCTCAACCTTCCTAAACTCCGAACTCCCATTAAACGACGTTATATTAACAGTAAACGTCTCCAATGCGAAATCACCCGTCGTGTTGGAGCTATCACCATACCAATAGTAGTAAGGGCAGCTCCCGTTCTGATCACCCCTGCAAGGCTGAGGGGGATCAGGGGAGGAAACTAGGCCGCAACGGGGGTCATCACAGCTCACATTTTGATACGAAATCGACTCATTCGGATCATAATAAGGCCCATTTTGCTCAAAACAATCATAGCAAGGAACACATTGAATCCAGTTAAGATCACTGCCAGTATCAAGAATCATTGAGAAGTGTTTAGGAGGTGTACCGATGAACACATCCATGAAATACTCCCCCGACCCGAGGGTCACGCCGGACTCCAGAGTCGCCACCAGCTGGCCGGAGGCGGCGGCGTAGGACTCCGGCGCGGCGGCGGCCGGAGCAGGCTTGAAATTGTTGTCTTTCTTGAGGCGGGAAGCTGTGTTTTGGTTCTTCATCTCGACTATTCGCGTGTGGAATGTCTGAATTCGAGTCAAATCCTTCGCCGTCGACTCCACGACACAGTCTTTAGGCTTAGTTCCGACATATCTATGCTTCATGTTCAGCACCACGGTTGGTTTAACCTTAAAATCCTCGACCTCGACGTCATCAAGAACAACAACTCCATTGTCTGAATTCGCCTTCGAGAAGGAGCAGTCGGAATCGGAAGAAGAAACGGCAGCGTTGAAGCTGGGAATTTCCATGGCTGCGAAAATGGAGGAGTTGGAATTGCTCTGAATTCCATGGAAGAATAAAGATAAGTGTAACACAACTAGAAAACACTTTGACACCATGAGAGAGAAGCTATATATAAATACAAGTTTTTTTTAAAAAACAAAAAGTTTTGAATTTGACAAGAAATCAAGAAGGGTAATCCAAGAATCAAGAACCCAGTTCAAATCTTGAGCCAGTGTTCTAAGAGAATCAGTAAAACTCCTTTCTTGGGAGAGTTTCAAGATCAAGATTCTATCTTTTTTAGTTTTCTTGAATATACGGCTTGAAAATTCCCACTTCCCTCTTCAACAAAAGTATGGAAGAAATGAAAACGAGAGGAATGCAAGAAGAATTTGAAGATGGAGAAGAAGAAAAAAGGGGTAAAGAAAACTTGAGGAGGAGTGGATGTTTCAAAGGAAAGACTTTGAATATTGCAAATTTGCAACCTTTTTCAGCTGCCCAATGCCACCTTTGACGCGGTTTCACATAAGAATGCTGTAAGAATTTACAATATTTTATGGGAGTGGTGAATTTTGAGAAGAATTGACTAAATCCAAGGCCCAATTGGGGGACAAAATTTCTTTGTTTTTGATTAAGTGAGAAAAAAAATACTAAAAAACATTTTTTCAAGAATGGCTTTTTGGTTTTCTATTACTAAAATGGTTAGACAATAGGCATGTAGGAGTTGGACTCAATAGCAAATTTAATTAGAAAAACGAGACTATTGAATTGACAATCTGAATTCATACTTAGTTCGAACTCATAATATAAAGAATGTGACTTTAATATTTATCAAATTGAAATATCCTATATACCATATAACAAATAGCGGTCATGGGCAATTATAAAGAAAAAATAACTCAATATGAATGTGAACACGGAATACATGTTATGTGGCAATTTAAGCTTGATTAAGAAATAAGAATATAGTCTTTATATGGTACTATTTTTTGAAAGTATTTAACTACATTAATTGTAATTCAAAATGTATTATTTTGACATGGGTAAGAGCACCAATAATGAATTAGACTTAGGATTTGTTCACAATACTGTCAATGAGCGATCACCGGCCAACTCATCAAACAACGAATTTGTGCAATCACTTTTAATTTTCAAGTTTTTAGATAAAATTATAATTTTTTTTACATTTCTATAAATATATTTTTGAATTTGCATTGGATAGATATTGCTCGTATAATGAACCATATTTGAGAGGTGAATCGTTACCACATTAAGAAAATCTAATGTAAATAGCTCAACCTATAATGTGTTGCTGAGATTCGAATTTAAGTTCAATCGAATTTTAAACTTTTGTGTCATATTAACTTTTAATCTTTTTTTTTTCTTAAGAAGAAATTTTAGTCTAATTATAACTACGTGTACGTGTCATATTAAAATTTAATAATAACGTAACATAATTTTAGTTTTGTTTTTTCTCTTCATCATTTTCTTAGTATTTTTCAAATTGAAATAACACGGTGGGGTTATCTTCATAAGAAAATTTAATACTTACTTAGTGCATTAGTCTTGCATTCATTACTTGCATACTAGGATTGCAAGTTTCTACTTCTTATAGAAATAATAATTAATGACCTAATTATTAACCTCATTAACATAAGCGATGACAAAAGTTAAAAGGGCGAATATCAATATATTAAGATCGAGTTGAATTCAACCTATAACTAATTTTACTTGTTTATTACTTTAATTAACGGAGTCAAAATTTAAGAAAATGAAACGCATCGACCATTTTGCCCTCCATGGAAGGATTAGTTATCTAGTCTAAACCATTGAACTCGTCTAATTGGAAGAAGAAGAAAGATGGTCAATTTTCCACTCATGTAAATTAGCCATCGTTAGTTGACTATTCAAATAAATTGAATCATTTTAATAGTCACCACCTTATTGCGCCATATGTTGTGATTGTGCTGTTTTATTTATTATTTTTTTATTATATTTCACAAACCCAAAAATATGATGGTGATTTATTAGAGGAAAATATGATGGTGATTATTTTAAAATTAAGATGCTTTTTCTTTAACTTGGGAAAGGGGATGGAGAGCTATGAAACTTGAACCCAAAACCTCTTTGTTCACATACAAGATTTATTACAGCTTGGATGTACTCGAAATGACTAAAATTAAGATGTTTAAGTTAAAATTGGCACATTTTGTTCTTGAACTAAAATACATATGAGTTCGTTTGGATTGATTTACCGATTGACAATCTCATAATTAAAAGATTATTAATTTAAATAATTAAAAGGTTACAGCCATTTAAGTTTATTTAAAAAACCGAATTGGATTATACACTCCCTAATTAAAAAAAAAGATATAAAGATATAATTATGACGATTCATTTTAGGAATGAAAATGAAATATAAGTGAAATCCAAAAATTAGAGTGCCAGGTGTAGACAGACTAATTTGACTCCAAAATAAATTTATATTATTTCTTGTACGGTAGGACAAAATCTTTATTTGTAATTTAGTTATCCAACTACCTTCTTATATTGTGGGCCAATAAAACTTAAATTCAAATAAATAAAAATAAAATCATGAGGTGAGTCAGAAAACAGCCATGATGGATTGGTCAAAGGATAATATTCTTTTATTTTCCTAACCAAGTTCTAATACGGCAAATACATCAAAATAACTTAGATTTTAGTAAAATACATTTAAATACATCTTAAACATCTTGGTAAAATACATTTAAATACATTAACTAAAATACATTTAAATACATTTTCACATCTAATATGAATTAATAGATTTTTTTTAAGTAAACTATAAAACTATAATTTCTTTTAGGTGAATACATTTTTTCTATTTTCAATATGACCTCATACAATTAAATTTTACTTCAATAAAAAAAAATTTCTTACCATTTTAATATATCTAATGTTGTGTAGGGGAGTACTGACCCCTACATATACAAATATTGAAATTTACAAATAGAATAATTAAATATTTTTTGCCCTAAAAATAGGGTATAAATACATACTTTGACAATTTGGGATAAATATTATAGCTATCTCAATCAAACAAGTTTCGAGATCGAACTGACACGCTTGGGCCATCATCATCCATAGGTCCTCAATATGATATGAGTGATATACATTATCGGAAATATATAATGTTAGAACCAGTGTACACGTCCTTTCTTGGTTACAATATGAAACAAGAAAAGTAGGAGAATAAGATTATAAAATGAACTAAATAGAAATTACAATATAAAATAACAGACGAATAACGCAAAGTAGGAGAATAAGATTACAAAGTGATAAGTCCAGTCGAAGGAATCCTTCTCCCCGCAAGACGAATAACGCCCCGGTAGTACTCTCGGTTTGGCGGTTCGTCCCCAAAGGTAAAATGACTTCGTCTCGACGGATGTAGCACCACAATCCGACGAGCTCCGGCGAACTAGACGAGAGACGAGAGCTGAGCTTTTAACAATATATGCTATGTTTTTTCGTGCAAAAAAAGAAATGCAAGTTTTTCTCACATGCAATTTTTCTCACATTCAAAACAATGCTCTAGCAAACTTATATATAGCCATCACACGCACATGGAGAATTTATGCACAATCAAGTGTTATTGGACGGTTTCGGATGTTACGCCTTGAGGGCCATCAAAACCAGCGGTTTCAACTTTCATTAGCCATTAAAAATGGCTGTTACACATTTATACAAATTGAATTAGAATCAATTTGTCTTAAATCATTTCTATGGCGGCGGTTTCTAAGAAATAAAAGCCAAAAAATTGGCAATCCAATTCAATTTGGAGAAGAAAAATCATAAGGCTACTGACGTTTCACTCCAAATAATTAAACATTAATAATGTTTAATTTAATTTGTTTGTGTATTGCAAATGAGCCGACACTCAAGAGAAGCCAAATTCAGTTGCGCCTAGCCCAATTCCAAATGCAATTTCAAGGTTCGAGTTCGAGCTCGTTCCATCAACTGGAATAATCACACTAATGAATTTGCCTACAACAAATTCATCTCCAACACACAACTCAAATATACCATTTCTCAATCACCAATTAATGGTTTTGAGAACATAAATATATTCCGATTATTTACTTGAAAAGTACAATAATCCTTCATTATTTAATTCTCAATTATTAAATAATTAACCGCCATAAATAATGATTTTCAAACCATTATATCCAAATCGCATCGAAGTTACCTTCTTAAACACATAAATTGCACGCTACGTATTTGTGAAAAGAACTCAACCAGTAAGGGAAAAAAAATGTCGTGCTTGAAGCTTGAATAGCATAGGGCAAGCTTGCTAACTGCTAACTTAGTTAGAACTTGAAAAATAGAGCTACTAATCTATTATACGAAAATAAAGTTGTTCCCTCCACGATGCTCCGTTTAAATTTTCCTTTATTATGGTAATTTGTTTAATTTTAATTCATATATACTCTAATTTTTATTTTTATTAATAAAAATTTTATTAATTTCATATTATTAAAATATCACATGTTTATCTATTAATCACATCTCATATTTATCTATCCCTCTATTTAATTAATTTCTTCTATTATATACATATTAAAATAAGACTTAATAGTGTGAAATAGCTAAACAAGATAGTGAAAAACTAAATTTTGTCACCCAACTTAATTTTTATAAATTTTGTCATTGTTTGGGGGAAACTACCTATATTGCCCTTACTTTTTGACCAAACCACCAATAAAGTGCATTCTCTTTCTTACTTTTTCTTTAATTTTTGAATCTGACTCTCTCTTCTCAAACCTGCACTCTCTCTCTCTCTTCAAACCTTTAACTCGCCGTCTCTCTTCCTTTCATATTTTTTTACGGCATTTTTTCAGCTCATTTTTCTCGTCGCGATCGTCGGCGATTGTGTTCCGTTTATCTTCTTCGACGTTCTACTTTGGTGGCTACATCTGCGTTCGGTTGTTTTGCGATTTAATTTTGGAATTTCAGCTCTGGTGTCTTTTTTACTCATCGAGATCGTTGGCAATTGTTGTTTCGTTTATCTTTTCCGACATTCTGCTCCAGTGGCTTAATCTTCGTTGTGTTATTTTGCGATTTTTCATTTCGTGATTTCTGCTACGGCTTACTTATGCTGCATTTTCTGTTTCGCCTTTTGTGTTCCGATGGAAATAATGCAGCTTTAGAGTATTTCCGGTGATAATGTGTGGTGTTATGATTTCGTTGTCGGCGAATTGACTTGAATATATTTTCAGTTTCAGTTTTCGATCTGAATATTACGTTGGTGTTATTAACATGTTTGGTGTAGCACTCCGACGTGAAAATCCCAAATTCGTACCGGTATACAACGCAAGAGAGTGGTACTCCGGTACGAATAGGGTATTTTCGTACCAGAGTACCATTTATGAGAGTAGTACTCTAGTGCAAGTAGACCATATTCGTACTAGTGTAGCACGCCAGAGAATGGTAATCCAGTACGAATATAGGAATTTCGTACCAGGGTACCATTTAAGAGAGTAGTACTCTGGTGCAAATAGACCTTATTCGTAATAGTGTATCACGCAAGAGAGTGGTACTTCGGTACGAATATAGGAATTTCGTACCGGTGTACCACTTTGTTGGGTTGTACATGAGTATGAATATAATAAATTCGCACCGGATTACCATGCAAGAGAGTGGTACTCCGGTACGAATATAGTAGTTTTGAATCATTGAATTCTTGCTTTTGTAATAAAATTGGATGTGCACACACATGATATACGCTTATTCGTACCAACATGCTATGTTACATGCCTCTGTACGGTGGTATGAAATATGTTATATCGAGTTGTTCGTACCAAGACTACCTGTATTATTTTCATGCAGCTGAGACCATCTTTTTTTTTATTATTGCACATGGAGGAATATGAAATAACAATTTATACGAGAATTTGTTTGATAATTATTTTGAATTGTATAACACGTTTGTTATTTTTATTTTTGAAATGTTCAGATGAAATTAATTTTTTTGGCATAATAGGTTCATTGATGCCAATTGTACCAAGAAACTACAAATTTAAATTAGACAAATTACAAAATACATACAATTTTGACAAAATGATAAATTAGAGCATACGTACTAATAATACTAGTATTGTATAGAAAAATATATACAAATCAAAAATTGTAGCAAATTATTTATAAATAAGAATTGTTTATTCACTAATTCTTAATCCAGCTTCATCCCTACGGTAAGTACTCTTTCATCCGTGCTGAAAGAATAGATGCTCCCAGTCAAAATATTGATTTATCGAGTTCTTGTAGGACACTATGACCGATTTCTTGAGTTCTTTCATACCTCATGTAAGTCCACTGTACCTTGAAAAAAATGAAGGTAAAACACAGTTTAGGATATGGTACTAATATAAACCATTCGTACTAATATATCATGTACAACTGGTACGAACCACAATATTTGTACTACCGTACCAAGGTTAAATATCGCGATATCATGGAACGCCGGTAAGAACTCATCATATTCGTACCGCAGTATCACATTACGGCGTGTTATTCTAGTACGAAAATACGATATTTGTACTGAAGTACCGAATCTTTGAATTCATGACCACGTTAGGACGTGGTACGCAGTACGAAGATACCATATTCATACTGAATTATCCCGTTAGGCCGTGGTAAGCTGGTACGAAAATACCATATTCGTACCGGAGTACCACGTTAGGGCGTGGTCACGAATTCAAAGATTTGGTACTTCGGTACGAATATCGTATTTTTCGTACTAGCATACCACGTCCTAACGTGGTATTGCAGTACAAATATGGTATTTTTGCACCAGCTTACCACGGCCTAACGTGATACTCTGGTACGAAAATGGTATTTTCGTACCGACCTACTACGCCCTAACGTTGTCATAAATTCAAAGATTTGGTACTTCGATCCGAATATCGTATTTTCGTACTAGCGTACCACGCCCTAGCGTGGTACTCCGGTATGAATATGATATTTTTCGCACCGGATTACTATGACCTAACATGATACTCTGGTACGAATATGGTGTCTTTGTACTGGCATACCACGCCTTAATGTGGTCGTGACGTAAAAAATAAAATAAAAAAGAGAGAGACAAACACACCAATTCGTACCAACGTACCACGACGGTGCGCTACCAACGTGTCAATTTATACCAACACACCCATAAATCAACAAAAATTAATACACCAAAGCGAAAAACAAGCCAATAATAAGTTGCAGACTACTGGTACGAGGTACGAATACATCAATTTCGTACCAACGGATTTTGACAGCAAACAGAAACATGTTGAATCAACACAAATTAACCAGAAAATCAACAATAATACACCCAAATCGTCCGGATTTAAACCCAAATCACCAAATACCATCAAAACAATACGAAAACACATAAATCACAAGAAACAAAACGAAAAACTATAAATTAACAAGAAATTAAAAAAAAACTCACAAAATGCCGATTTCAGATTTGTACGAATTTTTCAGATCTGGGCGGTATTTGATTTGAACTTTGGCCGGTGAAGAATGACAAAGAAACGATGATGGACGGCGAGGAGCTGCACAATGGAGATGAGCGGCGCGGCGGCAGAGATCTAATATTTCTCGAGAGAGAGAAAATCACAAAAGAGAGAGAAGAGAGAGAGAGAAGAGAGAGAAAATAGAGAAGAGAGAGAATTTTCAGAAATTGAATGAATGAAAATGGGGGGAGAGATCGGTCAAATATATTAAAATGTGAAATTTGACTCCCCACCTAAGGATGGCAATCGGGTACGGCGGGCACGGATAGTGGATATCCATGCCCGTACCAGCGAGAAAACCCGTACCCGCCACCCGACCCACCACCCGTGATGGGTAATTTCCTCTGCCCATACTCGCCACCCGCGGGTATCCGCCAACCTGTCACCCGCGGGTATTCATTCATTTCTTCAGTTTCCGGCTCATTTGTTGGAGTATGAGCTGAAGCTTGTGAGGTAGGCCTAACTTGTGAGGTAAGGGGCCTAGGGACGCTGCTACTGCTTCTCGGAGTGGACATTGGCGGATTTCGGGCTGTTGTCCGTTTGGTCAAGAAGGAGGCTGTTGTCCGGGCTGCTGAGTAATGAAATGCACAAATTAAATATATACTTTTATCAAAGTAATCAATTTACTCTGAAATATTATACAATTCAAATTACATGAAGATCATTGTACATAAATTAAAAATATATACAAAATATGAAACAGGGAATTAAAATTTTAATACTAAAACCAACATCTAAGAAACTGAATTTTTCTTTAATCTAAATGAGAATAAGAGGATGAAGGGTCACCAAATCAATATTTCACTAAACTTCCATTCTTACGTCGTATAGTTTCTTCATCACGATCTATTTGTTTTGATTACAAGACCAGCAATATTTATGGATCCTTAATTTTCCGAACAATGTTCATAGGTTGTAGAATAAACAAGTGACATACAAGAAAAACTGAGCAAGATCCAAGAACAAGAACATATTATACTATCAGAAACATTGAGATAAATTTAACTAGTTTGGTGCTTGCATAATCCAAGAACATATACTAGCATTTATACCAGTTACACCACCATTTTTATTACATTAGTAAAATTTTTGAAGATTTTAACAGTTCTTCTAAGATTTATTAAATCTTGTTAGAATATGAGCAAGCCCACAGCATAAGTAAGATAAATTGGAAGAATTAAGAATTGAACAGCATAATATTGGTAAGATAAATTGGAAGAATTAAGAATTGAACAGCATAATATTGGTGGAGGAGACGAACCGCAAAGGCGGCGGCGGTGGTGGCCTCGCCTGTTTGGTCGCTGCCGTTGCCGGAGAAGGAGGAGGACGCCGGTGATGGTGCTGCTGACGACGGCGGCGGCGACTCAGCTACAGCTGCTGTCGTCCGAACCGGAGGAGGTGATGAATAGCCGGTGAGAGACGCCGGATTTGAGAGGAGAAAAGTGAAATTAAAATTTTCGAATGTTGGGGATCTAGGGTTAAAAATTTGGGGCTTTTTAATGGGGGTTTGAGCGAAGGATTAAATCGAGACGACGACGACGAAACGGAGGCGGCGAATGGTGAGGTTTGCCTGAGAAGACGCAGCGGTCGTGCTACTGCTGCTGCCATCGAATAGAGAGAGAAACGAAACCGAGAAGAGATGAAGATGAGAGAATAGGAATTCTGAGAGACGCGTCGTCCGATGGAGAGAAAGCGACTATGAGAACTACAACGAAGAGGATGAGTGGTGGTGGTGGTGTGCGGCAGAGATTGAGAGTCTGAGAGTGAGAGAAGCGGGAGGAATGACTAATGAGAGAGGAGGCGCCGATTAGGTTAGTGTATGAAGATTGAAGGGTTTTAATTTGGGCTATGGTTTGGGTAATTGGGTTAGGTTTTTTTGGCCCAAATATATACTTATATTAAATAATATTTGGGCCAAATATATATTATATACATTAAATAATAGTCGGGTAGTAATCGGGTATTTCGTGAATATTTTGTGGGTATTTTCAAGGGTATTTTTCACGGGTAAACGGGTTTCGCGGGTACGGGTAGTAATTATCCATACCCGTACCCACAAATTAAATGGATAGTATTTTCTAACTATGAAGCTATCCATGGATATCAAATACCCTTCAAACCCGCACCTATTAGGGTCGGGTACCTGCGGGTATCGGGTATCCGCGGGTAAATTGCCATCCCTATCTCCACCTTTAGTAAGGGTAAAATGGTCCGAAATTTGAAAATATTGCCAAAATTTATAAAAATTAAGTTGGTAGACAAAATTTAGTTTTTACAATCTTGAATGACTATTTCTCATTTTCACTCTTAAAATAATAACAATTTCGGAATGCATTCTTATAAATCCTTATTTTATACATTCTTAATTCATATATAATAATCTATAGAAAATTTGTAAATGAAAATCTCTCTATGAAGACTAAATAAATATATTTAATCAACATGTTTACATAGAATCCTTTTCATTTTTTCATTCTTTCATTCATGTTTTTCTAAAAACTTCAGTTAGTGCTTTCTAGAAAATATATACATTGAATCAAATGTGGGATAGGTAGCTAAAGAAAAGAACCAAAAAGCTTGAAAATGTAAACATATTTTTTTCTACATTTTGGCAAAGATTAAAGATATCGATTTAACATGAACTAACGAGACGGTTCAAAATGTTTTTCTAAAAACTTCGAGTAGCGCTTTCTAGATTGTATATACATTGAATCAAATGTGGGATAGGTAGCTAAAGAACAGAACAAAAAAACTTGAAGATGTAAACATATTTTTTTCCGCATTTTGTCAAAGATTAGAGATATTAATTTAATATGAACTAACGAGACGGTTCAAATATATTTAAAAAGAAGGATTTTTACTAATTTTAATTAATATTAACTTTGTTTAGATTTTTATTGAGTAATTTAGCATAAACTAACGAGACGGTTCAAATAACATATAATTAAAGAAGGATTTTTACTAAGTTTAATTAATATTACTTTGAAGATGTAAACATATTTTTTTCCACATTTTGGCAAAAATTAAATATATCGATTTAGCATGAACCAACGAGACGATTCAAATATACTTAAAAGGGAAGGATTTTTACTAATTTTAATTAAAATTAACTTTATTTAGATTTTTATCGAGTAATTTAGCATAAACCAACGAGACGGTTGAAATAACATAGAAAGAATGATTTTTACTAATTTTAATTAATTTTATTTGTAGTGTTCATATTTTTATCGAGTATTACTCAACGGATTTGAGACGAGTATGTACAGTAAAGTCACTATTTTGACCGAGATTAAGACGAACATATAGAAAAATTCTAAACAAATTTAGATTTAAAAAAAATACATAATGAATGAGTATACCCGATCCATTATCGTTCCTAATTATAAATTTAGACACGTGAAATAATTAATTTTCTAAGTTTGATTAATAATTAACGCGAACAATATCACAACTTTTAAATAAGATATAAAATTATTTTTAAAATGTATACATAATAAATTAAAACATAAAGTTATTTCTCGTCGAATTTCGACGGGCTACTTACTAGTTAATTGTATATTAATATACGACTATAGGAGGGGTCCCTTAAAAAAAATAGAGGAGGGGCCTAACACTAAAATCTTAATGGTTAAACAATCTCTCTTTGCATATACACTTTATTAAAATTAAAATTGATAGTTCTCTACCGATAAAAATCACATCTCTTACATTTAGAGACACGTCTAAATACACAAATTAAGATCAATTGGTAGTGGCGGAGGTCGGCTGCGGGGTGGATGGTCGGGGCGGAGGTTGGTGGCGCGGCAGAGGATATAGAAGGGAGAGAAAGATAGTGAGGGAGAGATAGGGCACACAAAATAGAAGTGGGGAAGCAGGAGAAAGAGAGTGTATTTTATTTATTGAATTATTTACTGATGAAATGATTCCATCGGTTAAAACAATACATAAAAAATTATTTTTTAATTTTGCCAACAGATTTATTCCATCGGTTTTATTTGTGATGATATTTCCATTGGTAAATTTTCTGCAAGTGGTCCCGCCAAATTTTCCATTGATAATCCGTCGGTAATATGTTTGTTGATGCTTGGTATTGTTTTCCATTGTAAATCCACCGGTAAGTAGAGATGGAATAATTTCGTCGATGAATCGCGTGTTTTTATAGTGCAAATTGTTTGAACTTGAATTAGCGTCATACAATGTACATGAACCAAAATTTTCCCCATTCTTGCTCTAGACTATAAATTTGATTTTTTTACTACAGTACTTTGACAACTTATAAAAACCAAATCTAATTTTTTTTTTCCCAAAATTGGAACAACTCATAAATTCCCAAAAAAAACCTCTTAGATTTTGCAATAGTTCTTAGATGGTCACGAGACATATCGTATTAAGATCAAATTAAGTGCTTGACCTCGGCTAGATAGGACCTGCACGTAGAGTTTCAAGTCCAATCTCATAAGCCAAACAGAATGCAAAATCATATATATGAAAAAAGATGTCTCGGGAATCGTATTAAGATCAAACTGCTCGAGCTCGACTAGACAGAACCACGTAGTTTCAAGTTCAATCTCCTAAGCCACACAGAATGCAAAATCATATGAAAAAGATCAAATCTCTTAGGACTTTGATTCACAACAAAATGCCTCTGCACCTGCCTCACTCTCTCTTGCAGCTTTAAATACTTAGCCTCAGAAATCCCCATCAAAATCTCTTTAATCTTAGGTATATCCTCCACATCCACCACAACCGAGAATTTCTTCCAATTCAAGACATCGCTAAACGGAGGCACGTAGCTGTCGGAGATCAAAACCGGCACACACTCAGCATAGATCGCCTCCACAACTCGCGGGCTGGCCACCTCGTACCCGCTGGGGCAGAGGCAGAACTTGCTATTTTTCAACATTGTCTCGTAGGAGAGGTTGGTGGGGAGTTTCTGATAGACTTGCACGTTGGCGTCTTTCCCCTCCCATTGGTCTAGGAGGAGCTGCCTAATGTGGCCGTGTAGGCCGCCCGCAAAGAAGGCGAGGATCGACCTTTCTTGTGGTGGTGGGCCGCCTAGGAGGCCGGTGAGCTCGCCCGTTTTGAGGTTGATTTCGGCCAACGTTACGTCCTTGAGAGGGTTGAAGCCCTCGGAGGTGTTGGCGTTGCATAGAACTCTAATCGAGTTATTGTACAAGAGCGGGACGTAGGAGCTCGAGTAGGGCCCCTACAAGACCATGAGTTAGAACTTAGATCGAGGCCTAGATTTAGTTAAATTAGGATATTCTTTTCCCTCATTGTAACTGCAATAATATAATTTTTATGTACGTCAGACGAATTAAAACACCAAACAACCATTAAAAGAATTAGCAAAATTAAAATTCTCAAGCACGTGTGAATATTTTTGAAATAATATGTGTATTACTATATACAATTTAAAAAAAAGATTTAAGAAAAAACTAAAATACATATAAATATATCGAAAAACAAAGTTACTTCATTTTCTCATACTCAATATATAATATTATTTCCAGAAAAAAAAATAACACTACAAATTTTAAAAATATACCAAACATTTAAGAATTAGTCCAAAAATGCCCTTGGACTAAAAACACGTTAGATAAAAAAAGGCCCAAGAGACGTACCCAGTCATGGCACGAGAGCATGAAATGATCAGCCCCGAGGCTCCGATTCCAGAAGGGATGCTTGTGGGCAATGGTGCGGACATAATCAGCAAGAGTGTTGCCAATGGCATTCATGTCCATACTACCTGGCTCATACAGATACTGAACCATCGCAACCACACTGAAAGGCATGAAATAGACATGAGCTTCTTCTGGAACCTTCGTTCGGAATCGACTTCCTCTCTCTAGCTCGTGGATGAACCTTCCCTCTGTGGAGTATATGCTCCTGCAAGGGCCGTTGTGGAAGATCGGGGCTTCACCTTCTTCGTACACGTAGATCTTGAACATGTTCTCCATTTCTGTGTAGCTCCTGCAGCCGGACTAGGGTTAGGGCCGGATTTTTCTAGAAATTCTTGAGGTGCCCGAAAAAATTAGACATATATATATACTTTATGTTAAAAAGAAATAGTAACATTCTCTCTATTTGTGCATGATTATAATTTAACTGGTTTAGCTAGAAACAACCTTAGATTACATGTTATTTCCTTTTTAGGTAATTGAACTAGGTATAGGGATTTTTTTTTATTAATAGGTATAGGGAAATTAAGGTGTATATCAGTATATGCAATTAATTAACTTGCATAAATATTAGATATATATGGAAAAAACAACAACAATAACATTTTTTTTGTTTTTTTTTTCTTTTGTTTTTTTTTTATTTTATTTTTTTTTGAACAAACATTACAAGAAATTTTAAATGCTGCGTGACGGTGGACTTGAACCCGTGACCTTTGGCTCGGGCATTAACCACTCTTCCACTAGGCTAACACACTCACACAACAACAACATTTTTTTTTTTTTTAACAACAACAACATTTGGGCAATGCATGTCGTCCTAAGATGAGCATAAATCGTACCTATAAAATGCGTTGGGATTACGATAAATAGGGCCATGAGGCACATAGTCACGATCTCGTTCAACAATTGATTTGATTAAGCTCCTATTTTTAGCAGCCTCTCTAATGGAAAGTCGTGCTTTTGCTAAAATCGCTTCATTCTTCTCTAATCTGCTGTACCTTTTGTGTAGCCCACTATTCACGAATCCTCGCGTTTCTGCATTTGATAAGTCGTGTTTTAGTAGCGGCAACGACGACTCGGCTTTTCTCTGATTTTTTTTTTTGTCAAGAAATTAATAAATAAATAACTTAGTTTAGTAAAAAAAATCAAATATGAACATAGATAAAAAAAAATGAGTTATAGTATGTACTTACTAGTAATTGTGAATGTGATGGTCCTCTCAAGACTATAGAATCCGAAACGTTGTTCGAGTTGCTATTGTCGTGATTTTTAGTACTGTTTATCGAACTGAGCTCAAACGAGCTTAGAAACCCGAGAGACTTCCAAGAAAACGACGAAGCTAGAGATTGCTGAGGGCCCAAATTGCATGCAATGAGAGAGATGAGAAGCAAAGGGGTTAAAAGTATGAAAGCCAATGTAGAAGGAGAAATTGATGAAAAGTATGAAGACCAATGCAACTTTCTTGATGAAGGCCACATTTTCACACCATCCCTTTCTTGTTATCTGAGAGAGAGAGAGAGAGAGAGTGGGGGGGGGGGGGAGGGTTCTTTCTTCTTAACAACCCTTTCCATTGGACTCAACAAATGTAATATGTATATAAATTATAATAGGACTAGCTCTAGCAACTTTACGTGAAGTAAAGTTGGAGTTTTTTTTTTAATTTATTTATTTAATGGGGAGTTAAAAAGAGAGATTTATATTCATTACTTGACTGCTGCAGCTGCGAAAACAGATCAAAAGATTTGATTCTTTGCTGCATCACAGTAATATTCTCGATTGGTTTTATATTATTTTATTTTTGCATGGGGAAATTCAATATATCGTCCATGCAGAAGGTTCCTTAAAGCTCAAGGTATGCTCTTCTTTTATTATTCTTCCATGATTCAGGGCTCATGATCCGATCAATACACCCATTTGATCAATTATCTATTTATAGATTGAAAATCTTGAAGTTAATGTCACCAATATTATTAACGAAAGCAAATTAAATATTAATTTATTGTATTTTATGCAACCATTTTCGAAAATCCAATGTATGTTTGTGTATTTAATATGTTAATATTATAGCAGTAGTCATTTATATGGATTTTTCTTTGTTACTGCACACGATCTATCGATATGTCGCACATCATTTGTGAGAGCCTATCATAAGCACCGCCGACGTGTAGTCCGATCCACAATTAGCAATTTTTTGTATTATTTGTACTTTTTTCTCATACCTTTTTCTTCCTTCGCAATTTCCATTTTTTTTGAAGACTTTTATCCTTCTTTTATCGATCGAAGGAAAATATCATTTGTTGTCCCAACGTTTAAACGATAATCTTCGAAAAAGAGAATTGTGAAAGAAGGGGGAAGGGGTGGGGAAAGGTATAAGCAAAAAATAAAACTAAAAAGAAAAATGTTAAACGTGGACTACACGTCAACGGTGCTCATGATAGGTGTTCACAAATGCTAAATGTACGTGAACTACATGGGATTTAATTTACAAGATTTATATAAAAATATGTTTGATTATTTTGTAAATCGAATAGTAATCAGATCAGTGTATATACAGTTGGAATAGAGCCTTTCCCATATGATATGATAAAGTTAAAATTTCATTACTTGATCACAAACTTATCACAAAATTATATTTATTGGTATATAATTAGGGTTGCTTGGTACAGTTGTAGTCGTTATTCCCAAAGCATCTATGGTGCTTGGAGATTGGAGTTTGGATGATTCGTTAAGGCACCGAATGCTCTCATTTTCTTCTTATTAATTGCTATTAATTTATAATTTAAAGTCAAATATTGATTATATATAATCTTACTTTATTCACTAAAGTTATTTATTGTGGCTTATTTTAATAGTTATTGTTTAAGAGAAGTTAAACGTTAACGAGACTTTAATTTCTCAGATTAGGTCGTTAATTTAGAACGTTATCCTTCTACAACTATAAAGAAAAAGCTGCATGTTAAGGTATACTCCCTCCGTTTTAAAATAAGTGTTACATGCATTTAACCTTTTTTTTTTTGTTCCTCAACAAGTGTCTCATTTCAAAAATTTAAAATAAAATTAGGATATCCTTCCCATTTTTTTTTTGAACAAATATTACAAGAAATTTTAAAAGCCGCGTGATGGTGGACTTGAACCCGTACCACTAGGCTAACACACGCACACAATATCCTTCCCATTTTATCCCTATCATCATGTACATAAATTATATACTTTGATTTATATTTTCTACGCAATAATTAAGGGTAAAAAGAGTAATTTATCAATTTCTTTGATATGCATTTTTTGGAGGCGGGGACATTAAAAAACGGAGGGAGTAAATGGGATTAAAAAAATCAAGCTAGCCTCACCTGAGCACTTTTGAAACTTCTACTGGTGTGGGATGCTTATAGTTAAAAGATTTTAGGTTTAAATCTCATCAACATATCTTATAAGCCAATTTTGTTGCATCCGGTTCTTCTTACATGTGAGATTCATCCAAAGTAATACGAGTCAATTATAGTGTATATCCCAACATTTGATGTTTTTCTATTTCTATTTCAACATTTAAAAGTTATCAATTTTATCTCAATATCTTTAATATGTAATCATATCATCAAAGTTGTTCGTTCAACGTCAAAACTCAAAATTAGTGGTGGTTTTTAAAGACCATGGTCTGGACTGTTCGCTCATGCTTTCAATTGTATCGTTGGACGTTAAGTTATGGAATAGTTGAGTCAGAACGTTGATGCAACTTTTATTTGAAAATTACTCTACTACACAACGTCTGATGACATAATTAGAAACATGAGCAGAAAATTCAGATGATGGGCTTCAAAAGCCATTAATCAATATCGAATAGATAATTCCAATAATAGAATTGATATATATTTAAAAAAAGAAGAGGTGCACTCCTGTGCATCCCGCTGCACATACATCCCATCCGACCCGACCCGCCCGCCCGACCGACCCACTCCAGTCAATGTTGATCGGTTAACAGTCAACATTTGACCGTTGACTTTTTCGAATTTCTTTTTTTTTTCTCCGCCTTCGGCTTCGATTTTAATTTATAAATAATGATTGTGGCAATATTAATATTTTTTAACTCGCTCCGAGGTCTTCGGCTCCCCTTGCTTGACTCTTGAAAAAAAATTAAAAAAAATTAAAAAGTCAACGGTCAACGCTGACCATTGACCGGTTAACGTTGACTATTGACAGGTCAACATTGACTGAGGTGGGTCGGATCGGATCGGATGTACCGTACAGCTGTTGTACAGGAGTTTTTGCCAAAAAAGAATTGATTAATAAAATTTAAAAGTTGTGATAGGCACCAAAGGTTGAGATAGATATTGTAGCTAACCCTAATAGTATGGGCCGAACTAGGGATCGGGCTACGTTACAATTTTATTTCCAGCTCTACTTATTGGGCCCAATTTAGAAGCCCGCATTTCTACTTTCTTATTTGACAAGATTCAAAAGAAAATCACGAATAAAAACTAATAAAAATAAATAAATTATTATTAGAAAATGAAGGTAGCCGAGAAAGTGATATTCCTACTCGACGGCGGCGTTGCAGCCGCTATAGCCGGCGGTCTTCACCCAAACGCTAAAGCAAACTTCCAGACGATGTGAGCAGTAGTATTGAGATTTCCTTGGTCGACTTTCTTTTCCTAATATTTTCGATAATTTGAACAAAATGTTGTGATTTTCGAGTATTTTCTACAGAAAGGAATCCTTTGGATTTCCATTGGAATGCTACGGAATCAAAGATCAGATGGCGTCTGGCGAAGTAATTCATTTTGTCGATTCAGATGGCCGTTATGAGGTAATTACCATACAAATCTGTGTGTCTTTTTTCTTCTTCTTTTAATTGAGCTGGAAAATAATCTTAGAAATTGAATTGTTTTCTCTTAGATTCAATATTTTGGCGAAATTGATGTATTTATAGTGTAAAAATGCAAAATGGAATAATTTTCGTGATGTTGATTATGTTTGAAGATATATACAGTTTAGTGGCTTGGATTCAAGATGAATAGCTGTTGAATTTGGTGTCATTTTGAGCTGGATAATTAATTTTTTTATGCCTTTTGGGAATTGATAATTAGTTTCCTACTAGATCAAGTTTTCCTCCTGTATTCATAATATTGTTTACTATATGAACCTGCTGCTTATCTTGGTAATAACCGTAATGTATTGTTACATAACACTAGAGATGCAGAATTACAATAATCTCTGGCTTGTGCAGTTTTTGCATAATAATTCTCGAGTTTCGCCTAACTGACATTACAAACCGTTGGTGGAAACTCAGGTGTCTATTCTGCAGTTGGAGAATTATGAGTCTCCAATCTTAGCTTGTGTTCTGCATGAAGTCTTGCTGAAATTAACCGGAGATGATCATTCTACTGTGCCAACATTAATAGTCCCTTTCGTCGTGCCGGAACCTAAGCTCAAACAAGAAAATAGACATTCTGTGAAAAGTGATAAGGTTTCACTATATGGCATGAAATTGGGCCCAAAAACAGATGTATCTGAGTTATTGAGCTCCAGATTGCAAAAGTCGCCACAGTTTTCTCAGATTTTCCATGAGGAGTTGGCCTTGTTTCTTCATTTTGTAGATGTGATGAAGCTCCCAACAGTTGTGCTGATTGGTGTAACCGGTCAGCGCACATCAAGTAAAAACTCCAATGAGGATCTTGAGGTACTATGATTCTTTCCAAATCTTGCTGTGTTTTTCTGCGGTCTCTATGTTTAAGTTTCATATTGATTTGTTCTAGATTCCAATGCTTGAAATTCTTGTATAGTCGAGCATACATTTGAATACTCGTAACGACTCTCCTTTCCTAGCTCTGATCCATTTTGCTTGTGGGAGAACATACCTAACTTTGATAAACCTGCAGGGAAGGGATGTCTTTTTTATTTAATACTATGATAAACAATATATTTAAATAAAACTAGAATGTGTTGACATTTTAGCTCGTTGGTGCTTAAAATTGCCTTCACATATCAAGGATCATTGTCCCTCGCTCTTCAGATTTAACTCATCCACCTTTCTCGATCAAACCATGGCCCTTATCTTCTTTTATCGAACTAGCCTTACTTTCATCTGACTCATCTTGATTTTGATTCTAATGAGTACTTTTGACAGGTAACGTGCCAGATTGCAGAACACTTAGCCAGTGTTTCATCTCTTACGTTCTCCAAAGAAAAGATGGTCCAAAGTCCGACCAAGACTTCAAGGGACGGCCAAGAGGCATGGCGCGCACTGTACGGGTGATCTCGTTGTTCAACCTGCAGCGGAGAAAACCATGCACTATTTCTTCTTTTCTGTCTTTTCTATGCTATATCACTTGTTCTGACTTCTGAGTATAGAATTACTATATATGCTTTTGGTATAACTCCGAGAAATGATGTGAAGTTCAATCACATCTTGTATGCTCGTGCACGAATCGACTATGTAGACCGAGTTTTAATACAAATATGGAAAATTTTATGCGATATTGTCTATATTTTCATTTCAATACACATTGCGTGCATTGGACGATTAGTGAACATAAGATTTAATATAAAAATGTTAACATGAAATCAAATACCTCTTGACTAGAAGTGTCAAGAATAGCTTGGCCCGATTTTTTACCGGATTGGGCCATACTTTAAGGGGGCGTTTACTTTGAGTGATAGGGTAATAAATAAAAATAGTATAGGTTAATCTACCGTTTACTTTGATTGATTGATTATATTTAAGCTTGATTGATCATCTAATCCTTCATATAGTCAATTTTATGTTTTATCAATCTATCATAACACGCAAAGTAAACACCCCCTAAGAGGTTCAAAACCGGCATGGCACGAATAGTGAAGGCATATGATATGCCTAGCGGCCCAACAAAGTCCGACCCTTAGGCGGGCTTATATTCACCCAAACACATGCATGATTATATTTCAGCAGGTCCGATTTTTCCCTTTGGCCCGTTCTTCCTCGATAGCAGATACATATAATATGCGTGCAAGTGGTTGGGAGGGCTTATATCCCCAAAAATATATGTTAGAAGGTCCGATTTCTCCCTTTGGCCTGTTGGATCTTGCCTCGATAGTTCGACGACTCTACTATCAATTAAACCAAATAACATGGTGTGTTTGCTTGGCTCCTGCAAGCACAAATGAAGTAATTATTAGGGATGGCAATGGATCTTGGACCCGGTCCAGATCCGTTTTTTAGGATTTGAAGCTTAAAATTTTGAACCCGACGGATCCGGATTGGATCTGGATCTATATAAAAAAATTTGGGTCGGATCTGGATCTTGATTTTTCAAATTCGGATCCGGTTTGAATCCGACCCGCGGATCCATATTATATATATATAGAGAGAGTTAATCGTATGGAATATCATTTCAAGTTAGTGAATAATAATAGTTGTCCACCAACTTTATTTTGATAAATTCTGTCAAACTTTGAGGTAAAGAGACCAAAATACTCTTAATTTCACCTCCCTCTCTTGTCTAACATTCAGATCCAGATCTAGATCTATGTATTCTCTCTCTCTGTGTCTTTGAGTTCCGCAATTCTCTCTCTCAACGTCCAGATCTATGTATTATCTCTCTCTCCGGCCTGGGCAGCTTTCTGCGGTCATCTTCTCCGGTAGATCTGTGTATTCTCGACTCTCTTCTTTCTCTCTCTTCTATCAGTCACAGCTCGACGGATCTGAAGAAATTCAGCATGGCCAATCTCTCCGGCGCCGATGCAACTTTCCTCTATTTTGCGGCTTTCTTCTCCGGTCATCATATTATCTCCATCTGAAAATTTGTTCTTTGATGGTGTATTTTAGGTTGTTGGTTTTATGGTTGTAATGTAGTTTTTATCGTAATAATGTGTCTTGTATTTTGGAAATTTGCTTGTTTGATGTTTGTATTGTAGGTTGATGATTTTTAATCTAAGATATCAACTTTGAATTTAGTGTATTAATTTTAATTGAGTTTTCTAGATCGAATCTGTCATGTTCTTGTCGTATTTTCCAGATCTTGCCGTCATCTTCGTGCATATGTGTTCTTCCTGCATTTTCCACGTCATTGCGCGTCGCGACTTGGCACACCTGGTACGAATGCAACGTATTCGTACCAGGTGTGCCAAGACATACCGCGCCTGGACTTGGAACACCTGGTACGAATACACACCATTCGTACCAAGTGTGCCAAGTCTAGGCGCGATATGCCTTGGCACACCTGAATGCAACGTATTCGTACCAGGTGTGCCAAGGCATACCGGGATGCTATTGACCAAAGACGAACACCATCCATGACATTAGATCTGGAATGTGACGCCATGGATTCCAGAGAGAAAGCTGTGAAATGGCTGGATCTGGTGCGGCGGCAGATCTGAAATATGGCCGACAGAATGTGAAAGTTCAAGGCCGCATGGCGGACTGGACTGGAAGTACGAAGGCGGTGCGGCGGAAGGGAATGAAAATACGATGACGCGACGGCAGAATGAAAGTACGACGGCGGCGACGGTAAAATGAAAGTACGATGGCGGCGACGGAAGAAATGGAGAAAAATAGGATTTCTAGAGAGAGAATATTTTGTAGAAACAGAGAATCTGAAATTTGAAAAATGAAATGGGTAGATGGATGATTAATAGTGGTTCCAAGGGCAAATTGGTCCAAATTTCCAAAAATTGGCCAGAATGTCTACAAATAAAGTTTGTGGCCAACTATTAAGTTCCACTATCTATATTGGTTATCCCAAATTTTACCTCTATATATATATTATACTTATATCTATACTTTTAATAGTTTATTACTTAAATATTCTATTTTATAATTAAAAAAATCAATACACTATTTCTAATATAATAACAAGAAAACCCGTGGATTTTTGATATTTTTTTAGAAAATACTATTATATTGGTTTTATCTCATTTTATATTTATTTTTGTAAAAAAAATACGGATCCGGGTCCAGATCTATAGACCCGCGGATTTAGATCTTAGATTTTCAGATCCGACGGATCTGGATCTAAGCAAAAAATTCGGATATGAATCCAATAGGATCCGGTCCAGTTCCGACCCATTGCCATCCCTAGTAATTATTACTCTTCTAATAGATGTTTTGCACCCAAGACACAAAATTTCAAAATGTAATCATGGAAATATTCCCACCCTTCGTTATGTCTAATTTAACAACGGCTCAATTTTCAGATGAAAATTAATCACACACTAATTGTGATGCAATCCAAGGTGGAATGTAGATTTTTATTTATTTATATTATTTATTTTCATTTTTGTATAGTGTAGGCCAAAAATAAGGCTTTATTTTAGTTATTTTGGTAATTTTATATTTTATTAGAATAAGGATTTGTTTCTTTATAAGATTAGGATTAGGCTTGTTATTGTTCAAGGAATTGTTTTTCTTATTAGATTAGGATTCTATTGTATTCCACCCTTATAATAGAAGGGCATATATTAAAATTACGATTTGATGAATAATATTTTGTGAATTTATCTCTCTTTCAATTCGTCACCGAGCTTGGCGTAATGGCGGAATGCCACCGTGATGTTTCTTATCGACTTATCAAACGGTTCTTCATCCCCCGTTTGTGGCGTCCTCTTCCATAGGCTATCGTTGTTGAATGACTTGCTCGTTGGGTTGTATGGGTTAATTATTGCCTACGGTTATCTGGAGTCTGTATCAAGGGTGTTAGCAATACCATCTTTATCTGGTTCAATTCAGATTTGATCTTGAAATGAATACTATTCACGTCGGCATCTGCAACTCCGACGAGGATCGTATCAAATTGCGTCCTTAATTTTTGCCAATTAATCATCAATATACAGCCGTTCTTCATATTTTCAGAACTTTAGGGGTGAAAAGTGAAATTTTCAAAAGTTATAGTTGTTTTAGCATTCAAAAATATAAATTATGCATTTTTCCCTCCAAAAGAGGAGTAAGGGGAAAAAAATTGCAGAAACCCTAACTCCAATTGATGAAAATCCCCAACTAAATTTTCATAATTTCATAGTTTCTTTTTATGGATTCTAAGGAGGAAGCCAACGCCGACGGAGACCGCCGCGACATGGCGGCTGAAAATTCCGACACTGTAGCTGTGAACAAAAAGCGGGCTCGCAGGGTGAGCTTTGCTGAGATGACATCGGTTCACTTCTTCGACCGCGATGAAGAGTTTAATGAGACTCCTTTGGTGGCCACTGCGAAAATGTCGGACGATTCGCCTGCTGAATTCGGGTTTTGCGGGCTGTCGGAGCGGAGTAAGGAGTTCGGAGGTGAGGATGATGGTGATGACAACATTGATGACGAGGTGATGGAAATGCAGAAGTCGTTTCTACGGCCGATTGGATCGCCTTCCTCAGGAGGGAGCACATTAGGTTCTGCCTCGTCGAATGATGGCAAGTTTCGTTGCATGGCTTTGTCTTTGGTTGTTTTCTCTATTTTTCTGTCGGTTTTGTGTGCGTTGAATGTTTTCTTGTTGGAGATGTATGCTCCCATATTCTTTAGGCAATGCCCCAGTTAGTAGTAATTGAATAATGGGTTCGGCATTTTGATTGTCGTTTTGATGATCCTTAATGTCAAATTTGAACCACAGAAAAATTGGAGAGTTATCTTACTGTTTTAACTATAATGGTTCATCAGCAGAAGCAGAAATTATGTTTTGATAGAATACTTGTAAGCTACTACTGGTTGAGTTAATGTTCAAATTTATATATTTCTCCGCCTACACCTTTTAATTGTACTTTAAGTAACTATAAATCTGACTGCTGATCCTGTTCATGAAACTCATAGAAGTACGCTAGTGTTTCAAACAAACAATATCCGATACTTCACTCTCTTGTCATAATATTCTACGTGCTGTGACAGCTGAGGTTTCCACTTGTAACTTGTAAGATATTGAAATGGTTTACTAAACACATACTATTCATCTTGAGACTTATTGTAAGTCATAATCTTATTCCACAAGCTGCATGGTGTTTCTTCCCGACGGCTTTAGAAAGACTAGTGACCATTGACTGACATAAGCCAAATTTAACTTGCCACCATTACTGCCCTCGCAGTTTCATGTCCTAATGGGCATATTATTTTTTTCCCTTTCCATCAAAATAGTATTTTGTCCACTATGAGTTTCTTCATAGACTGATGAAGATAGGCTCTGAAGGTGATGCCCCTTGCGATTACTCGTCACCACTGTAAACAAAAGGTTGGCCAATTACATCACTGACTGTCAGTAATCTTGGTACTACTGCATTTGACATCCTTTTAGCCCCAGAGAGCAATAATACCACTGAAAGTTTCAATGATACTAGAAACTGTCGATGCAATTCTGGATTTTGTCGCCCTCATTTCAATTGGAAGCAAAAAGATTCATTTACATCAATGATCTTTCATATTACTCTGAACTGGGTGTCAACCAATTTCACACCTGTCGTTAGTAGTCTATCATTAGCTCTGAAGGTAGTTAGACAGAAAAGTCTAGCATTAACTCTAAAGGGTTATTATATATCTTAATCTTGCTTTAATTGTAATATAAATTCTTGTATTACACATAAAAATACTGCTGCTCAAGTATTGCCGAGGCATTTGTTTCAAGGCCTATAATGCCTTGCTGCTGTAAAAATCGTGAATATATGGGGGGCTATTTTCTGTCTCTGTTTTCATTACTAGAGTCTTGATACTTCTATTTCCTTCCTTCTTCTTGATTTTGTTCTTTAAAAATGTCAAATCACTTATACATAATTCTCTGACTTCTATAAAGCAGAAGATAATTTCTTTGGCCCTGTGTCAGCCAATTTTATAAGGCCTGGCCGGTTGTCCGACTCTGCGGCTTCTGATGACAATCATGACCTGACAATGGACTCAACAGCTTTTTCAATGCATTTCCGCAGTCTTGCTGGATCAGAGTCCGGAATAGACTTAAAGACACCAACAGGGGATCAACTCTTCTTTGAAGAGAAGACACCCACTGATTCAAATAAAGGGAGCTCCATGGTTTTCACTTTAGGTAAAAAGCCTGTTCTGAAATATTCTGTGCCTGCAACAGAAGTAAGTGCAAATCAGAGCTCCAATGATATGAGTCTTGTTGGGGAAAATCCTAATAAGTATGACTATGGGAAATTATCCCCAGGACTGGACGCACTCCTAGCAGAGAGCCGGAAGAATTTGCTTTATGTTAGTGTATCTGATGATATTACTTCTGTTTCACCAAAAAGGAACACAGGACAGGTTTCAACTTCAGTTGATCATGACAATGATGTTGTTATTTTAAGCGACTTTGTAAGGAAAGGAAGTGGCATGATCAACTCCAACAGTATGCTGAATGAAGACCGATCCGATGCTCGCATTGAATTTTGTGGTGCAAATGGTTCTCCTAAAAGGTTTTCAACCACTACATTGGGCAATGCAGCTTCTAAAAAGGAAAGTCATAAACCAAATAGTTCGCCGTATCAGTTGAGTAAAGTAAGAATTCATACCTAACACTGTAGGTATCTATACTTTTCTTCTACGTATGCTCCGTAGTTTTGTGATTCAGCATTTTTGGCATCTTTCCAAGACACTCTTTGATTTTTCTCTTGTTTTAGTCCGTCTGTGCTTTATGTATGTTCTTGCTCGTGCTGATGGTTTAAGTTAAAAGAGTATTTCAGGAGAGTTGTAAATTGTCATAGTGATTTCTACTTAATTTTTGCAGTTGATGGTTGCCAATGGTTGAGTCTTCATTTAAATGTTTTACCAGTATATGTGATTGAGAACATAATTGTCTCGATCAAATCGATTGTCATGTGGTTGCTCTGCATATGTGGTTGCTCTGCATATGTGGTTGCTCTGCATATTATAAAGCTTAAGCTAGTTTCTCATTTAGGCTCCATTCCTTGCAGTTATATAGCAGAAAAAATTGTGAGCTTAAACTAATCTAAAGCTATTTTCATTGATGAATCAGTTAATATATAAGTGCTCCAGTAGTAATTACTCTCTGAAAACTTACTTGTCTATCTGCTAATTCTAAACCATGTGAACTCAAATAATATCCAGAACTTAGATTTTGTAGTTCTCTAGAATTGACTGTTTCATGAATCTCTCTCAAACCTATGTAAATGAAGTTTACTTTGACTATTAGGGATAGTTTAACAAAGAAGGACAATGCATTACATTTGGTTCTGCTATAATATAAATGTCCCCATCCACTCTGCCGTTCTTATTATGGAAGTCTTAACTCGAGTAAGCTTGGTTAGTTAAAGATCTTTGTATGTAAGGTTACTAGTTCAGTGGCCTTCGAGGATCAATAACAAACTAATAAGTTGGTCTGGTTGGTACAGGATGAATTTGACTCCTCACCGGTGGCATCTACATCTTCTCCTGTCAAACGACAACAAACTCTTCTGACTGCTGCGTCTCCATCTAAACCTTGGGGAGTGACATCTCCTTTGCCAGAAAAGTGTGGTTCCTTGCTGAGAAATGGAAGCATTGAACATCTAGATACTGAGACATCCATTCAGAAAAGCATTTCTAAACTGGAATTACTTGAAAAAGCTGCATTATCTTCTGCTTTCAGTGCTAAAGTTGACAGTTCTACAATTAAATCTCTAGATTTTTTAAAATCACCCAATGTAATGGAGAAGGATCGTGACATCTCTAGAATCAATTTCATGGAAGATTCAGTTAATGAAGAAAAGCTTGCTAGTGCTAACTGGAGTACAGAAAGGAATTTTGCCTTTGGCATGGATCATGCCAGGGGTGACAATCTTTTTGATAAGTCATTGAGCCAAAAAATGAATGGAAAATCGCCTAATGCATTAAATGCCAAAAGTATCTCTGCAGGTAAATCAAACTCTAGGCAAACTGCAGCTTCACCCTCTAAGAACACTTTGTCTGGAAATAACTTGATACGAAGTTTGTTTACATCCAAACTTAATCATGGAGATTTACTTATGACCGAAACAGAGTCCTTGTTGGCTGAAACTGCTTTTGGTGAAGGTGGAAAAGCAATCAGTCCTAAGTTTGTTCCTTCTCCAGACAGAGTGTTGGTAAAGAACTTGCCAGCTTCACCAGATCTTCTATCTAGTCAATCTATGGATTTACAGAGTCGGTTCAAACAAATGGCAGACTTTGACAAAGGCCGAGATTCTATTCCAGGGAGAGATCCTGAACATGTTAACCCCTCAAGTGCAACTGACCATATCGTTGTTGTGTCTGAGGGAATGAATGGAGTGTTGAGATCTCCATTTGTTGAAGTCAACCGCCTCAACCTTATTGAACTAAGAGCAACCGATAACAGAGAAACTGGCATGCATAACATGAAGGAAATAATTCAAACCACTGGACATAAATTCAGTACTCCTGCTAAAGAGAACCAGTTCCAAGTTGTGCATTTGGATGTTGGTGACCTAACAAACAGGGACATCTCCAGCTTTGAGGATAACATACCTGGAGTGGAATCCAAAATGGTTTCTCATAAGTCTGTTTCTCCTTCTGCCTACAGGAATATAGACCAATCACGCTCACAGAAGGTCATTTTTTTTTCCTCTAGTAGATTCATTCACTGAAGGTCAATTTCTTGTGTTATTCCAATCTTAGCAAGTTCAGTACTGATCATAGGATGACCTGCTAACTTTCCTCCCTCCCTCTCACTCTATTTATCTATCATATTTCATGCCTGTTGTTGCATAAAGGTATGGCTGTTCTTAATTATGGTTTTGTTTGGTCTTCATTTGCACATGGCAGAACCTGATGCAGTTTCCTATGCAGTCTCCTGCAGGTAACCCCTCCAGGAAAGAGCCTGATGATAAACAACTCTCCAGAATACCCTCTCCAAGAATCATTCAAATGAGTGGCAGCCTGGAAAAGTATTCAGCAAACAAGAGAAACATAGACTTGGTGCTGAGAGACCCACAACATAGGACAGAAATCACCATAGTCGAAAAGAGTCCTAAACTTCAGAAAAGTGGCAATTATGACTCAGAGAGAATTGTATGTTCCATTGACAGTAGAACCAAACCGAATGGACAAGAAAAACTGAAGCTAGCTGACGTATGTTCTATTCAGGTTCAACTTATTTTCCATTTTTTTATGTCCAGAGGGTCTTGGCTGATGCAGCAAGTCCAGAATTTTGGTCTCACTTGGTTATGAATCTGAAATTGCAGGCATATTATAAATTCACAGAGGATATGAAAATCTTGATTTTTGAATCAGCTGATAAGTTTAGTAGTAAGATGGTATGCCCCATACCATTCTCCCTTCTCAAAATTTTATTTATAAAGCCTAGAAATTTTCTAGCCTCTAACTTCATGAGATAGAGACAATTACATGGTTCTTGTCTTCTTATATATATGCTGACTTTTCCAATATCGCTTTACTATAATGTGCTTTCACCAACATATTTATTTTGGTCAGGCTATTTGATAATGTTTTCCATATTTCAGATTGATAGGCTGGAAGATATGTTGGTTCACCAGCAGAGGCTAAAAGTATATGAGATGCTTCAGCATGGAATTGCGTCTCAGGTCTGTTAGTTAACAAGGACAATATTGGGGTAATAGAAATAATTGAGATCATGTAGATAATAAAATCAGTAAAATTTTGTCCCCCAAGTGAACTTTGTCTTTTTATCAAATATATTATAATAAAAAAAAGAAATAATAAGGATCTTTTAGTTTTAGGTACCAAGATTAATCTTTCAGAATCTAAGATTTTCTATTTGTGGTGAGTCTGCCACATCTTGTACCCTAACTGTACTGTTGCTATTCCCTTAGATTAATGAAGTTCTTAGTTTCTTATTCGAGAAAAGGGAAAAGAATAAAGGATTACAAACCTACTGGTTGAAGTACATGTCTTTTCACATTGTTAACTGCTTTGGTTGATTAATTGCTGGGCTGCATCTGAGTTCATTTATATTCATTTTCCAGAGTGCAAGTGTTCATGATCTCCAGCTTGAGAAGTAAGTATTTGCAATTGATGGTTGTTCTTTTGTTTCTAATTACATCATTACATGAACTAATGCAACTAAAATGCATAATTACTTCAAGTGATTGTTCATGCAGAATAGCTGAAATAAAGTCATTATTGCTTCGAGTTGTCTTTGAAAAGGCAAAACTGCTGCTGAAGCATATAAAGAGGGAAAGAGTGTTGGTACTGTTCTTTGCTTTTGTACATGTATGTGCCTCTCATATAATTTGCAACAATACTCATATTCCGTTTGCAGAAAAGGCTAGATCTTTTGAGCTCCAGGATGCATGATTCACAGACACTAAGATCAAATATTGCATCACTTCCCCTGACAATATGCACATCTACTGTTGGTTCTGTTGGTCATCGGTCGTTGTCTGTCAACCTAACAAAGGAACATGAGGTATTGAATCAGATTTAATATGCATCTGCAAGATATGCAACAAGTTTCACGTGTTTCCTTCCGGCATTTTTTTTTTTGTTTTGCCATATGATTTTGTGTCCTTTGGGAAAGAAAGGGAACCTTGGCTGTTTATCCATTGAACCACTGAAGCTCTGGCTTGCAGTACTTGCATTTTCCGTATATTCGGTCCTATATAAGATTCATCTGGGTGCTAAAAGCCTCTCTTAGTATCAAGCAGCTAAACCACCCTCAATTTCATAAAGCCACTCTGGTTCTTGGGTTTCTGGTTCCTTTTCTTTTTAATATTTAATATGCAACTAGCATGTGTTCACGCACTTCTGTTCAAATCAATGTTACCTATATTATCTACTAGCACTGTGAATGAACCAAACTGAGCCAAATAGTTCTCGGCTTTTACTCCAGTGTCAAGATTAATTCAACCTTTTTCGTATTGAGCTCAAGTTCAGCTTGATTTTAAATTATTGAGCTCATGAGCTGCTTGTGTTCAACTTGTTAGGCACATAATGAAGCTTAAGTTCAGAGCTTCTCATGCAAATAAATAAATAGAAACAGGCTTATTAACCATATAATAATATTATGGGAAATAAAAAAATGGTATTTGAGGTTGATCTTTGTGTATGTACACATTTGACTGCATCAGTACCTGCAAGAACATGTGGTGCGACATCATGTTTTGTAACCCACATGGCTGTTGCAACGGTTGATTAAATGCATCACGCAACATATTATAAAAGATAATTTTGCTAGTAGGATGGAATAAGCATTCCCCCCCCCCCCCCCCAAGTACAGCATTTGAGTGTACCCTAAAGAGTAGATATGGAAAACTCCACAATTTCCATTCGGGATGTTGGAAGTAATACATGCCCAGTGATATGAGATACATCATTGTGAGTCTGTGACTGTTTGTGAGTGATCTGTGCGCATCCGGTTATTGTTCTATTATTTATTTTATGTAATGTTTTCATTAAATTTAGGTGGTAGGCTTGGAAGTAACCATCACTTATTTTGTGCCAGGTTTGCCATGATAAATTGACTACAATGAGGCATACCTTGGAAGATTTAGATAGAAAGATTTTGACCTTGATGAGAGCGTTTCATGCACGCTGCAAGTTAAAAGCTGAACCTGGAATTGGTGAGACAATTACTTTGGTAAATGAACACTTGACAAAGAAGACTTCTTGCAGGCTTATTCGTCTGGATATGCAGGTGTATACTCTCGGCACAGAAATTTTAAAAATCAATAGTGGGTCTAGAACAATGTTGCTCTTTTATATCTTAGTTGTTATATTGCTTCTATTACTTGCCACTTAGTTTGTTTATGGAATTGGAGTTGATGGTGTGTTAGGATTGTGGAGACTGCATTTGAATGAGCACATGAACAATTGTAATTCTTGGAGGATTGATTTAATATCTAAAATTGGTGTTTGTTTTAGAAATTGGGGAGAGTAATTTGATTGTAGATGTCAAATCATGTTTGGAAAACTTGTTGGGAGAAATAATTATGTGATTAATTTTTGAATTAAAAAAGTGGGAGATACTATAGATGTTAAATCATGTTTGGAAAGTGAGTTGTATTCTCTTTCTCCAGATATGGGTGATCCAAAGGATAGCCAGTGTGAATGGTCAGCACAATGTTATGCTGAATCACCTTGACTTCATTATTCAGAGGTTTGTGTTAGAAACACTTTTTCTTCCTTCTGTATATGCTTTCATATGTTGTGATAATAGAATTATCTTTTCTGCCACCTCTCACCATTTCAATTTATTTTAATCAATGACGTTGCAGCATAAAAATCATTGTTGGTCCTACATCTAGTGTCGGAAGCTCATTTAAGTTGAATGAGACAAACATCACAAAGGTGATACTGCAGTAAACTCAAGATGCTTGATTTCTGTGTGTTGCTATTATGTCGTCATATCTTGATGCCATAACTGTTGTTGCTTCACAGAATTTTCCAAATATGGATGCTTGCATAGCATTTGGATTTGTCTTTAACGCCGAGACCGCTCGCAAGTATGTTGGTGCTAAAACTTTGGTACAAGAAACTCAAGTAAGTAACAGGCGCCTCATCATCTTGAGAGCTTTGTATGGTTCTCTTAATTTCTATTGAAGTACTGGCTCGTTTTACCCCTAAAATTGTGTTTGAGCTGAATGCAATTTCCTTCTTATAACTTTTCCTTTCTGGAGTATTATGATGAAATGCATTCATTATTTGACCTAAAGGATAGTTTAATACTTTCTGAAATCTTGGACAAAATTGTTTTGTCATCAATGTATGAGGTCTAGGAATTCACTTAATCTAGTCTTATGTTCACATATTATTTCTTTTAACACTCCTTCACTGCTCTTTTTGGCTCTTTCTTAATTAGTTGCTTTTTGAAAAGTTAGTTCTAGCTGAATGACTGAAATGCACGGCAATTTAGAAGGCTGAATGGTAAAATTGTATAAGATAATGATAATTCATCTAATTTCTCTTTAACTGTCTATGGTTTACAGGTAACTAGTTCACTTCTAGGTTCCTTACTTGATGTTGTTGAGGAGGTACAGATAGCACAGATAGAACTCCAGAATCTGACCGACTCAAGCTTTTCCTCGCCATCAGGTAAGTGCTTTCCAGTTTATATCTTAAGATTATGGTTTCCAGCTATAATTTAACCATGTCTCCAGAGTTTGCTTATTAATGTGTCGATTGATTTTTCATGCCAAAGTTGCTCGTGAGTGATTTACTTGTATATATTAGTCTGAAATATCATAGTAATTTGTGGAGATTGTTCTAAATGAACTTTACTGGCTAAACTTTTGGAAGTAAAGTTATAAATTATAACAGATATGATGAGAATTATTCTTTAAACAATTGAATAAATGAGCTCTTGATATTTGTTTTGAGGGTTTCGGGGAATTGAAGATGTTATACTAAGATCTTCTTGAATTCAATGTTTTTGTACGTGTTAATTGAACATTTTATACAAGCCATGCTGTTACGTCTCTTAAATTAATTTGTAGCTTCCATTTGCAGTGGACCGTCTTGATCTGATGCTTTGTTTCCTTAACTTTCACTCTGGGAGGAAGGTGTCCCTCACATTCGACCTTTCTTGCTTGAAGCGGTGAGTTTTGTTTCCTTTTAATGATCTCTTCGGCTTTAAGTATATTTGGGAGACGTTTACTTTGAATGAGCAGTCAGATTGATGTACACACATGATTGAGTTTTTGAAGGATTAGACGATCAAACAAGCTCAAAACTGGTCGATCCATTATAGTACGTGGTGAATTAGCCTATGTTATATTTATCTATCTAAGTTATCACCCGTAGTAACTAAGAGACCTGTTCTTAATACTAAATAACTACGCCATCTCTACCTAGCATAGCAACGAACACTACATCCCATTGATCCCAATGCTGTTTAATACAATAGTTTTTGCTGATTTGGTTTGCTGCAGAGGACTCTATCCTTCAGAGATCCTTCCACTTCAACTCTCATCACCCATCGACAGCTGCACACACCCGTCGTCTGTGATTATTCTCGACAAAATCAGAGACGCGGTTAAGGATGTTAGAACTGGATACACGAGGATTTTACATCTCTGCAGGTGTGTATCCCGGGTGGTACAAACCTTGACTGCGTAGAAAAAAGGTGTAGGAAGGGGAAGGAAACCTATATTTCTGCTGCATTCTATTTTGCTGCATTTTGCACCTACATTTCAGCATAGAATGCTTGTAGTTGTTGAATTACAATAGCAAATGTACTTGTTGGCTTTGCTTTTTTTAGATCCACTATTAATATAGAAACTCTAAATGATATATTTGTATATTGATTTCCGAAAATAATTTTCACATGATTTTAAAAATATTGTAATTGTAGTGCTATTTATTCTAATACTCATCCTACATGGGGTAGGAGCCCGTAGCGGTGGTGTTACGGCGGCATAACGGTTTCTGCTAGCAATTTTTTGATAGTTATATTTGCTTTTTCAAAATGATCACACTTTGATTGAGCCTAGTTAAAAGGAGACGCATCCTACGTGGGCAGGGTCGAATTTTGCATTATTGTTTTCTTGATTAATTTTGATTTTGATTTCCAATATTTTATTTTGAGTTTGGTAAGAGATTTACTCAAAAAGACAAAAAGTACGAGGAAATTTATTGTTTATTATCCTTTCTTTGGTAGTTGCCCCCACCCACATCACATGTAATTTAATCATTGCTTATTGTAGATACTATTTTCTATTGAAAATTCAAAATTAGATTTTGTTTAAACTGTTTCCTCTTCAGTGGAGTAACTATTAAATTTAATTTCTTTATTTTATCCTAAAAAAATAAAAAAGATAAAGTGCGTTATCTAAAAATTCCACTTTTTTATAATATAAAAAAAAAAATCCACTTTTAAACTGGTAATGTCATTTGAAATTATTGTTTAAAGCCCTTTTCTCCAAAGTTAAGGCCTGACGTGTACGGTAATGCAGAAAGCTTTGTCGCTTTCCTTGGCCGCCACGTGCTTCTCCTCCTCTGCATTTTCTTTTTTTAATTTTCTTTTTACTTTTTCGACCTTTTGATTGATGGCATTTTAGTATTTTACGTGTAGCCCAATCGAAAGATTAATTAATTTTGTTTCTCTTTTTGCAGCATTTATTAAGGTATTTTAACTTGGATAATATACTTTTATTAGGAATAATATTTTATTTACGCTTTATGTGAATAAAAATATGTTATGAAGAACAGTGCTTTTTCGTCACATGATATATATGTATTGTTTTTGTGTGACTTGCCATCAATATCTATATTTTAAATATTAATACTGAAAGAAAATAATGATTTTTTAACATATTATGTATATTAAAATCAATAATATATGTATAATAACAATTATATTAAGTCATTAACTAACTTTATTTATTATAAGCAAATAATGAATTTAGTGGATATATTATGTTTAATATGCTTTTTAAAGAAAAAGATTGGAGTAATATTTTGAATATAAATTTAAATTTAGAAAGTTCGTTTATGTTCAATTAAGCTCGTGAGCCACAGAGTATTCAATAAATAAAATTCGATGCTCGGCTCGATAATAAATGAGCTAAAATTAAATATGATAATATTTAACTCGGTTCAATTCCATTACACCCTTATGTATGTATGTGGGATTCTATAATACACTCCCCTTATATTTGGCTTTAATGTCTGTTCGCAGGGAAAATTGCCCTACTAGTTATTCTAGAAAAAAAGTAGGACAACTATAAAAAAAAGTTATTCTACTTAATTATTATTATTGTTATTATTATTATTATTATTATTATTATTATTAAATTTTTTATACATTGGACGAACTTGCATTCTCAATAATTATGATACAAGAGCGCAAATTAAATGACATTGGGACTGAACATATTATTTTATTGGAATTTTATAATTAGTGAGATGGGAGATTTTTAATGTTAATTTGATTCAACCTTTTTTTTTTCTCAGTCTGGTTGCCAAGTATAAAAAAATATATATAAACTCATCCAATAAACTAAATTAAGAAAGAAAAAAAAAATTGGCGTTGTTGGAAATCTTTGATTTGATTGTCATAGTAAATGTAACTGAATTATATTAAGCATGATTAATTAATGTCTCAATACCCCAATATACTCACTTTGGTATTTAAAAAAGTTGTTATACACACCTATTTTGAAACAAATTAGTTATACTCAAGTTTACAAAAATACCCTTGGATTGTGACATATTTTATTGGAAAAGTTGTCAATGAATGAGAATCTCTTACATTGTGTCATAACTTTTGTCCTTGTGTACTTATCTTGCACAATCATTGTGAATTATCTGTGAATTATTGTTTAAATTGTAGATTTTGCAGATTATTTATTTAGTAAATATTATTTTACATATTTATTTAGTATTAATGAGTACGTACAGATAAAGAAATATTGAAGGCCGAAAAATATGTAAATTATACCAAAAGAACAATAATATCATGAAGAACCAAAAAAATGAAGATCCCTCTCGGACAATGACAAAAAAATGAAGATCCCTCTCGACAAAAGGTAAATCCCTCTCGGGCGGGATCTTCTTAAAAAATATAGATGTCTGAGAGAAATTAATTTTTTATGCCTAGATTTAATTATAAAAATTAACTATGAAATTTTTTTGTGAATTAGTGCAACATATATTAATCTTTGTAATTTTTCTTTGATTTATTCAGGATTTCATATTTTTAGACGAATAATCATAAATCATAATTTGATTAAATATATGATTTTTTTGAATTATAAATGCATTGAGAGGTTCCTAAATCAAATCCCTCTCGGTTTAATCAAGATCCCTCTCGACATACATGAAATCCTGCTCAAGCGGGATCTAGACACGTTGTAGATGTCCGAGAGGGATCTTGGTTTTTTATGTCTGGATTTAAATATAAAAATTAACTATGTAATTTTTATGTGAATTAGTGCAAAATATATTAATATTTGTAATTTTTGTGTGATTTATTCATGATTTCGTATTTTTGGACTATTATAATAATATAATCATTATAATTCAAAATAATAATATATTTAATCAAATTATGATTATTCGTCTAAAAATATGAAATCATGAATAAATCAAAGAAAAATTAGAAATATTAATATATGTTGCACTAATTCACAAAAAAATTTCATAGTTAATTTTTATAATTAAAATCTAGACATAAAAAATTAATTTTCCTCTCGGACATCTACATTTTTTAAGAAGATCCCGCCCGAGAGAGATTTACCTTTTGTCGAGAGGGATCTTCATTTTTTTTGCCATTGTCCGAGAGGGATCTTCATTTTTTTGGTTCTTCATGATATTATTGTTCGTTTGGTATAATTTACATATTTTTCGGCCTTCAATATTTCTTTATCTGTACGTACTCGTTAATACTAAATAAATATGTAAAATAATATTTACTAAATAAATAATCTGCAAAATCTACAATTTAAACAATAATTCGCAGATAATTTCACAATGATTGTGCAAGATAAGTACACAAGGACAAAAGTTATGACACAATGTAAGAGATTCTCAATCATTGGCAAGTGGCAACTTTTCAATAAAATATGTTACAATCCAATGGTATTTTTGTAAACTTGAGTATAACTAATTTGTTTCAAAATAGGTGTGTATAACAAATTTTTTAAGTTTGAAAGTGTGTATAAAAAATTTTCACTCTTAATCAATTCTCTATATAGCTTCTAATATCCTATTTTCTTCATATTAATTTAAAGAAATCTGACTTTTCCATTTTCTATCACCGTCCAAACGTGTATAAAAATGGCAAATACTATACTTACTCGAAATAGTCAAATATTTCACAGAGGCTTTCCAGCTGACAACCATAATTTTATTATTATTATTTTTATATTCGGTACTATTAAAAATTATTACAGAATAATGTGCTGATATAGTTCTTTTTAACGCTTTTTAAAATCATAAATAATCAAAAGTTCAAAACATATCGATCTATAATAGTACACATTTGTACCTATTTGAATAGAATAGGTTTGTTTCGACCCAATCTAATTCATACTGGATTATCTCACCATAGAGAAAAAGAAAAGTAACTTAAAAAATTGACTGCATTCATTTATCTGAAAACTTTAGAAGATTTAACTCAAACTCCCGCCGTCTACGGTAAGTGTGATCTTCTTTCCTTTTTCGTCCGTCCATGATAAGTGTGATCTTCTTTTCTTTTTCGTCTGTCCACAATAAGTGTGACATTTTTTTAAATGAAAATGACTCCACTCACAATAAATATGGGTCTCATTCTCCACTTACACAATACGTCTATCTAATCTACTCTCACACTCTTAAAACCCGTGCAACTCCCTTCAAACCACACTTATCATGGACGGATGGAGTACTATAAAAAGTATTTTTTAGAGTTTTTTATTAAGAAGTTTTTCGTAGAAGTTTTTATAAGATCAACATATGAGTAAATATTTTGAGAAAATCACGATCGTCTTATAGTGTCTCAACTTTACCATTTGAACTAGTTAGGTCTCATTGGCTCGTTTTGTAATATAATTAATTTGATGTATTATTAGGTAAATTATTTGAGTTTATTTCGGGCATATATATATATTTTCTAATACAACATAATTTCCACTACTTTTTGTTAGTAATGAAATTATTATATATTGCTTGATAATGAATAGTGATATATAAAAGAAGTAAATTGAAAGTTAGGTCTTCAAGCCTATATATAAAAATGCAATAAAGTCCTTTTTCATAAGCTTTCTAACGCACTAATTTATGCTCTCAAATAGCTTAAGAATAGAAAATACGCATCAAGAATGTAAAGTAAACGAATCGAGCTAGTCAAATCTGGTATATACAAAATTTTGTTCGAATTCATTTAGTGAAATCTTATTTACATAAAGAAGGTAAATTAAAGCCAATGAGGCCTAGCTCAAGTGGCTAGCTGAGGTACCACAAGATTCTTCTTAGTAAGAGGTCTTGGGTTCAACCCCAATCTTTCTCTCTCTTCAAACTTGTCTCTCTCTCTCAAACTCGTCTCTCTCTCTCAACCCGGCGCCACCACCTTGTGAATCAACCCTCGACGGCACCATGAGCGGAAATCGATCGGAAGCCGACCATGATGAGGAGGAGACGGCGTCAGCCTCGTCGTCGGCCTCTGTGGAAGTAGAAGTAATCGCTAACGATAATAAAAAGACCTAATTGTTCACACGGTCGTACCACACGGTGGCTACCACCGTGTGGTGCGATCGTGTGAACAATCAAGAGGCCTAATTGTTCACACGGTCGCACCACACGGTTGTTTACATGGTGATTTGTCATGCATTTAATGCAAAATTGATTTGTGTTCTTGTGCACACGGTGCAGGCCACCACCGTGTGCACGGTGGTAGCCACCGTGTGAACCACCGTGTGGTGCGACCTGTGAACAATTAGGTCTCTTGATCGTATCGATGTAGACAAAAAACGATTCCCCGTCTACATACGTCGATCGCTCCCACATGCATCCACGACATCTGAGATTCACAAAGAAGCCAAGAAATCATCAGAAAAATGATCGAATAAGCTTCTACGACATGTTCTGAATTGGACACGGTGGCATCACAAGGTGGGAACGACCGTGTGGAAACATCCACACGATCGCAGCACACGGTCGTTCCCACCGTGTGATGCCACCGTGTGAATGTTTCGTGGCCACGAAACATTCACATGGTGGTCTGTCATGCCGAAAAAAAAACCCTAGTTCTATACCATCGTGTGCAATAAAACTACCACCGTGTGCATGACCTTGTGGTGTAGAACTCGCGAAAAAAAATAAAAATTTGCGGGCTAAATATAGCTTCATACATTCTTTATGAACCCAGAAACACTTATCGGCGGTCCTATTTGCACTTCAACTCCTCTTTTTCGAATAATCTTGTGATTTTTACAAGGATTTTGAGAGACCTATTTGTAAAAAAATAGCACGTTTTTTCTCCAATCTTTTTTCTCTTCCTTCTTGTCGCAAATGTAATGTATTTAGTTGTTATTGTGATATTAATGAGTATAAACAACCTCTCTTACAAAACATTGAATGAATGTTGTTGTAGGGGTTGTGATCGACGACGAATTGAATATATTTTAGTTTTTAGTTTTTTATTATTTAATTTTTTTATTTGTTGATGAAGATGATGACTAAAAAAAAGAAAAAAAGACAAAAAAGATAAGTTAGGGGTATTTTAGTCTTTTTACTGATTTTGGTATGAAAAACTCATATTCTTATGAATGAGTGTGAATAACTTATACTCCCTCCGTCCCATTATTCTTGTCTCGTATTCCTTTTTAATTTGTCCGTTATTAACTTGTCATTTAATAAAAGGAAATATCTTCTACCATGAAAAGTTATGGGCTCCACAACTTTCTATCTTTTTACCCTTTAAACATCTTTCTCCTTAATACCCGTGCCCAAAAGAAATGAGACAAGAATAATGGGACGGAGGTAGTATATTTTATGCTTTGGTATTAAAACATGCATTCTCTCTAAATTTAAAATGATGAATTTAATTTTTGCAGTCAAATAATATTTATCTTATTTCTTTTAAAATTCGTGCATCTTAAAATAATAATATTATATTAGTACAAATGCTCAAATATAAATGTACCCGCACATGATTTGGTAGATATAAACAAGATTCACCAGAAATTTTCAGAAAAAGAAAATAATTCAATAATTGATTTTATCAATGTTAATTATGAAAAGAAAAATGAAAATGAGCATATCTTTTTCATGAAAAGGACAGGGGCCCACCTCACTACCTTTTCTTCTTCAACTACACTTTCTCTCTCCTGCACTTTTTATCGCTTTTATTATTAATTTATTGAGCTTCTGTCAAACAACTCAGCCCCCAAAATCCCAATCTTCTGCTGAGAGAGAGAGGGAGATAATTCCTTCCCGAAAGGTCAGATCTTTATCTTTTTCTGTGCTGTTTTGTTAGGGTTTTAGTGAGATTCAAAGCTGCAGAAAAAGCTTCCATGAGATAGAACTGACTGTTGGATGCCTTCTGATGCTAATTTTGGTAAAGAAAATAAGGAATCTAACGTCTTGGAAAATGGGTTTTGCCTTATCTGTTTTGCTGGGTTTTTTGGCTCTTCTTCTTCTGGCTTGATGTGTTATTTGTTTAAGTTTTGTGTTTGTTGAATTATGTTTTGAGTAATTGGAAAGATTTTGGAGAATTTCAGCTCAGAGTTGAATGTTTTTTTGCTGCTTTTTTTTTTTTTTTTTTAATTTCTCGATATTTGAGTATATTTATGGAGGAGATTTTTGAAATTTACTGATATTGAGCTGTGATTTATAGAATTTTATAGTCCAGGAGATGTGAATTTTCTTCTCCAAGAGACTGGTTTGCGTTTGAGTTTGCGAGTTACTGATTTTTTTTTTAAATATTCAATGGAAAATACGTGATCTTGTTTTGTTTTCTGATGATTTTAGTTGGTCTAGAAGTTAAAAAAAAAAAGGTATTTAGTGTTCTTGAAATTCTTATCTTTCTTTTGCCTAATCTCTCTCTCTCTCTCTCTATCTCTCTCTCTCTCTCTGTCTCACAGACTCATACACACATACAGACATAATGTATCTTAAAACTCACGTCCTGTAATGTAATTTTGCAAGCATGCCATGATATATTTTTTGTAGTAATAAAGACATTACTTTTTTTTTTCTTCTGCAGTTATAATTATGAAGAGTTAAATTTTAGCATGTTCATCCTATTCATGTTTTCCACAGTGTTAATAAATTGTGCACTCGTTGTTACAATGAAAAATGTCGTGTTGTAATTGTAAAATCATTATAAAGTTCGCCATTTTGAAGGCAATTAACTTTTTATATATATATAGACTTTTTTTTTCCTTCTGGATTCTTGATTGCTAACATGATGGAGTCACAAAGCGCCTTCTTGCTCCTCGCTCTATTTTTTAAATAATATACTCGAATACATTTTGTTGTCATTAGTTTGGCATCTCTCAATGTATCTTCTTGTAATGTAATATATGCTGATACAGGTTTTCATTTTTAATTCATTTTCCGGGTGCTGATATTTGTAAATTATTTATTTCTACCTTGCTCTTGTTGAAGTCGTCTGCTGCATGATATTTCCTTATAATAAAAGTGCCTTTCACTGCAGAGAGTGTTACATTGCCCAACACGAGCACTCATCCAGGAAATCTTATCACGATTCTCAGAGTAGAACGAAACTGTTGATAAATTGACATATACATTACAAAGTGAAACATGGGTTATCTTTGTGATTTCTGTGGGGAGCAAAGATCCATAGTGTACTGTCGGTCCGATGCAGCTAGTTTATGTTTGTCTTGTGACTGCACTGTCCATTCTGCAAATGCGCTTTCAAGGCGTCACTCGAGGACACTTGTTTGTGAAAGATGCAGTTCCCAGCCAGCTTTTGTTCGATGTGTGGAGGAGAAGATATCCCTTTGTCAGAACTGTGATTGGTTGGGACACGTTGGTTCGAAAAGTCCTGCACATAAGAGACAGCCTGTTAATTGTTACTCGAGTTGCCCTTCAGCTTCAGAACTTTCTGCTGTTTGGCCTTTTCTCCTAAATTCTTCTTCAGTTGGAGATTCTGCTTGCGAGCGGAAAATGAGTTCGATGAGTATTAGTGATAACAGGAAAATAGATCGTCAAGACCCCCAAGAAAAAGCTAACATTCAGAATGAATCATTTTTTGGAGAAGCTAGCAGCCAGCTCAACATGGACTTGGATAAATCGGCAGGTTGGATGGAATCATTAACTGATCCGCTTCTCGATCCTAGGCTGCAGAATGTGGATCGGCCGACTGCCTCTACTAGCTCTTCCATGCCCAAGGTATCTATAATTGCATAAACTAAATTTGTGAAAAGTGACAGTATTTACCTCATTTTTATCTGAGCCTGTTCGCATCTATTTATGCACTCTAATGGATGTTGCTGAGGTATAGTGAGGCTGTTGTCAACCCTAGCAGTTCAATTTCTCCCATCTTCATGATAATCTGACTATTATCCTCTTCTTAAGTTTTATTTTTTTTTTTTGCTTCGTATGACTTCATCCGTTAATGCTAGCTGGAGTTGGATACAATTTTGATGTAGAACAACGTGATCAATTCAAACTGCGCATTTAGGATTACTAACAAATGGTTGAGGGTTGGATTTGATTATGGAATAAAAGAGTTCAAAAATGCAAAGTGTAGAAGTAAAAGCGTGATGTGGTATATCTAATATTGTTGGTGGTTTCAAGGGTCTTTTCCTTGCATTGCAGGTTCTCTTACCGGGAGCAAAAGGGAGAGCTTTGTACGAGGATAATGGTTGCTACGATAATCTCAATATGGATGAGATCGACATGGGTTTTGAAAACTATGAAGAACTATTCGGTGTGGCTCTTGATAATCCAGAAAATATTTTTGGTAACGACGGGATATTAGGGATGAAAGATATGTCTACATCCAACTGTCAAGGTGCTTGTGCTGCTGAGGTAATTCATGTGATGAAATTTCTGAAAACATCTGCTCTTGTTAACTGCTATAGCCTGTAATCGTTAATGATTTAATATACACGGTTGTAAAATTTGTGCCCGTCTGTCTTCCTTGTTTCCAGATAAAAAAATTACTAGGAATAATCACCGTTGTTCCATGGCATGTCATATATTCGTGATTGTTTGCAGAAAAGTAAATTTATGTGCATGTATGCCAATTTCACCTAAGTGCATGTGAGTCGGTAAAGAAAAGGTTCTGAGTTATATTCATTCAAGGTTCCAGGACTTCCCGAAAAATGTTGTTATTTTCTTTCCTTGTCTTACACTTGTATAATGCTTTATGTGATCGTGTAAAGGTTTTATATCTTGTGACAGTGACCTTGATGAAAATCATAATTTCTCATTACGGCTACTTGTGAGTTAATTGGTTCTCGCTACCTTATGAACTAATAACGTCGTGGAAATGCTGAAGTACGTGAGTTCTTGTTACTTTTTAGGTATCTTCGACTGGTTTGTTCAATGTGATGCAACCAGCTTGCAGCAACGCAGCATCTGCAGATTCGGTTATTAGCTCTAAAACCGAACCCAACTTATGCTTTACAAAGCAGGCACACTCGGGCCTCTCATTTTCTGGTCTTACGGGGGAAACCAGTGGTGGAGACTATCAAGATTGTGGAATTTCATCAATGGCAATGGTGGGGGACCCACCGTGGTACCCTCCAGGTCCTGAAAGTTCCGTGCCTTCTACTAGCAGGACCAATGCCGTTATGCGGTACAAAGAGAAGAAGAAGTCACGGATGTAAGTTTTTCGTTTAATTCTTTTTTCCACTTTGAAGTTCATGAGAGCCGGGTTGTTTTAAGTGTCTACTTAGCTACGTTTCTTTTATTCAACAATATTTGCCGTTAAAAACTCGAAATTTGGGTTCTTTTGGTTTTACAAATGACTTTTAAACTTGGCCACCAAATCCATAAAATTTGGAATTTTTGCCTAAAAAAATAATATTTTTGACCAATTGAAATTGAAAAGAGGAGATGTCCGTGTGGATGTATGTGTATTTGTGTTGTCCACGTGGATGTACGTATATATTACAACGTCGATTTCAATTGGTTGTAAAATGTGAATTATGTTATGATTGCAAAAGAAGCAAAAGCACGTTGTGCAAAAGTGAATTACTTTATGATTGCTATGTTAAGGGGCCTACGCTATCCGAACGAGGGAATAAAGTGATTCATTTGTTCCACACGCCGGTTTTCCCTCTTCTCGGAGTTGTATATTTACTTTTTATCTTGAGTTTCCTTCTTACATGTTAATCTCAATGACATGACAGATTTGAGAAGAAAGTGAGGTACGAATCTCGCAAGGCAAGAGCAGATGTTCGAAGGCGTGTGAAGGGACGCTTTGTCAAGGCTGGTGAATCTTATGACTATGATCCCCTGAGTCCGAGCAGGAGTTTCTGAGTGAAAACATTCGAAGACATGCATGAAACCTTCCATGACGGTGTTTCGATGGTTAGATGTCTACAAACAGATAATACTGGACGACTCGTGCTGAAATCTCTATTCTTCTAGAGAGCTCCAGACGCGTCTTCATTATTTATGGAAGGAGATGAGAATCTCCAAACTGCACTGCACTTACCAGCTAGTTTAGCTAAGCATTGCCCATGAGGAGAAAGGGAAAGCCTCGAGCCTTTTAGAGCATAGTTCAGTCGTCTTTTCCAAGGTACAGTTTTTTATTTCTCTTCGTATTAAGTTATCTAGCGAGAAGAGTTCTTCGCAGCCAGTACATTCGTGTGTACTGAGATTCACTCTCTTGGAGATTAATGCATCAAAATTAATCATTTGCACGATGTGGTTGTTCGTTCGAATACAGTACAGAGGTCGTAGTAGAAGAGGATGATAAACTGTGTTGCTAACCTGTGATTCATTATAGTTGTAGTGTTAGCAGAAAGAAAGGCTGAGATTTGTTGATTTTTATTTCTTATTTGTTTATAAATGTAATGTAGAATAGAGAGAGAGAGAGAGAGATGACCAATTTGGTGAGAGCCTAGAAAAAGGCTTTGAGATGTTTTTAGTTTGTCTGTGATGGGTTTGACTGTGCTGTTTTTTTCCCACCTGCTTACTATGTCAGAAATAAAGTCATTTGTTTTGTAAACTGCATCTTTGCTAGATTTTGGGGGAGAGAAAAGTCAATTTTTTCATAATTATTTTTTGGGAACCATAATTTCCCAACGTTTGCCTAAATTTTTGGGTAGTGTTATTTGGACACAAATGTAATATAGGTTTTGAAAAAGGAAATATGCTTTAATTGGGGAATCATGAACTCCAAAGGAAAATGTGATTATTTTCATTTGTGACCGAATAACTTTATTGTTTTTTGAAAATGTTATTTTAATTAAAATGTCTGAAATTTGATTTTTCGGGATTGAAAAATTGACGTGTGAAGCTTCCATTTATTTTCCTATAAAGGTAGAAACCCTCCCTATGAATACTTCCTTGCTATCCATTCCCTTAGACCCTTTTGCATACTTGGATCTACAAGGCTTTAATCGATGCTTTTGTCCCTCACATGAAATGATGAACTGAATCTATATAAAGAGCCATCAAACATTGGCAAAGCCCATGGGACATCTCTTGATCTCCTTTCAATAGCCGTAGGAGCCAGAAAGGCAAGCGCCAATAGGGTATTATTGCTTGAAACCGCAAGTCTGAAACCTCCGATTTTCGCTTTAACAGGAACTGCAGCTACTTGTTCAAATTCATCTGGAGGGGACACAATCAATCAGTATTTGTTCAAATTCATGTGTTGAAACAGTTCCTGCAACTCTGCGTAAAGAAGAAAATTATGATGGTGCAGATACAAAGCTTGCATGTTGGAAAGAATGGCACCGACTCACAGGATGACAAGAGAAACAATCCTAGAGATTGGCCTGTCCAACTTCCTCTCAAAGAAGGAGGCGCCACCCTTCCTTCTACAAAAGCGAAAGCCACACCAAAGGTCTGGATCGATCGATCGATCTAAAATCGACATAATTTTTTGGGATTAAAAAATCTACGTCAAGTTAGAGATCGACATCATTTATTGAGTACATGGCAAGTGGAGAAATCGGTAATGGTCTTTGGTTTCGCACGTCAATTTTTCATTGGGTACTAAAATGATAGTTTTAAGTATTGGGACATTTCACATCAGACTATATTTTCCAAATCCTCCCGTGTTAAACTTAAAATTCATGTGAACGTACAGGGTGAGAAATAAATTTTCCGACGTCAGAATTTAAACTTTGGAACAAATTTGTTACTTGTAATTATCAATAATTCAAAAAGAATAAAAAATCATCAAAGGATAAATAGTTTGAGACTCAGAATGTAATCCGCCCTTTAAATTTTAAGGATTTGTATTTTTCAGAAATAAAGCATATTTACCAAAGATTAAGATTCCGAAACTTTCATTGCTAAAAGCCTAAAACAAATACTATCTACTTCCATTTATGTTCAATTTTAACATCAGTCAAAGGATAAAGATCCCAATCAAAAATAAATAAATAAATAAATAAATTGAACTTTCCTATTTCCTCATATGCAAGAAGACACCTATGGAAATCTCTGTTTATAAGACTATTCAGTTTAATGTTAAATAAAATCAAAACCAATCCCAAAACATCATCTTACAGATTTGAATATATTACCTGAGATGCCAGAAACTTAACAAACGAGTAGGATCAATAATTTTATATAACATGGAACAGGAGGAAATCAGTGAGTTTCGAGCAAGTCGTGTCAATTTTCTTCCCTTGAGGTCATCAGAAGCAACTTCCTGGTTTTCTTTACTCTGGGAAGTGTTGAAAATAGATTGTCTGAGGAGTCGAGAGCATGAGCTTCAACCAGCATACATGGTTTACCATAGACGAATAATCCAACCTTCCTAAGGAGACATCACTCATCGTCTGATGAAGAATCGGCATCTGATGCCCAACCAAAGTTGTCTGCAGCATTTGTATCCTAGAAGCAGAACGAAGATGAGAAGAGAACCCAAATTTCCTATGCTTTTATCAAGACGACAGCGAGTCATGCATCAAGATTAAATTCGATTCTAGAAGAAAGCTTTGGTATTTTCACATAAATTCATGTAATCCAATTAAACATTACCTGCATCTTATCCCAATCTTTCAACTTAGGGTTTGTCAACATGTAATTGTCACGCAGAGGCGCCCATGAAGGAGCTTCGCCGCCCACAGAGCCACCCGAGGTACCGACCTGCAAGTTGACAAATCATAGTTAAGTTAACTGGAAGATAAGAAGCCACTCGAGTCATAGCACAAATCTTGTTTATCAAATAGCGAATGGATTTTTAGGAAAGCGGAAGGCAAGAGGGACCTTGATAACTGTGGAAGCTGATTGGGTTGATGTCCTGCCCAACTCCGAGAAGAAGGCTTCTTTCCTTCGTTGCTTTATTACTGGCAGAATTCATAACAATATTGTAAGGAGATTGACATTGATAGAAACCAGATTGATACTATCATAAATCCATTTAATCAGAGTACAGGCTCAACTTCAATTCTCTAACACCTTTCACAAGAAAAATCATAATCCATCTTTGTTGGAAAGAGAGATGCTAAAGCACCAAAGTCATACAGATATCTTTATGATTGGCCTTCTTGAAAGGCATGAAAAATATTGGTATATTATGATATAAAAATAACCACAGAAGACTCTGAACCCCATAGACGTAGGAAGACGCATTTTATTCAATTGCTATGACCTCATGTATTATATGGGGCTTAATTATGAATAAATATCAAGGACCACCCAAAAAGTTACATGCAAATGTGAGGTATGCAATGCATATAGTTCCAATCTTGAGAGAAAATATAATCCCGTAGGCTAGTCATTTCATCCAGAAAATCTGGGACTTTTTGGGATGGTTACATATAAACGAAATTATACATAATCAATACATACTTTTTGAACTACAGAAAATACAATTCATAGGGAATTTCATTTGAGCTGAACATCAAGGAGTCAAGCTTAATAGATTATTATTCAAATTCTTAGAACAGCATTATTTTACGGAGGGCTATGTAATAGGCATGCTCAAAGTTAAGTACTTTCTGCACATTAAAAACAAGGAACCACGCATGCTGCAGAGGGAAAAAAGTCGGGTACTTAGTGTTTCGCCCTACCTTTCTCGTCCTTCATTCTTGAAGGATTTAAACCTTTTTGAGCATGCTGGGCCTTATTGACCTGCATAAAGACAACAGTAGCTTCAGAAAACAGCACACTCATTTACACATGAAACATGGCAACAGCACGACATAAAACACAAAAACTTACAGCATTAAACAGCTTGACCACTGACCGTCGAGCATAAGAATACGCAGAACAAGAACCACAGTCAGTTCCCAAATGAGGCAATGCATATAGTATAAGAATGCTATCACAATTCACAACCAACAAAAACAATGTATACCTCCTTTAGTTGCCACTCCCAATAGTAATTTCTCGTGGGCAGCCAAAAACTCTGCAGGCTTCACATGCCCCTTCTCGCTTATCTTTTCATCAAAAATAGCCAACAATCAAACAAAACACGCACAGACAAACACACATGGACGATATCAATCAAGAAACCAAATGCGAAATGATCGAAAAAATCTAATACCACATGCTTCTCCTTCTTCGCCTCTCCCTTCGCTTTCTTGTTTTCATCTTCCTCAGCAAGCTTCTCAGCTAACAGCTTCTTATTGGCAGATAACACAGGGCCCTGCAACAATATCAAACACGTTAACTAAAATGTCCTCTCAAATGCAAAAATCATTCAAATATGAAAAAAAAAAAAAAAATCAATTTCTTTGAAATTCAGCTCACCAACACATCTTCATCACAAACACTTTTCTTAACAATCTTCTTAAATGCCAACTTATAAGCCTTAATCCCCTCTGCGAACTTTATAATCCCAGGCTGAATTCCGCCGCTTTCGTCTTCCGAAACTTCTCCTTCTTCTCCCTCAAACCCTTCATTCTCTTCCTCGCCGTCATCCGAAAATTCACCGTCAAATCCATCGCCAGTTTTCTTGAATTCGTCAACTGCAACTACACTGGCCTCCGGCTGGACGGCCTCATCTTCGTCTTCCTCGTCTGAATTGTAATCCCTAGCCCTTTTCTGAAATAGTTTCCTCGTTTTCTGATTAATTTTGACCTTCCTTTCACCACCTTGAGGCATCGTTCTTTGCCTTTTTTTCGAACTTTTCCCTTTCTTTCTTCCTCGATTCCGTTTCCTACCGACATTCTGAACATCGGCCGACTGCGTTGCTTCTGTCATCACTTCCCCTCTCAGTTTCTCGCTCTAACTTTTCCCCCAAAATTGAACTAGGGCTTATGTTAGGGTTTTAGGATTTTGCTATTTTCGTGAACGAGGCATTTTTAGTGGGCTTGGGCCCCTCTCACTGCAACTCCCTTCATGTTTGGGCTGTATGGTTAAACCCATTATTCAGTTTAATCTCATGCAATTGTTTGTTTTTTCTTTGGGTAAATAATACAACCTCCGTCCCAAATCAATAGGTCAAAATGGCTCAACACATATATTGAAAAAATTGGTTATTTATAATAAAGTTAGAAAGAGAAAATAATTTTTGGGGGTATTATTGTCAAATCAAGTAAGAGAGAGAAACGAGAAAGTAGTTTTTTTGTGGCATTATGTGTAATATGTGAGTTATGTTGAGGGTATTTATTATGTAATATAGGGTATTATAGTTTTTATTTTAGGAATGATATTACTGAAGTGAAACGTCTATATAAGAACAGCGAATCTATTGATTTGGAACCGAGGGAGTAGATGTTGTCGTGACGTTTGACGCTTTTGCAATATCATCATAATTTAATTTTAATAAATACATAGTGTCCTGATATTTTTGTAATAATGTCGTAAATTTTAAATTTTAACAATGAATAGTATATGATTGTATGATTTGGTTGCGAAAAAATTATCTATCAGTGGTTCACATCGTGTTGGCTCCAAAAAACTAATATTTACACCAGATATAAAAAATATTTTTGAACTTTATGATATTATTACAAAATAATTGAAGTGTTGTGTATTAATTTGTCATGTTTTAAATGTTATGATATTATTGTAAAAGCAATAAAATTGTAACAATATATGATATTTGTTGTTCTTTGGGAATGACTTAGTGGCAATCTCAAGTTCGAATCTGTTAAGATAAACTAAGCTGAGATTTGGAGAGATTTTCTGATTTCATTTCATAATGTGAAAACTGAGTTACAGAGAAATGAGAGCTAACTATTTAAAGCTAATCTAATTACGAAGGAGACTAAGCTATACAAACAAAATATATACAAAAGAAGCTTAACAGAATTCTAACTAACTCTTAACAGCTTCTTTGACTTTTCTTGAGCTAACTTGTGTTGACTCATCACTGATGTGGAGAGAGTGGAGAGCACTGATAAATATACTTCAATACACCCCCCACAATCCTAGTCTGGTTCTTCATCATCAAGATTGAGACGTTTCCTTAGCAAATAGAACCGAGAGTCAGACAAAGCCTTTGTAAAGATGTCTGCAACCTGATCAGCAGAAGGGACATATCCAACTTCAATTGTGCCATCTAAAACCTTTTCCCTGACGTAGTGCACATCAACTTCAATATGTTTGGTACGTGTATGAAACACTGGATTACTAGCAATGGCAATTGCACTCACATTGTCACACCACAGTTTATGTGGTGCGGAGAGAGGAATACCAAGTTCTGTACAAAGAGCTTGCAACCAAATAATATCTGTAGTAGTAGTAGCTAAACTCCTATACTCCGACTCTGCACTACTACGAGACACATCATCTTGTTTCTTGGCTGACCAAGTGATTAGATTAGAACCCAAGAAGATACAATGCCCCCAGTAGATCTCCTATCATCTAAGCAACTGGCCCAATCAGCATCAGAATAACTAACCAGTTGATATGAGGAAGAAGGTTGAAAGTGAAGCTTGAAGAAAGCAGTGCCTTTTAAGTATCGCAAAAGGCGTTTACAAGCGTTTCAATGAAGATTTTTGGGGGAAGAGAGAAATTGACTAAGCTTGTTTACGGAATAAGCAATGTCAGGCCTTGTAAGAGTAAGATATTAACTGCCCTGAGAATGATGTACTTCAACACCAAGAAAGTAACTAACATTGCCAAGATTCTTAACAGAGAATTTCTTGTGCAATGTATCAATGACTGAGGCCACTAAACTGAATCATCACCAGTGATTAGTATATCATCCACATATACTAAGATAATAGTCAGAGAAGCACCTTGTTTCTTGAAGAACAATGAGAAATCTGAAGCTGATCCCAAGGGAACAAATCTCAGTTCGAAGTGTATCATACCATGCCCTGGGAGCCTGTTTCAATCCATAGATAGTTTTCTGCAGTTTACAAACATAGTTAGGATGCTCAGGATCCTCAAAACCAGCAGGTTGGGCCATATAGATTGTATCTGTGAGTTCACCATTCAAAAAAGCATTGTTAACATCAATTTGTTGTATTGCCCAACCCTTTGTAGCTGCCAATGAAAAAACCAATCTAATAGTTGAGGGTTTAACAACAGGGCTAAAGATTTCTACAAAATCAACACCAGCTAATTGTTCAAAACCCCGTGCAACCAGTCTTGCTTTAAGCTTATCTACAGTGTAATCAGGATTGAGTTTAACTCTAAAAACCCACTTGTTACTGATGACTTTTTGACTTGGATCAGGTGGAATGAGTAACCATGTTCCTTTTCCGAGGATAACATCAAATTCTTTAGACATAGATTCTAACCACCCTGGATGAGAGAGAGCTTCTTTCAATGATAATGGTAATGAAGGTATAAAGGTAGATGTGGAAGGAGCAGGAGATATGGAAGTAACTAAAGCACAAGAGGAGGGAGCAGGAGCAAGTTCACAGGTAATTATATAAAGTTTGGGTTTAACTATGCCATGCTTAGACCTAGTGATCATGGAATGCGTATTGGATGATGGATGAGGGGATGGAGAAGGAGATGAAAATGACTCAGAATCAACTGAAGAATGAGGAGAAGTTGGGGAAGGAGAAGGGGATAGTGGTGGAGATGGAGAAGGAGGTGGAGATAGAGTTGGAGGTGGAGATGGAGGTGGAGGATTAGTATTGTTGAATTCCTGCAACAGAGAAGATGAAACAAATGTGCCAGAGACAGTTTCAGAAGCAGGGAAAAGCATAACATATGGAAACTCAGATTCATTAAAATGTACAGTATATGCAATGTAGATTCTCCCATTAGCACTTAGACACTTGTATCCCTTATGTTGAGAACTATAGCCTAAGAATATGCATTTAGTGGATCTGAACTGTAACTTGTGAGAGTTATAGGACTTAAGATATGGAAAACAGGTGCAGCCAAACACTTTGAGATAAGAATAGTCAGGTATTTTGTGAAAGAGAACTTGAAAAGGGGAATGCATCTTTAGAGTTGGAGTAGGTAATCTGTTAATGAGAAAGATAGCAGCTTCAAAGGCATGCCACCAGTAGGTTAAAGGAAGAGAGACTTGATTAAGCAAGGTGAGACCAACATCAACAATATGTTGATGTTTTCTCTCAGCTTTACCATTTTGAGGATGAATGTGAGGACAAGGATGCTGAAAATGAACTCCTAAAGTATTAAAGAAGGGTACAAGTTTTCTGTATTCACCTCCCCAATCAGATTGGAATGCTTGAATGGTAGTAGAAAACTGACACTGAACCATTTTAAAGAAAACAGCTTGACATGCTTCAGACTTGAGAGTGAGGGGATAAATCCATGTATATCTGCTATAGTCATCAATAAAATGAATATAGTATCTATAACCTTGAGGAGAGGGAGTATGAGTTGGACCCCACAAGTCAGAGTGTATGAGTTGAAAAGGTTTAGTTGTTTTGATATGCTGGGATATATGAGATTTTTGATGAATTTTGCCTATGCTACAAGCATCACAGTGGCTAAGGAAAGATGAATTAACAGATACATGCAACATGTTAAGAATATGAGTTAACACAGATAAGCTTGGATGGCCTAACTTTTGCCAAATGTTGATTTTATTGCTATTAGAACTAGTCAGATTACAAGAAAGAGATGTAGTGCAAGCCATAGAATCTTGACTAGATTTAGCATCAGAAGTACAACTAGAAATGGAAAGATTATCATGAGACATAGAAACAAAGGAACAAGAACCAGAATGGGCAGATTTAGAAGAAGTTGAAGCAGAAGCTTTAGCACAGAGTTTAGACAGATCCATCTGGTATAGCCCCTTGTGAAGTTTGCCCTGCAACAGAGTTTGAAGAGTTTTCTTGTCATTCACAAGACAACAGGAATCATGAAATTCAAACATAACATCATTATCTTTAGTGAATTGTGATATGCTAATTAAATGTTTGGTGATTTGAGGAACGAAGAGAATATGATTTAGCAGAAAGGAGGAATGAGAGAGATTTGAAGATGAAGAGATGGTGTTATGACCAATAGAAGTGATAGAGACAGACTTACCATTACCAACTGTAAAAGCTTCTGTACCAGAATAGGGTGTGGTTACTTGCAGATTCTGCGTATTGTTGGTGATGTGATTGGTAGCACCACTATCCACATACCACATTCATTCTTCCTCATCAAACTCATAATCTGAATGTGGCTGAAAATCAGTAAAGTAAGCTTGATGATTAGTCAGCGCCGGTGAAATTAACATCAAATCTTTTGTAACACTTGAGAGCAACATGTCCTGTGCGACTGCACAATTGACAAACAATCTGTGATTTTCCAGCTTTGAAGTAGCCTCCTCTGCCAACCATACCACAACCACGATAACCGCGACCACCACCACGTTGAGCATAATGCGCCATAGGATCCATCAGAGAGTAGGAATGTTGCTGTAAACGAATTTGAGATTGAAGCGCATATTGTAATTCCTGCAGATTTGGAGATTCAGCTCGATGCATAAGATTGACAACAACAACTTCATATTCTGCACCAAAGCCACTTAAGATATAATCGCCAAGCTCTGCATCAGAAATGATATGACCAGCATCACTAAGTTGATCTGCAATTCCACTCATTTTGAGAAAGTAATCATCTACACTAAGAGATCATTTCTTCTGTGAATGGAGCATGTTTTTCAACTGAAGAACTCTAGCGCGAGATTGCGATTGAAACAGCTGCTCCAGAATCTTCCAAATTTCACACGCTGAAGTGCAGCGCACCACATGACCAAGCATTGATTCACTAATGGAAGATAGCATCCAACTCATTAAGAACTGATCCTTGCGAATCCATAGGTGATAATCTGGATTTGGAACTGGAACTGCAGTTGCAGACGTAGATGCCAAAAATGGAGATGGCGGTGAAACAGTTGACGAAATGAGATCATCAAAACCGTGCGCTCGAACAATAGTAACAACTTGATTGCGCCAAAAAGCATAGTTGTTTCGATCTAAACGAAGAATCATGGGTACGGATCGAGATTATGAACAAAAAATCAAAGAAAAACTTTGAAGAACAACAGATCAAGAAACAATCAAACTCAGATCTGAAAAGAAATTGAAAAAATAACACATCTAGAAACAACGAGCTAGGATCTGAAAAAGCTTAATCCCTCAAAGAAAAACTCAGGCTCTAGATACCATGTTAAGATAAACTAAGCTGAGATTTGGAGAGATTTTCTGATTTCATTTCATAATGTGAAAACTGAGTTACAGATAAATGAGAGCTAACTATTTATAGCTAATCTAATTACGAAGGAGACTAAGCTATACATACAAAATATATACAAAGAAGCTTAACAAAATTCTAACTAACTCTTAACAGCTTCTTTGACTTTTCTTGAGCTAACTTGTGCTGACTCATCACTGATGTGGAGAGAGTAGAGAGTACTTATAAATATACTTCAATAGAATCTCACCAATAAGATCAAGTAGGGGTGGCAATCGGGTCGGGTTGGGTCGGGTTCGGGTCGACCTGATTTCGACCCGATCTGTTAAGGTCCAACCCGAACCCGACCTGTTAAGGATATGCTCAATCGAACCCGAACCCAACCCGAAATGACTAAACCCGAACACAACACGAACCCGAAATTGACACGATAATATTCGGGTTGACCCGACACGATAATGACCCGAACCCAAATTTAAATAATTTAATAAGAGAAAAAATATTTTAAAATAAGATTTAATAAAAGAAAAAATATTTTAAAATAAAACTTAATAGTGAAAAATAAATAAATATTCAAAAATTTAATATCTTTTGATGACTTGGAAGGAAAAATAAATATGTCATCAATTTAAAAGCTTGATTTGAATTAAATAAATATAATATTAAAAAATATAATTCCTTATCAGGTAACCCGAACCCGACCCGAACCCAACCCGAACCCGAACCCGACCCGAAATTTTCAGGTCCTTATAAGGCTTGACTCAAACCCATTAATTTCGTGTCGGTTCGTGTCGGGTTATCGTGTCGTGTCGAAAATTGCCAGCCTTACGATCAAGTCCATCACACCTAATTTTTCATGTATGGTTTATATCTCTTGTATGGTTTGCATGCACATGATCATCGTTTATCCAATGCGCATCTCGAATAGCAATTATAGAAACTCACGATATAAAAGAAATAGGCAAAATGCACAAATTTAGCCTTATAAATTCACGATGTGACAATTTTAACCCGATCATAACACAATTTTAGATCGAACTAAAATGATCATATTATGAATTTATCGGGCTAAATTATGCATTTTACTAAGAAATATACTATTATTTACCCATTTTTTAACATTTTATTCTTTTTACTTTTTCTTGCTCATGCCTCAAAAAATTTTATCGTAGCTTAAAAAAAATATGAATGTTCTTAATATATATATATATATACATATATATATATATATATATATATATATGGAAGATCAAATATAAACTAATTTTTTTTATAGAATCTAGGAACCAATAGGAAATAATATATATATGGAGAGGATCAAATAGAAACTCCTATTTATGTGAGAATTACGAACCAATCCAAACCATCCATCCTCTAAGATCTATGGATATGATTTAATCTCATAACTTGATGGTCCCGAGACGGATACCTTGGTGTAGAGGGGGGATGAATACACCAAGGTTAAAAAAACTTTTTCAATTAAAATTCTTTTGAGTGAGCTGGTTGTGTGTGCGGAAGTTGGTAGGTTTTTGGAAAGTCCGTCTGTTACTTCAAATATATTGCAAAGCTCTGTTTCTCTTTTCTATTAGTCAGTTTATGCAACTTGAAATATGCTTATGAATGGTCAGCTGGATGCTTAAGCAAAGCTGTAAAGAACAAAGCAGTTTAACGTGGTTCGGAGAAACTACTCCTACGTCCACGACCAGAAACCTCTGGTAAATCCACTAAGGATATTACTGACTTTCCGTGCAGTCAGCAAGCGTTGCATCTCAGTTCCTCGAGCTGGATACAAGTTTACGGGTACTGTATCAAAATGTTACCAGTCTGTTTACGGGCACAGCTGAAGCCTAACTTGTAGTTTACGGGTACTACAGAACCTGAACCTTAACCTAACATTTTTCTGGGTTTGAGGGTTTGGTTGTGTGGTTTCCAACTATGAATGAGTTCTTACGATGAAGAACATATGAGTATGATGAACTCGTTCAAACTAGGCTTAGTATAGAAAGAAATATATGCCTAGATTCTAGTGGGAGAGAGTGACAGTAGCCTGAGAACGAATAAGAACTCTGGAAAATGCAGACTGCTGGATCTTGAAACTTTTCAGAGAGATCGCTTGATCTTGACTTGAGTAGTCTTCTTTCTGTGTAGGCTTTTGATCTCTCGTTTCGTGTTCTCTCTCTTTTCTGTTGATGGAGAAGAGACATATTTATAGGGAGAGATTAGAACTAGCCGTTGGAAAGAGCCATTCTGAATCTCTACCTAACTTTTGACAATTAGGTCTTGTCTTCATCCGCGTTTTCGTATAGCAGGCCTAGGTTTGACTTCTAGGTGCTGAGGTGTCGAGTTTATGTTGGTCTAGGTTAGCTCTGACTTTATCTCAAGTTGTCTTCGACTCTGTTGTGCTGTTGACTCTGAGCTGTCTTGAACTCTGTTGGGTCTTGATGCTGAGCTGAGTCATCACACAAGCTGGGTCTTTCCTACAGCTGTGTCTTGATGAGCTTGACCGTCTTAGATCTGGATATCGTTGTATTGACCACTCAACTTGACTTGCCCTGCTGTGTACTCAGCTTGGTTAGCTGAGTCTATCCTTTTGTCTGCTGTAGTCTCTGCACAGCTCTGCTGGGCTTTTCTGCTGTATCAGCTCTGCTATGTTAGCACTTGTTCAGCTGTGCTTCACACTTAGCTGATGATCACTCAGCTGATCCTTACTTAACTGATCTTTACTCAGTTGATCTTTACTCAGCTGATCCTTCAGCTGGATCTTCTGTTGTCTTCAGCGGCTTCACCTGTAAACTTATAAAATCTATGACCTCAATCAGGCAAGTTGGAAAAACACTTGGGCTAGCGCAATCATCTACTAGGTTGGGGTCAGTTAGGTTTTGGTATCACATCAAAACACTTAGAATTTTTCAACAATTTCTCTTTTTTTGATGATGCCAAAACTTACTGAGAAAAACATATTACTTCTCCCTCAAAAGGAAATGGGGTTTGAAAAAATAACATTCACAACAGATAAATAGATTCAGAGCCTGGACAAAGAGAGATTGTCATCAGGTTGATTTGAGGAAATGAACTTTGTATTTATAAATAGGAATTTACAGTACTTAATCGATTACAAAAGTTCAACAATAAAAATCCCAGTTTGCTGGGTCTTCACTTTTTCCTGAGCTGCTTCATTTCTTCTTCGATTTGATCATCAGTTTTCAACCCATACCGGTTGAAGACTGTATCTTGAAGCTCTTTGAACTCTGCTGGATTTTTCAACTTAGAAATTCCTCTCCTGAGGGCCCAATAGTTGACTTTCTTGAAGATTGCGGCCTTGTCAGGAAGATCTATTCCAGCGATCGTTGAAGGCTTGAGTTGCTTCAGAGCTGTAGCTGTGATCTTGATTTTGTGGGTCTTGGCAGCATTGAGGAAGTCTGTTGCAAGCATTGGATCATCTTCATGCAGTTAACTGAGATACTCGTTGAACGCTTGGTCTGGATTCAGGCTTGGGGAGCCCTTCAGGTAGTAGTATTCTTCGATGAATTTATTCTTGGTGAATTCCCAGTTGTCATTTTCCTCTTCTAGAATCCACTTATCAACTCTTTCCCAGTTTGTCACTACCTTTGGCTTTTTCTTGGATTGTGCCCTGAATCCAGCTCTCTTCTTCTTTTCTTTCTTCTCAGCTGGCTTGAGCGATATATTCTTCTTCTTCTGCTACTCCTTTATCTGCTTCAGCTTTTTCTTATGTTCTATTGCAAATGCGCAGAGCCAGTGGGTGTTATTATATTCTTCTAGTTTGGCTCCGCAAGCTTTGGCCAAAACGATCATGGCTTTGCTCCATCGTCCTTTCTTCTCCTCTGGCTTATCAACTTCCAGCTCAGCAACCACTTCATCTATCTCTGATTGCTAAACTTGAATCTCCTCAGCTACAGCTTTGCCTTTGGCTATTTTTCTCACGACGTCTTTCCCCTTTTTGGCATTATCAACAAGGAAGGTTGTGAGGTCGACAAAAGTCTCATTCAGCTTGGCTAGGGCAAGTTCAACATCAGCAATTTTGGCTGTGTTGTCAGCTGTGGTGAGGTTCAGCTGGGCATTGCTGCTGCTTCCAGCTTGGAGCTGAGCATCCACGTCTTTGAACAGATTGAACAGTTGACGGATGTCAGAGCTGGTTGAAATATTGGACTGTTGGATAGCTTTCAGCTGGCTGGAGAAAACCTTTAGGCTGTTGGCGAGGGAAGCTTGAAGTGACTGCACGATCTCTGGCACTTTCCTCTAAAGCTGAGCTGACCAGGCATCATCCTGCTCTGCTTGAGATTCCTTAAGCTCCTTGGTGGCGTCATCAGATAACCGATAAATGGTGTTATATATTTCGTCCACCGTGCGGCCCAGGGTGGCCACTTGATCAGCAAGTCCTTTAAAGGGGAGGAGGATTTCAATCTCAGTCTTCAGTCTGGCTTGTAAGACTACATCCTCAACTGCAGCTTTGATGGCTTGCCTTATGGAGGCAGAGAGCTCGGTTGCTGTGTTCGTTTACATCCCGGACTCAGTCTGACTGGGTTTTGCAGCCTCAAACTTGACCAGTGCACGAGTGTCATCGGCTGTTGGACTTAGTGGAGCTTCGAACTCATTCTCAGCTGTTGTGTTAGCGGGCTCTTCGATTATAATTACCTCAGCTGGATCAGGGGACACAACGTCCTTGGTAATGTCAGCTGGAGTTTCCCAATCAGTTGCTTGAAGGAAAAAGTTAGCAGCAGCCACTACATCTTCACTTGGTGGCTCAGGATTCAACTGAGTTCTCTCGATGATGGACTGGATGAATTCGTCCTGATGAAGGAAAACATCCTTGAGGCTGCCGAATCCAAGGACCTGCTGCAACTTGATTTCTTTGGCCTTGAGCCTATCGTATGAGTACATCTCCATAAGTTCTTCATTCTCGTATAGAACTTGAATTCGCCGACTGTGATCAGGGCGTTGGGAAGCTCGATGAGAATGGGATATTGAGCTAGGGCGCTCTTGATTTCTTCCAAGTGGAGATTTTTAAACCTCATGACGGTGACAGCGTGGGCAGCTGATTGAGGACTGATGATTTCAATGTTCTCAGAGGTTGTGGGGATTGATGGTTCAGCTCTGGTTTCATCATCCAGCTGCGAAGGAATGTCAGCTGGACGGGGCTGTTTGGGTGAGTTGTGAGTTGGAGAGGGTGGTTTGAAGGAGGTTCCAGCTGTTGTTGGATCTAAACTTGGTGTTCAGCTGGAATGATTTGGAGAGGCTCAATGTCCTCAGGTTCAGGGTTGGATTGGGAGGTGCCATCTGGACTTGAAGGTTCTTTGGCTGGAGAGGGGTGAGATGAGGGGTCAGGTATATCGCCAATTAATTGAGCGATTACCTGGAAAGGGGTAGGAGATGTTACATCTTTCTCCTCAGCTCCACCGTAAGAAACCACCGCTTTCTCGGCAGATCTTCGTGGTGCCATCACAAACTCCTGAGCTCCTCCTGAGCTGGAGGAGGTCTCCTGAGCTGCTCCATCAGCTGGCTGTCTTCCATGAGGTGTCATTCTCCGAATAGGAGAAGCAGTGGTAGTGGATTCCGAATCAGCTGGTTCCACAGCTGGACGAGCTGATACTTTGAACTTCAGCTTCTTACGGGCATGGGGAGCTCCAGCTGGTTGAGCTTCCTCGGGCTGCTTCTTCTTCCCAGCTGAAGAGGGCGATGCAGCTTGCGGCTTCTTCTTCCCTTCTGGAGCCGGCTTCTTCAACAAATCCATTATCTGGCTGGGTTTGTCGAAGAGAATCCTGGAGGTATGGAAGTCTTCTCCTTCAATCCACCTGACACGGTGCTTTTCAGCTACTTGCTCGATCATGAAGGAGACCTTCGAGCAAAGATAGATGACCTCCTTGCAGGTGTAGCTGGTGAACGAAGAGTCGTGGATGATCTTGGTTGCCTCTCTGACCAGTTTACCAAGCAGGTAGTGGTACCAGTTCACCTTGTCGTCTCTCAGCAGGGCGACTAAGGGTCGGAGCTTGGGGGTGTTGAGTTCTCCTTGGGATCCAGCGATTCCCAAAATACACTTCTAGGAGATATCCAGAAGTAGGCGGTACTTGGGCTTCAACAGAAGCTTGGACATGCTGGCCCTGTAGGGTTCTGGAGAGATGAGCATCTCATCCAGTGCTGACTGCACCTGCTCTTTGGTGTAGTCATCAGGGGTTGAAGCTTCCTTCGCTGGAAAGCTCGAACAGCTTCTTTATCCAGCTGTTGATTTTGAAGGTCAGATCGATCCCTTCGTATTTCCCGTCCGCTCCTTTAATCTCCACGGGGACGGAGATAGAGTATCATCATTGTTCATTCTCCAGTACCCAGAAGAACTTCGCTACTTGTCTCTTCAGAATCCGCTGTGGTCTGGAGGTTACCCACAACATCAATCCGGCTTTGGAGACGAGATTCATCACATTTTGAAACGTTGGAATTTTGTGGTTCTTGAGAGTGAGGACGCTATCAAAGTTGAGTTTGGACATAAGGATGGTGAACTGATCAGCTCCTGGGATTACCTTCTTTGATGTCATTCTTTCTTCTGAAAATGGTTAGTTTGAACAAGAGAAAGATTTGCAGAGAATAAATGGTTGAAGATATGAAAATATGAGGATATGCTCTTGAATTGCAGAGATATAGATAAACAATGAAATGATCTGCGTATTTTTTCTATATATATCAACTGCCATAATGGATAATCGATTGAGATTAAGACATCTGATATTCAGATCGACGGCTGGGAGTGAATTACTCATCACGTTTGCTGACGTGCGTACATCGAGTGCATTTCAATCACGCGTGAGGCAGTTCAAACTCTTGAACTTCTGCCTCGATCCTACCGTGCTACAGTACTCTGCAGACTTTTCATTAAATGCGATGAGAAATAAAACTTATCAAGCAGTTTAACTAAGGAATATATGTCTGCTGAAATTAAGAATTCAAATTAATTGGACATAAATAGCATATTCCTCAGAGTAATAAATGCATGAGATGCAAACCGGTCAGCTGGGCATAGTAGCCAGCTGATACTACGGATGTCCTTCCTTTGCTTGACTGAGTTCCCCCTCAGTTGAGCATTGGGTGATTATCTTGATTTTCCTTTAGCTGAGTTTTCCTTGAGCTCTACGACTGATGTCCAGCTGAGCTTGATTCTCCCTCAGCTGGTTGATCCTCCATCATCTGAATTGAACATTCCAAGTAATCCACACAGCTTCTTGATTTGGATTTCAGTATGTTGTTCTTCTATGTGAATTTTCCCAACATTGATGTCCTTCAGATATTGACAAATCTCTTGGAAGCTTTCACGTCGTCAGCTGGGTAGGTGATTTAGCTTGATAACCCTGTTGACTTATTGATTTCTTCAATGGTTGATCCAGCCCGCTGAGTCTGTTTTATTCTTGAAGGCTCTTAATAGATAATCCAGCTAAATGAGTTCTGCTGGATACTTAGATTGATAATTATGCTGGATCAAGTTTCCCCTCAGCTGGAGATTCCAGCTGAGTCTTTCTTGTTGAGTGTATCGTGCTGGGTACTCCACTCGATTCTGTTGATTCTTTCCAGCAGTGTGGAGTTCTCCCTTGATTTGATAGTAGGTGGCCTTTCCTTCAGCTGCATCCTACTTCCTTTAGCGAACGGATTTTCTCAACATTGACTTATTTCTTCAATGAGGTCTCAGTTTACTTAGCAGATAGTCAGGTATCTCGTATCCAGCTGTATCATTTGCTGCTTCTCAATTCATCTCGAGACCAAAGTGCTCTACTGTGTAACTGGCTGAGTTTTTGTCGATTCTGTATCCAGCTGTCTTTATTTCACAGCTGGTCCCAGTCAGTTAGCTGGGCAGGATCATTTACTTCATCCGCTGAGTCCGTGAGAAGTCCAAGATCTTAATCAAATCGATTTTCCTCATCTGAGTCGGAGAAGGAGATTTGATCTTCCTTCATTGTGCTCGTCTCAAGCCTTTTATCCTTTCTCCAGGAGGACGACTCAGCTGGTTTCTCTTTGGATAGAGTTGCTTATCGTGATGAACTTTCACAATCTTCTTGTACATTTTCTTGCTGTGTTCCAGCCTATTAATATTTTGTACAAGCATGACAACTTCTTCGTGCAATTCTTCTTTTCTCATATTTTTGAGCTCATTCCTGACTTTTTCAGTATGAGCTGATTGAGCTGATCTTCTTGACTCAGCTCTGAGAGCTGTCTCATTTGCTTTGGAATTCAGCTCCGTTTGATACATCCTGCTGGATGATTCTCCATTTGTGATCCCTAGATCAAATTCATTGGCTTACAGGATGGAGAACAATTTTTCCGTCTCCATGCAACCAAGATCAGTTCTGCTTTGGTGAACCACCTTGTATGTATACCATTCTGAGGAGAGAGCTAAAAGAACTTTTAAGTTCTTGTCTCGAACCGTATATTTCTCGGTTCGGATTGTCTCGATCTCGACGACAAGGTTTGAGAATCTGAGCTCTATTTGCTCGATGGACTCACAGGGAAGTTGTTTAAAATTGTCGAATTTCTGGCATACAACTGAGAACTTGTTTTCTTGAATTTTCTGTGAGCCTTCACATAGCTTGGCTAGAGTTTCCCACATCCCCTTAGCTGTCTCGTATTTTATGATTTTGCTGAGATAGGCATCCGTTACCGTTAAGGAGATGACGTTGCGAGCATAGCTGTCCAATCCAACTTGTCTTCTTTTCTCTGGAGTGTATTCCTTCCTTGGCTTCACAACTTGACGGAATACTGTTTCAGCTCCAGGCATGGTTTCTGCTTAACTTTCTGATTTCATGATGATGATGGGTCCGTCAGTGATAACATCCCACATCAAATCGTGGTGTGTGCTCAGAAAGATTTTGAGTCGGAACTTCCAGATCTGATAATCATCGACAGAGAATGTCGGAAGACTCTTGCACAGGGAAGATTCCATGACAGTATGCAATATAATGATACAATGATCTTTTGAATCACTGCTCTGATACCAATTGATGGTCCTGAGACGGATACCTTGGTGTAGAGGGGGTGACACCAAGGTTAAAAAAACTTTTCCAATTAAAATTCTTTTGAGTGAGCTGGCCGTGTTCGACTAAGCTGGGAGATAGCTGGGTAAACATAGCTGGCTGTGTGTGTGAAAGTTGGTGGGTTTTTGGAAAGAGTGATGCTATTCGGACATAAATGTCCGGACATAAATTTTGTAATTAAAAGAAAATATGAAAAAGAAAATAATAATAATAAGTAATATGAAAAAAAAATTGGGTAGATGCATATTAGAGAATTTTGTCAGTGGTAATAAATTAATAATATTAAAAAAGATTAATCGTGAAATAAGGTAAAAAGTTGCATACTTTTGAGTAGAAAACGAAGCGGCAATAATGTAAAATGATTAATGATAAAAGGTATTTATGAAAATATTAGATAAAATGATTGATGATAAAAGGTATTTATGAAAATATTACATAAAATGATTGATTAAAATGATTTTATTAGATAAATCTTAAATTAAAATTATTAATATACCCTTTTATGTCCGGACATATATGTCCAAAAAGTATTATTGTTTTGAAAAGTCCGTCTGTTACTTCAAATATATTGCAAAGCTCTGTTTCTATTTTCTATTAGTCAGTTTCTGCAACTTGAAAATATGCTTATGAATGGTCAGCTGGATGCATAAGCAAAGCTGTAAAGAACAAAGCAGTTTAACGTGATTCGGAGAAACTACTCCTACGTCCACGACCAGAAACCTCTGGTAAATCCACTAAGGATATTACTGACTTTCTGCGTTGTCAGCAAGCGTTGCAGCTCAGTTCCTTGAGCTGGATACATGTTTATACGTATTGTATCGAAACGTTACCAGTCTGTTTACGGGCACAGCTGAAGCCTAACCTGTAGTTTACGGGTACTACAGAACCTGAACCTGAACCTGAACCTAACCTTTTTCTGGGTTTGAGGGTTTGGTTGTGGGGTTTCTAACTATGAACGAGTTCTTACGATGAAGAACATATGAGTATGATGAACTCGTTCAAACTAGGCTTAATATAGGAAGGATTATATGCCTAGATTCTAGTGGGAGAGAGCATCAGCAGCCTGGGAATGAATAAGAACTCTGGAGAATGCAGGCTGCTGGATCTTGAAGCTTTTCTGAGAGATCGCTTGATCTTGATTTGAGTAGTCTTATTTATGTGTAGGCTTTTGATCTCTCGTTTCGTGTTCTCTCTCTTTTCTGTTGATGGAGAAGAGACATATTTATAGGGAGATATTAGAACTAGCCGTTGAAAAGAGCCGTTCTGAATCTCTACCTAACTTCTGACAATTAGGTTTTGTCTTCATCCGTATTTTCCTCGTATAGCAGGCCTAGGTTTGACTTCTAGGTGCTGAGGTGTCGAGTTTCTGTTGGTCTAGGTCAGCTCTGACTTTATCTCAAGATGTCTTTGACTCTGCTGTGCTGTTGACTCTGAGCTGTCTTGAACTCTGTTGGGTCCTGACGCTGAGCTGAGTCGTCACACGAGCTGGGTCTTTCCTACAGCTGTGTCTTGATGAGCTTGACCGTCTTAGATCTGGATATCGTTGTATTGACCACTCGACTTGACTTGCCGTGCTGTGTACTCAGCTTGGTCAGCTGAGTCTATCCTTATCTGTTGTAGTCTCTGCACAGCTCTGCTGGGTTTTTTTGCTGTATTAGCTTTGCTGTGTTAGCCCTTGTTCAGCTTTGCTTCACACTTAGCTGATAATCACTCAGCTGATCCTTACTTAGTTGATCTTTACTCAGCTGATCTTTTAGCTGGATCTTCGGCTGTTTTCAGCAGCTTCACCTGTAAACTTATAAAATCTACGAGCTCAAACAGACGAGCTGGAAAAACACTTGGGCTAGCGCAATTATCTGCTAGGTTGGGGTCAGTTGGGCTTTGGTATCACATCAAAACACTTAGAATTTTTCCAACATAACTAATTGGTCAAACCCGCTTTAGTTGGTCAATCTCGCTTTTTTTTACTTAGTGAGGTTACTATGGTAATTTTCGATGTTTTATCTTGTGCAAAATTGAGATGCACAAAATAGTGTAAAGTGATGCATTAATTAGTATAAACTGATGCATTAATATCACATTTCTGATGCATCAATTATTTTTTTATTATTGTGGAACAAATAATGTTTTTTACACAACTTATACAGAACAAACAAGTTTTGTAAAGAGTGTACTTATACAATTAAAACATTACGTGTATTGTATTCGTATTTATTTTTTGATATTCTAGGCATAATTTTATGATACATTAACATGATTTACGTGATTATCAATATGAAACTTTAAATGCACATAATAGGGAATGACTCATTACCACAATTAATGCATTACATATATGGTATTTGTGCTTTAAATTATTTAAATTTATGCATTACATTGTGTATTTTATTTACATGTACTGTCATTAATTATATGGTTTACATTATATAATGTTTAGATTATGCATTACATTGTATAGTTTTTCTTGTCATGAAATATCATTCATTTATGCAATATGTAAATATATATATATATCGTATTCGTATATGATATCACAATTAATTATGCATTACATATATTATATTAATATTTGTTACTTGATGTTCTGATCACAACTATATGATGCATTAATACGATTTATGTGATGCATCAATATGAAATTGTAAATGCACATGATATGAAGGATTCATTACAACAATTAATGCATTACGTATATGATATTTGTACATTACATTATTTAGATTTATGCATTACATTATATACAAAGTTGATGCATTGGATAACTTATACGATGCATTCAATTTAATTAGTTTCATTCACTACAAATTAGTGTGCCTACAACAAAATTTTTATTCCTCTATTCTGATTTTTGCATCTAAATATTATACTAACATCAAAACCTCCAGTTTTATACCAATTTTCCAATTATTTCATTGACAGAGAAAGAGTGAGAAGAAAGAAAAAAATTATGATTGTAGATTGATGAAATTCGTGAAGACATTTGGTGTAGATACAACCAAATTATTTCATATGCCTAAACTGAAGCATAAAACAGAATTACAACAAAAGATTTGAATAGTAGGAGATGAAGAAAATAAATTGTGCAACGAAATAAAAAAATTCGATGGAGCAAATACAATAATCTAGACAAATTGCAATAAGCATCAGTAATGAGCGATCATTTCATGATTTAGGTGATGATGATTCAATATTTACAAACAATGGAAAAGCAAAGAGTGAAGAAAAGATAGAAGAAAGTGAAATAGAATTTGCACCGAAATGTCTATATTTTAGGAGAGAGAGAGAGAGAGAGAGAGAAGAATAAGAAGAAGACAACGGCGGCGGCGGTGGTGGTGATGGTGTATGGTGGTGGTTCGTCTGTAGCAGCAAAATATGGGAGATCGTAGGAAGAGAAGAAGAAGAAGAAAACGAAGAATACAACGGCAGAAATGTCCAACGGCGGTGGTGGTAACGACGGTGTTCAACGGTGGATATGGTGGATGGTGTTGGCGGTGGGGAGAGAGAGAGAGAGAGAGAGACAGAGAGAGAAAGAAAGATGAACTGATCTAACGAGAGAGGAGAGAAAAATTGTGAGGTTCGCTAATTTTCTTTTTCCCAAAATAGCCTTCCACCTTTTATTTTTTAATCCATGTTAAACTTTTAGATTTAATACTGGTCACACATTCTTTGTAAATGAGTGGACAAGATTAGTTTCTATTTCTCATATAACAAGTGGTTCTCACCAAATCCATATATATATATATATATATATAGGGGGGAGATCAAATAGAAACTAATTCCCCCGTAAAATATAGAAACTTTTTTAAACCGTAGATCTTAGTTAATCAATGGTTGTAGATCAATTAATTTTTATATTAATTATTCCATATTATTTCGATTTAAAAAGGGTTTTTTATTTTTTTTTTTGTCTTTAATTTATTTTTGTAACCGTCAATCCCTTGATTATTGAATTTGATTAAATCTTTTGCATTTTGCTACCTTATTCCTTTCCTCCATCACATCTTTCTTTCCTTTTTTTTTGTTTCATCTTTTACTCTTTTCTGTCTATTTTTCTGGTTTTAGAGCATCATTTTGTATGTCGTGTTTCTCACCTATTTGGTATAATTAATTAATCAATTTTGATAATGCATAATTATGTCTTATTAATGCATAATCAGAAGAAAACTATACACATTGGGCAACAAAAGTATGTATTATGCACTTTGAATTATGCATAATTATATTTCTGTATATGCATAAACAAAAAATATGCATTACATATATGTACTCAAAAAATAGTCTTAAATGTGCTTAACTTCAATTATTCGCATATAAAATCATTATGCATAAATGTATATTGATAATGCATAATTATGTTGTTCTTAATGCATAAACACAACAATCTTAATATGCATCACCTGTATTACACACATGCATAATAAATAAATACTATTAAGTGTGTAATATTATATTGCTTTCAAAAAAAAAGTATGTAGTATTATATTCAGTTATAGTATCATCACTTTTATTTTAAAATTCAACCAGAAATTAAAAATAAAAATAAAAAAATTGTTGTGATTGTATGATATCCCATTCCCATAAATCTCGCTCGTCAACCATGCATCGTGGGATTAATTTCTTCCAATTTTACTAAATTAACCTTATAGCCATCATAACTAGTACAAATAAATTAAAACTAGTATAGTATATTGACACACGTCACCATCTTTCACCATTGATTAGATATTAATCAACGGTATATAAAAGTTTCTAGGTTTCACTATATAATTAGTTTCTACCTGAACCCTACCCTATATATATATATATATATATATATAGTGAAAAAATCTCTTAAAATAAAAAATCAGAATGATCTCACATCATTGATCATGATGGATGGTCAGATTTATTTTTGCACAAAAAATACAAAATATTAGTTAAAAGGGATTTTTAAGTTAAAAGGGTATAAAAGTAAAAATAACCCTACCATAACAGAGCGGGATTCAAGAGCCCAGATTTTGGTGCAATTTGGATTCAAATCTCCTTCACCAAACTTCAAAAAAATTCTTCTGAAATCAGTGGATTTGATCCATAGAAATCATAAGAAAGAAAAATAGAAGTAATGATTTGGTGACTTATATATTGTTGACTGACGTATTTCTTCTTTGTTTCGCTATTTTAAGAAACTATCATATTAACATAAGTGGTAATACGGTCCTTTGACCAAACAAGTTTGTCGAAATTAAATGTTGTTCGGAAACTTTATTTTTATAAATTCTGGCCAATTTTGACTTGAAGTGACTTAAATGTCATTCCTTAACCTCAACTAATTTTACCTCCCTCTACCTTATCTATCTCTTTCTCTCTCTATTAGCTATCAGAGCTGGAAGTCTGTTTCTCTCTCTTTCGTGAGCTGCTGAAATTTTTCTCTCTCCATACCTCGTCTTCGCCGGCGTTTCTAGAGCAATGACATGGTTTCCTTCGTTCGATGATACTCTCGTAGCTCGTATTCTCCAGCGGCGGTGAATTTCTTGGTTTTCTCCGTTCGACTATACTCTCACTTCTCACAGCTCGTATTCTTGAATTTTACCGGCGACGTTCTTCTGTGTTGGTGGCGTGGTTTCTTGAATATTATTGAGGTAATTTTCCAGATCTAGTATGTCATGTTCTAGATCTAGTGTTCATGTTCTTGTCGTATTTTCCAGATCTACCCGTCCTCTTCGTCCATATGTTTCTTCCTGCATTTTTCAGATCTTGCCATCCTCTTCGTCCATATGTTTCTTCCTGCATTTTCCAGATCTTGCCGTCCTCTTCCTGCATATGTAACGGACCCAGCTTTAGTAAACCTCGTAGACAGAAATGATGCAGTGTTTGTGGTGTGGCTGGGCATACTCGTGTAACATGCAAGGAAAAAGACTTGGTTTCTTGATATTTTCGTTTTATTTATTTGGACTATGAACTGTTTTGGGTCTACTTATTTTGGATAATCAACATGTTAAATTCTGAACTATTTACTTGTACTACATAAAATAAATAAGCGTACGCACACGTACTAAAATATTACATGTCAATTGTTCACAAAAACTACTAAGGATTAGTACCAAATTCTTCACAAAAACTACTAAATTGTACCAAATTGTTTATCATAAAAATTGATTATCACAAAAATTACTAATCCAAATTACTAATACTAATCCAGGTCCATGCCAATGGCGAGGGTGCTTTCAGTAGTGCTATAACGGTAGATTGTATCAGCAATATGATACCGATAATCCTTGATTTGCTTCTTTGTCATGTTCTTTTTTAAGGCAGCACCGGTTAGTAAGAGCTCGACGTACTTCAATGCACATGGACCACAACTCACACTGTCATGTTGCTTTAACACATTCTCCATTGGATATGAATATGAAAATGGAGCGTAATTGAAGCAGGGATATCCGATTCGCTTCAGGATCTGTGGGAATATGCGGGCAACCGGGGTGAAGATCTTTGCTCTTATTTCTTTGTGATGATCCTCGAACAAGTGTTGGTTGGAGTCGTATATCTCAAAATTCATTAATTCCAGGTCGAAGCAACATGTGGCCCAATGACCATTGAAGGGGCACACCATGATCACCTACAACAATAGTAAATTAATAACAACTACTGAATTCGTAACTGGTATTATAACAAGACTTGACACGCCTGGTACGAATACAACTTATTCGTACCAGGTGTGTCAAGCTTACCGCGCCAGACCTTGGCACCCCTGGTACGAATAAGTTGTATTCGTACCAAGTGTGCCAAGCTTACCGCTCCAGACCTTGGCACATCTGGTACGAATAAGTTGTATTCGTACCAGGTGTGCCAAGCTTACCGCGCCAGACCTTGGCACACCTGGTACGAATAAATTGTATTCGTACCAGGTGTGCCAAGCTTACTGCGCCAGATCTTGGAACACCTGGTACGAATACAACTTATTCGTACCAGGCGTGCCAAGTCTTGAACCAACAGTTTAATCCATACTTCAACAATTTGAAGTTTTAGTTACCTTTTTGACATCAGTTCATTTCTTCAGTTTAGGCCTCCATTCCGGCAGAAGTCCATCGGCAAATAGGCACAGTCTATCCAGATCTTTATCTGGAACAACCTCTTCTATTAAAGGATTATATATGGTATCTTCTGGATCATCTTTGTGCAAATTTGTCCAGACTTCTTCAATTTCCACCTATAATATATAGATTTATTGAGTTTATCATAATACAAAATTAATTTATTGAGTAATTAATATATATAGAAAATGTAATTAATTACCATCAGCGAGGTTCCAGTAACAGCAGCTCCCTCTATAACATTCGCCAGTCCTGCGTATTCTGGGATTGTGGCTAGTACAACTAGGTAGAAATCTATGTGGCTTATCTCGAGCTGTGTGGTTACATCCTTAATGTAACTAAAGAACTCTCTGTCTACCGCCCATAGTAATCCCACATTACGCCTGTGCATACACAAGTAAGATCAATGTTCACAAAACTAACTCATTAATAAGAATAATAAATCACATTAACAACTTACTTGACATCATCTTTTGACTTCATGAACCTGTCAAAAGTGGTAACTGCACGAATGTCATTGGAGAGAAATGGATACCTGCATGCAGCAGATGGAATCTTTCTTCGAAGTGGTCTGACTTGTGCTGCTTCTGGTACTATTTTTGGTTCTGATGTTGCTGCTTCTGGTGGTATTTTTGGTTCCGCTGCTGCTGGTGCTGCTGCTTCTGTTGATATTTTTGGTTCCGCTGCTGCTTCTGTTGCTGTTTGTGGTTGTTGAGCTGATGTTGCTTCTGGTGCTTGTGCTGGTGTTGGTGATGGGGCTGCTTCCTGATAGTACGGCGACCATTGAGTACCCCCCAATCCTTCTCAAACTGTAGTACAGATTCATAAGTTTCCTGATGAATAAATGAAGTTTAATACAAATTGTGTGCGCGGTTAGCTTGGCACACCCGGTAGGAATTCACCAATTCGTACCAGGTGTGCCAAGTGCCTGCACTAATATCCTTGGCACACCTGGTACAAATTCACTAATTCGTACCACGTGTGCCAAGCCTTGGAATTTTACGCACACACCAGATCAAGCGGCGTACGTCCAGTGGCTGACATATTTAGATTTTTCTGTCATCCTCGATGTTATGTAGTCCCCAACATCCTTCACTATCCTCTCACGTTCACGTTTGAGGTATTCTGCTATATCCTGTAACATTTTCACACGCTCTCGTGATACAAGTTCTTGCATCTCCTTCATCATCTCTACCCGTTCACTGGATATTATATCCTTCAACTCAATCCTAGCCCGTTTTGCAGACACTTTCCCGATGTCTTCAAGGAATGCTCCTCTTTGTGAATATCTCAGTGGAAATACAGGGTTTTCTAGTCCTAGGACAGGGGGTCTGTGAGCTTTTTGATCACGTCCATGTCCTTGACCTCCTGCATCATCTGCTGTTTCAGCTCCTGTAACTTCAGCTCCTGCATCACATGCTTCTGCATCACCTGCTTCTTTAGGTGTCTGAATATCTGTTCCATGCATGTATACGAATTCAAATGGTTTTCCTTCCTCCTCGAGTGTGGTCCAATACCCCATCTTCCTTTCCTTTTCATCAAGTTCCATTTTGGTTGCAATCTATTATATGAAATCACATTAGATATGAATGCATTCGTACCAGGCGGGGTAAGTTTGGAACACCTGGTACGAATGCAACTTATTCGTACCAGGTGTGCCAAGAATATAAGGAACTGTTATATCAGTTTGAAATTTACCTCGAAGTCCCCTGGTGTTTCCATATTTTTTTCAAACGTAAACCTCAACATACGAGGTCTTCTGTGTTTCTTTATCCTACCGCCAACTGTGTCACCAACTTGTTTCACAATAAAAAATATCCAAGCTAAGAAGGCAATAGTGTTGCCTTTGATATGGTATCCTTCCCCCGATTTGTTTCCCGACAGAGTCGTTCTGATATGGTTGATGGAATCACAGAGTATCTGGTAAGAGATACTGCCCCATGGAAATTTATCCCATTCTTGATTGTCTTCAACCAACACCCACACCCATTCATGAATCCTGTACTTCGCACAATCAAATCCAAAAAGAAGATGAGTAGCAATCAGTACCTTTGCTACTTTTACATAGTCATGCCGCAACTGCTCCCTTAAAGGCCTTAGTTATAAATTTTCTGTACAGTTCATTGGGGTTAATCCTTTCGTTTTGTAGCAATATCGTATACACAGAATCACCAGGAATTATATGCTCTCCGTATGGCTGGAACGTGCTCCCTCCAAACCTCAGTCCAGTAACTAGCGCAAATTCTATTCTGGAAAATCTAGTAATTTGTTCATCCAATTTGAACCATAATACCGTCTCATCTAGTTCGGGCCAGACGGTTACCTGATGCGATAGCATGAAGTGAATAGTCTTTCCACTTCTTGTTATGCGACGTGGAAGCTCCATGAAGTGCTTGAACACAGACTTCTTCATTTGCTTCAGTGCATCTTCTCCGATGCCGCTTAAAATTCTTTTTATATCACCAATTATTTGCTCTTTTCCCATCACTTGTACTTTGTGAGGTACACGTATTAAGTCTGGTTGTTTATAGGTCCATTGCACCTTCATAAAATCAGAAGATCAGTTAAGTTATTATCTGGTACACTTGGAACGAATACACGTTGTCGTACCAGGTGTGCCAAGCCTTACCCCACCAAGTCTTGGAACACATGGAACGAATACGTTGTATTCATACCAGGTGTGCAAAGACTTACCCCGCCAAGTCTTGGCACACCCGGTACGAATACGTTGCATTCGTACCAGGTGTGCCAAGCTATAGTAAGAACTTGTGGGCCAACATTTGGTACACCGCCAAATATAAACAACATTCACAACATATATTACCACCAAATATTGCACGAACTGGACGAATGGAATGAATTAGGTATATTCGTCCCTTAAATAGTCGTCGAATTAGGAACGAACTGGACGAATGAAACGAATGGATCGAATTTAAAAAAAAACTAAATTATAAAAAAAATTAATTCATACCATTAATTCTGCAAAAAGATTTTGTGCTGTTCTCCTTCGTCCTCGGATCTACGTCTTTTATTGGTAGAGGCTTCACCTTGTTCCGAATTTTGACTTCTGGAACCGGAGTTCGATGCCATGAAAGCCTGATCTCTATAGATCTACTCGACGAAGTTTGATGGAGATGAAGTTTGACAGCGAGATCTGGTCGGAACTGTGGAGATTTACTCGGATCTCTGTAGTCGACGGTGGCAGCGCGGCGGTAGAAGAGTGGCTGCGCGGCGGTAGAAGAGGAGGAGAGGGTTTGCAGATAGAGAGACTGTTGAAGAGAGAGAAACTATTGCGTGAAAATGAAAGGAGGGGTGAAAATCTTAGTCAATGAGGTTACAAGCTTTGACCGATGAGGGCAATTATGTCCGGATTTCTCAAAGTTGGCCAATATTTCTGCAAATAAAGTTGTTGACCAACTTTTATTTTTTCCTATCTATTTTGGCTATCTCAAATTTTACCTCTTAACATAATTACTATAAAAAAAATTTACGAGGAGGTCTCTCTCTGTTGGCTTTCAGCTTATATCTCATTGAATATGTATATTTCTTCTTGGTTTCATTCACATTGTGTTTTAATTCAAGATTTTTACTTTATTATGAGGTAATGTTAATGCTTTATAGGTAACTAAGAATGTGTGATTAAGATTTATAATCTTCATACTTGTTACTGATTTATGGCATTAGGTTTGAAATTATATTATGCATTTTTTTAGTGTATATTCATGTTTCTCAACTTATGAATATATTTGAGATTTTGAAAGCTTATACTTCATACATGTTGCTAAATTATCAGATGCACCTTTCCTAGTGTATAATGGGTTATGGATAATTTTTAGTGCATCTGAAAATGTATTGTGATGCATCTGACTGGTGATTGTGATGCATCTGGCTAATACATGTGTTTGTTTATGTTGTATTGTTTTAATTCCAATCAGAGATACATGGAGATTCTCATAGGTGATTCAAACACTAACTAGAATATTCGTCTCGTGAAGAAATCGACAAGACATATTAAGCGGCGAAGTATTGTGCATCAATTGTTGGTTGGAAGAACAACACATTGCAAGAGAGAGTAAAGGGAGAAGTAGAGTACCATTATGATGAATGTTATTGAGATCCTAATCTTAATACGGATAATTAATGATTGGTTGAGTTTATTAGGTGCATGTTGGTTAGAGTGGAATGATATGTATGTTTTGAACTAGTTACAAATTATATAAATTGTGTATGATATGGAGGAATTGAAGAATTGTAAGGTTGTGGTTTGTAATTAGATTATGTTACTCGCCTATATTTTATGAGCAACGACCACTCGAATTACTTCAATATTTCTTAGGTGTGAGATTATTAATTATTGTATAGTTAACACTGCAAAATAAATAATGAGAAATGTTATGCGGTTTTTGTAATGCATCAAATTAATGCATTATGTACATTAAATTATGTACTGGATGCATCTCGTAATGCTATGTGGTGCATATATCGTAATGCTATGTAGTGCATCTCGTAATGTTATGTAATGGAGCGTCAATATTGTGAAAATAAATTAGAACATAATTGCTGCAAAGACAAAGGAAAATAAGTACATAACATGTGAAATTTATCTGCGGAACAAAATCGATTCTATACCAAGGGCAAAAACAACGCAAAGAACAACGACAAAAAAATCATGAAAACAGAGAAAATGTCGAAAAACAATTAACTTTTAGCATGAGATCAACATACACTAACACAAATATATTGCGTACAATTAGGTAATACTTCCTTCGTCCGCGAAAAGTATAACACATTTCCTAATTATAAGTATAAAATAATGAAAAGTGCTACACTTTTCGCGGACGGAGGGAGTAGTTTATAATATGACATAACCCATAACAGAAAGACTGAAACTTAAATAAAAATAATTACATTTTCTATTAAGCAAGAAATTATCATAATTCTATAAAATTGGCTGATTTCTCCAATTGCTCCTTGAGGAATTTTACCTTCGGATCTAAAATATACAGCAACGACGATGAGAGTGGTCCTACAACCTTAAACCCTATTTTGAAAACATGAAGTCGAGTTTCACAAAAAATCACCTTTTGAAAGGACAAACATATATATATATAGGGTTAGGTTCACGTAGAAACTAATTCTAGTATAGAATCTAAAAACTTTTGTTGGCCATGTATTACAAGGAGATGGACGGTTATGATTGAATTAAACAAATTTTATTTAATTTATTTTTTATGATTGAAAGGGTATCAACGTCTAATTTCAAACTGCAGGATTTCTCAATCTACAATTTAAGGGATTATAAATTCTCATTCTTAAATTTAGAATCTGTTGGGAAAATTAATAGAATTTTGATTTGATACCAAAACTCAGCTGACCCCAACCGAGTAGATGATTGCGCAAGCCCAAGTGTTTTTTTTTTCAGCTCACCTGTTTGAGCTTATAGAGTTTCTAAGTTTACAGGTAGAGTCGCTGAAGACAGCAGAAGTCATAGCAGAAGACACAGCTGAAGAATTCAGTAGAGCAGACTCAGCAGAGCAGACCAAGCAGAGTCAAAGACCCAGCAGTATCAAGACCCAGCTCAGTGACGGAAACCCAGCTCAGTGACGAAGACCCAGCTCAGCGTAAAAGACCCAGCTCAGGTCTAAGACACAGCTCAGGTTGAAGACACAGCTCAAGTTAATGATACAGCTCAGAGTCGAGACGCAGCAGAGTCAAAGATGTTGAAGACAGAAGAGAAGCTTAACAGCTCGAAGACGAAGACCTTCTCCAAGACAAGATCCCGATGTCAGAATATCTTATTTGACGCGGTCAAATCAGAGAAGAAATAGCTTCTGCAGATACAGACCTACTTCGTAGGTTAAAGGCCAGAAGTCAATGAGAGTAGGTAAGATTCAAACGGCTCTCTTCCAATGGCTAGTTTGAATCTCCACCTATATATATCTCCGCCTCCATTGAAGAGAAGAGACTGGTGAGACTGACTGAAGAAATAAAAGAGCCAACAGAAAAATGAACAACGATCTTCAAAGTCAAATCTCTCAAGATCACCCAACCAGTCAGCTGTGTTCTTAGTTGTTCACTTATTCAGTCATAGGCAGAATAGATTAGAATAGAAATATCTTAAGCCTAGTTTGAACGAGTTCATCATATTCCTTGTTCTTCATTATAAGAACTCGTTCATAGTTGGAAGACCCAAACCCAAACCCTTCTACCCAGAAAAAGGTTAGGTTAAGGTACGCATGCTCGAAGCGTGTAATTCGAATGGCTAGATTTTTACAGTACCCGTAAACTGTAAGTGAGATTCTTCAATACCCGGAAATTGAAAGGTTTAGGCTTGACTGTGCCCGTAAACAGTTGGTTACGTTTTGATACAGTACGTGGAAACTTGTATCCAGCTCGAGGAACTGAGCTGCAACGCTTGCTTACTGCGCGTAAAGTCAGTGGAATCCTTAGTGGATTACCAGATGGTTTTCTGGTCGTGGACGTAGGAGTAATCTCTCCGAACCACGTTAAATAGCTTCTTTACTGCTTTATTTATGCATTCACCTAACTCTTCATAAGCATACTTCATGGTGCATAACTCAATTAAGAGAAAAGAGAAACAGAGCTTTGCAATATATTTGAAGTAATAGACGGACTTTCCAAACCCACCAACTTCCGCACACACACAGCCAACTATATTGATCAAGCTACCTTCCAGCAGGATCGAACACAACCAGCTCACTCAAAAGAGTTTTAATTGGAAAAGTTTTTAAACCTTGGTGTATTCACCCCCCTCTATACCAAGGTATCCGTCTTGGAACCAACAATTGGTATCAGAGCAGTGGTTCAAAAGATCACTGTATCTGTGTCAAGTCAGCCTCTTTGCTGATAGTGGTCACCTGAACTGATCCTTAAAATCTTCAAATTTTAAAAAAAAAATCATTATATTACATACTGTCATGGAATCTTCCTTGTGCAGGAATCTTCCGATATTTTCTGTTGATGATTATCAAAAGTTCCGACTCAAAAACTTTCTGAGCGCGCATCATGACATGATGTGGGATGTTATTTCAGACGAACCCATCATCATCATAAAATCAGAAAGACAAGCTGAAGAATGATTGATCAGGAGCTTGAAGATGAGAAAAACTCAACCGATCAAGAAGATGGAGATGGCCAAAGCTGAATCAGATCAAAGAATGGCTCCAGCCAATGCAAACAAAGCCGGACCCAATCACAACTGGGTACCGAAGGAGTGATAACAGGTCAAGAAGGGACATGCGCTTTTGAGGAGTCATCAAGCATGCTGTGAAAGAAAGACAGCTAGAGATCAAAGCTCATGACTCACCTCGAAGTTCTTCAAAGAAAATGTCAAGAGGACTGGTCCCAGTTCAATGCGCAGGAATGCAATGCAAAGAACATGAAATCAAAGATTCTACCCCGCAAAGCAGCAGTGAACTCAGCTGATCATGGAATAGCTGACTGTCTTCTCAAGATCAGAGATCAAGTTGACAGATGAATGTAGTTGGTGAGAAAATCACTGGCTCAAGTGAACTAGGAAGCAGCTGAGAAAAGACAGCCACCTACTATCAAATTCAGAGGGAACTTCACCAAACTGGAAATCGTCACAGCTGTGATATCAGCTGAAGACAAAGTCAATCCAGCATACTATTCAAGTGGAGAATCAAGGGAAAAATCCAGCTGATCTATCAAATATCATTCCCTTGATATCAAACAAAGCTGGATCAAATATGGATCGCAGAATCCAGAAGAGGAATCTAGCTGAGGGGGAACTCAGCTCAGCAGATTCACCAATTATTGGTATCAACAATTGATCTCATCCCAGTCCAGCAGAATCAATAAGAAGAGCATCCAGCAGGACTAACTCAGTAGAAACCCCAAGAGATTTCTCAACATCTGGACAACATTGTTGGAAAATTAACTCAGAAACACAACATTATGAAATCCAAATCAAGGATGTGTGGATCATTTGGACAGCTCAAACCGGATGAAGAAAGATCATCCAGCTGAGGGGGGAACAAACTCAGCTGGATCTCAAAACTTAGATTCAGAAGGATTACCCAACTGATAGGGAATCAACATAAACTACGTCAGTTGCAGAGCTCAAGGGAACTCAGCTGAAGAAAAATCAACTTAATATTCAGATACTCAGCTGAGGGGAAAACTCAGTCAAGCAGAGGAAAAGACCATCGTGGTATCAGCTGACTTCTATGTCCAAGCTGACTAGTTTGCGTCCCATGCATTTAATACTCTGAGGAATATGCTATTTAAGTCCAAATATCTTGAATTCCTATTTTAAGAGGACATACGTTCCTTAGTTAATTTGCTTGATAAGTTTCCTTTCCCATCGCATTTAATATAAAGTCTGCAATGTACTGTAGCACGGTAGGATTGAGACAGAACGTCAAAACGTTTAAACTGTCTCACGCGCGGTTGTAATACACTCGCCGTAAACATGTCTGCTAAACATGATGATTCTCTCCCAGTCGTTGATCAAAATATCAGTTGTTTCAATCTCAACCATTGATCCTTTATGGCAGTTAATATATATGGAAAAGATACGTAGAATTTTTTCATCTTTATCTCTGAGAATTTCAAATCTTCTTAACCTCTATCTACTTTCTGCAAGTTATTCGCTCGATCGAAATCAACGATGGCACCCAAGAAATCAACCACAGGGATGAACCAGTTTGAAGCTCTAATGACAAAGCTATCATTTGAGAATGTTCTGTCCACCTCCAACCTCCAGGTTTCAGAACTCAGAGAGATGGTGGATCTAGTCGCAGACTCAGGTCTCTTGCTATGGGCAACCTCCATGCCCAAGCTTATGCTGAAAAGAGATGCCGCACTCTTCTATCTGAACATCATCGACGAAGATGGCTTCTACTCATCTTCATTCGATGTGACCGTCAAGGGCACTGACGGAAAGTATGACTCAGCAACCGTCAACATCAAGCTCAACAGAATGCTGCAAAAAGTATTCAACCTGCCTAATAAAGGAGAATTCATTCCAGACGATTACAGCCGTGAGGAAGTGGATGAATTCCTCAGTCAAGAGATGCTTATTTCTCCAGAGCCGTATAGAGCGAGCATGTCAAAGCTCCTTCTCAAGCTAAAGTACAGGCTGCTTCTGGATATTACGCAGAAGTGTATTCTGAGGATAGCTGGATCTCAAGGAGAGATCAGTATTCCAAAGCTCAAACCAATGATTGTCATGATCAAAGGCGCAAATGTCAACTGGTTTGATTTTTTACTCAACCGACTGGTCAAGGAGTCAGAGAAGATCAAGTTTAACTCCACCAGGACGACGTATTCAACCTCAGAGCCCCTGTATCTATGCTCTAAGATTTCGTTCTTGATAGAGCAAGCTGTGAAAGGGCACACAGTAAAGTGGGCTAATTCAGAACCGTTTCCAGAAACGAAGATTCTCTTCCAGAGAATGAGTCAAATCAATGATCTCATGAGGAAACAGCCTGCTGTGAACAAAGGCAAGAAGCAGCTGGAAGAAACAGAACCAGAAGTTCCAGCGGAGAAGAAACAAAGGAAAATGAAGACAGCTGAAGGCCCAGCTGAAAAGAAAAAGAAAACAACTGTCGTTCTACAGACTCAGAAATCTACTCCAACAAAATCACCAAGCAAGCTTAGTCAAGCAATGGTGATTCTTTCCCCACAGCCAGTATCAGCCTTTAATCAGTACGGATCAAACATCTTGGCTGATATGGGATTGAATGATGAATTGTCATCCAGCTCAGAGGACGAGCTGGATAATCCAAGGAGTCAGACACCTCTTCCACCTTCCCCGACTCAGGTTATCACTCAAGTTCTTGGCGATATTCCTATTCATTCCAGCTCACCCCAGCCCTCACCGCCTCACAGCTCTCCACCCAAACAATCTTCTCCTCCACCCAGCTCTCCAACCAAAGAACCTTCTCCTGTAAAAGAGCATGTAGATATTCAACTGGCTGAAGCTCCTTCACAGCCAGCTGACACCCAAGCTGAACCATCTTCTACTAATTCTAGCTTACCCCCAAAACAGCCATCACCCAAAGTTCAATATCCCACACAGTTGGCTGATGCTTCTTCACAGCTTACTGTGAACCCAATTGATTCAAATCCTCAAACCTCTATAGAATCATAGGAGAGTGATTCCACTACCTCTCCTTCACTAAACTCTACTGGCTCAGCCTTCATGGAAGCCATATACAAGGACTTGCGCATTACAGGAATCAAGAGTGCTCTAACTCAGTATCCAATTCGGTGCACCTGCCCATCGCCCTCGTCAAAGTTGGAGATCTAAAATTCTACATTGCCACCAAAATGGTAACTTGGTACCAGAATGAGCAGCTGATAGAGACCTTCTCCTACGAAAAGTTGAAGACAGATGAAGCTCGTCTCCAACACTTTTGGCTTTGGAAGCCTGGAGGATGCATACTTGCATCAGGATGACCTCATTAGAGGTATCATCGAAGTCTCTCAGCAGTATCCCAAACCGCACCCAGCAGATGTCTGGGAGTTCGCCAACAAGCTTCTTACAGCAGCGGGATGGGAGACACCTGGAGCTGACTATTCCAAAGAAGTCTCAGCTGAGATTACCAAGGAAGCTGTACCAGAAAACACAGTTGAGGGAATGATCACTGAAGAACCAGCTGATGCAGCAGCAGAACCAGAGGCAGCAGTCCCACCAAGTCCAATTGTCAATGACACTCGCGCACTGGTCGAGTTCGAGGCAAACAAACCCAGTCATGACGAATCCAAGACACAAACGGACTCAGCTGTCGAGATCTCAACCGCCATGAAAGAAGCAATCTCTAAAGAGGTTGAGGAAATTCTTTTTCAGGATAGTCTGAAGTCTCAAGTCGAGGTCATCATGCGATTCACAGCTCTAGACTGTCAAGTTCGAGAACAACAGCTGACAATTAATGAAGTTCATAAATTTGCCCAAAATTTACAAGAACGTACAAGTCTAGAATCTGAAGCAGTCCCTCGTCTCTCAAAGCATTGATCAGTCAAACCATCTAGAGAAGAGAGTTCCTGAGATAGTAACAAGACTTCAAGCTCCATTGGTTGACAACATAGCAAATCTCTCAAGCCAGCTGGAAGCCATCAAAAAGTCTACTATCTCCAACATCTCTAACATTCGACAGCTCTTCAACCTTTTCAAAGAACTGGATGCTCAGTTTAGCGCTGGAAGCAGCAGTACTGATCAGTTGAACATCACCACAGCTGAAAAAACAGGCAAGATCGCTAATGTTGAAGGTGCTCTCTCCAAGCTCAACATAACAGTTGCCAACCTCTCTGTCTCCCTTATTGATAATGCCAAAAAGGGAGAAGATAAGGATGGAGCTGGAAAAACAATTGAGAGGAAAACTGCAGCTCAGGGGGAACCGCTGCAGGGGGAACCGGTGCAGCTAGTGCAGCCCAATCAGTCTGAAATTGATGAATTTGCTAAAGAGCTGGATGAGGATGAGCCATCTGCAGTAGTCAAAGAGACGTGGAGAGAGAAAATGGTCGTTCTTGCCAAAGCTTGTGGATATAATCTAGAGGAATACAAGGACTATAACTGGCTGTGTAACTTCCACAATGAGCAAAGAAGAGAAATAGAGGAGCTGGACAAAATCATCAAAAAGAATGCCGAATCGCTCAAGCCTGCTGAGAAAAAGCAGAAGAAGAAAAGACAGAGCTACAGGCAAGCTAAGAAGAAACAAGTCCAAGCAGCCTCAGCCGACAAGAAGAACCCAGATTCAATGAAAACTGGGAACGATGCAAAACAGAATTCATCAAAGAATTCTACTACTTGAATCAATACAAAGGCATGGATCCGGAAACTGCTTTCCGGGATTATCTCCTCAAACTCCATGAGATGGATCCAATGATGGCAAGATCAATTGCCCTATATGCCAAGAGAAATAATATCCAGCTAAAGACTCCAAAAGTCAAGCAATTGAAGCATCCCATGTTAGCTGGAACGAACCTTCCTGACAAAGCCCAAATTATCAAAGAAGTTCTTCACTGGGCTAGAAAAAGAGGAATCTCCAAGTCAAAAGATCAAGACGAAAGGAAAAACTTGGAAGAATTCATCTTCAACAGATATGGTCTCAAGACTGACCATCAAACAGAGGAAGTAGCACAACTGAAGACCCAGCCAACTGGAATTTTTTTTTAATTAGAATGATTGTAAAATTTCCTCTTATTAATGAAAAGTTCGTTTTATCAAAATCAACCTGAAGACAATCTCTCTTTGTCCAGGCTCTGAATATTGTCCAGGCTCTAAAATATGATTAATCTGCTGTGAATGTTTAAACTTTTGAAACCATGTTTCCTGTTAAGGGAGAAGTAAATTGTTTTCACCAACTTGGAGTTTTGACATTATCAAAAAGGGGGAAATTGTTGGGAAAATTAATAGAGTTTTGATTTGATACTAAAATCCAGCTGACCCCAACTGAGTAGATGATTGCGCAAGCCCAAGTGTTTTTTTTCAGCTCATCTGTTTGAGCTTATAGAGTTTCTAAGTTTACAGGTAGAGTCGCTGAAGACAGCAGAAGTCATAGCAGAAGACACAGCTAACCAGACACAGCTGAAGAATTCAGCAGAGCAGACCAAGCAGAGTCAAAGACCCAGCAGTATCAAGACCCAGCTCAGTGACGGAAACCCAGCTCAGTGACGAAGACCCAGCTTAGTGTAAAAGACCCAGCTTAGTATCAATGACACAGCTCAGGTCTAAGACACAGCTCAGGTTAGTGACACAGCTCAGGTTGAAGACACAGCTCAGGTTAATGATACAGCTCAGATCTAAGACACAGCTCAGAGTTGAGACGCAGTAGAGTCAAAGATGCTGAAGACAGAAGAGACGCTTAGCAGCTCGAATACGAAGACCTTCTCCAAGATAAGATCCTGATGTCAGAAGATCTTATCTGATGCGGTCAAATCAGAGAAGAAATAGCTTCTGCAGATACAGGCCTACTTCGTAGGTTAAAGGCCAGAAGTCAATGAGAGTAGGTAAGATTCAAACGGCTCTCTTCCAACGGCTAGTTTGAATCTCCACCTATATATATCTCCCCCTCCATTGAAGAGGAGACTGACTGGAGAAATAAAAGAGCCAACAGAAAAATGAACAACGATCTTCAAAGCTAAATCTCTCAAGAACACCCAGCCAGTCAGCTGTGTTCTTAGTTGTTCACATATTCAGTCATAGGCATAATAGATTAGAATAGAAATATTGTTGCGTTAGTTTTTGGTTGTATTTTTGGATGTTCTGCATGCGCGTTTGTGATGCCATTTGCTTGATTCTATATTGTTTTGGAAATTAAAAATGCACTAATGGTGTTTTGTCGAGCTTTCAGTGGAAAATGTAGTTCATGCTCGAGAATGGCGTAGGCAACCAATGATTGATCAACCTTCACGGCACAGATGGGAGTTTGGCGAAGTAAAACTCAGCGGTCTCTTCTCTTAGGAGACCGCTGAGTTCCAAGTATGATAACCACATGCGAGGAGTCAGCGGCCGCTGAGGGCGAGAGACTGCTGAGTCCAGCGCCTCAGATAATACAGGGCGAGAAGTCAGCGGCCGCTGAGGGCGAGAGACCGCTGAGTTCCAGGTGTGATAACCACGTGCGAGGAGTCAGCGGCCGCTGAGGGCGAGAGGCCGCTGAGTCCAGCGCCTCAGATAATACAGGGCGAGAAGTCAGCGGCCGCTGAGGGCGAGAGACCGCTGAGTCCGGCGCCTCAGATAATACAGGGCGAGAAGTCAGCGGTCGCTGAGGGCGAGAGACCGCTGAGTCCAGCGCCTTAGATAATACAGGGCGAGAAGTCAGCGGTCGCTCACCCTACGCGACCGCTGAGTCCAATACTCAAGTTCAATACGGTGGAGAACTCAACGGTCGCTCACAATAGGAGACCGCTGAGTTCGGATTCTTAGCGGGTTTAATGAAGTGTGCTCAGCGGTCGCTGAGGCTAGGAGACCGCTGAGCGCAATTAATTCACCGTATGTATAAATACTGAGCGAGGGTTTTTCATATTCTCCTCTCCAGAATCCAGACGCCATTTTTCCCTTCCTTTATTTTTTCAGAAATTGTTCTTTTTCCTAGTTGCTTTCGGATATTTCTAGTTAGCGATTTACTATTGTAATTGCACTCCGGATTTGAGGGTACAGACATTGCACGTTTCAATTCCAATTCCAGTTCATTGTGTTCGTCGATTTTAATTACGTCTGTGAGTTAATTCGATTTCCGTTCTTCATTCATATTTATAATTGTTCCGTTCATACGCTTAATTGAATTAATGTTAGATCAATCGTTTAATGCTTTTGCTATGCAAGATTCCAATTCATGTCTAGGGTTTAATTAATGCCCTTTAGTTCTTGCCTAGGGATTAATTTATGTTAATTATTCTTTTCGTCTAGTTTTAAATCCTCAAACCAATTGATTTACTACTTTCTGTTTATTTTCTTTTCGCAATACATTAATTTCCCTGTTAAGTTTTCCTTGTGAGACGATACTTGGGTTGGCTTGCTTAATCTATAGTGACCTCGTTTAATTACGAGCGACTAGGGTTAATTTAGTCGAAACAAATTTGGCGCCGTTGCCGGGGAAAACTTTAGGCGATTATTTGTGTTGCTTTGTTTTTGAATTTATTTTATGTTTATTCCTTTTATTCTTTAGGGTGCTCGGTTATTTTCTTGCCTCCGGTACGCGTAATCTGTTTGTTGAGTGTTGTGTATGCAAGGTCGCAGAAGCTTGAAAAGGAATTTGGCACCGTATTTTGACAACATCAATCAACCACGTAGGATTTTGATAAGTTTGCAAGAAGAAGTCGAGTCCAGTGTTAACAAAAATAACAATTCTTGTTTTGAAGAAGAAGTTTTTGTTCAGTTAGAAGAATTCGGGTGTCCTCCGCCAGACGAACTTATTTTTCTGGGAGAAATGGCTAACAATACCAGATATATGGGGGATTTCGCTAGGCCTACATTTGGAACCACTGCTTCTGCTATTGTTTTGCCGACTGAAGTGAGAAACTATGATTTGAAGCAGAACCATCTGAACTTGTTGCCATCTTATCATGGGATGGCAAATGAAGATGCTTTACAGTTTGTTCGTGAATTTTGCACAGTGGTCCAGTCTTTTCCTCTGTTAGCTCTAACCGAGGATCAATTGAAGCTGAAATGCTTTCCATACACGTTGAAGGACAGGGCCAAAACGTGGTATTTATCTCTTCCACCTAACTCGCTCACCACATGGACAACAGTATGCGAGAGATTCATGCTGAGGTATTATCCTAATCATAAGACTCAGGAAGTTCGTACAAAAATTTTGAACTTCACTCAAGCTGGAGATGAACCCTTCCATGAGGCTTGGGAAAGATTTCGAGAGCTACTTCAGTAGTGTCCACATCACCAGATGGCACCAGAAATGTTGTGGCAATTCTTTTATGATGGATTGGTGCAAACGGCTCAGTTTATGGTGGATAGTACTGCAGGTGGAAACATTGCAGTGAAAACAGCAGATGAACTGCAAGAGATTTTTGAAACACTTGCAGCTAGTTCACAGCAGAAATCAACCCGCACACGACGGGTTGAGGTGAGTGTAGTTGCTGAAAGCCCTGACATGAAGTAACAGCTAGCCAACATGATGAGAGAGCTGCAGGAATTAAAGATGAGTAAGTCAGTTGTTCCTCCATCTCAACAGGAACCGGTTAGACAAGAGATGTTTGTTGAGCCATGTGGCATCTGTGGGGAGCAGGGGCACAATCCTGAAGAGTGCCAGAGAATGGTAGAGATGACATATGAAGGAGGCACAGAGGTCTATGCTGCACAGGGGTATCCTCCACGACAGCAGTTTGATCAAGGCCAGAGATTCAATCAGAATCAGCAACAGCAGAACTCGGGGTGGAAAAATCAGTCTAACACTGGATGGAGGAATCAGAATCAAGGACAGGGATCTGGAGGAAATTTTCAAAATCGTCAGTTTAACCAGTACCCTTCCCAGCAACAGTGGTATGCGCCTCAGCAGCCGAATTACAACTCTCAGTGGCAGTATCCACCTCAATGAATCGGTTCGGCCAAAGTGTTGCCTCCGCAATTTCAACAAGGACCACAACAATTCCAACGTCCACCGCCTCCACCTACTCAAAGAAATCCTCTTGATGATAATCTTACTGCCTTTATGCAAGAGAGCAAACAGGCGAGGGAAGCTCAAGATGCTAACATCAAGCATCTTGAGACAGCTGTAGGACAAATTTCTGGAACACTTAATCTGATGCAGCAGCAGCAACAGACTGGGAAAATTCCGAGTCAAGGTCAACAACCTCATCAAGCTCAAGCTGTGACTGTTCTGCGAAGTGGAAAGAGGGTTGATAACAAGGTGGGAAACACACCTGCAGAAGAAACACAGCCTGCAGTTGGGAATAAGAATGAAGAATCAGAGGTCCGATTGCATAAGGCTGAGAAGCCTTACCGGCCACCAGTGCCATTTCCTAGCAGATTGAGGAATGAAAAGCAAGATCAACAGTTATCCAATTTCTACAAGATGCTTTCCAAGGTAAATGTGAATTTACCATTGCTGGAGGTTATAAGGAATGTACCAGCATATGTGAAGTTCTTCAAGGAGTTGGCATCGAAAAAGAGGCGGTTTGAGGAGAATGAGCAGATTTTGGTATCCGAGAGTGTCAATTCGATTATGCAGCAGTCTCTACCTCCAAAACAGCGGGATCCGGGGAGTTTTGTGATCAAGATTGCCATGGGGAATGGAAAAGAAGCATCAGGGATGCTAGATTTGGGGGCCGACATTAATCTAATGCCGTACTCTATTTTCAAGCAATTGGAGTTGGGAGAGTTGAAGCCGACCAGAATGTGCCTGCAGCTGGCCGATCGATCCATTCGATACCCTAGAGGGGTAGTAGAAGATATTCTGGTCCGGGTTGGAAAATTGATAGTTCCCGTTGATTTTGTGGTCCTCGAAATTGGAGATGTGCAAGAGGATGGACGTGAGCATACTTTGTTATTGGGAAGACCTTTCATGGCAACTACCAACACGTTGATCGACGTCAAGAATGGGATCATCAAGATGTCAGTGTTGGGAGAGACGTTCTCCTACAATGTGCACGCTAGTCGAGCCATGCCATCAGTCAGCAGTATTGAAAACTGTTCTTACTGAGGCATGTTTCGTAGAAAAGAATCGGATAGAAGAGGTTTTTGAAGGCTCCACTGATTTGGAGGAGAGACTTAGAGAGGAAGCATCTATGGAAGCCTTGCTGCCAACCAACCTGCCTGTTGATGAGCCAGTTATAGTAGAGGCTCCTAAAGAAGAGAAAGAGATCGAACTTGAACTTAAGGACCTCCCGGCTAACTTGAAGTATGTGTTCCTTGAAAAAGGAAGAAGGAAGCCTGTCATAATCTCTGCAGAGCTCAAGGCAGACGAAGAAGAAGAATTGGTCGAGGTGCTCACAAAGTTCAAGGCCACTTTTGGATGGTGTTTGTCCGACATTAAGGGGATCAGCCCCGCAACATGTATGCATCGGATAAACTTGGTGGATGGAGCTACTCCGAAGAGGGATGGCCAAAGGCGATTGAATCCAGTATTGATGGAAGTCGTTAGGAATGAGATTTACAAGCAGTTGGCCGAGGGGATCATCTTTCCCATTGCTGACAGTGAATGGCTCAGTCCCGTGCACGTGGTTTCGAAGAAAGGGGGGATCACAGTGGTCTTGAACGATAATGAGGAGTTGGTGCCGATAAGACCTGTGACAGGGTGGCGGATGTGCATAGATTTCAGGAAACTCAATGCAGCCACCAAGAAGGATCACTTCCCGTTGCCATTTATCGATCAGATGCTCGACAGATTGGCGGGCCATGAGTTCTATTACTTTCTAGATAGACTATCGGGCTACTACCAGATCACAATCGCGCCCAAGGATCAAGCTAAGACGGCTTTCACGTGCCCCTTTGGCACATATGCCTGCAAGAGGATGCCGTTTGGACTCTGCAACGCACCAGGTACCTTTCAAAGATGTATGATGTCCATATTTTCTGAGATGCTTAATGATTTTGTTGAGATCTTCATGGATGACTTTTCTGTGTTTGGTGCATCTTTTCATGATTGTCTTGAAAAAATTGAACGGGTCTTAGCGAGATGTGTTGAGAGTGGTTTGACTCTTAGTTGGAAAAAGAGTCATTTTATGGTAAGGACTGGGAACGTGTTAGGCCATATCGTCTCTAAGAGGGGTGTAGAGGTCGATAAAGCGAAGGTGGATGTGATCGAAAGATTGCCTTCACCTCGTGATGTCAAAGGTATTAGGAGTTTCCTTGGTCATGCCGGATTTTATCGGCGTTTCATTAAGGACTTTTCCAAAATCAGTCAACCTCTATGTCGTTTGCTTTCTCAAGATGTACCTTTTACTTTTGATGATGCCTGTCTTAATGCGTTTAACTTGCTTAAGGAGAAATTGAGTACTGCCCCTGTAGTAATTGGTCCTATTTGGTCGGAACCCTTTGAGATTATGTGTGATGCTTCTAATTCTGCAGTGGGTGCTGTTTTGGGTCAACGTATAGATAAAATGCTTCGTGTCATTTATTATGCGAGTCTGACTCTTACTTCTGCTCAAGTGAACTACACTACTACAGAAAAAGAGATGTTTGCTGTTGTTTTTGCTTTAGACAAATTTCGTGCATACATCATAGGGTCAAAGGTCATTATTCACAGTGATCATGCTGCATTGCGTTATTTGTTGACCAAATCTCAAGCTAAGCCTAGGCTTATTCGCTGGGTGCTCTTACTGCAAGAGTTTGATGTGGAAATTCGTGATAGGAAGGGTAGTGAGAATGCTGTAGCTGATCACTTATCTCGTCTTGATAATCTTCCTTCGCCTATGATTTGTGATAATTTGCTTGAGTCATTCCCTTTTGAACAAGCTTTGAGTGCAGGAATTATGCCTTGGTATGCCGATATTGTCAATTATTTAGCTTGTAATGAGTTGAGACCTGATCTCACTTCCCAAGAAAGGAAGCGTTTTTTATCTGTGTGCAGGCAATACTTTTGGGAAGACCCCTACTTGTTCAAGCTTGGTAAGGATGACGTGATCCGACGGTGTGTACCTGATGATGAGCAGGCCAAGGTGCTGCAATTATGCCATGAGACTCATTGTGGTGGCCATTTTGGAGGGCAGAAAACAACACACAAGGTGCTCCAATCAGGTTTATTCTGGCCCACTTTATTTAAGGATGCTCATGCATTTTATCTTTCTTGTGATCGTTGCCAATAGGTTGGTTCAATTGGTCGTAGGAATGAGATGCCCCTCAACAATATTCTCGTTGTTGAGATTTTTGATGTATGGGGTATTGATTTCATGGGACTGTTTCCCAAGTCTTTTGGCTATGAATACATTCTCTTAGCTATTGATTATGTGTCCAAGTGGGTTGAGGCAATCCCTACTAGGACTTCTGACTCTCACGTTGTGCTAAGGTTTGTGCAGGAAAATATACTCTGTCGGTTCGGATTTCCCAAGGCGATCATTAGTGATGGTGGGAAGCATTTCTGTAACAAGCTATTTGAGAAGCTAATGAAGAAGAATGGGATAACGCACAAGATCGTTACTCCATACCACCCGCAAACTTCAGGACAAGCAGAGATGAGCAATAGGCAAATTAAGGGGATTTTAGAGAAGACTGTACAACCGTCTCGAAAAGATTGGTCCTCAAAGTTGAATGACGCATTATGGGCATACCGCACTGCTTACAAGAGTATATTGGGGATGAGTTCGTATCGTCTGGTGTTTGGGAAGAATTGTCATTTGCCTGTTGAGATTGAGCACAAGGCTTATTGGGCAATCAAAGCTGCTAACTTTAATCTCGATGATGCGGGAAAACATCGGATGTTTCAGATGTCAGAGTTAGATGAGCTCCGCAACGAGGCATATGAAAATGCCAAGATTTACAAGGATCGGGTCAAGAGACTTTATGATAAGAGGATTTTGATAAAAGAGCTCAAGCCCGGGATGAAGGTCCTATTGTTTAACTCTCGTTTAAAGTTGTTTCCCAGAAAGCTCAAGTCTAAGTGGAGTGGACCATACACCATCACAGAAGTTTTTCCATATGGATCGGTCCAATTGTTGAATGAGGAAACGCAGCACTCTTTTCCCGTTAATGGGCACCGAGTAAAACCGTATCTTGAAGGGGAGACTAAGGCACACACGATAGAGTCCGTACACTTCTTGGATTCCGTTCTCTAAATGTTCATTCCACGTCAAGCTAAGGACGTTAAACAAGCGCTGTGTGGGAGGCAACCCATAGTTTGGTAGTTTTGTTTTCTCTTTTCTTATGTTTGTTCTTACGTTTTGTTTTTCTTGTCAGTTGCTGTGCGGGGTATGTGTTTGTAATGTGCAGGATTTTTTAGTTTCAAGGAGCGCATAATACTTCAGCCTTCGTATGACCCAGCGGTTCAGAGTACGGAGTACAGGGGGAATAGTCAGTGGTCGCTCACCCTACGCGACCGCTGAGTGTTGTAAAGTTTAGGAGTACAGGGCGAATAGTCAGCGGTCGCTCACCATACGCGACCGCTGAGTGTGGTGAAATTTTGGAATGCAGGGCGGAAAGTCAGCGGTCGCGTAAGTTCAGCGACCGCTGAGCGCGACGAAATTTTGGAGAAAAAGGGCAAAAACTCAGCGGTCGCTCACCCTACGCGACCGCTGAGCGTGATTAGGGTTTGTTGTCAGCGGCCGCTCACCTTCAGAGACCGCTGACCCTGACATGTTTTAAATATAATTCCAGTCCTAATTTCAGTCGCCACCCTCACTTTCTTCAATTCCTCCTTTCGTTTTCTCTTTCATCCACCATATTATCCCACCATCACCCATCGTTTCATCAATCAACCACCGCAGCCGCCGCCATCTCTCGCCATCAGCGGTCGCTCAGCCTTGCATTCCGACTCAGCGGTTTCCCACTCACAGCGACCGCTAAGTTTCTCTGACCCATCTGCGATCGCTCACCATCCGCGTTCGTTCACCTGCAGCGGTCGCTCACCTGAAGCGGACGCTCTCCATCACCGCAGCGCTCGCTCAGCTTCAGCGCTCGCTCAGCCTCAGCACTCGTTCAGTCTCAGCGCTCACTCAGTTCAGCACTCGTTCCCTTCAACGCTCGCTTTCCCTCAGCATTTGTCTAATGGCCCGAACCAAGAATGCTCCGGGGACCACTTCTCAACCACAAGACCCCATGGAGGATGAGGAACCTGTGGACTGTTCTCAAGATTATGGTTGTCCGTTCCCGATCTTTAATCCTATATCAGGTACTATATTTCAGCATTTCAACCGATTTGAGGTGTCTGTACCTCGTTATTTTGATTGGGACTTGATGGAATCCCTTGGGGTGCTCACTTCGCTTAAACAGTACCTAAAAAATTTGGGAATGGATAAATTTGCTAGGATGGAGTTACCTGGTTATTCTCCATTATGTTTAGAGCTATTGACGACTTTTGATCTTGCGGATGATTTCTCTCAATTTACTTGTCGGATGTTTGGTCGTGAGTTTACTATTACTGACCGCATTATGAAGCGGGTGTTTGGTTTTCCACTAGAGGGGTTTCGTAAGACCCCACCGGAGTTTGAACCTGCTGAGGCATGGGAGTTTTTGACTGGTTTCAATAATTGGAAATCTGGGGGTATGCCTAGTGGATTTATTAAGGATCGTGCATTGGGCATTCTGCACAAATTTCTTGTTTACAATGTTAGTGGGAATCAGGAAGCAAATAAGGTTAACACAGGGGAACTTCTTCTACTCACTGCTGCTATCCAGAATGTCAAAGTTTGTCCTACGGCTTTTGTGTTTGAAGCCTTTCAGAATATTCAGCGCCGCTCTCGTTGTCATCCTGCGCTCCCTCACTTTGCTACTGCTTTGGCCCATCATTTTCAGTTGATACCGCCGAATGGGTTTCCTCCTGAGGTTCAGACAAAGTTGTTACCGCGGCGTATGGATCTGAGTGAATTGCGTGGTGCACCTTTTGCTATCAACAGGACTACGCTTGTTCCACATAAGCGGCGCACATGTGTCCGGGCTCATATTAATAGCTTGGCTGCCAATCCTCTTTCGGAACCGCCGCCACATACTGAACTGAAGGACGAGCAGGATGATGATGAAGCTGCTCATACAAGTTTTGGTGGGATACCCTCTGTGTGGCCGACTCGAGGGGCAGGATCTTCTTCCTCTGAATTTGCTCAGCTCCGGGAAGATCTTCAGGCCTTCCGTGCTGATTGGAGCACTCAGTGGGGGCAATTTCAGCATGATGTTTATGGCCGTTTCGATGCTCAGAATCGGCAGTTGTACTCATATCAGCAGCAGCTAGAGGAGCATGGTCAGCGTTTGGATGCTCAAAATCAGCTATTGCTCGCTCAGAATCGCCTTTGGAGCGAGCAGAATCAGCAGTGGGCTCTCCAGCAGCAGCAACTTGCCGATCAGAATGCACATCTGGCCGTATTGGAACAGCAGTGGGCTAATTGGACACTGCATCATGGACATCCACCTCCATCACATCCTGATCAACAGTGATTCCTCACTGTTGTTTCGTATGTGTTCTATCTCTTCTTTTGCTTTGCTTTGTTCTGTGTTATTTCGTGGTTGTTTTTGTGTTTTGTCTTTCTTTGGTTGCTGGATCAGTGTTCCTTTTTTATTTCGTTTTTTTACCTCCCTTTTATTTGTCTCGCTTACAATGAGGGCATTGTTTTCTTTTCTTATCTGAGGGGGGGCATGTTTTGTTGTCAGTGGTGCTTGCATGTATTCATGAGTTTTATTTTGATCTAAGTTGTAAATGTGATGATTGGACTTGATGAATTATGTTTTGATGGACTTGATTGATCGGTATATCATGTTGTGAATCGATTGTTGTGGGTATTATATAGTTAACTGTGGGGCCTTGTCATACTTGATTGATTGATGCTCGATAGTCGAAGATGAGGTTATGGGTGAGAAGATTGTGCTTTATTTGCTGTATCCCAATTCGAAACCAATTAAAAAAAAGAAAAAAAAACTGAAACAAACTGAGTCAAGTTGAGAGGCTTCTGCTCTTCTGGGAACCATGAGCATGGGAAACCACGTGGGGATACTTTAGATAATCTCTAATGTTTACACCTCATGAAATATGGCCGCATAACTCAACTTGACTTAGAACTATTTAATTTCGTTCGTTGGTATAAATTTATGGTGATTTGAAAGGCTCTACCCCTCTTTCTCGTCTATTCAAAATTGAATCTTTTATGCGAGAAATGGGTATGGGAAACCACGCTAGGATACCGGAATTTTTCCGAGAATAAACCTATTGAATTTTTCCTGGAATTCACCTTATTTCTTTAAGTTACTCATGGTGTGGAATTTGGGATTTGTCGAAAAGTTGTGATATCTTCTTGCCTGTAACCTTGTTTTTTATAGTGTTGGGTGGATTGAGATCTTGTGTGGCGGGTCACTTGTTGCTGTGTGATAATCACGTGCGATTGACGATTGATGGAATGTGTTGTGATTGATGGGATGTCGAACCATGTTTGTTGAGTTTGATCAGTCATGTTCGTCTTGGTTTGAAATGAGAATTGCTTGAGGACAAGCAAGGTTTTGTATGTGGAGGGTTTGTTGCGTTAGTTTTTTGTTGTATTTTTGGATGTTCTGCATGCGCGTTTGTGATGCCATTTGCTTGATTCTATATTGTTTTGGAAATTAAAAATGCACTAATGGTGTTTTGTCGAGCTTTCAGTGGAAAATGTAGTTCATGCTCGAGAATGGCGTAGGCAACCAATGATTGATCAACCTTCACGGCACAGATGGGAGTTTGGCGAAGTAAAACTCAGCGGTCTCTTCTCTTAGGAGACCGCTGAGTTCCAAGTGTGATAACCACGTGCGAGGAGTCAGCGGCCGCTGAGGGCGAGAGACTGCTGAGTCCAGCGCCTCAGATAATACAGGGCGAGAAGTCAGCGGCCGCTGAGGGCGAGAGACCGCTGAGTTCCAGGTGTGATAACCACGTGCGAGGAGTCAGCGGCCGCTGAGGGCGAGAGACCGCTGAGTCCAGCGCCTCAGATAATACAGGGCGAGAAGTCAGCGGCCGCTGAGGGCGAGAGACCGCTGAGTCCGGCGCCTCAGATAATACAGGGCGAGAAGTCAGCGGTCGCTGAGGGCGAGAGACCGCTGAGTCCAGCGCCCTAGATAATACAGGGTGAGAAGTCAGCGGTCGCTCACCCTACGCGACCGCTGAGTCCAATGCTCAAGTTCAATACGGTGGAGAACTCAGCGGTCGCTCACAATAGGAGACCGCTGAGTTCGGATTCTTAGCGGGTTTAATGAAGTGCGCTCAGCGGTCGCTGAGGCTAGGAGACCGCTGAGCGCAATTAATTCACCGTATGTATAAATACTGAGCGAGGGTTTTTCAGATTCTCATCTCCAGAATCCAGACGCCATTTTTCTCTTCCTTTATTTTTTCAGAAATTGTTCTTTTTCCTAGTTGCTTTCGGATATTTCTAGTTAGCGATTTACTATTGTAATTGCACTCCGGATTTGAGGGTACAGACATTGCACGTTTCAATTCCAATTCCAGTTCATTGTGTTCGTCGATTTTAATTACGTCTGTGAGTTAATTCGATTTCCGTTCTTCATTCATATTTATAATTGTTTCGTTCATACGCTTAATTGAATTAATGTTAGATCAATCATTTAATGTTTTTGCTATGCTAGATTCCAATTCATGTCTAGGGTTTAATTAATGCACTTTAGTTCTTGCCTAGGGATTAATTTATGTTAATTATTCTTTTCGTCTAGTTATAAATCCTCAAACCAATTGATTTACTGCTTTCTGTTTATTTTCTTTTCGCAATACATTAATTTCCCTGTTAAGTTTTCCTTGTGAGACGATACTTGGGTTGGCTTGCTTAATCTATAGTGACCTCGTTTAATTGCGAGCGACTAGGGTTAATTTAGTCGAAACAAATATCTTAAGCCTAGTTTGAACGAGTTCATCATACTCCTTGTTCTTCATTGTAAGAACTCGTTCATAGTTGGAAGACCCAAACCCAAACCCTTTTACCCAGAAAAAGGTTAGGTTAAGGTACGCATGCTCGAAGCGTGTAATTCGAGTGACTAGATTTTTACGGTACCCGTAAACTGTAAGTGAGGTTCTTCAGTACCCGGAAACTGAAATGTCTAGGCTTGACTGTGCCCGTAATCAGTTGGTTACGTTTTGATACAGTACGTGGAAACTTGTATCCAGCTCGAGGAACTAAGCTGCAACGCTTGCTGACTGCGCGTAAAGTCAGTGGAATCCTTAGTGGATTACCAGATGGTTTCTGGTCGTGGACGTAGGAGTAGTCTCTCCGAACCACGTTAAATAGCTTTGTTCTTTACTGCTTTATTTATGCATTCAACTAACTCTTCATAAGCATACTTCATGGTGCATAACTCAATTAAGAGAAAAGAGAAACAGAGCTTTGCAATATATTTGAAGTAATAGACGGACTTTCCAAACCCACCAACTTCCGCACACACACATAGCCAGCTGTGTTGATCAAGCTGTCTTCCAGCTGGATTGAACATAGCCAGCTCACTCAAAAGAGTTTTAATTGAAAAAGTTTTTAAACCTTGGTGTATTCACCCCCTCTACACCAAGGTATCCGTCTTGGGACCAACAGAATCTATTTCCAAAGACCAACTTTATGCATTAAAATCACAAATATTTGCCTCCAAATATTTAAAATCAAGGTTATTTCTACTTATTTTATTTTATTTGTTTAACGTAAAATTCCAATTTTTGCCCATCGGATCATTACCTCAAAAAATTATAATTCGAAGAATTTTAAATTTCAAGCATATAGCTTTGGTTTTATATGCATCACTCAAAGCATATAAATGCATTATCGAAACAAAAAGCGTATTAGCAATACCCATAAAATTATATTCTCAAATTTTCAGAGAATCAACTAGCTAGTTATAATCTCTGTATAAAATGCATAAGCAATTTATGTAATTATGAATGACGTATTTATTGGTAATGCATTGTAATATAGGGGTTGGTTCACGTACAAAATATTTTTCCCGTAAAAAATAATAATAATAATGCATTTTATTTACTAAAATAATGTATTTTATGTCTTATTACAATGCACTATTATAATAATGTATTTTTGATTTATTACAATGCATTGTTACGATAATGCATTTCATGTTTAATTATAATGCACCGGTCAATGACAACCGTAGATCTACAAAGATCAATAATCCAGATCGCTTCTTATTTCTTACGGAAAAATAGTTTTACATATGATCTCTTCCCTAAATACATTATGATGAAATAAATGCATTATAAAAACTAAAATATGCATATTCCTTAGGTTCATATTTTATATATTCATACATCAATTATACATTTTGCATACATTAATAATGCATTTATTTCGCATCGACAATGCATTAAAATCACAAACATAATGCATAACATTCACAATATTTATGCATTTTGTAAATATGATTGTGAAAGACAAATTCTAAATGAAAATGGAAAAATAATGAAAATAGTCGAAAAATGAAGATAAAAGAAAAGAACACTAAAAATCGCAAACAAAATGCATAACCAATATTATAATAATAAGTGCAGAAAAAAATGAATATTAAATTTGACTAATGAAAATAGTCGAAACAAACAATAAGAAATCATTAATTGTGATAAATAAAAGCTACATTTAATTCCTCTTATGAATTAACCGATTCCTTATCCATAATTTAAGGAAAAATCAGTTACAATTTAATATTAAATTAAACAACTACCCTCCTCAAATCCTGCAATCTTAAATAATTATTAAAAAAATTACTTATTATTGTAACCGTAGATCTAGGTTTTATTGGGAAATTAGTTTTTATTTGAACCTTCCCCTATATATATATATATATATATATAGGGGAGAGTTCAAATGAGAACTACATCTCTAGGTGTTAACTAAGGAACCGATCTAATCCGTTCATCTAATTTAATCAATGGTTATAATTTCATAGATCTAGATGCGTTTGTTTTTTCAAATTTTTAATGCTTAAAGGTCATAATAGTACTTATTCATTGATTGTAACCGAATGACCCTTAATTAACGTTTTTTTTTTTTAATATTTATAGTAGTTGATTTCTTTCTATGCTAGTATGCTATCGATTTGTACTTCAAAGTTCAAACCGGTTTGCTTTTGTTTTCGGATTTTTTTTACAGTCTAGTTAGCTTGATATTAATTTAACACCAATGTTAATTTTTTTTTTTTTTGAACTTTGATGAATATTCCCTTTTTAGGTTGAACTTTAACGGGATATTGATTTTTTATTTATGTTGCCACAAGATAATTACTTTTAATTATTTTATTGCTTTATATATAGATATATATCTTTTTATTTGCTTATCATCAATTAAGATATACTTATTTATATTTATTTTGATGTTTTTAATGATTTTTAATTCGTTTATTATCGATTGAATAGATTTTTATTTATGTTTATTTTCTAATTTTTTATTTACAAATTATCAATGGGAGATATGTGTATTTATGTTTGCTCTGTTGCTTATTAGCTTTTTTTTTAATATAAATCGTTGCTTTTTTTAATATAATTCATTTTTTTTTTAAATATAATTCATTTGCTTATTTTAATATAAATCATTTTCTTTTTTTAATATACTTCATTGCTTTTTTAATATAATTCATTTGCTTTTTTTAATTATAATTCATTGCTTTTTTAAATATAATTCATTTGCTTATTTTAATATAAATCATTTTCTTTTCTTAATGTAATTCATTGCTTTTTTTATATAATTCGTTTGCTTTTTTAATATAATTTATTTGTATTTTTAATATAATTCATTACTTTTCATTATAATTCATTTGCTTTTAAAAAAAAATTTGATTTTAAAAATAATTCATTAATTGTTTTTTTATATAATTCATTGTTTTTTTATTGGATATAATCAACAAAATATTATTATATGCAAATCACCTCTATAAATTAAGCATAAAGAGATTGAGTGTTTTATAAAGATAAACTACTGTTTATTCGAATTTGTATGAATAGCTTGGTAAGAAATTACACTGATTTTATATTAAAAAATTAATATACGAAAACAAGGCTTTGAATATGGAAATGAGATGAGTTTTACTGTGTTGCCCTTAATTCCTTAATTAGGAAGATTGTCAATTATTCAAGATTTGATCTAAACCATCAATTTTATCCTAATCAATGGATTATAATGGTTCCTAGTTAACACCTAGGGGTTGGTTTTCATTGTAACCCACCCCTATATATATATATATATATATATATATATATATAGGGTGTGGATCTAGTGAGAATCACCCCTTATATGGGAAATAGGAACTAATCCTGACCACTCATTTGAAAATAACGTATGGCAAGAATTAAATCTACAAAATTCACATGGATTTAAAAACAAGAGTTGGAAGGCTATTTTAGGGAAAAAAAATCACCTACAATACTCAATCCTTTTATCCTCTTTCTCGATCCATCTGTCTCTCCTTTCCTCTTCTCAATCTCTCCTCATCACCACCACCACCACCACCCACCCACCATCATAACCGCCGCAACCACCATCGCAGTTAGACACCGCCGGAGCCACCATCGTTGTTGCTTTATTCTTCTTCTTCTTCCTCCTCCTCCTCCTCTCTCTCTCTATCCAATCTACAACATTTTGTTGATGTAGAGGAACCACCACCGCCGCTGCTCTCTCTCTCTCCAATCTGCAACATTGTATTGCTGTAGAGGAACCACCATCGACATTGTCTTCTCCTCCTCCTTCTTCTTGTGTCACGGTGGTGAGATAATCATACACCGAACAAAGACAATCACATTAATCATCCAACACACGGCGCCATCTTTTCCACATATTAAAAAGATCGACCAACTATTCATGTTAAATGAATGGTTTTCCACTTCTAATGATGTTGTTAAAGTTTGTCCAAACTTAACATCCACTACAGTCTCTCTCTCTCTCTCTCTCTCTCTCTCTCTCTCTCTCTCTCTCCTATACATTGTTGTTGTAGATGATCATTTTCTTGCTCAGATTATCATTGGCGCTGCCGCCATTGGGCTTCATCGATGTGGTGGTGGAATATATTGTCGATCTTATTTTTATGCATTGTGAACAATATTATAATGCATTAACTATAATAACTTAATGCATTAATTAGTCCTCTTACATAATCATATTTTACTGCACAAAGTTCATAATTAATTCTTATCTTAGTTATCTTTTTTAATGATCTAGCAATGTTGGGTCACAACAGAAATTTAATCAACAACTAGATATGACAAATTAATTTGAATAAAATTAAAATGATTTTGTTTATTTAAAATACCAATTCAACATGTGGCATATCTAATTGTATAAATTAATGCATCATTTTCTGCTTATTAATGCATCACTGCACATTGAACCCGTCAGTTTCTTTTTAAAATTATTACACAAGCGTCAAAATTTGTTGCATGAACCTTTATTAAATATACGCAATATAATGCATAAATTTAATCATTGTAATGCACAAATATCATATACATAATGCATTAATTGTGGTAATGGACTTTGCTGCATTTACAATTTCATATTGATGCATCATCACATAACTTATATTAATGCATCATAAAATTGTACCCAAAACATCAAGTAACAAATACGAATACAATATACGTATGTATAACTAATTGTGATACAATATACGAATACGATGCACATAATGCATTGATTATATAAGTACACACTTTATAAATCTTATTTATTTTTTATAAATCATAAATGAGGTGTAAAAAGTATTATTTGTTCTAGATTAATGCATTAGAATTGTGATATTAATGCATCACATTATACTAATTAATGCATCACTGTGCACTATTTAATGCATCTCGTTTTTGCACTGGATAAAACAGCGAAAATGACCATAATAACCTTACTTAAGTGAAAAGATGCGGGATTGACCAACTAAAGCGGGTTTGACCAATTGGTTATGAGATTAAATCATATCCATATATCTTGTAGGATGGATGGCTTGGATTGATTCCTAGTTCTCATATAAATAGGAGTTCTTATTTGATCCTCTCCTTATATATATATATATATATATATATATATATATATATATAGGGTGTGGATCTGGTGAGAACTACCCCTTATATGGGAAATATGAACCAATCCTGACCACTCATTTGAAAAGAATGTATGGATAGAATTAATCTACAAAATTTAGATGGATTTAAAAACAAGGGTTGGAAGGCTATTTTGGGGAAAAAAATCACCTATAGTACTCACTCCTTTTATCCTCTTTCTCGATCCATCTGTCTCTCCTTTCATCTTCTCAATCTCTCTTCATCACCACCACCACCCACCATCATAACCGCCGAACATCGCCGCCGCAGCCACCATCGCAGTTAGACACCTCCGGAGCCACCATCGTTGTTGCTTTATTCTTCTTCTTCTTTCCCCTCTCTCTCTCTCTCTCTCTCTATCCAATCTGTAACATTTTGTTGTTGTAGAGGAACCACCACCGCCGCTGCCGCCACCATCGACATTGTCTTCTCCTCCTCCCTTTTCTTGTGTCATGGTGGTGGGATAATCATACACCGAACAAAGACAATCACACTAATCATCCAACACACGGCGCTGTCTTTTCCACAGATTAAAAAGATCGACCAACTATTCATGTTAAATGAATGGTTTTCCACTTCTAAAGATGTTGTTAAAGTTTGTCCAAAATTAACATCCACTACACTCACTCTCTCTCTCTCTCTCTCTCTCTCTCTCTCTCTCTCTCTCTCCTATACATTGTTGTTGTAGATGATCATTGTCTTGCTCAGATTATCATTGGCGCTGCCTCCATTGGGCTTCATCGATGTGGTGGTGGAATATATTGTCGATCTTATTTTTATGCATTGTGAACAATATTATAATGCATTAACTATAATAACTTAATGCATTAATTAGTCCTCTTACATAATCATATTTTACTGCACAAAGTTCATAATTAATTCTTATCTTAGTTATCTTTTTTAATGATCTAGCAATGTTGGGGCACAACAGAAATTTAATCAACAACTGGATATGACAAATTAATTTGAATAAAATTAAAATAATTTTGTTTATTTAAAATACCAATTCAACATGTGGCATATCTAATTGTATAAATTAATGCATCATTTTCTGCTTATTAATGCATCACTGCACATTGAACCCTTCAGTTTCTTTTTAAAATTATTACACAAGCGTCAAAATTTGTTTCATGAACCTTTATTAAATATACGCAATATAATGCATAAATTTAATCAATGTAATGCACAAATATCATATACATAATGCATTAATTGTGGTAATGGGCTTTGGTGCATTTACAATTTTTATATTGATGCATCACATAACTCATATTAATGCATCATAAAATTGTACCCAAAACATCAAGTAACAAATACGAATACAATATACGTATGTATAACTAATTGTGATACAATATACGAATACGATGCACATAATGCATTGATTATATAAGTACACACTTTATAAATCTTATTTATTTTTTATAAATCATAAATGAGGTGTAAAAAGTATTATTTGTTCTAGATTAATGCATTAGAATTGTGATATTAATGCATCACATTACACTAATTAATGCATCACTGAGCAATATTTAATGCATCTCGTTTTTGCACTGGATAAAATAACGAAAATGACCATAATAACCTTACTTAAGTGAAAAGATGCGGGATTGACCAACTAAAGCGGGTTTGACCAATTGGTTTTGAGATTAAATCATATCCATAGATCTTGTAGGATGGATGGCTTAGATTGGTTCCTAGTTCTTATTTAATTCTCTCCCTATATATATATATTTTCTGAAATGCATTGTACCTCTGAGACTTTTCCGAATCATCTTCCCAAATTCACTCATCGGCAAGACGACGGGGTGTGCTGGAAGAAGGAAAATCAAAATAAATTATAAAATAATTGATGAATTTGAGTAGAACAATTCCTACCGATTGGATATGGAATTCAAGGTTGTAACAATGTGAAATCTCAAAGCAGAACCGCGAAGAAGAATCACTGTGAAGAATCGTGATGCAGAGAGTAGAACAATGATCAATTAGAGTTGGAACGCACTTGCGAGAGAAATAGATTGAAAGGAAATGAATTTCAGAATTACTAAATTACCCCTTCTTAAAAATAATATGTTGCAACTAAGATAATTAATTAGATCAAATTTCAGCCATAGATATTAAAGGACTAAGGGTGGGAAATCTATTCATATTTCTTAGTTTAAGATCTATTCTTATTTGATCTCTCTTCTAATATGTCATCAAGTTATATTAATGTTACATTATTATTCATTATCGATCGAGTTTATCATTTATTACTATCATTTGTTTAAGATCTTTGATCCTTAGTCCTTCACCGGACCCCAAATTTCAAATGAATATATATATATATATATATATATATATATATATATATATATAAAAATTAAACATAAACAATTAGAATATATATAACAAATAATTATAATACTATTCTGATTGAACTTGAATTTAAAATGCGAGTCTCGATTTTGTCATTTTGATCAACTCATTTTGACCATGTACCAACATGCAGTTTATCAAGACACCAACTTTATTTAAAAGCAATTTTTTAATAGATTTCCAAATCTTACCAAAGATTATGCTGCTGGTCACTGTTAGACAAATCTAGTCTTAGAACACTAAAATAATTACAGAATAAATTTTATAACTTCACATGGTATGGAGAATCTCTACTTATATATAGTTGTGGGGTAAAAACATTTATTTTATATTTGGGTGATATGTCATATGTGATTGGTCAAATTATGAACATGATTTGCATCTCAAGCATTTTTGTTAAAAATTATTGGCAAGCAATTTCAATTAGGGATGACAATGGGTCGGGTTTTTACGGGTATCCGGCTTTCCCAAACCCTAATGGGATGGGTTTGGGAATCATTAAATGGTTTTGGGTAGAAACATTCAAACCCGTGACGGGTTTGGGTTGGATTTGGAAAATTACCTACGGGTACCCGCTACCCAAACTCATTTATATATATGTAGGATAACAAAATATTATATATATAATTTATAATATAATCATAGATATTAGTGTAAATATTATTAATTTTAGGATTTTATATCATTCTTTTTAAACTGGATACAAAGAATTAATAATTTTAGTAATTAAATATTTATATTATATATAATTTATATTAGTATAAATATTAATAATTTTAGGATTTTATATTATTCTTTTAACCCACATATATTTTAATTTAATGAAATTTTCTATTTATACTTATGTTAAAATTATATTTATAATATTTTGTTATTTCTACTAAGTTTAATAGTGATGTTTATGTTCTAGTACAAATGGGTTTTTAGCGGGTTTTTAGTGGGTATTACCCAACGGGTTTGGGTCGGGTACAGGTTTTGAAATGATTTTTAATCGGGTTTGGGACGGGTATGGGTTGAGGAAATTTTAATGGGTTTGAGTTTGGGAAATACTTAATGGGTGGGTACCCGACCCATTGCCATTCCTAATTCCAATATTGTAATTTTCATTTTAATGGCATAATTTGAACACGTGGCACTTGGCAGCTTATGATTGGCATGATAAAACATAAATCAAGATTATTTAAATTAAAATTTTTATATATCAATTTCTCAAAAAACACGTTAGTCGCTTAAATATTTTTAGTAGCTAAGTTTGAATGCAATTATATTTATAGAGTTAACTACAAAAGGTGCATGTGAAACACCAAATCTTTAGCATGTTTCTAGCCATCCCACATGGAAATTACACATGGCCACAGGGAAAGTTGGCATTTAAAATTTATGAGCATAAAAAAAATATTTTCTATATTCTACTCTCTCTGTTCACGATAAGTGTAACACTATTTCTCGTTGCGTACATCCATGATAAGTGTAGCACTTTTTATTTTGGAAAATGATCCCACCAACTATCATTGTTTAAACCTTACAAAAATTTCTTATGACGGGTCCCTATCTCCACTCAAAACCAATCCACCAACCTTTGAAACTCGTGTCAAACCCAAAGTGTTACACTTATGGTAGATGGAGAGAGTATTATTTTAATAATACCTACATTTCTAAATTTAGTAACGTGCACTTCATGTAAGCTAGTAATATACGTATAACCTTTCTCTCTTAATAAAGATGTATACAAATTGTATTATCAATCACAAATTCACGATATTACAAATAATTTTTAATTAGACCTTTTGATGAGAGAAATTTATGGTGGTGGCTCAACTTTACCACACTTGGCCATAGAATCACTTCTTTAAGGATTGATGATCAGTGCAAATCGTAGCCTAAATTTTTTAGATAAGTTAGTTACAACAAAAAATAAGGTTTATGATGCACAAAATAAGGTATTTTTCCTTTTAATTTAATCTGTAATATGAAGCCTAGAACATTGTTATGAATCATATGATATAAACTCTGTTTCTATATAGTAACTTACTTAATTTTGATAATTGTTGGTTGAGTTGCACATGAATTCATTAGAAAAATGTATAACTCTTCTCATGGTTTGTGGATTTGGTACAATGCATGTATTGATTCTTGACAAGATAATAGATTGACTTGGGACACACACAATCAACAAAATCACATGAGATCCATATATATGCATAAAATATATATACATACAATGAATTGAAAATACTTGAGAAAATATAATGAATATTGAATGTGACATTCTATAAAATAAAGTTACTATTGAACCTACTTATGGATTGGATGTCCCACAATAGTTTATTTAAAAGACTTTTATAAACTCTCAAAAGTATTAGTGAAGATATTAAAAGTCTCAAATCATGTAGGAATATGTTAGCAAAAATAGTATTATTAGATAAGTAGTATAATTATCATATTTTATTTAATATCCCATTTTAAGTTATGAAATATTATGAGTTCAAAATATATGAAAATAAATTTATTAAATATTTTTATTTAAAAAAGAAATTAGAAATCTATCAATATAAATTACAATCCACACATTTATATATATACATATATTTATATTTGCTTCTCAAAGAACTAAGATAAGATGCCTCAAAGGTTCAAATGCAAACGGTGGGTGGAAACACTCCCAACATTTTGCAATATAAAAAAGCTCAGATTGAACTCTCTCTCTCTTCAATTCCATCAAGTGAAGAGAAAATAAAACACAGATAAATTAGTGACAAAGGTAACATGGGGGAGCGAGGTAAAGTGATAATTGGTGGTGGGGTCAGCAGCTCTTTTAGCAGCAGTATAAATTAGGAGCAATCTTTAGAGAAATTGATAGAAACTCAAATATATATCTACCATTTGTCAAACCCCAACTCATTTTTGCTTGCACAGCACAAGAATTTATCCAACTACGCACAATTTTTAGGACAAGAAGATAACTTTTGAGCTCAATCTCTCCAGCTGTAAGTATATCTATGGTTTCTTGATTTTGTGTTCGATATGTCAAACTATTTTTTATTACAAGGGTTTTGCGGGATGTCTTAGGTTGTTTTTTTATTGCTAATCTTGGTAGGTTTAATTTGGGGGCTTAGAGGAGTCTTTTGGGTGTCTAAAGATTCTAACTTTTTTGTGGATCTCTCCATTTTCAGATGTTTTTCTTTGATTCTAGGTCCTTTTTTTTCTTCTCTTGATGTGCAGGTGATGATGCTTAGTTAATTCTTTGCTTGCTGCTCTTGTGATTGTGTTCTGATTTATGATATTGATTCTGATCGCTGATTTTTATGATGAATTGTGTATAAGTTTACTACAATCTGCATCTATGTGGGGAGAACTCATTCTTGATTCTCCTCTCTATCTCCCCCCCTAAAATTTATGTGAAAAAGAGTTCCTATTAGCTTTTTCTTGATTCTTGTCAATGAAGTTCAGATTATTGTTTGGTGATTATGTCTTGAGAGAGAGAGAGAGAGAGAAGGTTGGGGGTGGGGGGTTTAGGGGGCGAAGAAGATAATGGAAGAACTTTTGGATTCCAATTGTCTTGTTTACCTATAATTGTCAGTTTGTATTTTGTAATAATGTAGGGTGCGTTTTTCTTTTTTTATCTTTTTTTGTACCATCTACCCTCGGGCGTAGACATAGTATCTCGACCTATATGACATTGATGAATTTATCTCGACCTATATGACATTGATGAATTTATCTCGACCTATATGACATTGATGGATTTATCTCGACCTAGTTGATGTTGATGGATTTTTTTACACGACGTGGCTACTCTACCAACTAGGCTTGTTGTGGGGCTAATAATGTAGGATGGGTTCTCCTCACCTTTTGCATAGTGCCAAGACACTTGGCTCTATTCCTATTGGTGATTTAAAGATAAATGCAAACCATATTCTCTATATTTGTATCTATTATTGATTGATTTGTTTGATCTATCAAACTTGGTTGCTTTTGTTTGTTTTTAGTGGTTTTTTTAGAAGTATTATCTTGAAAAAAGAAATATTAGAAAAGAATGATCTGGAAAATGGCTCTTAACTATCGTGTGATCTTTGAGCTTCATGAGGTAGATTGCTCATTGCATTTCTTGTAACCACTATGATTAGGATGCATTTGAAAACCATTGAAGATGTTCTTGATGCTTATTTATTGGCTTGGCTAGATAGAATGTTGAGGTTGAGGTTAGGGGTTGTGTAAATTTATCCTGTCGTTTGGAAAAAAAGCCGTTTACTTCCTAAGGCGCGGTCATGAACTTTATTGCATATGCTTCAATGCTTGTACTTTGTAGTCTTTCTCTGTATTTGCGTTTGCCTAATCAAGAATTTGCGATTTTGCTCAGATTCGGGCTCAAAAATGGCGATTTCATCTTACCCGACTCCGGCAGATGCTGGAGTGCTCTGCATAATCCTAGCCAACACAGCCATATCCATCTCCATCTTCAAGGAGATCTTTCGCTCCATCCTACACGTGATCGGCATTGACATATCTTCGTGGGAAGAATTCACAGTGGAGCCCGCAAACCCGGGAGAATGCTGCAGGCGTCCCTCAGAGTCGTACGTGGAGGAGTTCAGGAGCCGCACACCATCGGTGCAGTACGAGTCCGTCTTCATATGTGAATGCCCCAAGCAAGAGTGCTCCATCTGCTTGACGGAATTCGAGCCCAAGGCTGAAATCAACCAGCTCGCCTGCGGCCACGTCTTCCACAAGCCGTGCGTCGAGAAGTGGCTCAACTACTGGAACACGACGTGCCCTCTCTGTCGGAACTACATGATGCCACAAGAAGCCGAGGAAGATGCCTCCTGCCCTATGTGAGTAAGATCAACGGAACCCGTTTCCCTCCGCGTGTACAGCGTAGCGTGTAAAAAGAGAGATGTATGTGTTAGAAAAATCGCGAACATCATGTACTTAAGCTGCCATTATTCTGCGTCCTCTTGTAGCGACGGGTCAGCTCGACTTTATATATGTGTGTGTTTGTATATATACGATGGAAAGGATTGAGGTGGTTTCAAACGTGTCGTACCTACTCGTAAATTCATCGTCGTCTGATTATAATAGTGCGATTATACAGAATGGTGCTCGGCTCGTTGAGCGCGAACAGAACAAGCTCTAGCTCAGGAAGAACAAGAAAGCAATTCACAACACAATCTAATCAAGGATCTATTCATGATCTGCAGGTACACAAGCTCTAGCTCTGATGAATAGGAGAGATCCGGCCTCTCCGAGCACCGGGTCATGCAGATGACTCGGCCCCGAGCGACGGGAGCTTTGGGGCGACGGGCATGTTGACCCCGAGCTCCGAGAGCTTGGCACCAACGGACATGCTGTTGCGTGTGAGGCCCTGGTTTCTATGATACCGGCATCGGAAGGAACCAACGTGTGTCGTGGGCGAGCAGAGGCAGTTGCTTTTGAGACTTTTGGCTTTTGTCAGACCGACGGGCGAGGATGGTACGGATGATGATCGAGACACGGAGTTCATGGGGCTTGGATTGGGGATTGCGATTGTAGGTTTCTCTGGCTTTTGGATTGTTCTAGATTCTTCCGCCATTCTTTGGTCGGGTAGAAGAAACCTTTGATCACAAGAAACTTGTTAGGAATTGAGACGGACTTGTGAGCGATTCCGAAGCATGCATGAAGGCATAGATGAGATTCGAACACATGACCTTTCAATCACAAACTTGAGAAATAACAATCGCATGGTAATAAATATGAGAAACAAATAAAAACACTAAATTACCTGGGAATTATACAAATCAATAAGTTGCACAGGTTGTTCAATCTTTACAATTAAATTATGTTCTTTTTTTAAGAGTTTTTTTGGCTTTGATTAGGATGTGGTTTTCCTCTCTGTTTCTTTTTTCTTATCCACAGTTTTTCTGAATTTTTCCATTTTTTATTCTGAGGTTTCGGTAAATACTGATTTATAGCCACAAATATTTCTGTAGTTATAATCATTAATAATATTTATTAACGGATTTGTTCAAGGGATAATGCATGCTACATTTGAAAAAGGGCCCTTAAATTACATTTTATTTTTGTAGAGTGCATCTTAAATGAAAATTTTGGTTTTTTCAGAACATTAAATTAGGTATACAGTATCTTGAAAAATTTTGTAAATTGAATTTATTTTGAACCTTTTGTTAATAACTAGAGTTGGAAATTCAAAATCAAAACTAATAATATGTCTGTTCCTTCAAGACATCCAATCGGTAAACCTCTTCAGTAACAGAAAGAATCTACTTCCCATGAAAAAAAAGGGGAAAGAAGTTGTCACAATTCTCACAATTTCTCCACTTTCCAAATAGAAACACACGCAAAACTTATAACCAACACGTCAAATCTAAAAGATCAGAGATGTTTGGGCGACATCTCCAATTGCTAGCTATGAATCATATTTTGAATCGCATTGCTCAGTCAATTCAAGATTCTTGCATCCTTGATCTTACACCTTTAGAAATCCAAAACATGATTTACTATGTAATTTTCAACTGTAACAAGACAGCCTGTAACGATGTGCCGTTGGATAACCTAGTTGGTGGAATGGACGATCTATCTCATGACTAAGAAACCACCACAAAAAAATTTCAATGAAATCAAGAAGACAGAAAATAAAATAACAAACTACTCCCTCCGTCCCTAATAAGTGTAGTCCACTTTACTTTTTCGTCCGTCCCCATAAGTGTGGATATGATTCCACTTAAAATTGTACCCTTTTGTCTAACAATACAACAAAGTAGGTCTCATTCTCCACTCACTACACATCTACCTAACATCCTTCTTAAAACCCGTGCCCCTCCCTCCGGACCACACTTATCAGGGACGGAGGGAGTACATCAGTTGCAGCCTAGCATTGAAACGATACCGTTTCCTGGCCTTTATACCTGTTTCCTATGCTCTTAGCTGGTCTACAAGTCATGGCATATCACCATAATACTCAAGCAAAGGGATCAAAATAACTTTGGCAAATAAAAATAAAATAATCATAATAAAAAAACCAAACACATAGTATTTGGAATAGTGTAAGATTATAGCAGCAAATATTGAAAATGGAAAGCACATTGCAAATGTGCAACAAGTTCAGTAAGAAGAACACCAACAAATGAAACAAATAAATCTGTGTCCCTTCGAAATACTATAGCTGACCGCGTTAATCTATCATTAATGAAACAAAAAAAGGACTCGAAAACGGAGATACCTAGAAAGCAACACAAGAGAGATAATAGTACACAGGGCATTGTCCCAAACTAGCAATAATGAGAAATGGACCTTTTGTATGTAATTTAACTAGCAGACGTGCAGGTGTTGATTCCATCCTTGCAGTCCTTTGTGAGATCGTTAAAAGTCTCAATCTGCTTTTTCCCCCTCAAGAACACTTCAGTATCGACAGATATCCTCATGTAACCATCGAACTCCACTGGATTTCCATTGTTGAGCTTGGTCATCTCAGCATACCAATCACTCTCCGAACTCCACAGATCTTTATACTCATCAAGAAAGTGTGTGGAATACTTGTCCTTCAAAGGATCAAAGAAGGATGTCTCTCGCTCACTTGTTGCAATATACAGGTTCCTTCCATCTTCGACTTTGTATTTTAATGCTGACAAAAGTGCTTCTGGAGAAGTGTCTCTATCAAGATTAGGCCACTGCTCCTTGTTGGCCGCCTTCTCGCCTCTCTCAACATGAACAGCATCGAAATCCCAATTCATTCTGGCTGAAATAGCAGAAGCAATATCCAACAACCTTCTGGACTTCCAAATCATTTTCCACGGCCGTTCAATGACAGATTCTGTCTCACCTTCACAAACTCGGTACCAGTAGTTATCGGGCTCCACAGCTCCAAACTTCCTCATGATCACGGTATCCTTGACTTCAGCTAACTTCATTGGCGTGACCCTGAAATCCTCCACAAGATGGAGATTCAACCCATCTTTCTTTTGCCACTTGCTCCAGTCCGACCAAAACTGAGTTTGGTCCAATACTGATGCTGAATCCATCAAATGCTCAAAGTCGAAGTAAAATCTGAAATCTTTACCTTCCTCATCCTGACCAGACGACGTGTATATCTTAGACAAACACATGCTCAGATCCATGACCAGTGTTCGATTCAAATATTGCGCCTCACCCAACATACACATGAAACTCCAAAGATACTGATTCATGCTCTTGCACCTATCCCCACCACCAGAATATATCAAGTACTTATTACGATTAAATGAACCCTCCGTCTCAACTGCAGGAAGAGAATCATCCACAGTTTCCCCAACATCTGGCAGGGAAATCGGGTTTTCATCTACCTTAGCTGGAACCTTCTCAAACACCTCCTTATCCTTCTCCCTGTTCTTCCCCCTTCCTTTTCCCCTTCTCTTCCTAGCATTCCCACCCGAGTGATAGTCTCCAATCCCAGCCACACTAAGCGTGCAATTCTCAGACCTCACGAGTGCAAAACTCCGATAATCCTTGTAAAATGCAGCCGCCTTCCCGTCCTTGGGCCTAAATCGCCACGCCATGTGGCAAGAAGTACCATTTTCCCCAGCAACCGGTTTCCCAAACCGGTAGAAATGAATGTCTTGAAATCTCTCTATGGTGGACCTCATCAAGAGATGGAAAACATCGGGATCGCGACAATTAACAGGCTCATCGATGTTACATTCACTGGTTTCAGAGATCACCTCGGTCGTCTCCTCAGGCGTGGTGGGTAGAACCACAGAATCAACATCAGTTATGTTGATAAACGTTGCAAATGCGGTCTGATTCGTGGTAACGAAGTCCTCTCCGGTCTTAACAACACCAATATCAGATTTAAAAGTGGCGTTCGAATTGGATGTGAGGAAAGTCGTCATCTTTGATGAAGGGTGAAACAATGGATCCTCAGGTTGATAAGTTGCGGCGATTATAGTAAAAACAAGAACTCCAACAACAAATAGAGTGAAACATAGATTCTTAATCATGGCTAACGCATTCGCGCCTAGGTTTTCAGCTCTGAAACTTCCGTTTCTAGATAGCATAAATGACGGCCGATTCATCATTTTCTCTCTACCGCAACTGTAATAATGAACCGAAAAATGGAAAACAATGTAATTAAACAACAGAATTGAAATGCGGAGCTTCGAATTGAGCAAAACTGGGGTCAAAGATGAAAGAAAAGGAGCGAGAAAAACCTGCGGCCGACACAGATCTGCTTGAAGTAAGGCAATCGATGCAAAGTTCTCTATCTCAATGAGGATAGCGATTACCTCATGCAGTGAGAGAGAGAGGGATCAGCTCACCAGCATTGTTCGTCTCTTACTCAGATTGACGAGAGAGAGAGAGAGAGAGAGAGAGAGGGTGTGGACTGGAGCTACTTCAGAATCTTGGAAAGTGAAAAATGATGATGGTGAGCTACAAGACGATGTGGTAAAATGCGCCGCGATTGTTTTTTAGTGCCTTGTTTGGCTTTGGCTATTGGCAATTTACTTTGGCTATTTTATGCTCAATTCTTTTCTCTCTCTCTCTCACTCTCTATTTTATCTCAATCTTAAAAAAAAACAAAATTTTCATGATTTTTCTAATGTGGATAAATTCTATTTCCCGAGTTGCACATTGAAACTCAAAATTAATGGATGATTTTTAAAGTCATGACTTGAGCTTTTCCGTCAATATTTTCAATTTTATCATCGGATATTCGATGAAAACATTACTTTAAAAGAAGTTTTATCAAGCCCCCAACTCAATTACAACGTTACTAAGTATCCAAAGACAAAATTGAAAACATAGCCGAACAACCCATATCATAGGCTTTAAGAGCCTTCAATCAATTTTGAGTTTCAATATTAAACGGACAACTTTAATGATAAAATTGATACACATTGAAATAAAATTCATAAATTTTAGAAGTTGAGATGGAATCGAAAATCTCCGAGTGTTAAATTAAGTTTTTGCCAGTTTTGGTTATAAAAAAACAGTACTCTTGAGATAAGTTTTTCATTATAAGTTTCATCCTTAGTCATATTCTAATGTACTAATTTGTAAAAGAAAATACATCCTGTCACAGTCGAAAACGAGATATTTTTGTCATTTTAATTTGTTAAATCTTTATATCATTATGTTCTTTTTTTTTTCTTATTTCTTTATTTCACCAACTTTTAACTTCTTTCCTTTGTCTTTCTTCTGTTGCGCCAACTATACACAACTACATGATATTTGGATATATTGGAGTATGTATTATACACTTAAAAATGTTGATATTATTATCTCTTAATTGAAGAAATTAATTTAATTTTTTAAGTGGTCAATGAAAATTAATGTATTTGATTTTCGCCTCAAGATTTTCACCATCCACGGTCAATATCATCAATCCACAATTTAAAACTAACAAATGAAGAAAAGGAAAACAACATTTATGAGAGTTAAAGATGAGAAATAATTCAATAAAAATCATTGTAAAATTTAAGGAAAGACAATAGAATTTACTTCACTGATTACATTTCACGGTTAAAAAATCTAATACAATTTTATATTTATGGAATCTCAATTGTGTAGGCAAAATTTTCATTTTTATGCAATCAAATATATCTCGATAAATATTTGTTGACCTCATTTTCTTTAAATATTACATGCTATATGGAGTAATAGTTAAATTAGGAAACTTATTACATGATTTGTTTTTTCAATTCTACTTATAATATTGATGGAAACATTTTTCAATTATATAACTGATAACCGATATAATAAGTTATACTAAAAGATTGCTCGTGAAGATGTAATTCACTTATATGAGCCACAAGTTTTGGAAAAAAATGAGGAAACATTAAGTATAATAAATAATTAATTGTCAATTAATGCACAAACTTGGACTATTTTGCAGTTTTAATCTGACATTTGAAACACCGCAATGATGATGCACCACCTTTGTATTTGTAGCAAATTCGACACCTACAAATATTTTAACATTTTGAAAAATTGGATCATAGTCGAAAGAGTAACATCTCACAAAAATCGAGAACATACTATGAAATTTGATATCATTTTGTAATTGTTGCGTCACATTTTTCAAGTCGTCGGCGGTGTCATTAATATTGAAACGTTTCAATCATCAGTTAAAATTAATCAAAGACCTCTCGTTAAGAAAAGATTTTGGTGCCTCAACTTTATCACTTAGGCTAGGCTCCATCGGCCTCATAATTCTAAATTATAAAGTTTTTCAAGTGGAAGAAAAAAGAAAAATCTCACTCGCATTTAATTTCAAAATTTTCAATGAATTTGTTGCGCTACCAAACGAGGCCTAAACGGAACAGCTGCGAGTCAAGCAAACGTGAGGTGTTTAATCTCTTTGTCAACGGCGTAACGCGCACTCGGCGCATTCTAGATCCGCCTCGATATCAAAGTATGCATTGTTTTGAGAGCGCGGGAGGTCGTGACCGGTGGCGATTGCTAGCGTGCGCACCAGAGATGCACCGACACCTAAGAGTGGCATAAATGTCATTTGACGATCGTTATGACCCTAAAATGGAATAAACTAATGTTTGGTTGGCATCATTGATTTAGATCTGCTACCATCTACGCTTTTTTAAGTTTTGGCCCACACTAATTTGACTCTTTCATGGAGTAATATTTTTGTTTGAAAAAAACATATTTATTCGAGGGACGATTATTAGATTAAATCCTAAACTATTTATCTAGAAAATGTAATGAAATTTCAGTAATCCCAATAAAAGGTCCAAATTATTAATATTGTGCCAAAAATATCATGACAAACAACATTTTCGATCGACGAAATACTAACGCGTAAATGTGACATGACGCTGTATTCGCTAGAATTAATTTAAAAGGATTTAAAATAAAAACAAATATCCATGTAAAACTTCAGTTTTGCATCGAGCCACAACATTTATGGCATTACATCAATACGATTGAAAGTTCATAAAATTTTTAGGACAAGACACATAGTTTAGGATTTAATACGATAATTGTCCATCTTTATATTTGTATATGCAAGATTTTCTCCTAAATTAAGCAAATTTATATGGAAAAAATGGTCGAATAAGCCCCTAATGTTTACCTTAAGGTACAAGTAGAACCTTCATATTTTTTTAGTACAAACACACCCTTAGGAGATGATTGTTACTCCCTCCGTCCACCAAGAATGTAGTTTTTGATGGTTGGCTCGAATTTTAAGAAAAGTAAGGTAAATATTATTTGAGTGGAGAAAAAAGACTCATCATTTTGAATTTATGTGTGATTTAAAATATAAGAAAGTGTGTGAGATCATTTCCTTAAATGGAAAAACCACTCTTAATGGACGACGAAAAAAGAAATATGACCACACTTTTTTGTGGACGAAAGGAGTATGATGGAATGAGGTAAGAAATGGAATAGTCATTCCTATCTCCATTTCATTGCTTTGCTTTGCTTAGTACGCCTCATGATCGAGAATCACCATTCCATTAGGAATCTCATACATTTTCTAATGGGAATGGTCATTCCATTCACACCCCATGATATTAGGAGATGGCTGGTATGCTGGAATGGAATGACCATTGTTGTCTTCATTCTTAATCCCACGGTTGGTGTAATTTTTTCATTAGGAATGCTCATTCCTTAATGAATGACTAATCCCATGAGTGGGTTTAGCCATTCCTTCACTCCCCCCTAGTATTAGTTAATCATCATCTTCAGGAAAGAACTTTATTATTATTATTAGTATAATAATAATTATTATTCTAATTATTAATAGTTTCAATAGTATTATAATAATTATTATAAAATAATTATAATAATAACAGTAATATTAAAAAATAAGAAATAATAATCATAATAATAATTACTATTAATATTATTATAATAATTTATATTAATATAATAAAATTAAAATAATAATAAATAATCATTATTATTATTATTAGTATTCATAATAATAATATTTTTATTATTACTATTGTTATTAAGCTTAATAATTATTAATGGTATTAATATTATAATTATTAGTATTAATAATATATTATTATTAAGCTAATTATAATAATTAAATTAAAAATAATATTAAATCATTATTCTTATTATTATTAAGCTAATTATAATAAGCATAATAAAAACAATAAGACTAAAATAATATATATTATTAGTATTAGTATTAATATTAATATTATTAAAATTATTAGTATTTAGTACTCCATCCGTCCCAATAGCAAGATCTCACTTCTTTAATTGATGAGAGTATTAATTAATAGAAGTGGGACCTTGCTATTGGGACGGAGGGAGTATTATTATTAATATTATTAAAATTATTAATAATAAACCAATTATAATAAGTACTCCCTCCGTCCACCAAAATTCGCATCAAGAGTTTTATTATCAATCATAAGAATAAAATCAGTTAAAGAATGATCATTTCATTCCTGATGTATACCAGCCATAAGAATACTATTCCCTGACTCATTCTTTTCCTACCTTCATTCCATTACAAGGGTCATTCCATTCCCACTAAATTTCATTCATGCTACCAGCCACCCATTAATGTTTGTTAATATTGATATGTATGCCCCCTCCTAAAATACCAAGTCAAGAATCAGAATTTCCGTTAAGGAAAAATGGTGTGTTTGTATCCAGAAAAAACATGAAAGGCCTACTTATACCTTGAGATAAACATTAGGGCTTATTTGACCTTTTCTCATTCGTATTTGATTGCTATTAACCTTATGAACATGAGATTCACTCAACGGTACTAATCACGGAATCACTTCACGTCTACATGAAAAAGGAATTTGAATTGCTCACTCCAAATCCAAGAAAACTAGCAACAAAAAAATTAATCTTCCATTGTTATTAGTATTTTTTCCCCCCACTATTAATGCTTAATACATTGTAATAATGATAAGCCTCACTATAGGATTAGAAAAACCATGTAGTTATAAATAGGCATATTATATCTTTTGACCTCAATAATGTTTCACCATTCTTTCTTCTTTCCCTAACTAAAAACTAACACAAATTTACAGGTAACAAAATTCACACAAGAAACATGGCTGTGGTAAAAATAAAAAACATGTACATTTCTGGCTAAAGTTGTCGAAACATTACCTCGTATTGCAGATATGGAGCAGAAAGCTTAGAATGCTTATTTCTGCATCAATTCTGTACTCAGCAACCATCATGCCCTTTAGACGTGTCTCATTTTTTGTGTGAGCTAAGCTAAATCTTCGTAGAGGTACGAGGTGAGGTTCGGAGCTTTGTCCGGTTGAGGCTGAGGTCCATACTCTTTTGAGCCATGTCTTGCAGTAGCTTCTTAGCAGTTTCGACAGCTTTGTCTTTTCCATCGACGTTTGCAGCAAAGTCGTAGACGATCCTCTCCAGTTCGGAGGAAGTAAGTCTCTGTTCCGGAGGGGAGTCTCTGAGCATATCCAAGAGAGTCCGAGCTCGACCCTGAGCTGTAGGAGTGCCCTCAGCTGTCAGACGAAGAAGGCCGGGTATGGCGCCTTCTTTTAGAATGAGCTCTCTGTATTTATCACGAGAACTCTGACATAAGGATAACAGAGCTCCGACTGCGTGGGACATGCTAACCGAAGATCCATCTTCTATGGTCTCCACTAGAGCTAGAATCCCTCCTTCGACATTTGTGATTGCAGTTCGTCCTTCCTCAGAAGAAGAGAAAATCTCGAGCAGGAATGTGGTTTTTTCAGCAAACTTGGAATATTTCTTGCATTCTTTTAGAAGGTCGATTAGAGGATGCACGGCTTTAGTATCAAGGACGAGCTTAGGCTCCTCTTCACATGTCGAGAGGTAGTAAAGAGCTGTGACAGCATCGACCTTTCCTTGAACGCTTCCTGAACAGAGGATCTGTACGAGCAGAAGTGCAGCACCGGATGCAGCTATGGTTGGTTTGTTGGATGCAGCAGACGACAAGGATAATATTGCAGCAGCTGTTAATTCTCTCAGATTACCCGTTCGATTTTTGAGAAGCTCCACAAGAGGTGGAACAGCACCAGCAGCTACGATCTTGATCTTGTTTCTGATACATAAGTGTATTAAAGGGTGGCAAAGAGTCAGTCACCGGCAATCAATCAGCAAATAGTCGTGAACACATACACAGAACTGAACATAAGCTAATATGGCAACGATATAAAGGATAAAACAAGTAACAGCTAGCCAGATGCACAAGGCAGTTTGAGAAAAAACTTCTATATACATGTTCTCATAACATCTTTCCTACACCCTATTTCACCATAATCCACAAACACACACCTTTGCAAAGGCAACCACAGCCGCGCAATACCTCTATTTCACAAAAGGAATCAATTTTACTACAATACATTTGTAAAGCAACCACAGTCGAGCAATACCTCCATTTTCACATCAATAATACTACAATACATTTGAGTATTCATGAATCTTGACAAGAACTAATCGCGCTGAAATTAAAAGACACTTCTATTTCAGCTCCTCATAGCATATCATATTTCCTACACTCTATATAACCATAATCCATGAACACACACCTTTGCAAAAGCAATCACAGTCGCGCAACACCTCCATTTTCACACAAAAAATCGACAATACAACAATATATTTGAGTAATCAGTAATCCTGTCAATGAACTAATGGCGCTGAAACCAAAAGATACTTCTGTTTCAGATCCTCATAGCACATTATCTTTACTACACCCCATTTCACCATAAGCTATGAATATATTGTTGAAGCATGGAGCCTGAAAGTGTTGAACACTACACTAGAGCACGATCACTGTGATCCATAATTAGGCCCAGAAGGAATCCTAATGTGAATAGGATTAGGGCTTAGTTAATTGCTATAGTATAAATAGTTGTTTTCTCATTGTATATTGTATCCGAAAAATATACTCCCTCCGTCTCGGGATAAGTGGCCACATTTCCTTATTGGGCTGTCCCTGGATAAGTAGTCACTTTCCTTATAAGGAAATATGTTTCTCTTACAAAAAGTTATGGGCTCCACCACTTTATATCTTTATACCCTTTAAACACCTTTCTCCTTAATGCACGTGCCAAAAAGAATGTGCCACTTATTGCAGGACAGAGGGAGTAGTAAAAAACCCTGACTTGACATCACCCCACACCTAGTTACATGTCGTAACAAATTGGGTATACAATTCTCGTGTGTTCTTAATTGCTTTCGTGATTATTTGTGCGTGTTATTTCCTAACATATACACCTTTGCAAACGCAACCATGGACACGCAATGCCTCTATTTTCTCAAGAATCTGGACAAGAATTAATCGCCCTGAAACCAAAAGACAACCCTTCACTTACAAATTGAAAGTTTTTTTTTTTTGCTCGAACACCAATGAATACTATGCACACTACTCAGAAATTCTTGATCAAACAATGAGTGAAAATGTAGTTGAAACTAATAAGCACGAATAGACATCAAATTATAAATCCAACAATCTCAAACTCGATTGATTTTCAGATATAACATTCACTAGTAACTATTAAAATCATCAATTAACTCCCGAATTCCAAAATAGATATTTCAGCAATTTCAGAAAAGAATAAAAAAAAAAAAAAAAAAAAAACGCGCGCGCGCTAGCGGGAGCGAGCGAGAGAGAGAAATGACCTCTGATGCCGAGCAGCAAGGTTGAGGAGCGCGAGGAGCGCAGCCTCCCGAGCCGCGAGAGGCAACGAGCTGTGGAGCATCGAAACGAGCGGCTCGATAGCACCGGCGGCGGCGAAGCGGCAGCGCACGGCGGACTTGGAATTGGAGCTGGACGACTTCCTAACCAGCCTCCTCACATCTCTCGCCGCCTCGATTTTTGCTCTGAGATCTCCGCTCTTCAACCTTCGCGCTGCCTCCTCCACCATCATCTTCCTACTCCACGATGACGCATCCTTACTATTACTCTCGCTCTCCTCTTCCTCCTCCGCTTCCATCTGCTTCTTCAGCATTGCCTCCTCCTCGTCGTCCTCCTCCTCCATTTCTCTCTCTAAAACCATGGCCGCTGGCTGTTTCTCTCTCTCTCTCTCTAGCTGTCGGAATGTTTGGGGAATGATACGGAAAGGATATTTCTTTGCCCGGAGGTGCAATTTTGGACGTTTCGCTTTAGATGTTGTACCACGTCTCTGTGCGGTGAGGTTGTCTGCGGTTCCTGCATTTCGAGTTGAGGGATAATTGGGTTTGTAATTTCACATCGGTCCCCCACTTTTGTCATTAATTTGAGTTTAATCGTTCTCGTTGAAAGGTAGTTAAAGTCCAAATTATTTTGTACTTCCTTTTTAAATAAGAAAATTTTAGATTTAAATATCGTAATAACAATCTCTATCATCTATAGAGGAAAAGAATCAATCCATGCAATCGGACTTGAAGTATGTGTAGCAAATTGAGCAAGAAAATGTGCAACCATAGTAGCTGATCTATATGCATGAAAAACCCTCAAAACAAGTTGTCTCTATAATCTGCCAACATCCTCCGCTAATTTGTTTGCAAATGTAATCTCAATATTTTTTTTTCCTTCTTAAAACACAATCATGCTATAACTATTTATGTCCCTTTTCATACTTAATTTAATGTAATTTTGTATAATTAAGAAAACTATTTAATACAGTATATTAAATTCAATTTACGCAATAATTATTTTAATAGTATATGTTTTATGGCGTTAGAATTCTTTTTTTTTTTTTGAGAACTATTGCATTAGAATTCTTTATTCACCTCAATAGTATAAAAAATGTTAAAATCCCCAACGGTTCAATTCGTATAGCCAGATACGTACTTCCACAATTTGATCAAGCCCTAAAACATTGTACCAATTTAATTTGTAGATTAAATGAAACAATTTAAGTATTGATGAATGTAAAAATATCATTATAAGTATTTATTTTAGAAATACCAAAATATAATAATCGTTGCCCACACATGATCTTCTATTGCCAATTTACGTAAAAATCTTCTACTATTAACTATTTATGTTTGATTAATGATATATGACAATCTAAAAAGAAAAATTATTCCATCCAATTATGGTACATATAATTATTTTGATTACGAGCAAGAGCTAAATCAATAAATCAAGTCAAACTGGGCTAATTTGCCCCTCATCACATTGTCTTGGGAGATGATTGAATTGTAATTTCATCAAACCAGGCCGAAAATTAGCACACCATGGCAAGAAAAATGCCTAAAGCAAATCAAATCAAGTTCCATTGAGAAGCAATTATATCTAAATTTTGTTTATGTACAATCAAATACTATCTCTAGAGTTGGAAATAAAACTTACAAATATACAAGTTTTAATGCACATCTCTCTCTTCTGCATAGGCACATCCAAATGTATGTTTTTTCTGTAGCAAAAAGAAAACAAAATAGTGTAAGACAACGTACATTTGATGCTAGCCAGTATTTCTTTCGGGCCTCTTAACGCACGGCCCTGCCCGGCCAAAAATTCGGGCCGGACCATTTTCGACACCTCTATGACCTACTCACCCATGTGCCCACTGTTATGTTGATGTAGCAGTGCCACAAAGAGCTGTCATGACTGCAGTACTTAATGAGGAAATTGTAGAGACCCGAATTGGGGATAAGTTATCGTTTTCGTTTCTAATGCAGATTCAGAACCATCAATCGTGAAAGTTGTTCGACTACTGCCTACCTGAAGTGTATCCACATGACGCTTTTGCTGTTTGTCAGCGCCAATATTGAGCCCAACGGTGAATGGTTTCGACCATCTGTGGGAATAGCGCACTGACACTGTCGTTGATAAGATCCTGGAAGAACTGGATCGACTCCTCGTCATCTAAGTCCAGACGGAACTTTTCTTGAAGCTGCACAAACAATGAAAACAATGCCAATGTTGGTTGAATGGTAAGAAATGATTAAAATTTGTCGAAATTTCACCTTGAGAATGCCCTTCTCAGGATCAGAAGCAATGTCCGGAATGTTGGAACCAGCCATCAAGTGGAACAAATTTAGGATTAGGTTGCTCGATTTTCGAAGAATGTTGTATGCTTCACAGCAGTAGGATTTAAATCTGGTGTAGTATTGACTGCAAGCAGAGAAGTGGGAAGAAAGTAAGAACATTTCTTATGATCAATTTAACACAATCAACGGTTATCTCAGATGTCGGGATGCACCTCTCCGCTCCGCCCATAGCTTCAACCATTTCTTTGCAGAGTTTCATAGGTGGCGGGAAAGGTTTTGGATCTCGGCCAAGTATAAAACCAAAATCCACGTGAAAAAGGCGGCCGTCGTCTTGCAACAGCAGATTGTCGAGGTGCCTGTGGATCGAGAAATTTATCTAAACAAGAGCTACATTTAAATGCCATCAAAATCAAGTGGCTTGAATGACAAGTAGGGAATGCATCAGACCATCATATAAAATTGTAAGATGATGAAGTGACGATCAATTAAATCAAAGAAAATCAAGAAATTTGAGAAAAAATTGATGAAATAACCTGTCACCAATGCCCAGTATATATGTGATAACTGAGTAGCCAGCACAACTTTTTATAAATGTTTCGAGACACGTTGCAGTTATTCCGAAAGGCCCATCTTCATCCGGGTAAAATTTTTGCAGGTAGCTCGTAATACTTCGATGTTCTGACAGAATCTGAAAGGGCGAGGAACGGCTTGGCGTCATGATAAAGTAAAATGTTCCAACATGTAAGCAAGTGCAATAATTTCTAGGATAAAAAACCTGGGCTAAAGATTTTGAAGGAATGAATTCCAGCATGCCTTCGTCGTGCCCAGTTGCTAGCACTCTGTAAGGAGTCAGATGCAAGTCGAGATTCTCCAGCTTCAGCAATCGATCCATTAACGATACCATTTGAATAACCTTATTTTACACTCATCGAATTAGAAAATTGAAAATAAAATCAATTTTCAAATGGATAAAATATAAGATACCCGGTGCCTACCAATTGGTCTTGCCTGAGATCATCACCCTTCTTAAATATGATCTTGCAGCTTCCTCCACTTGCTGTTCGAAATGCCAGCCGCAAAGGATGCAGCGCGCTTTTGAAGATCGATGATTCTGATGGTATGATCCCCGTTATAAGGACCCTTGGTGCCAGAGGTGATCGAATTGGCTGAAAAGATAAGATTTCAATGAGTTACGTCTTCTTTTAAGCAAAGGGAAGATAGTCATCTAACTGTGCCTCGAACCGGCTACATGCCAGCCACAGATCATGGACGAGCCATAAAGGGTGTGCAAGAACCATGATCAAGGCACGATAAATTACCATTTCTCAAGTACCTCATCAAAGTAGGTAAGCTCACTAAGAAGCCCGGTGAGGAGCTGCCTAAGCTTTTCAATCTTCTTTTGAGTTCCGCCCCTCACATTTCTCACATCTCTCATTATAGAACACAATTGTGCAGTCAATTCCGTCTGACGCACCAAACTCTGCCAAAGCTTGAAACCATCTTCATCACCATTGGCACTTGGTCCTAGCTGAAATGATGCGTCACAGGTCAGCCATCACAAACTAGTGAATATATTCATCGACAGGCCATTAATTTAACTAGAAATGCTAAGCATATCATAGAAGCTCAAACCAACAAGCACCTACAATTTTGACAGAACGGTTGAGATGTCTTTAAGCTTATCAATTTCTGAAAAGGTAGGCCTTTTTAGTTATCATTAGAAGCCTACAGCTATCGACTCATCAGTATAAACAGACATATATTGATAAGGAGGCTACTAAAATTATGCGGCATAGAAACGTAGAGAGAGAAGGGGATACAAAATAGGAGGAAATAAAATCTCATACCTTCAACATACTTTCTTCTAACAGCTCATAGGTGCTGTAAAAACGTCGAGCATATACAGGATCATGGAGTTCCACAGCCACATACCATCGGAGAAAGCTAGCCAAGTCAATATTGCACAGTGCTGTAAACATGAGTAAAGGATTTAGATGAATGTAATAGATAAAGAAAATATTAAACCTTCCCAGAAACAATGTTCTTTTTGCATCAAGCTTACACCGTTCCACAAGGAAATAACTGAGGCGAGATTTGTCAGAACGTTCGAAACGAAGTGCTTGAACCAACTGGAGTAGGTAGCACTGGAGCTCTTCATCATCAGCTCTTTGAAGAACACTCACAGCATATGCACGGACCTGCAGGAGGAAATAGAATTTAAATATAAACAAGTTGATTTAGTACAAAAATGTCATTTTTTATCTGAAATTATGAAGGAAATTATCACACCACACATAATGCTTATAACTTGAGCTACAGTGTTTTCTATCAAACACGAAGAACACACGTAATCCCTGCCTTAATGGATTTAGTTTGTAGATGCTATGTTTCTCATAAGGTATCAAATTATCCAAGCTGGATATACGACAGATTTTAAATATAAACGAAAGACAAATGATCTACACTGTTCAAAAAGGAAATGAAATGGGGTGAAGTATGGATAGATAACCTCTTCGCTCTCAAAAACTGGAGATAGAAGCTCTAGTGCATCGCATACATCAATTGACTCCCACTTGCCCATCAGTTCTAATGCCTGCTTTGCTTCCTGTATACAAGAACAATGAATATAAATAAATGAAGTGAATTTGTTCTATTTATATTCCTCTACTAATGAGGTGTTGATTTAGTTATTTAGCTGACTTTTAATACTTTTTCCCGATGAAAACTCAAAAGATTTAAGTAAGGGCATTGGAATTTACGAAAATTTTACCTGAATATCACTCCATTCAACACAGCGTAAGAATTTTGTCAGGGCCCTTTTCTCAGACATCAATGAAAAACGAAATTTCCAGAGGAGCTGCTTCTCCTCTCCAGTCAAAGTTCTAGTAGGCGGATATCTTAATATTCTTTGTATAGACCTATTGAATATCATAGGCTAGCTGAGTAGCAAAAAGGTGAAATAATTCAACAGCATAATGAAATGACAGCATTATGCATGAAGTGAAATTTTATTACATAGCATGAAGCGTCAAAGATAATCTTTCAGTTAGATAAGGAACAGACAGGATACATGACATAAACAATACCAAACAAATTGTAATGTCTCAAAGGTTTTAAAACATATGCCCTTCTAAGAACAAAACATCTTTTCAATTCTACTAGTTCTGTAGATATGCAATAAATGGAACTAAGTAAGGCCAGATACCTTTTTAGGGAAGAAAAAAAGGACACTTAGTAAGCATTTAACTCTAACAGCAAGCAATACAACCAAACTGATCATACAATCAAAGTGAAAGAGGTCGAATAGTAGCAGTTTATTTTTGTCGTCCATGAGTTAGCCATAACATATGTACATAGATAAAAATCCCGCATGAATGGTCGCATTTTAGCATGACATAAGACTAACAAGTGTGTCGATAAGTGCAGAGGTTTATATTATGGTACGTTCTTGGAGATTTGAATGATTGTTCACATACACCAACATAATAATCAAGATTATCAGCAAAGGAAGTAGAACATTTAGAAAAGGGAAAGGTTAGGTACTAATAAAACTTACTTCCTTTCTGCAATGCTAGGTTTAAGATCTCTGTCAATGATGCCGCGATTTAAGCTTCTAGCCAGCTTTAGTTGCTTGTGCTCAGAGGGGTTGATTTTTCCAACTTCAGGGTCCCAAACTGTAACCAGTTCATTCGTTGAAGCTATTGGGGACGGAATTAAGAAATTTGCACCAGACTCCTACACACCAAAGTGATTTTAAGTTTGAATTCTCTGCCAATCCAATGCCTGGTTACAAATGCTAATACTACTCGTTGAACAGGATTCTTTAAATTATTTATCTATAACTACGACTAGTCAAATTGCAGTTCCTAATGGACCACATGTTGATCTAGTATGACTACAATACATTGAATATAAAAATGTTCTTTGAAAACATATACGAGTTAAAGGTGGATGTTGCTCGGGAGTGAAGAACGTGACTGATGGTGGTTGTATTTGTAGCAAACCATAATGATACATTATTAAGAACAAGGAATAGATATCTGGTGATCCACAAAATTATTACATCAAATAACCAAGTCAATCATCAGAAATGGATGTATTAGTTCTAGAAACAATTTTGCTCTTTGAAGGTGGAGACAGCTGATTGGAGATCGGCATATGGTCACGATAGAAAGATAGACCAAGTGAAATCAAGAACTTCAGAATTGCAAGAATCAACAACAGGATTTCACTTTTCAGTATCTAGAGCATTCAAGGAATAAGAAAGACTATAAGGATAGTACCTGGAAAACTACTCGGTGCTCAAAGCTGCAGAAGTCAATGATGACATACAAATGAGAACTCCCATTTTTCAGGCTCTCACGTTCTTTAATTCTCTCCATGGCTTTGAATGCAAGCCGGTCAAGCCAATCAACTCTTTGAATTTGCCCTCTCTCATACTTATTCACTAGTTTTTCAAGGCGTTCTAGTTCCCCCCTCTCCTCTTTAGGAACCTATCATAATCCAAAGCGACAAAACAATCAACCAAACCATAAATCAACTCGATTTTTGATGGCAGAACACCAAATAACTATTAAACATTATTACCTTTCCAGGTGTGCTAGTATTAATCGAGCCATCTGCTTCTTCTCTCGCCCAAAGTCTAAGTTTATGTTTACCAGTCTTGAGCTGCTTCTTCATGTTGAACAGATGAATGGTCGCCCCACCAACCACTTCCTCATTTTTCCCACACGAAACATCATAAACCTATATAACAATTAACCAGTTAACATTCATAGCATACTTGCAGTAACACAATTTAATACTTTCTTTTTTCGTTTAAAGGGAAAGGAAAACTTCATACTTACAGTAACAGCAAGTTGCGAATTTGCTGTCAAATCACGATACTTAGTACTCAGCGTGATGAGTTCATTCCAACAATACGAAGGACCTCCTGATTCCAACCTACACTTGTAGATCACACAAAATCACCAAAAAATCTTCCAAAAAACAATCCTGAATACTAAGGCTACAGAATTGATACAAAAGATAAAAACCTTGTTCTCATAGGGAGCCCAAAAGGCGCGCCATCAATATACAGCAAGCTTTCAACGTACAACTCGGGTTTCTTGTCCTCTATCGTACAATCACCTTCAGCTATACAAATCCAATCCATAGTACAGTAATCATCATTTCTATCAACACCTCAACTAAAATTGCAACTGGAAATACTGCAATCAGAGATGCCCTAAACAAAAAAAAATTCAACACCATGCAAGATTGCAATATTCAAAAACTATCTAAATCCCACCAAAATAGCATCTTTTTCCCCTCAAAGAAATACAGAAGTTGCAAACACTTCAAATTCTACGTGAACAACAAAATACAACAACATATTCCTTCACTAAAAATAGTTGAAAAAAACATAATTTTTTTTACAATACCTGAATCATGAGGCTTACAAACAGATAATTTGCCTTCCAATCTCTCGATTTTGAAAGTGACCGGTAGATTAATGTCACAAGACAAGAAGAATCGGAATTCGTTCCCGGTCATCGCCCTTCTCCTGCGCTGAATTTCAGTGGGTTTTTCGAATATTTATGGAAATTTTCATATTTTTCCCTGAGAATTGTAAAAATTAACGAGAAATTGCTGGTTGCAGGCTTGCAAGTGAGATTTCTTGATTGCCGAACTACTGACGTCGTTGAAACGCGACTTTACACCCACATAATTGTGAAAATGAAGGAGAAATTCATCGCAGAAGGTGCAGAGATGTGTTTTCTGGTGGAATTGGCCGACAAAGACGGTCGGTTGCTCCGGCGAGATAGTGCAAAAAGCCGACGCAAAGGAGTTTGAGATTTCTGGGTTTGAACTGCTTTTCTTTTTTCATATTTCTCTAAATATTATTATTATTATTATTATATTTAAAATTATTTTGTAGGAATAAAATAGGAGAGATCCGTGCTAGTCTACTCACAAAAAAAATATAGTAAATCGGGATCAATTAAAATTTTCAGCAAATTTTACAAATCAAAGTAAATTTTAATACAATTTCGGCGATACGAATTTTTTTTTTTTTTTAAATGCGATGATTCAATTTATAGTTGATACTAAATTCTTAGCTTTTTCATGAAGCAATATTTTCAATGACTCTAATTGAATTGTCTAAAATACTTTTTCATAAACTATCGATTTATTATGATTTATTTTGTGAATTGACTTACCAAAGTTTGACCAAGAATGGACTTTTCCATTACATCAATTAATATATTTATTATTTTATAAAACAAGTGGCTATAGTAAGAAAAAATGAAAATAGTATACAAAATTATCCTTTGGCTTACAAATTTAATTCGTAGTTTTTATAAATACAATCTCGTAGTATTTTGATTGTAATTCTGAAATGATTTTTAATTGAGTTGTCAAAACAAGTTCAGTCTCATGGGCCAGTCCGAATTGGGGCCAAATTGTGCCATGTATTATTTCGACTAGACAAAATTTTGGGTCGGTTAGTTCGATTCCGAAATGCTCATTAGGACGCGATCGCATCTCGGCATATTTTTGCTATAATCATACTGTTAGACCGATATGGTCACTATTTTGAAGTAAAATCTCCATATGAAAAGGATTATCTTGCATACATATTTCAAAATAAAAGAAATCATAATATATATCTTGGGTCACAAAAACTGCAAGTTCAGCTAATTACTCATACAATATGAAAGTCAATCAAGTTCGAAATCATTTGCATTGATTAGACTAAAAAATAAAGAAGAAGAGGTTAAGGGCCAATTATTTCTATCTAATTTGAAAACAATTTTGCCCAATAGGGTTGGCTCGGAACTTGGGCGGACCCCGGATTGACCCCTAGCATATAAATCCAATCAGAAATTGAAACCCATAAAGAGGAAGATTATGATTGAATATTTTAAAGTGAAAAAAGTGGAGTATATTGGTCTGATAGCCCAATCAGATTAGTAAGTTCGAAATCAAGTGGTTTGGCTCAATTAATAGAATAAAATAAATCCTCCACCCCACCCTCTGCGAGACCATATGTAAGAAAAAAATATAAAAAAGAAAGAATATTAGCATTTAAACACACGAATTTTCAGTGAATTCTAATTTTGTACATGAACTTAAAATTTGAAAATACACGAAAGTTCACAAGAGCAATTGGAGGAATAGTAGAATATGATTGCCATTTTCATTTTGTTGAAGTAACATGAATCTTGATCTTTTTCAATTCATTTTGTTGAAGTAACATGCTGTAGGATTGAAATCTGTTACTTGACCTGTTGTGTTTAGAGTTGTCAAATTGTCTAATCGGGCCGGTGGACATATCGGACTAGTTTTTGGCACCTTTAGATGTATTGGAATGATAGGAAGAATAACATAAGCAAGAGATCTTTTTTTTATATGACACAGTATAACTCGTAGCCGCTACTCAAAATAGGCACGGGAAAAAATCAACTGAACCCACTTATAAATGCATAACATATGTCCGATTTTACAGTGTACATACAAATTTGAATCAATTACTCATTTGCCAATATGGTATTAGGATATGCATAAAACGTATAAATTCAAAGAAACCTCCCAACAAAATCGAACATGAACACATACACGAAAAACTGAACCCACATCGTCATCTCAAAGAGGAAGCATAACCAACACATAATCAGGTAACATAACCAAGGCAGTAGCTATGTCTGATCACTGCCAACTCATTTGTTAAGATGATAATTTTTATCATATAGTAATATGTCACATAATATAAATGAACAAATCATTTGTACATATTAAGACTTCATAGCTGATAATGGAAAGACATAAAGCAGCAAGCTATGTCTGACTGCTAATTCATTTTTTAATATATCTACCTGTTGTTTTAGCTGCAGCCGTGGGTTTTGCACAGTCACGACGTCATTGCTGTTTTAGTGCCTCGTTTTTCTTCGAGCATTTTCTCAAATTCTTCGATAGACTTAAAGAGTTCTGAGAAGTTCCCCTTCCCGAATCCTCCACATCCGCCCTTCTGGTAGATCTTCCCTTCTTCGTCTTTCATCATGCACCCTATTCTCTGAATTATCTCTATGAAGATCGTTGGCCTTCAAAAACGAGAGAACGTGGTTAATGAAGACACACAAGTGAAAATATGCTCAAAGATACTGATAGAAAGTTTATAAAGCATGTTTCTGGAAGAGAAAAAATTTAGAGAGAGAAGCTACAAGGGGAGAGATCTCCTAGATGGGCAATCTTATATACTAATCTCATTATCTTTCTGGTTCGTATTTGTTCAAATATAGCTCTGACATGTTGCCATTCCCAGCAGTACACTCCTCGACTCCACAGAAATGAACAGAATGCCACAAAAAGCTTGACGACGTAAATTTTTTGGAAACACTAATATGTAAGAATCCATTACTTCAGAAAACTTTTTGAGATTGCCAGAAGTCGGGGTTTCAAATGAATTTCCATGTTGAGGTTTGAGAAGACGCATTCCTAGTTCGTTACATGATTTAATCAACATTAACTAGGTGCATTGCAGAATAGCTCAAATTTTGATAATATAAACAGGAAACTCAGATGAAGAACTAAATTTTATCACCTAAACCAAAATGTGCCAAAGTTTTAGTACAGAGATATCAATTGAGTGAGATTGAGATGGAAATATTCAAGAGTACAGAATATTTTGTATTAAAGTCATGATAGGAAGGGTGAGTTGGTTAATTGTCATGATAGTACAGACGTTACGCACCAAAAATGACGAGCAAAGCAAAAACTGTCATTTTCAAATGATATTGAACTAGGGAAGATTCAAGAAGTGTATCAGAATCTACTGTTAATAATCTAAAGCCAAGTTATCTTCTTATTTCCTAGTCTGAACATAAATAATATATATATATATATATATATGATTCCCTTCTGTCAATGAATAAAACTAGATTCCCTTTGCCTGTCCTAAATTGACAGTCCAGATTTTAGCTCAATCAATATCTCATGATAAACAAATCACACACCTCCACGTGATTCAAAAGCTCGTTTTAAAGCACTGATCATGAACTGCAGTAAAATCAACTAAACTTGAATCCCAAATCAAAGACAGATCAAAACTACAACTATTCTAAGGATAAAATAACCAGTCACGAGTGTCGAAAATAACCAATCACACATCTACCCCTTGTGATTCCAAAGCTCGTTAAAGTACTGATCATGAACTGCACAATGCAAAAGAAACTAAATCTGAATCCTAAATCAAAGATAAATCAAATTATTGTAAGGATCAAATAACCAGTCGAAAATAAACAATAACACATCTACCCTGCGTTTCCAAAGCTCGTACTTCACAATGCAAAAGCAACTAAACTTGAATCCTTAATCAAAGATAGATCAAATTGAAATAAGGCAAAGTACCTATCACCAATAGGCTTAGTGAAAATCTGAAGCAAAGTCCCTTGATCATCTCTGTCCACCAAGATTCCCAACTTCTCACACTCCTCAATCTGCTCATCAGTAAGCACATCTCCGGCCCTACTCTTTATATTCCGGTAGTAAGTAGGCGGCGGCGAAGGCATGAAGTCGAACCCCCCAACGCTGCTCCTCTTCCTCATCTCCCTCAATGTCCTAAAAATATCTTCAGTAACCAATGCCAAATGCTGCACCCCAGGCCCTTCATTGTGCTCCAAATAAGTCTGTATTTGGCTCTTCCTCTTCGTCCCGAAAACCGGCTCGTTCAAAGGGAACAGTACGTTTTCATTGTTATTCGCGAGCACCACGGAGTTCAACCCGCTCTCCGCGGTCCCAACATCCGCCGCCGTGAACTCAGCAAACTCGTGAAACCCGGTGAATTTCTTCAAGTATTCCACCACCGGTTCGAGCTTAGGCACATTCCCTACGGCGTGATCGAGCCTCCTAATCCCATAATCCAATTCTTGAGAAGAAACGGCGTCGTCCACCGCCTCGAAACCCGGCAAGAACCACCCATCGCCGCCGCTAACATACCGTAAAACAGAGTCCCCATACAGATGCACCTCGGCAATGGCGGTCTTGCCGTCCGACAAGAGAACCGGCGGCGACACGGGCTTGGCACCGCGGGCGACGGAGGCGGAGTAGGCTGAGAAAGCGGATTCCACCTGAATGGCGACGGCGCGGACGGCGAGGCCGTGAGAGGAGGTGAAGGCTCGGTGGTCGGAGAAGGCGAAGGTGGGGATGGCGGCGGAGGAGGGCTCGGCGATGGAAGGGGAGTATGGGGCGGTGAAGACGAAACAGAGCTCGCCGGAGCGAAGGAGGTAGGAGGCGTGGGCTGAGTTTCCGGTGGAGAGGTCGGATTTGGCGGCGAGGGGCATGCCGAGGCCCCACGAGAAGCGGCGGGCGGCGTTGGTGGCGTCGCCGCACCAGAACTCCACGTGGTGGAAGCGATGGACAGGGAAGTGGTCGGACATGGGATTGGAGCGGCCGAATTTCTTGTGGCCAACCAGCTTGAATTCGCCATGCGCCGCCGCGGGCTCGATGGCTGCGGCGGTGGCGGTGGATCCCTGGCCCATTGTTTGGGTGGTGGAGCTCGTTGCTTTAAGGTATAGTGTGAGAGTGAGTCTGCGCTGGTGGTGGCGGTGGCGAGGTGGCGCATTTAGAGAGAGAGAGGAGGAGAGAGAGAGGTGTATGCTTGTCATATATATTAAGCTGATCGCCACATATTTCTGTCAGTGGGTTTATATACGTGTTCGTGTTTGTGTTCGTCGTCGGTTGTATCTATTTCTTACTCCACCTGAATTACCCGTTTTGCCTCTTTCATTTATGTTTTTATTTTATATGATTACGATAATGATAGTATGATTGCACAAAACTTTAATATATATTATTTAAATTATTATTTACTTGTGGTTATGACTATAGGGATTGTTATGCGGAAACCTATTCGAAAGTCGATAATTCTTATGCAATAATAAATCTAGCTAGCTTGTTATGAAATGGGAAGTTTACAAAATAATTCCTAAATAATTTATAGTGATTTTCCAATAGTAATCCATAAGAAGCACCCAAACTTAAAATATCAATGTCAAACCCAAACACCTAAATATTATATTGACTTCATTTTTATTCTAACAATAGACTACTAAAACATCTTGTGTCCACATATATTTTTTCTGAACAGAAATAGTCGATTGATCTTCTTGCTGAATACCAAATTAGTAATAGCAAATTCATAACGTCATTTTATTAAATTTCAAAAGGAGCTAATCATTTATAGTAATAAAGTTATGATGTAAATATTTCCTTAAGAAGAATCGTACTTAAATAAATATGTAATTAACTGAAATGCAATAAATTGAATTTAAGTGATAATATGTGGATAAGAAAAATTAAAGATTTAAAAAAAAAAAAAAAAAAAAAAGAGTTGGACATGTGCAGACGTGGAATGATAAGTTGTGTGACGACAAGTTGACACAATCCAAATCCTCTATGAGCCCAAAACAAACACGGAACGAGTTCTAGTCGACATACAAACGTTGGTGTTAAAGCCACATAAAGTAACAAAATCTTAATATTTTTACATCAAATGAATTATCCTAAAATAATTAAATGATTATTATCTATTGATATAACGTATCAAACAAAATTACTGCAAAACCCTAGTTTTCGAAAAGTCGACCAAGGTTCAGTATTCTTTTGAAATATGCAGGATAACTTATTTTATTACAAAGGCCAAAACCAAGAAGTAGAACCCTTGAAAATTTGACTAATGTTCAGGAGTACAATGACCAAAATTTTACAAATTGAAAGGACTATTGTCTTTTATAATCGAGTTTATAAAGTCCAAGGAGTCGCAATTGAAAAATTTAGCGAAGCAAAACAGCCAAATAATAAATCTTCTAATAAATACATATAGTAACAAACAGAGTAATTGTAGTCCACATATACCAATTTATGTGTCCCCCACGTAACCTACTAGTGCTGCCCCGTAATACTTGCATTTCCAATCGGACAAGGTACTAGAATTATCTTTCCGTTCTGAATAAATGTCTCTTGCCGTCAAAATTCGTATACCAATAAATGAACAAATTTATTCTTTTTTATCTCTGATTATTGCATGGAAACCGAATTAAAGAATTTGCAATGTAGACAAGGGCAATTGGAGAAGAATTATCCCTAACGGTATTTTGTTTTATAAAACACAATACCATATTACCATGATATTAGTGATGGATCCAGATATGGAGACCGTCAGACGGGCCTCGACTTGAAAAAAAATTGATATTTTATCTTACCTCACAGAAACACATTGGCAAACCACTAGAAACAGAAATTCAAGAAATATACAGAACTATGCAAATATGGAAAATGTGCATCGAACATGATATTGTCAACTTAGACACCTATACTGTCATTTATATACACAAAATAAATAGTTATGATGCAGCATAAGTTATTTCATTCGTACACACACATATATCTGCACATCAGCAATCTGATTAAAACTTACTGAAGAGAGAATCGTCCATGTCTTCTGGATTCTCAAACGCCGTAATGTGCTTCCTAAACGAAGTTGCGGCTTCTTCCCTGTCATCAAACCGCCCGAGCTTGTCGTATACAATGGCCATCAAGTAGAAAGCTTCTGATGCCAATTCATGATACTGCGAAGAAGCAAATATCATCTTAATACTCGAAAAATATTGGAATTTCAATATTGGAATCAAGAAATGATATTATCTTCAGCAAATATGCTCCAAGCATGGAAACATTGTCTTACATTTGCAGTGTGAGATGCAAAATGTGAATTTGTTGCCTAAAAAAACAGAACCCTTCCCAGAGTATCCCATGATTCAGTCTTGTCCTTAACCAAGAATATGGTAATAGCAGACAACAGCGAATCTCTAGTTTCGTGTTTCACAATTAAAAGTTCTACGAGGAAGAAGCACTAGATGTCTTCAACCGATGCATATGCAAAAAATACACATAACAAGTCAGGAGATTAACCAACCTCCAATAATTGAAGTTCTTCGGAAGCTTGTGTTAAAGGTCCTAGAACCATCTCTGGATCGTCTGAAACTATTGAAAGAAAAGGAGCAAGTATCAATATATTGCATCTCAAACCATTTCTTAAATTATTACCACAATATTTCCATTCCCATCCTACAGGTACGACACACCCTGACTCACTTGAAGGTGGAAGAGAATACAGGAAGCAGATATAGCATAAGAATACCTGAAAAGTCTGGATCAGCTAAATAGCATTTTGCTTCCACAATAAATGCTCGAGAACGAAGCTCCAAACCACCGTGTCCAAGAAGCATCGGGAAACAACTATGTAAGAGGGCCAATGCCTTTTTTGCATGATTTGGTCCAAGACAAAGCCATAACTCAGCCAATACTAGTGTTGCAGAGGCTTTTAGAAGATCCAGATTAAATGATTGGCAATAGGAAAGGCTAGCCAAAGCATATGGGATTCCTAAAACAGCATTGCCTGACCTCTGAAACAGACAAAGTATAGAAAATGGATTTCAGAAAAGAAAGATGGCATGATAAGTTGACAAACCCATTGGTGTTTCTGCAGCAAAATGCCAAATGAATACAACCCAGTCAATCGAGATAGACCGTTTAAACATGAAACACTAAAACTTAATTATCATTCAAAATTGTCATCATTGAAAATCATATATGAACAGAAGTCACTATTTTGTTCCAGCATCGCATGATGCAAGTAGATAAAGGATTCCCGTATGGTCCAACTATAAGTACCTTGTGTATCTCGGCAAGAAGCAGAAGAACAGTAGCATTTTTCACTTGCATGTTAAACTTATAACATGTGCAAAATAGAGTGTGTGCAACAGCTGCTGCCTGCAAGAACAATTCCCATCAGCTAACAATAGAAAGGTAAGTATCACAAAAATTATTCAGCTTAGTCTAACCAACAAATGGGGCATTTAACATATTAATGAAGGTCATTTCAATAAGAAAGAAGAATGCAAGAACTAATAAGATATGTCCCGTTTTTGTTTTCTGTAATGGTAATTTCATATATTTGCAGCATAACCTTTTTCTTATTCAATAACCCGTCCAACTAATTCTTGGAAGCCTCTAATTGATCAAACACAACTTCTAGTGGAAAAGCCCACCTAAGCTCTATCTCTTCAGAGTAAACAAAAAACACAGCAGGCCAAGACCATCCTTTAATTCATTCATCATAATGCAGAGATCTAGTTCTTATATTCAAGTTTCTATCATGCAGACTTCCATCATCTTGTGTTCAATTTAACCATGTCTCCTCATCAAATCCTCAATGGACAGTTATTCACTTGAAGAACTTGCCACTTTACTGCATCTACTTATTTCTTAACATGGAATTTAGACATGCAAATGTGCAGCACTTAATTGTTTAATATAAGCAATTGTACGGCTGAAGTCCAGATGAATATTTGCAAAACCCCTCTAAATCTGGGTCTTGGCGCATCCATTGATTTAACAGTTGCAGTTGGGTTTAAGCAACTGCTTACCAATGAGGCTTAAAGTTATAAAAAGAGAAGAAGGAATTTTCATCCACAGATACGATCATGGTATCAATAACATAAAACACCATCCTGAAACCAAAAATAAATATACATCCTATTTGAGATTTTTTGTGTACTTGAAGACGCATAAGTCATCATCAACCTCCTGCAGAGTAGGCTACACAAATATATGAAGAAGCATAAAGTTTTGTAAGCAATACTAAACCTGGCTATACTGGTTTGCAGCAAGTAATGTCCGAGCATGACGGAGACTAGTTTCTGTCTTCAGCTCCATGTCAACACCAGTCACAGAAGAGGCCAAAACCCCAAGTTCATCACAGAATTGCTGAGCTAGTTTTAAGTGTCCCCTAAAGGAGGGTCAAAAACCAAAGAAACAGTGAGGTGTCTCTATCCTGTAAATATTTATTGGATGATAAATATTTCTGTAACACGGTATACCTATGTAAAGCACACTCATGCAGCAACTGTAGTTTCAATAGCAGGATTCTGGACTTTGAAATACATGAAAACTTCTCCTCTGCTATTCTCAGAGCAGCAAAAGCATCTAGATATTGCATACAATGAATGAGATGTAAGTAAAAGAGAAAGTGTACTTGTACATGAGAGCTTGTCAGCATGCATTCAAGGGGAATACGATTGAAGAAAGAAAGGAATATTTAGGAATGATCTGAAAATTTTTCATCTTTTCTTTTTTCTGGTTGGGAGGTGGTGGTGAGTCAATCACATCAGCATAGGTATGTCTGCTAGAAGGAAAAGGCTGAGAGCTTTATTCCTACAAGGCTTAAGTGCTAATGCTAATAGTTGATACAGTCCTTTGTCCAGAAAAGGCAAGTAAAGATGGCTGCTTAGTTACCTATTGTATCATAAAGGAAGAGCACGCTAAGCACTTAACATAAAGGATTCTAACATAACATAAGACAATTCAAATACAACAGAAATGGAACCTATAATCCTTTGTTCACGTTCTTTTTCTGCAGACAATGCATTAGACATCACAAGCCAAATTCCTATTTCTAGTATTACACTGCATTCAATAGAAATATTGTGCTTTTGTTCCGGTAATTTTTGCCCCAACAAATAAAGAAACTAAAAGCGTAATGGAAAACAAAAGTCCAGTCATGACAAAGACTTTCACAGGACTTATAGAACAGCCAAATATATCTTTAAATTACTTTTAACTTTTAAGAAACCAAATATTCAGATATCAACGCAACTACTTAGCAGCTGTAAGATATATCTGAAACAAACAGCAAACTTGATAACTTAAGCAACAAATGACAATGCAGCTCACTTGCATCAAGAATTAAAATTAGATAGGTAAAAGCACCCCACTTGCAGATAGATAGGAAAGATATTCAGTATATAGTATCAGTTTTCAAACCTTGGTATCCTTTATAAACAGCCAAATGCTGGATGAGTTTGGAGTATGCTATTGAAGCATCAGATAAACTGAAAAGGAACCAAAATCCTAGTTATTAGGTGATGATATTCAATAGAATAAAAATTAGAGAAATGAAATAACATAAAGCAGTAGCAGGTAACAGATCCCAGGAGAGATTGCAATTACCTTGAAGAGTCTGCAAAGCAAGTTGCAAAAGCCAGTGCATTTATTCGAGCTAGAGGAGCACTGAATAGAAAATATGGAGAATGATGAGAAAACTACAATAGGCAAAATGAATGTAACACATACAAAAGAATCAGATAAAAAATGAAGATAATGGCAGTCATGATTACTAAACCATTAATTTTTTCTCTACTTTAGGAAACTGGCAAGAGTGAGAGATCAAGTTTGTCTTCCAAATGTCCAGTGGAAAAGAATACTTACACATCTATTTACGAAATAATAGGATATAATAGTATAGCATCAATAAGAAGTAGAAATCTCATCCAACTTCAAGAACTAATAAATAGAAGGGTCTTGAATGAATCACCTGCCATACATCTCCCATGAACTAGCACGGACTAAATAAGAAGATCCTAATAATTGTAGAACAGATCCAGGAATAGAGCTCGGTTGTGCAGCAAATTGGAATGCACTTGAATTACTCCTGGCTTCATTTTCTGGAGTGAATATTAATGAGCCTATTGGCTTTTTCAGACTTTTCAGCCATTTTGTACAGAAAGCACCATCAGCAGTCATTACAGAACTTTCATCTCCAAAATCATTTACTAGACGAGAACACAACCACAATTCCTGCATACTCATGACAGCAGTAAGAGAGGGAGAGTGCGTGCTATTGCTCATATTAAAATAATCTAAGCAGAAAACTTTTTCAAAGATATAATGCAACAGGAAGAACCTTGTAGATGTTGGCAGGGTACGTTCTAAGTTTCATGGAAGCCTTCGGGCCAAATGAAAGCAATGGCCTTTGAACATGCTGCAAATCAAACATAGCAAATTAGATCTCCCCCAAAACAATAATAACAGAAAGTCAAGCAAATAGCCAAAAATATCGCAAGCTTTTGCTCCATTACAAGATAACAAAATTTTATCCACTTCCATGGAAGTCCGACAAGGAAATTGTAGCCAAAAGTTTATCCAAAACCTTGTCGAACACGAAAGCGTGATGTTTTGGAGTGCTGATACAGGCTTTCAATCAAGTCAAGCAACAAAAAATGCTTCAATGCATGTTGATTGGAGCTAACTAGTAGAGAAACAAATTATACTTTACGCTTAAACACCTTAATGCGTCAGGACTCAGGTGTAGAGTAATCCCAAATAAGGGCTTATACAGGCTAAGCCAAGAAAACCAGAAGTAATGCCTCATCCAACACTTGATTAAATGCATCTTCCAACCAAAGCATTAATAGCCCAGCTTATAGCCCAACTATGCAAAAGTGCATAAGGTCCATCCATGCTAAAAAAATTTGTACCAACCAAATGGTAGCCAATTTTAAGCATAATAATGTCTGAAGATGAACTGAGACCGTATCACCTCACTTCTAACCATAATTGAAATATCTCATATCTAGTTGAATTCTAGAACACCAAGTAATATACATCACAATTTTTTGGGCCAAAACAGTACAAGCAGGATAAAGTTACAGAATCCTCACCGTTATATCATACTTAGCAATTTCGAGATGAATAGATGCTACCAGTCTTTTCAACTTCAGACTTTCTGCCCTCTTCAAAGATCTTCGTAAGAGCACATACAATTGTTGTTGGACAGATAATGATGTCCCGATACCAGCAACAGGTGAATATGAAGATCCAACAATTCCAGATGTTTTTGATATTCCTACTTCAGACAAGAGGTTGGAAATAGCAGCCAGTGTATATGCAAGACATGTATCATCACTGTACTGCACATTTGAGAGAAAATTAGATTAGAAGAGTGTTTTAATTAAGTTCAGAAAAAAAATCATAATTTCCAATCAGAAGAACCAGAAACTCAAATATACAACCAAAGTAAGTCATAAAAGAACATGACTGGATGTAAATTACATATAAAATTATATACAGCCGCATACAAGTGTAGGAAAATTATAGATCACTTTAGCCTTTGATAAACTAATAGATATAAAGACAGAAAGTTCAATAACCACAGTACACATTGAAAATTTCATTCACAGAATGGCAGTGCCCTGGCATCTTCAACCAGACCTTTCTCGTACTATGCTTACGATTGTGGCGTAGACTCAATTCAGATTGTTATATAAATGGTAAAAGAAGTATAACTTCATTTGCAACCCTCATTAATCAAAGAAATCTGTCCATATTTTATTCCCATGAATAGATATAAATTATATAAATTTGATACTTCTATATGTGATTCATTTACATCTCAAAATTATGTTGCTTGGAGAGCCAACAGGTCATGACTTATGATTAACAATACCAAGGGTGTTATTGTCTCCATTTCAGTCCTTTCTTTTACAGTAAGACTTCTGTTCCGCAATATGAAAAACACAACTTAAAATAGACCCCCTGGTATTAACACTGTTAATACTTAGGTTGAAAACAACAATTCCAACATGTTAACTAGATGTCTTTTCAGACACCCAAACACAAGCACCCATCATATTCATGACATAGTTTGAGTCTCTGAACCAAGAAGCCCAACTAATCAGTTCTCTCCAATTCAGAATGTATAACTACTTTTACATTCTTTCAGTAGGAGTTAATCAAAAGTCTGCCACAAAACATAGTAATCCAGAAACATGTTCAGTAACCTGATTTGCACGTAATTGTCAAAAGTCAGTTGGCTGGAAATGAGGAGAAGAACTTTCTAAGAATATGGTCATGGCCAAATGCACAAGCTAATCCCAACTCATCAAAATTGAAAATAAACCTAAAGCAAACATAAATAAAATTACCTGCTGAGAAACTCGAACTGCTTCAGTTAATACCTGAACATATGAAGAGTCGTATCAATCAACTAGTGTCTATCACAGTAATAGATCATTTAAAACCGCAATGCATAACATGCTTGCAATCCCAACAATAACAGCAATACAGTTTACAGAGAAATTTGCAGAAGACGAAAAAGAAAAAAATAGTGGATGAGACTGGATTCCATATGCTTACTTCCAAAGCTTGCTTAGGGTGCCCCAAGTGAAACTGCATCATTCCTAAACATAGTAAAGCGATCTCATATCTTCCAAAACTACTGCACCCAGATGGAGGAGGAACACATTCAACTCCTTCAGTCCCTGCACTTTATCATGAATATTTTTCACATAAGGTGACTGGGGTAAAACTTGTCAAAAGGATTCAGAAAATAGATTACAATAACAGGATATGATTTATCAGAGAGAACTTGTTAAAGCAACTGGCGATATTGGGAGCACATACATTAGACTTTTATATAGCATTGCTCGCATGATAGGGGAGGTTTCTACCATATCGAAGGTGGTGTAAACCATTATCGATCACTCATCACGCAAATAATTTCTGAATTTCAGACACATCAGGTGTTAGCAAAAGTTGCATTTCCAGACAACCCAATAGCAAAGGTATGAAATTGAGAACAAACTTAAAAAAATAAAAATAAAAATCCCTAAACCCTAAACACCTAAACTGATTATTTTTAGGTACACTCAGCTAATGAAATGTTGGGCTAATTAAGATTAAGATATTATAATGTGTTGGCTATGTATGAGCAGTTGTGGTGTTTGATAGGAGGACAAAGAGCAAAGCAAAAAAGTATAAACAGTCCCTCAGCTTATTCATCTCATTTGTCAACAGGAAAAAAAAAATGGAAGAAAAGAAGATAATTTTTTGGGCCAAAGAATGTGCTCTTCTTTAGACCCAGGTGCCTTTTTCACTCAGACTTAGCAGGAACCAAACAAAAAAGAATAAGCTTTTTCATCTGTACTGCTTCCACGGAGGACTAACTGATGCATATATTGTTTTTGGTGGAACGGATACACTAAGTCAAAAATAAAGAAAATTCAAGAGGATAACATGCATCAATTTGTACCTATAATCAAAATAACGGTGGAGATTTTCCAGTGCACCCGGATAGTCATCGTGGTAAAGGTTATTTAAATATCGCAAGTAGTGAACCTGAAATTGGAAAATGAACAAGACTGCTGTCAGGGTCCAGTAGAAGTGATCTCGCATTTAAAATAAACATACAGGTCAGAATTATAGACTCAAAAGCTTCCAAATAAGAAACGCACTCGATGTAATTCGGGTGCCAACTGCTGAAGCTTTTTCAGAATGGACTCAAAACCATCAACAGGAAAAGAACTTCCGTATCTGACAATATTTGAAATCATTAGTTCTGGAATGAAATTACAAGAGATGACCGAATGAAGTTACAAAAGAAGATATAGTTTTATTCAGTTTCATTAACTCCAATATTCTCCAGTTTCTTGAGACATCTAAACCATACAGAAGAGAAAATAAAATAAACAATCACTTACTTCTCAATAGCGTCAGCTTGCTCTGATAGATAACCTTGTACCTGCCAATTTGTGTGTAGGAAAGTCCCACTAACAGAGCCAATATCCCTAGACATATTACTCAAAGACTTAACTTCTGCATTCTTATCAATACGTTCCGGTCTGGGGCTCAAAGAGATACCAATATCTACGACCATTAAAATCAAAATGTCAAAGCTCGTATCATGGACTCAGAGTGTTTGAATGAAGTATAATACAAAACATGTAACCAGAACCTAACGTTGAATCGGATTGGTGCTAATGATAAAATATCGACAAGCATAATTTTACATGATGTAAGAAAAACTGCAAAAGAAGAGCTTTGTAAAAGGTGCAATGCTGAAAACCAAGTTGAAATTAAGCTTCAGTTCAAATGTGGAGATATCATATTGGCTCTATGTAGAGATATTTGTCAAGTCAACAGTGACAACAGAAGTTTTCAGCCATAGTGATATGATGTTTAACATTCAAAGGTTCATACTCATACGATCCATGATAAAGCCATACTCAAAAAAACATAGATCTCTCACAAGAATACCATCAATAAATTCAGAAGAAATCTTTGGCACATGTCCTTGGAAAGAGGTTCTTCCCATATCCATTGTACTTTCTTCAAAGTCTTCGCCAGCTTTATCATAAAAATTCTCCATCTCCATATTCTCATATTCTGATGGAGCATTTTGATAACTAGTGGACTCATCCAAATGCGATAACTCATATGGAGGATACTCCGAGAAGGATTCCTTGCAATATGTCCCTAAATTTGTTAAGAGATGGCAAATTCCCTGAAAAGTGAAAATAATTTTGGATACATCACTTCTCGAAGTAAAAACTTATCATAGCTTATAAGCAAATAGTAAGAAGATAATGCTTGCTAGTAAAGAAGGTATTTCCACTTAAAACCATTAATATACCAAGGAAGTCATTAAATTTTAATGATGAAATCTAGTACCAATGTACCATGCAAATGGAAAATCACATATTGTAACTATACTATCAACATATCATGAAGCACTAAAAATAGACTTCCCAGTCTATTTAAGAAAACAAATTAGTAGCAGAGTTGGATGAAATAGATTTTAAATCAAAGTTATGTTGATGTTACTCCTTCCAGCCTGGATGCACAAATTAATCCAGGAGGATGCCAAATTTGAGCATATTCACTTTCGTGATCTATGAAAGAGTCGAAATAGTGGAGGAATCTGCTTTACAATCAAGTACTTATGGCTTCATAACGTATTTGAAACCACAGGAACATGTAGTGCAGGAGAAGGGGAGGTCCCCACAATTCAGCAGATATGTGGCGTTAGCAGCATAATAAAGCAATGGTTATCAATTCATATCATGGAAAAACCCACTTCCTATAAGTGGACTTGTAAATCTTTTCATCATTCTTTCCTTCCTTCTCTTTGTCCTTCTTAAGACATGAATGTCAATACTACCACAAACCCACCCACTCATACACATACAGAAAGACAGCATGGGAGAAAGAGAGACAGTACATCCGTCAACATGTTCAAATGGAGACAGAATGCTGCATATAATTACCTCAAATGACATCTGATTAAATGTAAGCAAGCAACGTCGTGTAAACATGCCAATAGCACTATTAGGATCCAGCATGATTTGATCATCATCCACAACATTAGAGTTCGAGCCCCCCAGGATCCCTGATGACAAGAAAACAAGCACTAAATCAAAAGCACCTCTGATTCAATTATACAAAAACACTATCAAACATGTCATAAACCAAGCAACAACCATCTAAAACAAAGCAACTGCTACATGAGCATCAGCTTTTAATGAAAAAATATTACGCACGTGCATTGTGCACCAAAACTTGCAAACCTAATTCAGAATTGAATTGCAAGGTTTTCACTAGCAAGAGAAGAAAACAAAAGTTACCTCGTAAATCAGCGAAGAAATTGAACAAGTCATCCGGTGAGGCCAGAGACGAGAGCCTCCTCATTAAGTGGTCACTCAACCAGTGATTGAGCAACCCACCAATCTCCTTCAGCTGAGCAATCAATTCATCCAATGTAGGCTCGAAAATGCCACCACATTCCTACACAATCCAAAACAAAATCGACTGAGCTACTCATTTCCCAGTCAAAACATTACTACAATGATAAGATTCCGACGCGGATCAAACCTTGGTGAGGGATAGGAGGAAAATTCCTAGACGATTGTGCTGCGAGACGGAGGAGAAAGGAAAGGGGATGGAAATTTGAGAAGGCGGCGCGTAAACTTGAACCAAAATGCAGATGGAGAGCTTGTGCGGGGTGACGACGAAGCTCGCCGGCGGCTTGGGAACGGCAGCCATCGCCGCCGATGAAGGAATGGCAAACCGGCGGGGGTTTCAGACTAGGGTTTTTGAATGGAGTGATGATGAACCGTAGTATGGCGCTAAGAATTTTTAGATTTCGAAAAGAGGGAATACCACTTTTTAAGTTTTTAACTAATCTTTCTTCCTTCTCCTTTTTTTTTTTTTCTTTTTTTGGAAATTAACTAATCTTTTTTTTTTAGTAATTATGTGAAATAACCACTTAAGTTAATAAAAACAAAATACTAGCCACAAACTTAATGTTATATAAATACTAGCCACTATTTGTTTGAAAATACTTTTTTACCCTTTAACTTATATTTCTACCATTTTAATTATGAAGTTGCAATGTGGCCGCCACGCAAACGGGGGTCTCGTTGGTATGTTATGTTGATGTATTGGGCCCGAGTGAGATCTACTCGATCCAGTCGCACCTTCTAGTGGACATGCAAGTGAGTGGTGCGAGTGGCTCGAACAAGTGGTGCGAGTGGTGATAGTGGTGCGAGTGAGGCGCGAGTGGGGCGAGCGGCCCTCGCTCGCCCCGTTCACGCCTCCTCCTGACTCTAGTGGACAAGCGCAAGCAGCGCGCACGAGCCTCTCGCCCACGTACAAGCAAGGCGCAAGTAGATCCATTTGCATCCTACGTGGTGCGAGTCGATCTACTCGGAGCTGTTCGACATTTGGACGACGGCGAAGATGCGACGGAGGCCGAGGCGGTGTAGCAGGGTAGCCCGAGGAGATGGAGGTGGAGGATGGATGTGAGGTTGGAGCGGCGAAGATGAATTCGCGGAGGTGGAGATGTGAGGTTGGAGATGGATTCATGATGGGTGGAGACGGTGAGCGGCGGAGACGGTGGACCGGCAAGACAAATGAAACGGTGGAGAGGTGGAGGAGAGGCGACAGAAGTGCGACGGAGGTAGAGGAAAAGCGGCGGAGTCGGTGAAGGATGAGCGGCGGAGACGGGGTGGTGCGAAATTAATTATGAAGGGGTATTTTTGTAAGAGTGGCCAGTATTTATATAATATTAACTTAGTGGCTACTATTTTGTTTTCATTAACTTATGTGGCTATTATAATATTTCCATGTTCTTTATTTCCTAGTATTTCTTTATTTCCTAAGAAAAAAATAAAATTGTGTATCATATTTCTCACCTTATTTGATAGTGTAGCGGATCCACCTTTATGTAATAATATAGTGATGCACTAGTTTATTTGATAATATATATATATATATAATCGTGTAATCCTGAAAAAAAGTTTTTAACTATTTTAGATGTATGTCATTTTAAGTTTTGGGTCTATTTATTATTTTTAAAATGATTCTAAATAGTTGGGTTAATTAAAAGTAGCATTTTAAGGACTCGTAGGAAACAAATAAAATTTAAGAATTCCAAAACAATTATTGAACTACTACTGATTTTTTCCTTTGAATAACAACTAGTGTGTAACCCGTCGAAATTCAACGGGGAATTACTTAATATTATAATTTATGAATAGAAATCTAAAAAATAACTTAATAATTGGCTAGGTTTCAGTCATTCGAAATTGTTGACCGCAACTAAGAACAACTATGAACATAAATGGTAAGGCTAGGGTTCAACCACGTGGACCCCCGTCTAGAATATATATGCTCGCACCCGTGTCAAACTCGATTCAAAAGTGATTTCACTTTTCGTTTTCGTCTAAAATCCGTATAGTAATACCCGTTAATTATCCAAATTCATTTAAATTTATAAACATAAATTGTTACAATAGTTGATTATCTATTTCAATAAAAACTTGAATGTTACAAAATAGATATTAATAATAAATAGTACTCCATAAATAACAAAAGTTTAAAAATAAAGAAAATTTCATGTAGGCTTGTCGATTTATGTTCGGACCCATTAGAACTCATATACTCGTACATGTCACAAACTCGATTAAAAGTAATTTTACCACTCCTCATCCAAAACTCGTATAATAATACCCCACTAATTATCCAAACCCATTTAAATTTATAAAATATCTAAATAATTAAATATAGGTTGTTATAATAATTGGATATTCGTCTCACTAAAACCTGATCATTATATGATAAAATAATAATAATAATAATAGTTTATTGATTTTTTTTTTTGAATAATAAACTCACTCGATCATTTTCTCGATCTATTTGGTCCAATCCGTTGATTCTGGGCTAAATTGGCAATTCTATCTATCAGGCTCAGTCAGGAATAACAATGCTAAATTTAGTTTTCGATCTATTTGGGTTGACTCAGTCATTTCGGCTAAATTAATATCCCTACTTATTGGACTCGATTATGAATGATAATGGGTCGGGTATTTACCCATTAATTATTTTTCAACCTAAATCAGAATTTTCTTACATGTATATCTCAATCCTGATAATAAAAGAAACTTTATTATTCATACTAATTCCAAACCCGTCAGGTAATTTATGCCATGATTACCAACTCACTCGATCATTCGAGTTTAAAAAGCTTTAAGCTATAAATTTTCGGCTATAATCTTTTTTTTTTCTCGATCTATTTTGTTCAATCCGTTAATTTCGGGATAAATTGCTAGTTGTATCTATCGAGCTCTAAAAATTTAATTTATAACGTGGAATGAAGGTTTTCGATTATTTCACTGAAAAATTGTGAAAGTTATCTTAGTTTTATGATGTTTTTCTATTTTTATTTTATTTTATTTTTGTAGAGTTTATTTGTTATGAAAAAATTGAAACTTGGGCATGAATTTACAACAAATTAATCAAATTTTCATAATTAAAAAGATGTTTTGATTTAAACTCGTCACATCACCTATCTTCGATGCCATGTTGATTTCATTTTGGCCAAAATTGAAATTTAAAGTAAATTTCGAGAATGCACTATATGGATCTGTTAAGAACTCATCCATATGAGTCCGTAGGAACCATGCATTTTTATCACTTCGAAAATGCGATAAATACAATACTTTAATGCACAAATATGGCAAAGGACAAATTTCAATAACTCAATGCATAAATATTTAATACATTTTTAATGCACAACCCACAATGATATAATACATAAATTAAATATCAACAATACATAAAAAAGATTAACGGTTCAATTTTTTCATTAACATGAATTTGTGTATTAAAGTAATGCAATTTGTGCATTAACTTATGTGATAAAATGCATGGTTCTTACGGATTCATATAAAGATGAGCTCTTATATGATCTTATCCATATATATATATATATATATATATATATCTCACACTTTTATATATGTACAAAAACAATATCATCCGAATTTGATTATTCTTTGACAAATATCTTGACTTATACATGGTGTTATTTAGTTAGATACCTATAAGAAAGAAAGCACATTCTGATGTTAATTCAGATTGATTATACCGCCACTCACCATTTATCAAACTATTAGGCGGCTGACACAAATACTCCTCATAACATTGCATTTTAAACTTTCTAAGACTACAACCATACTTTTTTTTAGAAAATTGAGACTACGATCATACTTATGCAATATTTTTTGTAATATTGTCAGTGCATCATTCTTCATCTATCAGTGAAATGAAGATCTGATAAAATTTAGGAGAAACGTATTCATCTTCCCACTTCTCCATACATAATAGGTTATCTTCTCGACACAATTATGAGAATCCACCGCTGCTAACAATGCTGCATTTTTCCTGCAAATACACAAATAAAATTAAATTCACAAAAATCTAAAAAAAGCAAACTAACACGAATAATTATATAATATGAAAAAAAAATCCCATATTTTTGTAACCTGAACTAATTTAAAATGATACTCCTAAGAATTCTCCCAATTAAATGTGTATGAATATGAAATGTCAAGATTTGGATGGTCAACTTAGCCGTTTTTGAATTTCAATGATAGAAATTTAGGATAGATTTGGGCTAGAAATATAATGCTCAATGCTTTAGTCTCCGACCTTAATAACTTTGCATAAATACTCGATAGAATATGGAAAATTTCCTCTATATAACATTAACATAGAATAAATATAGGAATATTTAATTTAGAGTACTGCTCCATACCCATCGAAGGCACCATTAATGTGCCCACCGATGATGTGACAATGACATATAGCCATATAGGTAGATTAATCAACCATGAAAAATAACCATATTTGACTCCAACTAATATTACTATTAATACTACCTCATTTTATGAAAATAATTTATCTTAACAATTATAAAAGATAACTTTTATCAACTCAACAAATTAATTGAAATAGTTAACTTAATAAATCTAATATGGAATAAAGAGCCTATTGAAAACTTCATCCTTTTTTACACAATATTTTGATTGATGTATATTGTACATAAATTGACTGTTTGTTTGTTACCGTCACTTCGATTATTTTGTCATAATGATTATACTTTTATTGAATCCTACGTATACATTATGACAAAATAATTAATGTATAATAATCTTTATTTTATATTACAACTTGGGCAAAATGGATACGGAGAAAACACTTGCATTGTCAGAAAAATTAAAAAAAAATGGCCACAAAATTCACGTAGGCAGGCGGCGGCTGCCACAAATTCCTTTAGTTCACCTAAATAAATTTGGTGAATTAAAATTTGTTACATTAATAAAAGTATTGTTTTGTAAAAGATTTTTTTAGATTTTTTTTTTATAGAATTAAGTTAAATTATTTCCATAAAATGAAGTAGTTTTAGTAGTAATATTAGTTGGAATCAAATATGGTTATATTCATGGTTGACTAATCTACCTACATGGCATTGCCACTGTCGCAGCCCGACTTAGAATGAAGATAACCAAGCCGGTGGGTCCCGCGACATACACAATTTATGATTAACCAAGGAACAAGATAACGACCCAGTTATCCAACAAAAACCAATCGTACAATAAATCATTCTTTTAAGTCAAACCAAAATAGCCGAGAATGGTCAAAAGACAACACCATCTCGTATCAGAGTTTAACAACGGAAATAAGGTTTATCAAGTCATAGCTTCAACATCACACTAAGACAACAATTACTGAATAAATTCAGAGTGTTGCAGCGGAAACAACATGACATATCTTTGATTATATGTATGAAGACATATAATCCTGCTCAACATCAACAATGTCTCAAGAGGTCAACAACAAAAATCCGTCCAGCTCATCTTCATCCAAGCCGGCTGCATTTTAGAAATAACATGCAGGGCTGAGTACTTTTGTACTCAGTGGACACATGCCAAAATAATTGATAGATTCTATAGATTAATCATGCATTTCCACAGTAACACACAGGGGTTTTCAGAAAAAGCCCGTGTTTACTAAATCATTTTCGTACTTGCTTCTCCACTTTATTTATTCAATTAAAACCATATCTGAAACAACGCCGGGGAAGAAGGCCTTCTTCCGCGAACGCATAACTCACCATGGCGGTCGCCCCTCAACGGGGTCCCATACTCATGGCTACCGTGTACACTAATTCTGGAAAGCACCCTTTTGGCTAACTCAGAATCCGATCGATTATAACAGTTGGCGAACCAACACAGATAGGCATAAGAGAATCCATAAAACAATCCTTTTAAGCATGATAATCACTTTAAAACATACTTTTTAAAGCATTTCAAAAACAGAGCAAAGCTCGAGTTATTTGATATATAGAAAAGCCCACATTTTATTTGTATAATAGAAAAGCCCACAATTTGAAGCTACTTTATCTATACTTTAACTTCTCGGCTTTTCCCTCATTTTTCAGTCCCGCTCGTTCCTTCATTTAATAATTAAATTTAAACATAAGAGCGAGAAAAATTAAATATTCAAAAGAGGGATGCCGCTGTTATTCTAAAAATTTCTCTAATTTGTCTCGGCTTTTTCTAGGATTTTTATCTCGGCAATTAGGAACTAAACTTTTCTAATTACTTCCTCTTTCTTACTTAACTTCTTAATCGATAATTAATCGATTATAACTTCAGGATATATTTTAAAACATAAATCACATATTTCATCATTTAATCTCATACTTAAGCATATAAACACTTTATTAACATTTAAACTCATACTATTTACATCATTAAACACTTAAGCTTATCATATCATTCGTAACATCATATCATAAAAAAAAATAAACATTTCATTTCTTCATATAAGCATCTCATTAATCATTAAGCTCTTTCTTTATTTATTTTAGCATATAAAAAAAATGCTTAAGCTCTTTGATAACATTTAAGCTTAACATTATATTATCAATATATGTCTTTGACATATAAGCTCATTAATGACGTATCATTAATTCTTAAACTCATCATTAACGTATCATTAGGAAAAATTAGCTAACATTTTAACTTTTGAGTTTACGGAAGAAACAACTGAAAACAAGTTGAGCAAAGATCGAATTTGGATAAATCAAAATTTGTGGAAAATCAAAGCTAAATTTGGAAAAGCCAGCTATCTGAAGCCCAAAATTTCATTGGAAAAGCAAAACTAATTTGAAAAACTAATTTGTTGGAAAAATTGACATTGAAAAAGCCAGTAGCTTAAACCATTGTTGAGTTGGCTGGAGAAATTTTACGATCTCTGGAGAAATCAAATCTTCAAATTAAACACACACTTTTCAAATAAAATCTAAACATATAAGCACATAATCCTAAACACATTCGTAATCTTTCTCGGATAATCCGAGACGAGATTAACATCTTAATTTACTTAATTTCTTAATTTCTTTACTTTCGGCAATTTAAGGCTGCCGAAAAATTTTAATTTCTAGAACTTATTTTCTTTCTAAGTTCTCGCATTTTAATTATTCTAAATAATTATCTTAATTATTTACTAAGATTTGTTATGAAAAAGCGGGGTATTACAGCCACATTATTAGTGGGAATATTAATCGTTCCCACGGTGGATAGGGGAGCGATCTTCACTAAAGTTATACATTATGTAATAAAATTTACTTTCAGAAACGAAAATATGTAAATGATAAAAAAATAATTTTCACGATATGAAAAAATAAATAAAAATAAAACAAAGTATATATTCCTATGTAATAAAATAATAATATAATCAATCACAAAGTGTGTAGGTGGTAGGACTATATTCTAACAATAGTAGAGAACTCATGCTTTCAAGTTTCAATTCCTTACACAAACTACATAAATACAACATATTTTCTAGGGTTCAAGAGTCTTGTACTATTTTTAATCTAATTGGAGACTAATAATATAAATCTAAGATAATATAAAACCATAAATTTAATTGGATGAATAAAATAAAATAATTAAATAATATTCATTATTGACTTTATCAGCGAGATAAGATTAAAATCAATTCACACTAAAATTTTGAGTGCATTGGAACAGTATTTATACAAGTTCAACTTCATAATCAATTAAGATGAAATTAATGTGGGACAAACAATTCTAGAAAAATAAGAATGAAAATTAGAAGAATTGCCACCTAAGCATGAGAATGATTGTGGTGGCTTAAAATGTGTTGCTATATGATATTGATTGTGTACGTATCAAATAGGACAAACCCGCCACAAAATCATAGGTTTAATCCATGAATCCAAAACCTTCTTAATAAAGATTTTATAATATTCACATTCCGACAAAATCCAATTCTAATTAAAATATCAAAATGTATAGTACTTTTTGAGAGGCAAAATGTACAGTACTTATGTATTACTCAACCATGTATACAGATCAATAGTTGTAATGTAATCTTGATACATATATTTTGAATGAACTGAATATATAAATTTGACACATTTTAACCTAATTAAACATGTAGATTGTTGTTCCAATCAATGATTATTATATGAGAAAATACGAATTTATGATCCAAATAATAATATGTTTTACGGAAAATTACATATTGATACTCGAACACTGACACGTTAATAAGTATGTCATAAAATTTCGACTTTAGTATACGGGGAATGACACCTCAAGTTGGAATCCAAATTCAATTTCGTATCAGCAATATTTTAAGCGACGTGAAAATAATTTTAGTCACTTCTTACGTCTCGTTTTGGTCATTCATGTGGCGAGCCACGTAAACGTTTCGTTGCCCGAAATTAATGTCCTAATTTCTTTTCATAAATTTGTATGTAATAGTTGAAGTATTTGATGAAATAATTATATTTAATTCAGAATATTTAACAATTTTTTTTAGTATAAATTCAATACTCACATTAGTCCAAGAAATGGGAAAAACGAACCACCCCCCAACTGCAGATCATCATTTTCTTCACCAAAAACCCTCACTAAATTCACGCACAAAATTCCGTCGATTCTCACTCCAGAAATCTCATCAAAATCGCCATGGCCTCAAATGGAGCTCCACTCGTGAGTATACTCATGCTTGATTTCCATATCTGCTTGCATTTTTGGTTTATAATTACCGCGTAAATTGGTCGATACGCAGGGATTTTTCTTCATTTCTGTAAGGAATTTGGGGGTTGATTGTTTAGGGTTTTGAATTGTGCAGGGAGATGATGATACGCAGACGAGTTTGGAGAAGATCAAAAGGCAGCTCGCGTCGAGTTCCGGCCGACAACTTCTTCAAGGGCCCCTCTTAAAGCGATCCGAAACGGTATTTTTTTGTATAATTGTTCTTTCAGTTGCTAGTACTTCTTCATTCAGCTGCAAAATTTTCTATGTATGTTTGAAAGAGTCAACCGATCACTCTAGTCTCTAGCTCAGCCCTAGAACCGTCTGAAAGCGTCAAACTCGAAACTGCTAGTAAATGCCGGGACCTAGTGGCATTGGGGATTCTCTTAACTTTGATAGCTATGGGATACAATCATGTTGCCTTTCCTATTTCTTAAATAATATTGTTATGGAAAATTGGGGGAAGCGATTTTATAACTAATAGCTGCTGAAAGGTGAACAATGATATTTTGCCTGAATTTGAGAGAGATAATGTGAAAATTGATCACACCGGATCATGTTGCAGTTGGAGACGAAGGTGCTATAATATTCGTTGGTGCAAATTTTGGTAGTAAGAATTTTCATGCTTCAATCCAGAATAAAGTATTGAAGCTCAACAGGGTAAATACTAACAATCATTCTCGATTACCAACCTGAGATATAATTGTCCCCTCTGGGACATTTGTAGTGGTATGAACTGGGAATGCACATAATGTCAGGTCATGTTATCATTTTATGTTTGTTCCTAAACTGATTAAGACTAGATGCTGTTTTCCAAGTTTAGCTGTACTGCTCATGACTTCTGTAGGTGCTCCCAGTTAGAATGGGAACACTAGGATGCATTGGTGATGAGGTGGAATGTCATGGAGAAAATAGAACTGGCAATATTCCTTAGTTGAATGTAATATACAATCAAATGGCAGTTTGTGCAACTTGGCTACTTTTCATTCTCGTGAAATTATGATCATCTTCTTTGTCTATGTACGAAAGGAATATGTTTTTGTCATTATCAATTTATCATTCACACAACATTAACCGATAATTTCAAACTTGTGAGTTGTAAACTGAAATCGTTAAGGTGAGGGCTAAGTATGATACACCTGGACTAATTTTTTCTCTCCAGACATATTGCAGTTTGCATGCTGTCCTGTCAAAACTGTTAAGAACCCTCCCCCACCCCCCACACCCCCCCCCCCCCCCCAAAAAAAAAGATAAAATAGAGGAGAAAAATGAATAAGGGGGAAAAAGGTCAGATTGCAGAATATAGGATCAAAAGGAAGTTTAGTTGACTTTAAAGGAATGTCGGATTGCAGAGTATAGGATCAAAAGGAAGTTTAGTAAGGAAGGTCGGATTGCAGAATATAGGATCAAATGGAAGTTTAGTTGACTCCTGTTTTGCTATCTTAAAAGCTCTGCGTTTCCTTTTTTAAAATGGGGTTGCCAATTATTGGAACTTTTGCCAGTTGGGCCTTGGCTTACTTTACTGTATTTATTTAAACAGCTAAGGAAGTGGAATGAGAGGTGGGTGATTTTAGACCCAACAACTGGGAAGATGGAATACAAGTAAGAAGCTTAATAATATCCTATTTCACTGATTACTGTTGTTTTCTTTGCAAAATATGTTGTTTAAAGTCTTTGTATCTTGCATCTTCAGGGTCAGGAGAAACGAGCCAGCTGTAAAAGGAACCATATCATTTGATGCAAACAGCACTATTACAATTTCTCCTGTGAACTTCCAGTAAGACTCTTTTATCTTTTGTTTCCAGACAAAATCCCCCCCCCCGAAATTTTTGGCAGATACATTCTTGTTCTAGGTTAATAATCATTCCCATATCTTTTTCTGTTGACTCAGGGGACTACCAAAGTACGATGGCTGTTGTTTCTGTATCCACATTGAAATTTTAAATTATTTTCTCTTCTCTACCTTTATCTTTCTTGTAATTATGTGGGAGGCAGAAAGTAGAAGTAAAAGAAGGCTGGCTTTCTATGGTGGTTATCATATATAATTTTGCATATTTCCTTTAATTATTTTGTTCCGTATTGTTAAATTTGACAACGCTTGGTCTTTTCGATTCTTAACTCGGTTCTTAGATATTGGAACACCACAGAAAAAGGATTATTTTCTTTGTGCAGAGACCCCTGCTGCTACCAGAGCTTGGGTGTCTACACTACAGTGAGTGGTCAATTTTATCTGTTTACGTAGAACTCATCCCTAAAAGCTAGCTCAATGGGAGAGGGTTCCAAGTTATGTATGAGCATCTTTTCTGCCTAGTACAATTGTGATGCTGGACAAATACTACTTTCTGACACCTGCCTTCATAAGCATGCCTACATAAGCATGCTTCACTATGTAATTTCCTTTTTTTGTATTTGAAATTTTGTCTACCGTTAAACTGCAGCGCAACTCAACTGGTTCTCAAGGCTCATAAAGAAGCGGTGAATACCTTAAGTGGAAATGGATCGACAAAGTTAGGAACAGTTGCCACTGTTGTTGCTGCTGCAAATTCAACAGCTCTGGAAGCTTCTAAAGAAATTGAAGCTGCTATGCAAATTTCTATGAGGCAAGCCTTGGGGGCTATGATGAATAAGACACCTGATCTTCCTATGGACGATTTATCAATCATGAAGGTACTGATGACATTATTAGTAACTATTTGAACTGACAACATCCTTTCCTTTAGCCAAAAGAAGCAAAATGTGAAATTACTGGACAAAGGTCTGAATATCTCCAGTATTGCCTCATCTTAAACCCTTAGTTTTCTGGCTCGATAACTGTAGTCATGAATATTTGCCGGTTCATAGATGTGATTTATATAACCTCTCATATAGGCTCATTGATATATGTCCTCCCCACTTTCCAGTTCCTTTGTCTCGTTTTTGCCTCTGGTTGTTCAGTTGTGTTTCCATTGTTTTTTTATGTTGCAGCATTTTTTGCACATTATCATTGATTATATCTCATGAAACATCGATGATGCTACAAAGAACGGCTTGAATGAGGAAAGCTTATGAGTACCTTATGGTCATACGAAGTATAGTATAGGTTGGACCATGGTAGCTATATTTCTGCAATCATATTTCAAGTTCACTTAGTTGCACCTATTTTGTTGGATTTATCGAGAAACTTATTTTATTGTTGAATTATAGTCTCTTTCACAAATCTAATCACATTATTATTCTGTTTTGCAGGAAACCCTGAGGGTGAAGGATGAAGAGCTGCAAAATTTGGCAAGGGACCTTCGTGCTAGAGATTCAACCATAAAGGAATTAGCAGAGAAACTCTCTGAGACTGCTGAAGCTGCAGAAGCTGCTGCCTCTGCTGCCCATACCATGGATGAGCAAAGGAGAATAGCAAGTGCAGAGGTTGAGCGGCTGACTAGAGATTCAGAGAAACAATTTGAGTCATCTAAACAGAAGGTAATTGTAGATTCTCATCAGCTTGTGGTCTCCACTCTGCGATTCAGTCTTGGTTTGGCTTTCTTCATCTTTCTTTTTACCATTTATACTTAATAGATTAGAGAACTGGAGGAAAGAGCTTGGAATCTGAGTAGAGAAAAAGATCAGCTGACAAACGAAAGGGACTCGGCCATTCAGGAAGCTCATTTGTGGCGTTCAGAGCTTGCAAAAGCTAGAGAGCGTGCTGTGATATTGGAAGGAGCAGTTGTTCGAGCTGAAGAGAAGGTCAGAGTTACAGAGGCTGATGCTGAAGCTAAAATAAGGGAAGCAATGGAGAAGGAGTCTGCTGCTGCTAAGGAGAAACAAGAATTACTTTCATATATCAACGCCTTACAAGAACAACTGAAAAGGTATATAACAATGATTAAGCTTCTTTCGATAAATGATATTAGCAAACATACGTGTTTTGCTTAAAGTAGTCTCTACCTGCCTTTATTGCCTGATTTTGCATTTCATGTCTCTTAAAGACAGCTTAGCTTCAGACTCTTTCCATGATGTCAGTCGAATAAAGAGAAGAAACTATTGATCCTATATTGACCGATCGAGTGCTAAACAACAAAGCCTAGAATTTGGTTTTATAGTGCATAACATTCATTTGATTTATAAGATTGCTTCTTTTTTTCCTTTCGTTTAATCTTTCTCTGCATAGTACATGTTAGTGGACGATCCCCCTCCAACAACGAAAAGAAAAAATAAGAGAAAAATGCTGAGGGATGGTATATTCAAGTATTGTTGACTTAATTCTATATGCACGCTCTCTCTTTAGTGGATTGCAACAAGTTACTTAAATTCCTATTTTGTCCTTCCGACAGGCAGCAGATAGGAACCCGGGAAGTCTTTGAAGAGAAGACCGATTCTTGCTCTAGTTTAGGTGGTGATTTACCCCTAACAAAGCATGTGGATCCATCTCAGGAGAATGTTGATAAAGCCTGTCTAAGTGTCTCAAAGGCAACATCAGCGCCTGCAGAGTCCGATCTCCATTCTATCAGGGAGAGTGAATGGAGTGACATTCAAACCACGGAGGCTAGGATAGCCGATGTCAGAGAGGTGGGGCCCGATGCAGAAGGGCACAGCCTCGATATACCAGTTGTAACTTTTCCTATGAATGGTGGTCACCAGGAGCATGGTTCTTCCCATCAGCCTTAGAGATCTCGGACATCATCAAGCACTTCAGTACCTCGAGGTTTCCAATTTTCTTAGCGTAGGTTTTTATTCGCATTTGGTTCCTCGTTGCTGTCGAAAAATGATTTAACATATTTGCATCTTTTATTAATTTAGGTATTTCGGATCGACTCTTGTTTGATATATCCGCTGAGTGCAAATAGTCGTGATAAAGATATGCTAAACATACAGATGAATTTCAGTGTAACAGATTGATACTCTAGTTCTATCATCTTCATTGCTCTTGACTTGGCCTTTGTATATGTATACTGTATACACATGTATAATATATGTACATGAGTGGATCATTCTTGACATATACTCCATGGAAATGCTGAATTTTGTAAGATGGTAATTAAGCACTTATATTTTAAAATTAGAGGTGGACTTTAGTGAGGTTGGTCTTACTGTACGATTGGATTTGAATTGTCACATTTTTTAGGATAATTGTCATTTTTCTTTATGACAATTGTTATTTAATATTTTAACTTAGAAGTTAAAAGAATAATGGGCGCCCACTTTTTTAATACCACAACATAAAATAAAAATATTATATCCTCATCTATAAAACCACTTAACTTAAAGTGAGAATAAATAAACATTCTTTTCAAAATAAATAAAAAAATTAAAAAATATGAATCAAAAGACCACTTTTTGAAAAAAACCAAAATTATTGATCCCACAAATCTCTCTCCAAATAAATTTTCAAAATAAATCTTTTAAAATTTTTAATTCAAAATCAAATTTCATGCAAGCTTAAACTCCTAAAAATTCACACACGCACAAAAAAAAAAGAAGAAAAAAAACTCACGAAAATTCTCAAACAAGCTCTCGAAAATTAAAAAAAAAAAAGCAAAAAAATTCAAACAAAAGGCCACTTGTGTTTCTGGATTTATCAAGATATGCAGATTAATAATCCTGCAAAAATATAATTTTGATGATCTGTTCTTAAGGACACGATGGTTGAAAAATATGCGTTATTCAGAACACGATGGTTGGACATGATGGAGGGACACCCATGACTATGCCCACGGTTCATGTGCACACGATGAGGTGTGCCATTGTGGGCACGATGGTGGGCACCATCGTGTGCTGATGAACTTTCAATTTTTGGATATTTTGATTCATTATGTTATCATTATGAGTGTTTTATGATTATTTTATAGCTTGTTTAAACTTTAATAACTACACAACACCTTATGCAAACACATACATGTAGTCTTCGTCTAACTCATTAGCATATGAGCTACTTCTATAGATGATGATATGCACTTATATATTGAAAATCTAAATATTAGACACAACATGCAATGGATTTTGTTAATTCAGTTGATAACTTTGTAAACATGTATATAGTTAGCAAATAATTTGTTGGGAAAATTCTAAAGTTTTGATTTGATTCCAAAACCCAACTGCTCTCCAACCTAGTAGATTGTTGTACAAACCTAAGTTAAGTTTTCCAGCTCACTTGTTTGAGCCTTAGATTTTCTAAGTTCACAGGTTTGGAACGAAGATAGAAGACTCACCGAGTAATTAAGTGGACCCAAAGTCACCGAAAGGTCTCTTAGCCGAACGAGCTCAGACCGAGCCGAGTCGACCGACTCGAGAACGAAGAATGGATCCGGCCAAGGAGATCCAACGGAGCGAGAATAAAGTGAGGCTGCATCAAAGTCTAAGAAAGACGAGAAGCGAACAAAGGGAACTAACTCTGAAGACGTCACTTCAAGTCAGTTTACCCATACAGCTCTAAATTCAAAAACCAGCTCAAAAGACAGAAATCCCGGTGTCAGAGGAAGTCAATATACCTCGACCAATGAGGGATCGACATCTCAGCATCCTAGAAAGGCGAACCTAGGATCTGACACAGTGATGAAGACAGGTGAAGATACGCTCAACGGCAGATCGACAGATCAGAGAGTAGGTAAGATTCAAACGGGTCCTCCAACGGCTAGTTTGAATCTCTACTTATAAATATCAGTCTTCAACCTCAGAATCAGATACGAAAAACTCCCCACAAGCTTTCAACTTCTCTGAATCTCTCAAGTATCCAAAAACTCTCCAGCAGTTATCTAACACTTTAAAAGAGCACTTAACTTCTTAAGTGTTCAATTTCAGAAACTGCTTTAGTTTTTCGTCTGATCAATAGGCTGTAATCATAGTAAATCCAAAGCCTAGATCTGAACGAGTTCATCTTCCAAAGTTCTTCATTGTAAGAACTCGTTCAAAGTTGGAAACCCAAACCCTCCTTTACCCAGAAAAGGTTAGGTCAAGGTTACGCCTTCTCGAAGCGCGAAATTCGAGTGTAAGGTTATTCAGTACCCAAAAATTGAAAAGGTGCAGGCTTCTACAGTGCCCGTAAACTGTTAGAACACAGCTCGAGGTAGAGCTGCGAAGTTTCTTGGTACTCGTAAACCAAGTGGTCATCCTTAGTGGATTTACCAGCTAAAACCTGGTCGTGGACGTAGGAGTTTTCTCTCCGAACCACGTTAAAATTCTGTGTTCTTTATTGCTTTATTCAGTCTTTGCTTTATATTTATTTAAAGAACTAACCGCATTTGCACAACACAAGTTTTCAAAGCTTCAACTCTCTGGCTGTGTGACCCAGCCAGCTGCATTTATTTCAAACCTGATTAACTGAAAACTGAAACTAAGTTTTTCTGAGCTTTTGTAAAAGGAACGAGCTAAGTTTTTCTTTCCACCACTTTCCGCACAGCCAGCTAAGTTATCAGTCCAGCTGACCATCTTCTTTAGAAGTCAGTTGAACTCATAACTGAGCTCTCACTCAACTCTGTTTTAACTTGATAAAAGTTTTCAAAAATCCCTCTTCGGTGTATTCACCCCCCCTCTAGACCGAAGACCTCGTTCCGGGACCATCATAATTGTTAATAGATAATAAATAACATGTAAATTGGCGAGTTAAGTAATAATTAGAGGAAATTGTTACGTGTTCTTACGCCTACGATAGGCACGACCATCGTGTCCGCAGTAGGGTTCATCATTGTTGGGAAAATAATAAAAGTTTTGATTTGATACCAAAACTCAGCTGACCCCAACCAAGTAGATGATTGCACAAACCTGTGTCCAGCTCACCTGTTTGAGCTTATAGAGTTTCTAAGTTTACAGATGAAGACACTGAAGACAGCAGAAGACCCAGCTGAAGGATCAGCTGAGTAAAGATTAGCTGAGTAAGAATCAGCTGAGTAATTCATCAGAGCTGACTCATCAAAGAAGCCCAGCAAAACTGTACAAGATTACAACTTACAAAATGAAGACTTAGCTGACCAAGCTGAGCACACATCAGGGCAAGCCAAGTCGAGTGGTCAGCAACGTTATCCAGATTCAAGACGATCAAGTTCAGTCAGACACAGCTATGAGAAAGACCCAGCTTGAGTGGCAACTCAGCTCAGCGTCAAGACCCAGCAGAGTTTAAGACAGCTCAGAGTCACCAGCACAGCAGAGTCGAAGTCAACTTGAAATAAAGTCGGAGCTGACCTGGACCGTCAGGAACTCGACACCTCAGCACCTAGAAGTCAGACCTAGGATTGCTTTACGAGGAAATCAAGGATGAAGACAGTAACAACTTGTCAGAAGTTAGGTAGAGATTCAGAACGGCTCTTTCCAATGGCTAGTTCTAATCTCTCCATATAAATATGAGTCTTCTCCATCAACAGAAAATATGAGACGAGAGAGAGAGAGAATACAAGATGAGAGATCAACAGACTACATAGAAAGAAGACTAATCAAGTCAAGATCAAGCTCTCTCAGAAAAGGTTCAAGATCCGGCAGCCTGCATTCTCCAGAGTTCCTATTCGTACTCAGGCTGCTGAAGCTCTCTCCTACTAAAATCTAGACATATAATCCTTTCCATCTTAAGCCTAGTTTGAACGAGTTCATCATACTCAAAGTTCTTCATTGTAAGAACTCGTTCATAGTTGGAAACCCCAAAACCAAACCCACAAACCTAGAAAAAGGTTAGGTTAAGGTTAAGGTTCTGTAGTACTCGTAAACTACATGTCAGGTTCTTCAATACCTGTAAACTGAATGTAGGCTTCAGCCGTGCCCGTAAACAGACTGGCTACGTTTTGATACAGTACGCGTAAACTTGTATCCAGCTCGAGAAACTGAGCTGCAACGTTTGCTGACGGCGCGGAAAGTCAGTGAAATCCTTAGTGGATTACCAGAGATTTCTGGTCGTGGACGTAGGAGTAGTTTTTCCGAACCACGTTAAGTTGCTTTGTTCTTTACTGCTTTATTTATGCATCCGCTAACCCTTCAAAAGCATATTTTCAAGTTGCAAGAACTGACTAAGAGAAAAGAGAAACAGAGCTTTGCAATATATATTTTGAAGTAACAGACGGTCTTTCCAAAATCCACCATCTTCCGCACACATGCATCCATCTGTGTTGACCCAGCTGTCTTCCAGCTGAGTCGAACACAGCCAGCTCACTCAAAGAGTTTTAATTGGAAAAGTTTTTAAGCCTTGGTGTATTCACCCTCTCTCTACACCAAGGTATCCGTCTCGGGACCAACAATTGGTATCAGAGCAGTGGTTCATTCTTTCTGTGTCAAGTCAGCCTCTTTGCTGATAGTGGTCACCTGAACAGATCCTTAAAATCTTCAAAATCTTTTTAAATCATTATATTACATACTGTCATGGAATCTTCCTTGTGCAGGAATCTTCCGACATTCTCTGTCGATGATTATCAGATATGGAAGTTCCGACTCAAAAGCTTTCTGTGCGCGGACCACGACATGATGTGGGATGTCTTTACTGACGGATCCATCATCATTATGAAATCAGAAATAGCAGCAGAAACCTTACTTGGAGCTGAACCAGTACTCCGACAAGTTGTGAAGCCGAAAAGGGAGTACTCTCCAGAAGAAAGAAGACAAGCTGGATTGGACAGCTACGCTCGCAACGTCATCTCCTCAACGGTGACAGACACTTATCTCAGCAAGATCATCAACTGCGAGATAACTAAGGGGATGTGGAACACTCTAGCCAAGCTGTGTGAAGGCTCAGAGGAAATTCAAGAGAATAAATTTACAGTTGCATGCCAGAAGTTCGATAACTTCAAGCAACTCCTCTGTGAATCCATCGAGCAGATGGAGCTCAGATTCTCCAGCCTCGTCGTTGAGATCGAGACAATCCGAACCAGGAAATATACGGTTCGAGACAAGAACTTGAAAGTTCTTTCAGCTCTCTCATCAGATTGGTGTACACACAAGGTGGTCCATCAAAGTAGAACTAATCTTGGTAGCATGGAGACGGAAAAATTGTTCTCCATCTTGAAAGACAATGAATTTGATCTGAGGATCACAAACGGAGATTCATCCAGCCGGATGAATGAAGCAGAGCTGAGAATCAAGCCAAGGAAAGAAGCTCAATCAGCTCAGCTTGAAAGAACCAACAAGAAATTCAAAAACATGAGCAAAGAAGAATTGCTCGAAGAAGTTCCCATGCTTGTACAAAGCATTAATCAGCTGGAACATAGCAAGGAAAGGTACAAGAATATCGTGAAAGTTCTTCACGATAAGCAACTCCACCCAAAGATAAACCCAGCTGAATCAACCTCCCGGAGAAAGGATAAAAGCTGATGAAGAAAATGAAGTAACTCAGCTAGCTGACTGGGACCAGCTGTGAAATAAAGACAACTGGATACAATACTAAAAACTCAGCCAGTCACACTGCTGAGTACATTGGTCTCAAGAAAAGAATCGAGAAGCATCAGATGAATCAGCTGGATTTGGGACAACTGTCTACCTGCCATACAAACGGAGACCTCATCAAAGGAATGAGCCAATGTTGAGAAAATCCACTCGTTAAAAGGAAGTAGGATGCAGCTGAAGAAAAAGCCACCTACTATCAAATCAAATGGGAACTCTACATAGCTGGAAAAAGTCAGCAAAATCAAGTAGAATACCCAGCAGGATGCACTCACCAAGATAGACTCAGCTGGAATCACCAGCTGATGGGAAACCTGATCCAGCGGAGCAATCAAGCTGATTCTCTAACCCAGCAGACGACATGAAAACATCCAAGAGATTTCTCAATATCTGAAGGACACCATTGTTGGGAAAATTCACACAGAAGCACAACATGCTGAAATCCAAATCAAGATGTGTGGATTACTTGGACTGCTCAATCCGGATGAAGAAACATCATCCAGCTGAGGGGGAACAAACCCAGCTGGACCTCAACGCTCAGTTCATTATGATTACTCAGCTGAGGGGGAATCAAGCTCAGCTGGACATCAGTCGAAGAGCTAAAGGGAACTCAACTGAAGGTAAATCAAGCTAATCACCAGATACTCAGCTGAGGAAAACACTCAGTCAAGTAAAGCAAAAGACCGCCGTGGTATCAGCTGGATACTATGTCCAAGCTGACCGGTTTGCGTCTCTTGCATTTATTAATCTGAGGAATATGCTATCTAAGTCCAATTACTTTGAATTCTTAATTTCAGCGGACATATATTCCTTAGTTAAATTGTTTGATAAGTTTCCTTTCCCATCGCATTAATTATAAAGTCCGCAGAGTACTGTAGCAGGGCATGATCGAGACAGAAGTTCAAGCGTTTGAACTACCTCACGCGCGATTGTAATGCACTCGATGTACGCACGTCAGCAGACGTGATTAGATCTGTCAAAACATGGCAGGCCTGATGGGCCAGGCTGGGCTCTTTAAATTCTGGCCCGATGAATTTTCGGGCCGGCCCGACCCGATCTGGCCCGGTAAATTATGCTATGAAATGATTTTTCGGGCCGGGTTGGGCTCCATATTTTCCGGCCCGGTGAATTTTCAGGCCGGCCCGGCCCAGCCTGAAAATTTGACAGCCCTAGACGTGATGAGCGCTTTACTCCTAGCTGTTGATCTGAATATCAGTTACTTCAATCTCAACCGTTAATTCATTATGGCAGTTGATATATATGGAAAAGATACGCGGATTCTTTCATCTTTCATCTTTATCTCTACGAATTTCAAACCTTCAAACCTCAATCTATTTTCTGCAATTTCTTCGCACGATCAAACTAAAAGATTGCAGAGATGGCACCCAAGAAATCAACCGCAGGGATGAACCAGTTTGAAGCTCTAATGTCAAAACTATCATTTGAAAGTGTTCTGTCCACCTCCAACCTCAATTTTTCAGAACTAAAAGATATGGTGGATCTAGTTGCAGACTCCGGTCTCTTGCTGTGGGCAACCTCCATGCCCAAACTTATGCTGAAGAGAGATGCTGCCCTCTTCTACCTCAATATCATTGACGAAGACTTCTTCTATTCATCTTCCTTTGATATGATCGTCAAGGGCACAGACGAAAAGTTTGATTCAGCAACCTTCAACATCAAGCTCAACAGAATGATGCAAAAAGTGTTCAATCTGCCCAGTAAAGGAGACTTCATTCCAGACGATTACAGCCGTGAGAAAGTGGATGAATTCCTCAGTTAAGAAATGCTAATCTCTCCAGAGCCATACAGAGCGAGCATGTCAAAGCTCCTACTCAAGCCAAAGTACAGGATGTTGCTGGATATTACACAGAAGTGTATTCTTGGGATAGCTGGAATGCAGAAGTTCATCTACACCCTTGATGAGAACACCGACCGGAATCTCAAACAATCTCTCGTATCTCAAAGCATAGATCAGACAAATCATCTAGAGAATAGAGTTCCTGAGATAGTAATAAGACTTCAAGCTCCACTGGTCGACGACATAACAAATCTTTCAAGCCAGCTGGAAATCATCAAAAAGTCTACTCTCTCCAACAGCTCTGACAACCGCCAACTTTTCAAGTTGTTCAAAGATCTGGATGCTAAGTTCAGAGCTGGAAGCAGCAGCACTTTTCAGCTGAATATCGCCACAGCTGACAACACAGCCAAAATCGCTGATGTTGAAGTTGCTCTCGCCAAGCTCAATGCAACTGTCGCCGACCTCTCTGCCTCCCTTATTGATAATGCAAAAAAGGGGAAATAAATGAATGAAGCTGGAAAAACAATGGAGAGGAAAACTGCAGCTCAGGGGAACCTGTGCAGCCAAATCAGTCGGAAATCCACGACTTTGCCAACGAGCTGGATGAGGAAGAGCCAACTGCAGCAGTCAAAGAGACATGGAGAGAGAAAACAATCTCTCTAGCCAAAGCTTGTGGATACAAGCCAGAAGAATACAATGATCACCACTGGCTGTGTAACTTTCACAATGAGCAAAGAAGAGAAATGGAAAAGCTGGACAAGATTATTAAAAAGAAAGTTGAATCACTCAAGCCTGCTGAGAAAAAACAGAAGAAGAAAAGACAGATCTACAGGCAAGCTAGGAAAAAACAAGTCCAAGCAGCTTCAAGCATTCCAAGATCTGACAAGAGGAACCCAGATGTAATCAATGAAAGCTGAGAACAATGTAAAACAGAATTCATCAAAGAATTCTACTACCTGAATCAATACAAAGGTATGGATCATGAAACTGAGTTCAAAGAATACTTGCTCGAACTTCATGAAGAAGATCCAATGATGGCAAGATCATTAGCCCTAGCTGCCAAGAGAAACGAAATCCAGCTCAAAGCTCCAAAAGTCAAGCAATTAAAGCCTCCCACTTTAGCTGAAACGAACCTTCCTGACAAGGCCCAAATTATCAAAAAAGTTCATTACTGGGCTGGTGAGAGAGGAATCTCCAAGTCTAAAAATCAAGATAAATGGAGGAACTTGGAAAAATTCATCTTCAACAGATATGGTCTCAAGACTGACCATCAGATTGACGAACAGAGGAAGTAGCAAAGCTGAAGACCCAGCCAACTAGGAATCATCTTTTGAACTTTTGTAATTAGAAAGTTGTAAAATTTCTTCTTATGAATGAAAAGTTCGTTATATCAAAATCAACCTGAAGACAATCTCTCTTTGTCCAGGCTCTGAATATGATTATCTGTTGTGAATGTTTATTTCTTTCGAAACCCCATTTCCTGTTAATGGGGAAGTAAATTGTTTTTCCAACTTGAGGTTTTGGCATCATCAAAAAGGGGGAAATTGTTGGGAAAATAATAAAAGTTTTGATTTGATACCAAAACCTAGCTGACCCCAACCAAGTAGATAATTGCACAAACCTGTGTTTTTCCAGCTCACCTGTTTGAGCTTATAGAGTTTCTAAGTTTACAGATAAAGACAGCAGAAAACCCAGCTGAAGGATCAGCTGAGTAAGAATCAGCTGAGTAATTCTTCAGAGCTGACTCATCAAAGAAGCCCAACAAAACTGTACAAGATTACAGCTTACAAAAGAAAGACTTAGCTGACCAAGCTGAGCGCACATCAGGGCAAGCCAAGTCGAGTGGTCAGCAACGTTATCCAGATTCAAGACGATCAAGTTCAGTCAGACACAGCTATGAGAAAGACCCAGCTTGAGTGGCAACTCAGCTCAGCATCAAGACCCAGCAGAGTTCAAGACAGCTCAGAGTCAACAGCACAGCAGAGTCGAAGTCAACTTGAGATAAAGTCGGAGCTGACCTGGACCGTCAGGAACTCGACACCTTAGCACCTAGAAGTCAGAGCTAGGATTGTTTTACGAAGAAATCAAGGATGAAGACAGGACCAACTTGTCAGAAGTTAGGTAGAGATTCAGAATGGCTCTTTCCAACGGCTAGTTCTAATCTCTCCCTATAAATATGAGTCTTCTCAATCAACAGAAAATATGAGACGAGAGAGAGAGAATACAAGATGAGAGATCAACAGACTACATAGAAAGAAGACTAATCAAGTCAAGATCAAGCTCTCTCAGAAAAGGTTCAAGATCTGGCAGCCTGCATTCTCCAGAGTTCCTATTCGTACTCAGGCTGCTGAAGCTCTCTCCTACTAGAATCTAGGCATATAATCCTTCCCATCTTAAGCCTAGTTTGAACGAGTTCATCATACTCAAAGTTCTTCATTGTAACAACCCGTTCATAATTGGAAACCCCAAAACCAAACCCACAAACCCAAAAAAAGGTTAGATTAAGGTTTAGGTTCTTCAGTACCCGTAAACTAAATGTATGCTTCAGCTGTGCCCGTAAACGGACTGGCTACGTTTTTATACAGTATGCGTAAACTTGTATCCAGCTCGAGGAACTGAGCTGCAACATTTGCTGACTGCGCGGAAATTCAGTGGAATCCTTAGTGGATTACCAGAGATTTATGGTCGTGGACGTAGGAGTAGTTTCTCCGAACCACGTTAAGTTGTTTTGTTCTTTACTGCTTTATTTATGCATCTAGCTGACCCCTCATAAACATATTTTCAAGTTGCATGAACTGACTAAGAGAAAAGAGAAACAGAGCTTTGTAATATATATTTTGAAGTAACAGACTGTCTTTCCAAAATCCACCATCTTCCGCACACACGCAGCCATCTGTGTTGACCCAGCTGAGTCGAACACAGCCAACTCACTCAAAGAGTTTTAATTGGAAAAGTTTTTAAACCTTGGTGTATTCACCCCCTCTCTACACCAAGGTATCCGTCTCGGGACTAACAATCATCATGTGCAATATTTCTCCCATCGTGTGAAATAGAACACGATCGTGTGTAGTGATCGTGTGCAACGATCGTGTCCAGAAGAACTCATCGTAGAAAATGATTTTGTGCAATATTTCTCCCATCGTGTGAAGTTGAACACGATCGTGTGCAGCTATCGTGTCCAGAAGAACTCATCGTAAAAAATGATTTTGCGAGATTGAAATTTAGCTGCATACATTCTTTATAAACTCAGAAACATGAACATGGTCCTCTTTGAACTTCAACTCCTACTATTTTCGAATTATCATAAGATTTTTAGAAGAATTTTTGGAGACCCATTTGTGTGAACTTTCACGAGGTTTCTACGGTAAACTTTCGTGAGGTTTCTACTCCTTCTTTTAGTTAGAATATGGTGTAGTTAGATTTAGTAGTTGTAGATGATTCATGAGAGCAAATAACATCTCTTATAAAAAAATGCATGAGATTTGATTTTTATTTTCAAATATTATTTGATTAATTTTATGTTATATTGAGGAAGAAGATGAGCAAAAATAAATGAAAAAGCCAAAAAGAAGATAAGTCAACATCAACACCTTTATGATGGGGTATTTTAGTCTTTTAAGCTCAAATAGTATAAAAAACTTCTACTTTTATGGATGAAGATATATAACTTGTTTTCTTTATAGTTTGGTATTTAAAAATAGATTCCCACAAGAATAATTGTCACTTTTTTATCCAACTGCACCCAAGTTTTTGTATATATATTTACAAGCAAAGAATGCAAAGAGAGATTGCTTGACGACTCATCTAAGCTCATCGCAGTTTTCATATGCGAAGAAATAATCATTTGCAGTGCAGAGACTTGATGATGAAATTGTTGTAACGGGGATCGAACAATAGATATCTCTCTAGGGATGAAACTTTCTCCTGCGTACTATATATATATATAGGGGAGAGTTCAAATAAAAACTAGTTTTACACCCGCGCGTTGCGCGGATCAGTGCCAAACTTGGGTTATCAAGTATTTTATAATTGTAATAAATATCCAATATATAAATAATAAATTTCTTATTTTTTATATATTTAGTATAAATTGCACAAACAAAAGAAGAAGAAGAAGAATAAAAAATAGCAAAATACATGAGACACAACAAATAACCTAATGAGTAAGGATTTGCAATGAAAGTGTTTATACACAAAAGCATTGCGCTATAATTTCAATATCTCTAAAATTGTTAAGAAATATGTAATCAATAAGCAATAGCATGTATGGTTTATAATGGTATACTCACTTTTGAAAATCAAATCTCAAATCTAAGCAAATAAAAGAACTCATATATAATTGCCATCATGAGTCTCCTATAAACACACGCAGAGAGATCAAGACAACAAATAGTGAAAACCTTTAAGATAGACAATTTATATGCAGCCAACGTATCCACGTACCTTACACCTATTGACTTATTGCATAAAAAGTTCAGATATCATATTATCAATAAAGTCGATTCACATCATTGAGGGTTACAATAAATTGTGTAAATAAAAAGAAAAGGCACAAATATGCAATTTTATAAGTTTCGGAACACTTCCTTATACACAACATTGATAGTAGATGTACTATCCACATCATCATTCTCACATATTAAAATTCTCAATCCAGTCGGACTTGTGACTCGCGACACAGCTACATACAATTGGCCGTGAGTAAAAACTGATTTTTTGAGAAATAAACCAACACGGTTTAACGACTGACCTTGACTTTTATTGATTGTCATAGCGTAAGAGACAATGAGCGGAAACTGTCGTCGTTGAAACTTGAACGGCAATCTAGGATCTGATGGAGTCAACGACAATCTTGGAATCAACACTTTGTATCCTGCATTATGACCAGTCAGAACTTTTGCTTCTAATACATGGCTGCCAATTCTTGTAATAACCAATCTAGTTCCATTGCATAAACCATTAGCATGATCTATATTCCTAAGTAGCATCACCGGAGTTCCCACTTTTAAAAATAACTCGTGATTAGGAATACCAGAGCATACGAGGCGTTTAGGAATTCTGGTGTGTGGATGTTTTGGAATATAGAATCATTTGATTCTGATCTGCATGTAGTATCCGAGCTCAAGTATGATTGACCTTCACTTTCATTCAATGAAACCATGTGTTGGTTTATAGACTCGACTGCATCCAACGTCGGTGCTAGAATTGCTCGTTCTTGTAAATAACTTGCGGTGTCAGTGGATTTATTACCTGGTGAATAAACATAGGCAACAATGGCTGCAATAGGATCTCCAGAATACTTCAGCAAAATGTCTTCAGGAAGATGAATGATTGATTCCCCATCATTTGGACCTCCAATGACACCGTCTCCAATGCTTGCAATCCACTTAGAAAAATGGTCCAACTGAATTGATTCATCTTTTGAGCATATAGTCCGAAGTCTCATATTTTTTGTTAGTCTTAAAACCGTGCAATTTTTCCAGAGATATGATGAATTGATTGTAGCATGCACAATATCTTGTCTACTACCTTTGGGAATTACTGGTAAAATCTGACGAAAATCGCCACCAAAGACAATTGTTTTACCACCAAAGGGAAAATTGAAGCTCAATGGATTGCAAAACCGCATAATATCACGTAAACTCCTATCCAAAGCTTCAAAGCAAAATCTGTGCATCATAGGAGCTTCATCCCAAATTATAAGTTTTGCTTTTATAAGTAGCTCTGCAAGTGGACTTCCTTGTTTTATATTGCACGTAGAATCTTCATTTGCATTGATTGGAATTTTAAAACGTGAATGTGCAGTTCTTCCTCCAGGCAACAAAAGTGATGCTATTCCACTCGAAGCAACATTTATAACTATTTCTCCTTTTGACCGTAAAGCAGCTGACAAACCCTTCCAAACAAAAGTCTTTCCAGTTCCTCCGTAACCATATACAAAAAACATACCTCCACAACCAGATTCCACTGTATTTAAGACCGTATCATGTACCTGACGTTGTTCGTCTGTGCACTTGCATAAGAAATCTTGGTACTCTTGTTCAAGACTTCTCCGATCATACCGCAACTCATCAATGATCAATCTATTTTGACTGAATTGGAAAAATTCAACATTTGGAAACGGCATGGATGGAAAATCACGTAAACTCCTACCAACAGCCCTTAATAATTTCTCAATCTCGACTAAGGCATAACTTTTGATTTGGTCATCGTTCAGTAACAATTCTGTACAGTTCAAAATAATATATTAAAAGGTTATATACTTAATATTCATCTAGAAATGTATACAATTAGAAATTATAATTAATCACGTAACTCCTTAAAATTAAGTTGGAAACTTTGGTTAAATAAATTATATGTATAAACTATAAACTAACATTAACAATAATAAAAAAATTTAAAATTATATATTATGCGCAGATTTATTTAAACACACACACATATATATATATATATATATATAATTAATTAATATTACATAATAGAACTTACCAGGATGTTGCAACAAAGTTCTTTGATTGTAGAGAATATCATCTGATAAGAAGCTCCAACATTTATCCCATATCACTTCTGGTCTTGCAAGTGAATCGGATGACAATAAGGTGGCAAAAAGACTTCTCAAAGAATTTGCAGATGCCCAATGACTTGCCTCTACGATTCCATCAATATATTCCTTGTCATCATCCAACAACCCTAAAGCATATGCAGCATCCCGAAAAGTATCATATTGAACTCCATTGATGCATCTTATTTCTTCATAACTTCTTGGACCTTTAACAACATTCAATAGACATCTCAAGTAATACATCTCTCCGAACTGTGAGGTACATAAAAGATTCTTCCAATTGCGTATCTCTTCTTCCTTGGCATCCACTTTCGAGTTTCTTTCTTCCAAACAAATTTTGTTGGAAATTCGGCATAAGTAAGTTCCCTTGCTTCAGGATATTCCTTATTCGCTTCCATCCAAGCTAAGAACATACTTTGCTTAACAGTGGGCCTATCGAGCACAACATTTATAGGATGCTCGAGTCCGTGTGAATATTACACTTTGCTCTCCAGGAAGATGAAAGCTCAAGCGTTCAACTGGAGGATCTCTATATTGAATATCAAAACCAAAAATTCTCCAAGCTGCTTCACATGGAGAGATGTATCTACAATCATAATACATCTTCACTTCATCACATTCCTTTTGTGTTTCTTCATCTCCATTGGTTTGGTAAAATGATGCAGTGACACGATCATGCCCTTTATTTATATACTTGAACAGATACTTAATTGACCGAGATTGGTTGCACCATTCAACGTTAATATGAGCACTATACTTCAAAAGAAGATCTCGATTGTGTGGTACCACAAACCTATTATCAAGAGTGACTCCATTTTTTACGACAACTCTACCATTATCTCGACGTCTGTAAATCGGATATCCATCTTCATCTGTAGACGTTGCCTCAACAAATTTCTTTGGGAAATACTTTGTACATCGATCATTAGACATACACGGAGAGCTTTTATTTGTGATGCCACACGGACCATGTATCATAAAATCTTGTACTGCTTTGTAGTACTCTCGGTCAGATTCTACATCTGGAATTTCTGCTGAAATGATTTTGTCAATACCTTCAGCTGTCTTTTGTTTGTCTTCTTTATCCATAAAAAGTAATATATGAGCATGTGGGAGTCCTCGTTTTTGAAATTCAATGGTGTACACAACTGCAAAATTTAAAAAATGAAATAACTTATGACAATATATAATCAAAATAATCTAATATACTTTCAAACAATACAAAAATTACTTCGTACACCTTTGACCGAACCAAATAGTTTTTTCTTTTCCAAGTCTTTGATTAGGTTGTCTAGCTTAATCTTAAAGACTCGAGCAATGATGTCGGGACGATCTTCGGGTTTCGACCTCTACTTTCAACATATCTAACGATTTTCTCGGCCATTTTGGATTGCAAGTAAATGTAACGAATAAGTACGGATATCCCCGCCCATCTACAAATGGCCATAGCATCTTGATAATTACGTATCATATATCGAGCACCACCGAGTGAAGGATGAAGGCAAAATAACACGTTTCCCATGTCTTGTTGGATCAGTTTCACCTCTTAGAAGTGCTTCTGTTAAACCCCTATACATTTCTGCACGTAATTGCTTTTGATGGTGACGCACATATGATAGTCTGCTAGATTCTATCATTGTATATGCATCAACAACAAACTGTTGAAACAACCTCTTGGATGATAAAATGGTTGACATCTCATATTTTCTCTCATGCAATCTATAAGCAAAGAACTCTCTAAAGCTTACTTTTGTCCGTTTATCAGAAGATTTCTTCAATTCTGAAAACGAAATATCTTCTCGATACCCATCCTCACCATACGGGAATAACAGTGGATATTGTAAAGCAAGATAAGATGCATGTAGCTCGTTTATGCGTTTCAGTTGGCGAGATTGTGTTTCAACAATTATATCTCTATCCGTCATCGATTCATCAAAATCACCAACAACCAATGCCGCAACCCGAGAAATAGAAGGAAGGTTATATCTTCTTGCATCTTTTCCTCGTTTTCCAATTAGTCTCAACTTTATCTCTGATGTTCCAGTTTCCTCAAATTTCTCTTTTGCCATTCGAAATGACTTGACTAAAACATTGTTCTCATCCAACATATCCTTAATCTTTGCCACAATCTCTGCATGAAGTTGATTTATGTCATTCCTTTGCCTACAAAAAAAAAATAACTTAAAATAATTAATATAAAATACTAATATCAATATATTGTAATGAATATTGAATGATAATAATTTAAATTAGTTGAATTAGACTAACCGCACGGTTGAGCACTATTTGCAACTTCATTCTCAGTATCATAGATGTAGAGTTGGGCAAATCTAGGTGGTTCTCCTTCCGTTGGCATCAAACTTCCAATCAAATGATAATTTTGGCCATGCATTCGAAATACGGGTGGAGATTTCCCATTATTTAAACTCGAATCTATCTTTCCTCCCATCGATGTGAAACAAAACATATTGTTATATGATCGAATATTTTCAACGAAGTGTTTGCTCTTTGCGTCATTCCCAAAAAGAAGGTCAGCCAAGTCTTTAGGAGGTTCTTTCATTTTTGGAAGCTGGATTTTTCCACTTAAACAACATGCAGAATACTTTGGATTTTGTGTATCCAAATGTTTTCTCAATCTTTCTTCATACCAAAACAAAGCTCCGCAAAATTCACATGAATATATTGGATCACCTATATCCCAATATTCTGTAATTAATCATAGATAAATTTATTAGTTAGAAGTAAGAAAAAAGAATTAATTGTACTTGTTACTGAATTACCTGCAAATAATTTTTCATGATAATAATATAAGAGACAAACTAAAAATTGGATACATACCATTTGTGTCATTGCAGGACATATATTCAGGAGCATCAATTAATAAAAAAAAAAAATAGAACTAATTTGTGAGAAAACCGATTAATATGCAAATATATATTAGTCAAAATTAATACATACTCACCATCATCCAAATTTATATATTCCAAATCAACAACAGTAGCAGGGGTAATGGTATCAATTGTTGGTAAATCTACAAAATAACAAATATCAAAATCTTAATATAGTTCTAGTATATATTAAAATACTCAAAGTGATAATGACTTACCATCATCTAAATTAATAATTTCGTTAGTAATGTTAGCTGTAATGCGATCATGATCTACAATTGTAGACTCTTGCAACTCAGTATTCATTGGTTCATCTTTCGTCAAGTCAATAAGTGCCGAATCTTCATCAGTTGTCACTTGGACTGTTCGAGATTCTGGAATATTAGAAGTATTTATTCTTAACTGAAAATCAGTGATAAACGAATTTGTTCAACTTACTACAAACAAAATTATAGACAATTAGTATATTAGTATATTTCTCCATAAAAAAGAAGTGAGAAAGCAATAATAACTTAGCTTTGAATTTTCGTTTACCATTCGTTATATCATTGAAAGGGAATACATGTGATTGAATTGACTGTCTTTGAAAATTTTCTGCAGGATCATGAGGAGTGTCACATGTATCCAAACTGCATCGCGATAATTTACGTGGCATAGGATTCAAATTTTCTGTTATAAATATACAAACAATTATACAACTATTTCAAGTGTTTAAATATTGACTGGAATAATATAAATATTTGTTTAAAACAAATTAATAACCAAGTATGAATACCTGTATTTTCTCTAGTAGTCTTTCTGCAAATAATAGTTGATCGAGTAAGCCTTTTCAAGCTTCCCGATGATGAAGTCTCTGCATAATGAAAATACATGGAGTTAAAATTAAAATCTTATTAATAATGAATAGATATGTTATAAATGGTATAAGTACCTGAATGAAATGCATTATTTTTTATATTCTTGCCGTGAAGAACTGTAGATTTTGTAAGCTTTTTCATTTTCAAATCAAGTGTGACATGAACGTTGCTCAGAAGTACTGAGTAATAGGAGTATTTCTTAATTGTTTCAGGATTTTAGGTATTGTTTGCTGATTGTGAGTTTTGAGATTCAGTGAAGGGATTTTGTAGTATTTAATTCATGTACGACTCTTGGGCTACTACCAATCAGTAATGAATTTTACCTCACACTACTTTTATCAATAATCGTATACTTTTTCAATTTGAAACAAAACCAATCATTATAGACATAATATATTTATGCAAAATAAGAACTATGCATGAATTCAATACTTTTTTTTTATTTATTTTTTCGGCAGTTGGCTGAATTCTCAACTATCAAACATCTAAGAATTTTAATAAGATTCATATTTTACATTAATTTTCGAAATAAACATTCTAAAAATTGTGTAAAAAATATGAACTTAAAATTACCTGCATAAATATATAAGGTAATAATACCATATATAGTTTTTATTTTATTTATACCATTTTCTTATAAGCTAATACAATATTTATAATTTTTTATTGTTAATGGTATACTCATTCCTCTATTAAGAGATTAATAATAAAATGAATTAATATCAATATAGATTTTATGTATCAATATCAATATGTATTTTTTTTATTGAATAAATCAATCTATAAAGAGTAAGAGATTTGAAGAAGATTTTGTTTTGAGTCAATATAAATCAATATCAGTATATCAATGTATATCTAATCTGGTTCCTGTATTAAAAGATTAATAAACAATCACTACTATAGATTACAAAAATTATGTTAAAGTATCAAATTTATCCTTTTTATTCAAGGAAAAAAATTACATTTTTCACAATTTATAGTTTTTTTTTATTGGTAATCGTATACTTGTTCTCCAAGGACGGTGGGTTGCTGCTCGATCACGCTTGCCGTTAGAGAGTTGACGAATGCGACGGCAAATTGCTGTTAGATTGTCGGCTGCATTTGTGGTACTCGGCTGCACAGAATTATGCACCTTCTTGATCCCAAAACTGCAGAGACAATATATCACCTAGCAAATCTCTGCAAAATAGGGAAGGAGAGGTCGAACTAATGTTAGAACACGATGTCTCGATGAAGGGGCCGTGGAGAGTCTTCTACACATATACGACCAGCATCGGCAAGAACAACATGAAGAAGAGCAGCAATGTGGTGTTTCATGAAATAATAACCTTGCCCACAAGATGTTTGATGAATTGTCTGTGTGAAAGGTAACAGAAAAATAAAAAACAAACTACAGTCGCTACATTTTATCATTATATGATTTTCTGTTTTCTTTTTCTGGTGATTAAAGTTGAGTTTGCTTATTAAATGTTGGTTCTTTGATTAAATGTAGAAACCCGGTGTCCTTGTTCTTTATCTTGGTGCTGCTTCTTGAACAAATTCTTATGTTTGCATAAAATTGATTAGCCTGAATTAATGCTTGCTAAGTTCACAAAAACATGACTGAATTGCAAATATAAGAGCATCATCATTATCATAGATATGCCCTTACTAATAGAAAACCACAATAAACATTCGACCAACAAAACCAGAAAAATATCAGTCAAGTACTCCTACAGACCAACAATTTAGAGTTTCTCTTTCTTGATGTCGACGATACGCTTCTTCTGTGGTTTAGTTGCAGAAAATGCGTCATCCAAAGACCTCTTAACTTGCCCATCATCACACCACTCATCTCCAACTCCTTTACTTGATGGAGTCTCCTTTGGAGTATCATCTTCAACCTTATCCTTCATCACATTAGAACCTTCCATCCTTGAAATGCAATTAGACTCCTAGATTTTGTCTTTAATTATTGATATGTAACCGCCAACGCCAAGTTCCTAAAATTAAGGAATACTAAAGCTTTAGCATTATATGCTAATTATTTCATGGCAGTTTCTCTTATTTGATTTTCATTTCCATTTCATATTTTATTCTTCGATTTATGTGCAATTTTAATTTTTCAATTTACTCTTTCATTCTTGTTTATATATATAACGAGATTCTTAATGAAATTAACTATATGCATAATGAAATTCTTAGATATGCAGTATTGCTAAGTAAATTCTCTAGATTATAATTTATGTATTTTTTAGACTTTCAAATCATTATTGTATAAGTAATAATGCATTATATGGATATCAAATATGCATTATAGAGAATTAAATTATGCATTACTGTAATGTATTATATGGATATTAAATATACATTATATATAATTTAATTATGCATTACGAAAACTATATATGCATTTAATATTTGCATCATAAATGATGGAATAGCAATATAATAAAATATACAGTGCATAGACAGATATATAAATAATAACACAAACGGTAGTTCCATAAAATTTGAAGATTGTAAATTTGAAAAATTAGGGATGAAGAATAGAATTTTTGAGATAACCCTCCAATTTTTATTTTTATTTTGCAGAAACATGATGAATACCATACCCATATGAACAACCAATTTTCTGCAAGTTTTAAATTTAGGAATAACTTTTTCATATCTCACAAATCTCGCCTATCATTGTATTGTGGGATTTTGTTTATCCCACATATTTACATAATTAACCTTACGTCCATCCAAAATAATTATTAAAAAAAGTTGCTAATGCAATATATTTACATGTGTCACCATCTTGACCATTTATTTGGTATTAATCAATGATATATAAAAGTTTTGGGAAAAATGCACAGAAATACATGAACTTTGCTCCTTCTTTCATTTTGCGCATGACTTTTGAATTTCTTCCATAAAATCACCAACTTTCAATTTTGTTCAATTTTTTCCTAATATTAAATTTCGCCCAAATTGAATCTGGCATGGCGCTGATGTGTCAACTAAATGACACACAATTGAATACGTATTTAAGTACGACGACGTCGTTCCAAAATGAGTCATCCAAACTATGTCATTTTATCTTTTAATAGTACACTTAATATATTTTAGTCAATATTTATAGTTCCAATAGGGTTCTATAAATCTTCACATTGTCGTTTCTCACTTATAATTTTTTTCTCAAAACTGCAAACGTTGAATTTCGAAAATCACTCATGGTGAATTCTCTTCCCACTTTCTGACAGGCTGGGTTCTTTGGGGTATGTGAGGTTTCTAACTTTGCTTGATATTTACAAACACAAATCCTCAATGGAATTGAACCAGCGCAAAAATCTTCACTCATTTGCGAAGAAGAAACAATCTGAAAAAATTTCACCCAAATCTCCTATATTGTTGAACCAGAACTCTATAGCAAGACGAGGAAGATGACATACTGCAAAACGTGAAGAATTTTGCTTTATTTCACAAAAAATTGTCACTGTTTCGCGAATTTCGCATGAAGGGGAATTTTTTTGGAAGAATCCCTAATTTAATATGCAGTTTAGGTATGAAACGACGTCGTATGAAATTTCTAAAAACTACGGCGTTTAATCTGTTGGATGGAAGAGAGGTTGGCACATGTCCGGTTGCCACATCAGCGCCATGTCAGATTCAATTTGGGCGAAATTTAAAATTAGGGAAAAATTGAACAAAATTGAAAGTTGGTGATTTTATGGAAAAAATTCAAAAGTCATGCGCAAAATGAAAGAAGGAGCAAAGTTCATGTATTTATGTGCATTTTTCCCAAAAGTTTTTAGGTTTAACTCTATAATAAGTTTCTACCTGAACCCTACCCTATATATATATATATATATATATATATATATAGGGATGGGTTACTATAAAAATTATTCCTCCCATGAGAACGTGAGAACATGTTTAAATCTATATATATTCATGCTTAAATCAATATATAGTCATGCTTAATGAGATTCATGCTTTTTTGTGTAAACAATTGTGCTATATAAAATCATGCTTAAATCTATATATATTCATGCTTCGAATAATGACAACCATAAATCATAAAAAGATCAACGGTTCAGATTGGTTCCTAGTTCCCACACTAGGAATAGTTTCTATATGAACCAATCCCTATATATATATATATATATATATATATCCTTGTAAATTGCTCGATTAATATATATCTTTGTATTATGTTTGGTTAAATTTACTAGCCAGAGATACTTGTGTTGATGTCTTAAGTTTCTATGATTTTGAGAAATCAGTAGATTTGTTTGCATTAACTAATTCACTTCATTTTTTCTAAACATAGCTTCGACAAAATGTCGGCTATTTGTTCTGGCCGTTGCGCCTCTGCTTGCTGTCATTAGGGCCTCCATGAGGCAATCGAGACGGTCGCCTCACACCTGTGGAAAAATTGTGGCTTCAATTAAATATACGGTGTCCAATCTATTTATTTACAACATACATAAATATAAACATGATTACTTTTAAAATTATCCTACGAATATTTTTAAAATCCAATGGTAAAATATACCTATTTTTCACCTCAGGGCTACAAGTTCAAACTTTTATGAGAACCATGATCATTATTGTATCTCTTCTATTTTAAAAATTGACCAATTCTTTTTAAATAAAATTATTTAATCATTTTGCTTTTCAGTTTTAAATAAAATTATTTAAATAAAAAGTGCAATTAGATTTTAGATGAGAAAAGAGTTTCTATTTAACAAAACATTTACCAGCTCAAAACGATATGTATTATCTCGATAAGAATTAAATTTTCTGATTACTTATTTTAGGGGGACAGATGAAGTAATTATGAAAGTCGTAAGAAGTGTCTTGCAAAATAAAAAATAAGTGGAATTAGAATTTAGAATCGAATACCTAAACAACGATTTTCTGCCTCCTTAATTTCTTCCAAATCTCGCACTTTCGATATTTAATTCAAAATTCTACAAGGCAAGAATTGGAACTAGAAACCCCCAATTTCAGTGAGGCATTTCGTCACCCTTTTGGACTCGTAAATTGGAAAAATTAAATGTGTGATTAATTTAGTCATCACTCATCACCAACTAAATAATTGATGAAATGCAGTCCCTTGTTTTACTTACAGCAGCTCGTCGAAGCAAGCAAGCGACTTTAGTGCATTAATTAATACACAGACACACACACTTGGTGAGAATTTTCAATTATGGTTGAAGCAACAGACAGAGACATATATGTCTTGAGCTATTTAAACCGATCACCCCACTAATATAGATCACTAATTCCATATATCAATAAAGAAACCATGATTTCTGATAAAGGAATATCAATCAAATTTCTTCTTCTTCTTCTTCTTCTTCTTCTTCCTGTCGTTCTATTCTGCGTGTTTGTCTCAGGAGATGCATGCATAGAGAGGGAGAGAGAAGGTCTTCTGAGATTCAAGAATTGACCTCAGTTTTAATGATTTTGGAGGCAATCCAATTCCAGAATTCATTGGTTCCATGAAACAATTACGACACTTGTATCTGGTCTTTTCTGGGATAGGTAAGCTTACAATCTCTCATAATCTGGATTGGCTCTCTTTTGTTGATTTGAGTCGATCCGACCTAAGTCATGCCGACTATTCCCTACAAGAATGACTGTAACATCAGTGATATTGTGGGAGTGGGAGCATTTTCTGCACTGACACAAGTGGGAAATAACCTTACGGGCTCCGAGCCTCTTCCATTATTAACTCACGGCTATGCTCGTAGTGGAAATATGTTCTCTGCTTCAATTTCATCTCTTTGCAAAAAAAGTAATCAGTTGCTGGGAGAAGATGCCAGACTTTTCGGGGGAAATTCCTCGTTGCATGGTAATAATTTATCAGAGATTCTGTCAATGATTGATGTTAACAGGAGAGATCCCTTGTTGGATTGGTGATATGATTTATCAATATTCATCATTTAAGTGGAATGGGAGTAGTTATTCCTATCAATGGGATTTGCTCTCTCTCTCTCTCTCTCTCTCTCACACACACACACACACTCTGAATGGATGGCTCGGAAACAGGAACAAACTAAACATATCACACGAGAAAGAAAGCAAATCATGTTCATATACAAAGGGAGCACAACATTACACACAATCGACAATCCACAATATCCTATAGTGCAGAAAGACCAAATACCCCTCTCCCAAGCTACACCAACAGACAGACACAGAAACAGAGTTTCTCTGCACTCATCTAAAAGAAAGAAAACTGTAGTTTCTAAACTGCATCGAAACTTATGGCCTCAAATCCGAGCAACTGTTTCTTCCCCATAAAAGAAAGAAAACTGTAGTTTTTCGACATGACATTGAGCAGGCAATCTAATTTTCAGGTATGCAAGGAACTGATTACACTAATCAGTTCCCAGCCATGACTAAGAAAGGTGAAAAGCATCATAATATACAAACCTTCGTTGCTCGAGAAGGATAGTAAATATTGTATCGACTCTAACATCATTCTTTACGATATACATGCATGATGCATCCTCCTCTACTGCGACGAAACACGGGAACTAGCATTCTGACCTGGAAACGCTTCTTTAAGAGCTTTGGGCATGCTTAGAACAATCTCTGCAAAAGCTGTAGGGAGAAAAAAAGAAACAAAAGCATCATTAGTGGCTAAATTGTGAGTACTTGGAGATCAATTTGTGAGCCGAGCTACTCGGATCTCGGCTCAGAAAAGCTCGTTAAGTAACTAAACGAGTCAAGCTTGAGATTAGCAATACTTGGCTCGTTAAGTGAGTTAATATAAAATTATTAGCTCGGCAGAACTTATATTTTTATACTATAATTAGTAATAAGTATATTAAATCTCTCATTAACTTCATTTGTTATAAGAAAATAATGAATCTTAGTAAATACAATACATTTTGTGTGAATAAACTAATTTAATTTTTTGAGGAAAAAGATGAATATTTAAAATTTCAACCTAAATTTAGAGAAGCTCGTTTAGGCTCGAATAAGCTTGTGAGCTTCAAAGTTGAGAGACCCCAGTCCTACCTTCAGGTAGACTCATTGAACGTAAGGCATCCTCAGCGAGAGCCAATCGAGCTGGAACTAGTTGATTTCCATGGCTTTCCTTCCTGTTGGCTGGTGCTACAGCAGTCCGGAGTTTCTTATGTTGGTGCATAGGCCAAGCAAGGACACTGATAGTTGACGGAAGCGTAGAGACGAGTTCCCCATATCTAATGCTCACTATCACCTTGCTGTCAAAAAGGAAGCAGAAAAAATTGACGTAAAACTTAAGCACTCGAAAGGCATCAGAAGACAATATAAGGGCATGAGACACAAATTACTGCTTATTCATACTTGCATAGAACAAATAATCTCTCTCAACACACGTATTGCCAGCAAAATGGTATGCAACCCGAGATGATCAATACTTCTACAGGATAAGCACTTCTCTAGAATCTTCACTATTTAGAGCACTAGATGCATGTCAAGAAACAACTAGAGTATATTGCTTCCAAACTAAATATAAACTCGAAGCAGGGCCATACTTACCAATCGAAATCTGCTAGCACAAATTCAATCATATGATATGGAAGACTGCAATAAAGTTCTCCAATTTGATTTCCATATAACTCTTTAATAAGGCGAACCTGGGAAAGAACAACATAAGGTAGTGAAGAACAGATTTCCACAATCAAGATCTTAATTCAATAAGGAAAATGCAACGATGCATATAGAAAAGAAAGAGAAAAGTTGCGACTTAAAGAGCAATCCAGTTTGGTGCATTAGGGGACTTGCTTCACATGATGAAAATTCAGCCAGCAAGCCTATTAACTGCATTGCATGAATCTGCAAATGATGGTTCATTGAAACAAAAGGATCTGCAGGAGATCTTGAGTCTCTTGTATATTCAATTACAATCACACATATGACGGCTGTGTCCAGAAATTCAATAAAACCATCTCATTATTCCATAATTCCTAGAAAATTGGACAAGACAGCTACTTTTCCTTACCAAGTTTGTTACGGAGTCTATCTTACATCACAGTACAGTCTCATGCTCCACACGCAAAAACTTGGAAATGCTAAGTCATACCAGTCTATACGTATATTTTTCACCAAACAAATTGCCGCTTAACCTCAAACATAACAGAAGGGGAAGCAGTCAGGTAGCCACTTAGATTGATTTATAGATTTTTGTTTACGGGTGGTTGGCTCGAGCTAATTAAGAGAATGGTTCCTCATTCAGAAATTATGTCCTTTTAGTTTAATCTAGGTGTGTAACTTGAAAATAAATAAGGAATGCCAAAATCAAAAGATCATGTCATGATTCCACAAGTTGGGTAAACATTACATGCTCATGAACAAACTATTATTATATAAAAATGTTACATGACCTTTTAGACCTTCATCATTTACTAATTTTTCCTTCTAGGATATTTATTGCAGTATCGTACCTGCTCTCGTCTATCAACATATGCCTGCAGCAAGTCTCCAACGTAGTCTATGAACTTCTGCTTACCAAACAGAACAATGAAACATTTCAAACATGCAAAATAAAATATTAAATAAGATACTAATGCAGCCAACCTAACCATTGCATTTGATGAGAGATAATCATTTTCTGCATCACGTATGGGCAAGAAGAATGGAACTGTGTGCTCAAGAACTGTCATTTTCTCAAGAAACGACTTGCTTTCAAGAACACAATGGAACAGCTCACAAGGTTCTCCTGTGAAGTCCAAAAATTGAATTTATAATTAGTTTTCATTAATTAATAGAAAAAAGTGTAATTTAAACTTCTAATTCATAAGAAAAATCTCTAGGTTAGGAAACATAAATAAGTATATGTACGTTCGCTTGATCCTCTTATACCAATACATGATCTAAAAGCTCCTGGATTCAGTACACGACTAGTTTTCTTAACCAAAAAGTGATAAAAGATACTTAAGGCATTATATCTGTGGGCTCCACTAATACTAGGTTGATCAAGGAAACATACAGATATCACGTCAAAGACATATCTTCATAAACAATAACAGAGTCGGCCATTTGTACTCTGAATTGGCAGAATTTAAACATCATTCACAACAGATACTTTGTAATTAGCATTTTGTATAATTCAGTAATTACCAGCAAATGAGGTCTCATATTGAATGCCAATCCTTGGTCCATCTAAACAACAGATCATCTGCTCATTCAAAACATTAGAGTCAGAAGCCAATCACTGCCTTTAATTTACTACTAAACCTACTCTCAAACAAACCATAGTTGATTTTGGCATATCAAGGGTCCCCCAATAGACAGGCGGATGTGACGCCACTTATAGTTGAAAGTTAAATTAAGACCAACACATTCCAATTTGAATGAACGTATTGACTGACCAGAATGCATCTTGTCAAAGTTTCAAACGGTTCTTTTTTAATCAAGTTATAGTGAAATGCTACCTCCTCCACTGACATAATTGTGCATCAGACACTTGTTATATTGCCCAATTTTACATTCATGGCCTGATTTGAGTTTGACTATTATGTCCGGGAACAATTTATGATCGACATGGATAATTATTCTGCCAACTCATTCACCCCAAAAAAGAAAATCATCGATGATCTAATATTGTTTATATAAAATATTAGTTTCAAAATTAATAAGAGTGATAAAAGCCAGTTGATATAAACTATTAAAACCGAGCCACCTCCCCCCCCCCCTCCTTCAAACAATAAAAAAAAAAGGACAAGTAAAAGGAATGAATCTTAGTGTAATTGGAATCCCTATCACAACCACATATAAACTATGTGAATATGACAGCTAGAGCAGAAGTCTGGTGCCATTACCAACAACTACCATAGTTAAGACATAGTAATGTCATCCTTCAATAAAATTGTATAAAAAAAAGTCATTCAAACTCAAGGTCATCGCAACAAGAATAGCATTAGAATCTATCACACGTTCGTTTACCATGACTTGGCATTTCAAAATGAAGCAATACTTGATAAGAAATGAAAGAACAATCCACGAAGTACGTTTTAGATAAGGAATCTCAACAGAAGAAATTGATTCTGAATCATGATTTACTTTATTTCCAACTCTGTAAGTTATTTTTTCATGAAAAGGTAGATTGGGCAGTGCAGCGGCATCCCCTTGCAGTAGCATTGCCTTTCTTTCAGCCTCCATGTGAACCTGAAACATCGAGCCATAAGTATGGTAAATAGATAGTAGTAATATCTCAAAAAATATGTCCCGCCAATAATACAGCAGAGTAAAGAAATAAGAGAGTAAAAATCATGATAACAATCCAGTGGGAATTATACAAGTAAGAGAAGAAGTATAAAAAAAAAGCACATAGGAAAATATTCTTACACGTTGGTTCAACCAGGTTATTCACGTGCAATGAATCCAGCATAAGTGGTGCCCTTCTTAGGAAAGTAATAGTAGCTTTTTAATTATGAGCTAAAAAAGGCAATTTGGTATGATGAACTGATAAACTACCTCTATATGCATTTATGGTGGTGAGAACATGTAACAGTACATAAATCGAACCGCAACAAGGGTGATTCCTATATCTTGTGAATTTCCAAAAGACAAGAACCCCGTATACCAACCCTGAAGTGAAGAGAAGATGTAGCTCATTTACCATGTGCAAATTTTCATTATAGACACATAAGACATAACTAGAACTCAAGCCAAGTGCAATGCCTCAAATGGGATAATAGATTCATACGATCTATTTTTTTATTTTGAATAAAAAACAAAATCACTTTCAATTGCTTTCACGTATTTCTAGACCCATCAATAGCAAAACAGAAAGAGCTATAATAGCAACATATTAACCAAGTTTATAAAACCATACCCGCTCTCTTATTGTAGCCAATAACCCATCATTCCATTGCTCTCCATCCAAACATATTTCTTCAAGATAATACAAATCATATCAGAATGGGTGAAACCAAAAAAAAAAAAAAGAACTGAGAGAGATGTGAAAATGTGAGAAAATAAACAGCACGCCAAGCCCCTACAAATGCATCCAGAAAATCAGAATATTATGCTAAATATGTGAAAGGAAAAATATCTTTCCACAAAAGTTTCAAATCGAAATCTTACTAATCATACTATCTAAAGCAATTCCAAACATATCCCTTGTTCCTTTTAGACTAAAGTTCTGGGGTTGACATTGGCAGTAGGGTAGGTATATGCAGGACATGCTTCTAAAATAAAATCTTTATATACTAAAACTAGTTTGTTTTCTTATCTCCAAAGAGAAAGAAAGGGTTGGGTTATACTCTTGCATTAAAGTTTCGCAGATTACAGAACAATATGAATTATGCCTTGCATGCTGTTTACAGTTGTAGTTATTCTTTACAAGTTGGTAAAAGTATCAAATATCAATATATATCGAGACTGGGTTAATTCCTGCTTTCAAACAATGATAAGTTTATGCCAAATGAACAATTTAATATATTCATAAAACAGATCAACCAAGAATTTAATGATATAACTATCATAAATAAGTAAGAAATCCAGATACATCTAAATTAAAGGACATATATTACAAGTAAAAAATTAAAAGCAACCCAAATATAACTACCTTGAGTTTGAGAAGCATGTGCAGCTTCAAATTCCCTTTGCAAACGCTCAAACACAGATTTGTCAGAATCCCTAAGAAATTTAACCACTCTTAGGACCACTATGTTACATCATATTAGCCAATAAAATTATATAGAATAAAAAAAGTATACAAGCAACACATGGGAGACAAAAAGATTCAGCTTCATATTTTGGTAAACAAATAACCAGGGATAACAAGGAGATTTTGCTGTATGTTTTCATGATTATTCCTAGGTGGTGATGGACAAGCTATGCCAGTCTGATCTTTACAATTTGGTCCACTATCAAACCCAATCCGTCATGATTCTTTTATCGCGTGCATATACCAACCAAGCTTATTGAAGAAATCCAATTGATTGGCCATATACATTCTGGCATAGTAGCAAGAGTAGGGAACGATTCATACCTAGAAAGTCGCTCTGTTAATTCTGCATGCCTTTTAAGGAGGTTTGTAACTGGCAACAAAAGGATAGGTTTGATTACATAATGATCACTTGGACACTACTAATATAAATTCAAATAACAATAAATGGATGCAAAGGCCGATACATCTTGCACGTGTAGTCTCCAACCGTACATCCTCAGTCTGGGAAAAGTTCTGACAAAAGGAGAGAGTTTTTAAGTCCAATAACCAATATGAATACAAAAACAAGCTACAGGGAAGCATATATGAGACCCTCTACTCACAAAAACTTAGTATACTGAAGAAAGCATATTATAATTTTCTAAAACAAAAAATAAAAAGATAATAAATCTCTGTGTAATTCAGATATCAGAACAATTACCACTTCTCCCATATTCAGAGGGGCAGGCTTCTCCTTCACTTGATCAACTTGCTGCATTTTACTCCAATTCAACTAGTTGTGACTGCATAAATAGTAAATCCTAATCCTAATATATATAAAAGCAAGATAGTCATTTTCCCGCCAAAAAGATGCAGCCAGATACCTGCTAAATTGTTGTCCAGAATTCAAGTACAGACTATCAAGAAACTATCGGTTATTATCAAGGACGTTCAACTCAATGTACATTTTGCTGCATCTTGGAAACCGAGTTTTGGAGCCCATTTTTGTTGGCTTTGTCTATATAAACATCTTGGGGCGTTATTTTCCCACAACTTACAAAAGAATGGCAGCAAAACTGCATTAGACACCATCAAAAAAAAAAAAAACAAAGGATATTATCATGTTCCATCACAAAGTCTGTAGTGAAGTAGCATATCAAATTATCAATATATCATGTTCCCAATTTGGATAAGCAACGCTAGATACACCATCACCTCTGAATTTGTAAGTAGGAAAATAAACATAATTAGATTAAAATAAATAAATAGTAAATTGTGTTTAAAATAAAATAATTAGGGTTTAATAATTGAGGCTGCATTCCTATATAATAAGCTATATTCGTATAGTATACAATCAAAGTAAATCATAAACTTATTGTTTCCTGCAACTTTATTTGATAGATAGCATATTAATTGTATACTTTTGTTGTTTACAGATGATGCAGCAGTAACAGAGAAACACAAGTAGGATGGGTGATTGACAATTCAGATTTGGAACCAGCAATCATATTAAGGTATCTTTTCAAAACTGTAACAAGAATTTCACTGAACAGAGGTTCGAAACCTCAATTAGCCCAAAAAAAAAAATTGAGGCAGAGCAAACATCAAGAACCGACCTTCACTCAAATCGTGAAACGCCATAAGATGGATTTGATAGTACACTTCAATAAAGTGCAGGAAAAACAAAACAAAGCTGCTGCACAAAATTGAGAAAAAGAGCAGATCTGGAAGAAGATCCCACGTGCACAGTCGGGAAGATAAACCCAAGCTTTTGGAGAGGAAAATGGTGGAGCTTCGTCGAAAGGAAATCGAACCAGGCCGGGAGGTAAATGGTATAGATAAAAAACGTAATAATCTTAAGAATTAGATTGTTTGCAGGAGAAGAACAAAATGGTGAAGAGAAGAAAAAAAGGCGGCGGAAGAAGAAGAAGGAGAAGAAGAAGCTGCGGCGCAATTGTATTTTTAGGGCTTTATTTTATTTTTGTTTTCTTAAAACTTTTACGTGAGTATTATTGATTTAATTTTGATTGTTTAGTTTTTTCATTGATTATTTAGTTTGAACTTGATTTAACTTCATTAGACTCAATTAAAGGTCAGAATTTATTTATATTTAATATATGTAGCTTCAATAAATTTAAATTTTTGTACTATTAGCCTATGAAAATCAGCAGAGAAGTAAATTGGGTGATGTCTCTCGAACCAAAAGACTGTTCGGACAAAAAAAAACGACCTAATAAATAGAAGAGTAAATATGGAGATCCAAACTCAAATGTTGGAAATTTAGTATGTGGGAATCATAATCCCTCGAGAAAATAGAATCATCTGCTATGAAGGAATGCATTTTTATTTATTTTATTTTTTTTGCCCTTTTTAGTGAATAGAAGATGGATATTTTTTTGAAGTTATTCTGATATTTTTTGGGTTGAAAATGGATAAATTTTCATTTCTTACAAAAATAGGTAGAAGTATATCTACATTATAAATTTTTTTATGGTGTCTAGCAATAAAATGTGTTTAATTTACCGATGGAGAGAAAATTAGAGAATTGGTACCCATGATTGGTTAAAATACTCCCTCATATTCGTATTATTTGTTATCCTAAACACGAAAACTAGACGACTGGTTCCTATTTGCAGGTATAATCACTCAAAGAGGGGAGCAAACTAACGATATAGGCCTCTCATGCACACATATTAATAAAAAAAAATGCCCAAATTAACCTTAATTATTACCTTCCATTTAATGTAATTTAACTCATAAATGACCATATAACTTCTATTTTATGAACTAAGGCCATAAAACTTATAGTTTTATTAGAAATGACTATATTATCTCAGACCTCTCCAATTTTGTAAAACAATGCTCTTTTTATATAAATATAGATAAGATAAAATGTCATGGTATTTTGAGTGATTAAAGAATACTAGATCGTATACCATACAAGAAATGACAATTATAACTGCGTATTTGGATACTGTATTTTGTCCCTAATAGAGCGGGGCATGGACAATATTTTGGGTGTCAGGGCGAGGATGGGTGTAGAAACTTATACCCGTGTTGGATTCGGGGCGGGTATATAGGTCCCCACTCCAAATCGGCTCGAAAAAAATTATATTTAAAATATTTTTTAAATTGTACTTATATTATTTAAAAACATTATTAATATGAAAATTCAGATTAATGACTCTGACCAAAAATTCGAATTAATTGGACACATGCACATTACTTCCTCTCCTCCTTATATAACCCAATACTCCTCCTCTTCCCTCAATTTTCGATGTGGGACAACTTGTTTCTCTTCATTTCTCCCTCCCCTCTCACTATTCTTTGTCCAACATAAAAAATGAAAGGAAAAAAAGATAGGAGTTGGCTTATAAATAAGATTGTCTTCACTCGAATTAACTTCATTAACTTTTCCTCTATTTTTCTTGATTTTTTTTTAGAAAAAGTAAATTTTGAACTCTGATAAAGTTTAAATTTTTTGAATTCTATCTCTTAAGTGGGTACTCGACAGGTATCCTCTCCTCATCGGGTAATTCCCGACCCTGCCCCTCCCTGATTTAAACGGGTATGGAGTCGGGGTCGGGGACAAATTTATAGGGCTGGGGATGGAGAAACAATTCTCGCCCCGAATCCGTCCCATTGCTATCCCTAGACGTAGGCATTGTCGAACCACGTTAAATATTGGTGTTCTTGCACTGTATAAATGAAATTATATATTGATTTAACTAGAGTTTTGACTTTTTAAAGAAAAAAAGTAATACTACTATATAAATTATAGAATATAGTACTCCCTCCGTCCCAATATCAAGGTCCTCTTTCTTTTGAACACGGTTATTAAGAAACAAGAGTAAAATGATAAAAAGTGGTATGTCCCAAGCCTTTTGAAGAGTTAATTATTTATATTTTTGGAAGAAGATCTTGCTATTGGAACAAATGAAAAAAGAAAAATGAATCTTGCTATTGGGATTGAAGGAGTACTTAACAATGTTTTTCTTCTACAATCCAAAGCAAATAAAGTAAAATTAATATATACAAATTTTTTTTTTTAGAGGTACAAAAGTATTAGTGAAATGAGCCGTATATAAAATAACTTTTTTTTTTGAAAGATACTCCCTCCGTCCCACTCAATTTGTCTATCTTTTTTCTTAAATGAATGTTCCATTCAATTTGTTTACTTCCAAATAAGGAAATAATTAATCATTCAAAAGTGATGGAATCTACCTACTTTCTATTTTCTTACCCTTATTCTTAATCTCTGTACCGAACAATAGGTAGACAAATTGAATAAAACAGAGGGAGTACTAAATTATAATTTCTTATATTTATAACTAACAGAATCTATTTGAATTTTTGTTGTTTTTTAAATAGTGTATTTGAAGATGTAATCAATCCAAAGACAAGCTAAGCTTACGTAGTTTGACTTTATTTATGAATCTACACTTTTGAAATTCAAGTTTTAGAGAAAAAATATATCCAACTTTATCTGTTAAACAAAATTCCAACAAAAAATATCATATGAATTAATAAGGTTCATCAAATTATATAACCAAGAGTTCAAAAGTTCCTTGTGCAAAATCAAGAGTTCAAATTCCACTAGAAAATAAAAAATAAAAAAAAGAAGCGAAATGTAAAAAAACAAAAAAAGAGCTTTCTTTTCTATATCTCTATATTCACAATCAAACATAAGATTTAAATCTAATACTGTAGTTAAAAATCACCAATATATCCCAAATTGATCAATACAGTATTTTTCAATCCATACCACTCCAAAATTCCAAGCCATGAGCAAAACTCAAAGAGAGCCACATTGTTTATATACAATGGCAGCAAACATTTCTTGCAGCGAGAAGCAACTTCAGCTCACATCAACTCAACAATGGTTCACTTTTCATGAAGAATGATGAAGAAACATTATCAACAGCAAACAATGATGAACTCACAACATAACAGTACAGGGGGTGTCGAGCCTCTCATCAGAACGAAACAACAGATTTGAGACGCTGTGAAGATTGAAAATGTGATATGGCAGTATCAGATTCTTCAGTTTCATTGAACTCAAATGGAGTTGTGCTGTTGTTGGGCTTCCTGCAAAATGCAAAAAAATCGTGTTTATTTTGCTTCCTCGAGGCAGAATCATTGTCATTACTAAGGATTCGTTTCTTCTCTTACTTTGCTTGAAGCATATGCAAACTTACTTGTTAGATATAAATTTTATTTGAATCAGTCTAAACAATGAAAGGCATATGGGAATTCAAATATTCATCAAAAGATCGAGTGTTCATATGGACTACTTATTAGAAAAGATAATCGGAGAAATCAGCAAATCATGTCTATAGATAAAGATCGACAAGTCATCAACAAGAATAACATAGTAACATACCTCATAGAAATCAAAGATTCTTCAGATAAAGCCTTTTCCAGTCTCTCCTCAAATGGCGTTGCGTGCCAACTGACTTTTTGATCCTGTGAGACCAAAGCAACAAGTTGCAGTTTAGATTAATCGAGACAGAGGAAATGGCAAATATAAAAAAAAGAAGAGAAAACCACAGTACCTCTTTGTACTTGTTAGTAGAATTTGGGATTCCATTCCCATCCCACCATTTAGGCGGAACATCAAGCGTCACATCATCGTTCCAATGAGCTGCCACCATTCCCAGAATAGGCCTATCTGCAGAAGGTTTCTTATTTTGACTAGAAAGGGAACTTAACTGTTTGTTACTACCATCTCTCTTGGCTGAAATTGGTTTGAACCAAGAAGTTAAGCTTCCTTCATCGTTCATCTCTTCTCGAACTGAAAGATCTGACTCTGATGGGGTTGGCTTCAAATCATCTTCATCCTTTTGATCATTTGATTCTCCCTGGTGACTGAAAGCGAAATCTTCATTCCCAAATTCCTCCTCGCCTGATTCCTCCGTGTTTGGATATGGTAATGGCTTTGTTACACTACGAGCTCCAGCTGATCCAGATTGCTCTGAAGAGATTGATGAAATGGCAGACCTATCTGATGCATGGTAAAATCGACCAAGTTCTTTCTTGCTTTGTTCATAATGAGTTTCACTACCATACATGACAAGGGGTGTGACTGCATTATGATTGTCACTTCTTTGGACAGTCATGCAGCTACAAGCAAATGAAAATTGGGAGTGAGTTGAAAATTCATTACATGTCAAACAAAAAGAATGAGATAATCATAATATTATTTGAAATTTCAGCTGCAAAATGATTTCAAACTCATTATATGTCATTAGATTTACCTGCTTGGAGAGTCCAAGAAAGAACATGGACCAACAAGTACTGAAGAGTCATCAGATTGCTTCTCTAGTTTCAGTTTCTCCATTGATGCATCGGGAAGCCATGAATCGAACTTCAAAGATTTTTGTCCTCCGTTTTGAGCTGATGCATCCTCCCATTTCTCCAGGGCTTTTCGTATTTTAACAGGAGTTTCGAGTGACGTTCCATAAGATTTGGAAAACTTATTCTGCAGAATGAGCAAATGTGTCACCTAGACTATTAGACGAAATTCAAATAGAAACTCCAGTTCAAAAATTAATTTATGTAAAACCAGAATGCTAGCATTTTATTAGGCTACACTACACAGAGAACATTCGTCAAATCAATTATAAAAATGTAAATGTAAATGTGATCAATGCTAATCTGAGATTAAATATACAAATAGAGAGCATGAACATCATCTCTACTAGTTATATAACACTATTTTTTCCTAACTGGTATTTACGAGATTCGAACTATATAACATTAAGATCAGCTAAATGCAGATTAGTTCCCCTATCTTAGAACAACATTATTAGAATCCAGATAAAAACATAGGAAAAAGATGTGGTGCTCGGAAATTAAATAAAAACAAGATTCGAACTATGTAACATAGCTAAATGCAGATTAATTAGTTCCTCTATCTTAGAATTATATTAAAATCCAGATAAAAACGAATAAAAAAATAATTTTGTGCTACGCAATTTAAATAAAAAGGAGATTCAAACTATATAACACTAAGATTAGCTAAATGCATATTAGATCCTCGTCTTGGAACAATATTATCAAAATCCAGATAAAAACGAAAGGAAAAAATAAATGTCCAGCTCGGAAATTTTAATTAAATACGGACCTCATCGTTGAACTCTCTGACATCGATTTCTGCAGGCAGCCGATTCTGACATTCCTCTCCTTTTTGAAGCGACTCATCTTCTTTTCAGCCATTTACGATACAAATTCAAAATCAATTGTAACATCAATACAGAAATCAATGAAGATTCCTTTCAATCCGAAAAAGAAAAACACACACTCTCACACACACGCACAGGAATTACCATCACACTGGAACAGCGACGACAGCGCATTTTTACTGCGAGGCGCAACAGGCTCCTGCTATTGCGAAACCAAAATTTGAAGGAAAAAATTAACGAACTTAAATTTCAGCTGAAAAATAGGAAAAGACAAAAGAAAATTAAAAAATTTACAGAAGGAGTAACGAGATTAGCGCCGGAGTCTTTGACACGAAAACAGCCGAAAAAGCAGCTCATCGCTGCGACGAGCCCTACGCCTCTGCTCACTCTACGTTTTCCTCTTCGTGGAAGAAAATTTATGCAGTAACGCTTGCTCAATTTAGTATTGAAATAATATGTGTATCTCTATAAATGGAATGACATCTGCTGAATTGAATTATCGGGAATTCAATTGAATCGTTCTAGAGAGAGAGAAAAGATAAAGAGGGAGATAGAGAGAGAGAGGTGCACTGTCGCTGTGCTGATGGCTCCATTGCGTTTTGAAATTCGAATAGAGAGGGAAACAAAATAAATACAGTTTTTATATCTATATGATATGATTACACGTGGCAGTAACATATCCGATTTTCCATTAATTAGTGGATTGCATTTATAACCTTTTTAAATTAATACTCGATAAATTAATAATATTTCTAAGATAATAATTTTCTTCGGTCACGAGTTGGGCATTTAGTGTAAATTAATAATTTCGATAAATTAATAAGATAATAATTTTTCAGAAGACTTTATATAAGTCTATGGTCACATCAACAACATAAATTAATAATCTCCTAAAATTGCAAAAATAACTATGATAACTTAGTGTAATACTCAAATGACATTTTGAGTGTGTTTGCATAAAGTGTTTGTTGACTACCTTTCAAATGAAAAATATTGATTAAGCCAACAATAACAATTTATTTTGGGTGCATGACGGGTGATCTCATTTATACACACATAATATCTCGTGTATTTGGTTTGTCATGATTTTTTTTTTACACCTTTCAGATTATTAGTTATTGTATTATTGAGTACTAGTTTTATACCCACGCGATGCTTGGAGATTTATACTATGTATGTTAAAATATTAGTAGTTTTTTTAAATAAATACAATCAATAAAAATAAATTAATAATGTAAGAGCTTAACTAAACACTTCTAAAAATCTTATTCAATAATATCTCGTATTTTAGTTTTTGACATGTTGGTACACATTATTTTAATTTTTTAGCATATTGGTTCTATGGGTTGCCCCCGTTGTGGAATAGGGAGAAAGAGATAAGAGGGAGAGCATCAATATTTTAATATTTTAAATTGCATCAAAACAACGTCGTTTTGATTTTCATGCGTGGACATGATTATTTTCACATCATGCTTCGGCGATCCTAATTATATTTCTGTTGCCAAATTTTCGCTCTCATCCCATAAGTATCATAACGGGGCAAATATCGGGTCATTTATGCATATTTCGAAAAGTTATATCATAAAGTAACTACGGGCCAAAGGCCAGACACTAATATATAATTAAACATTTTTTCTGCTAACTTCTTTATTCATTAATGCATGTGTAGAGAAAGACGTTTACCCACATATATATGTATGTGTGGAGAAATCATTAAGTATTTATCTACACATATATATGTCATTAAAGATGTTTTTTATATGTCGATAAACCTGTTTTTACCTACAGTATAATTATGATGTGGAAATGACATGACAGTACTTATACGTGGCAATTTGTATGCGTGGGTAAATGCTATCATATATGTGTAGGTAATTCATTTTTTCATAATTGAATATTATGAAAATTATTATCATTTTTAATTAATATTTTCATTTGAATTAATTTTTATTACATTTTGATATGTAGCTAATAATTAATATATATATATACACACATAAATAAATAATAATAATAATAATAATAATAATTTTTATGGATCATATATTTTATTTGTCAAATGTTATATAATATCAACTAACCTATAAATCCATAAGTAAAAGATAACACATACTACAAATTAAAATATAACAAGACAATAATAACAAAAAATTACTTCATATATTCATTAAAACATAATAGTATACAATTTATGTATACTAACTACAAACAATTTGTAACGTCTTAAAAAAACTATACAATCACTTTCATTGCCTTTCGAGTAAGATAGCATGACCAGCTCTACAATGAAAGTAATGTCATCATGGTTAACAAGTTGATATGTTGCTCCGAAAATTGGATTAAATAGCTTCCAAGTTCTCTGGATATTGCAGGATATATAGATATGAACCGAGAAGCTGCAAGGAAGTATGGTTGCTCGTTAGAGCTATCGTACTATAAACATTAAATCCAAATGAATTGCGCTGCTGAACAAAAGTATTACCGGCATACACGTGTGGAGATCCTCACATTCATCTGCGTTGCCAAGTCCAATAGATACAAATACTCCATGAACTGTAAGGAAAAGAACTTGGATAAATATTCTATCGTGTCTCATATTGCACAACATAGTTATAGGTTCGAAAATGAAACAGTACAAACCTCAACCATTTTCTGAAGCATTGTCATGGACTCAAAGATGAGAACTGGAAGTGCAACCATCAACCAGACATTAGAACCAATGGAGTTTTGCATCATTTTTCAATAACTATCACGATCCTATAAACGAAACCTTGATCGTGAAGATATGATATTGATTATATTGGACTAATCATATATGGAAACATATTGGAACAACCATAACTGATGACTTTATGCAAATCAGCTAAGATAAAGTAAGGCTATTTAGGATCAAACATCCATCATTTTCTTCTAAATATCACCACAAATACAAAAAAATATTAAAGAGATTCATTGCAATACCTCTTGCCTCCATCTTTCTTGATGAGTTTCAACCTCAGCATCCTCATTTCCTCCATCAGGATTTATGACTTGCAGGCCTTCGTAACCGAGCAAACTATATAAAAGGCAAAACGACAGTCAAGAAAAATGTGTAGATGAGTGAAAAACAATGATCCATACTTGAAAATTGCAGTTATGTGATTAAAAAATCAAGTTTTTTAGATACTACACCCGATGAAATACACCCTGCCTCCATCTCGAGTATTTTGTATATATACTTGAGATCTAGCATCTAAAAGACCAATTAAATATCATATTCTCATATTTTTCTAGAGAATATCAACCATACGACCACAAAAATTTAACAGAGTAACTGAACAATGAACATACAACAAGTGCACGTACTAGAAACCCAAATACAAAAGTCAAAATTGAAGAGAAAACAAAGCTTTACAATTTTAAAGTGCAGGAGATGACATATTATTCCTGTTGTCTGCTGATCAAACTAGGAAAAACATGAGTATAGATAACATCGATATTACGACTAACATGACATATACTTCAAGGAAAAAAAATACAGTCTATAATCCTAGACAATAAAAGAATATTCAAATTTGAAAAGTATGACATGCATAAACTTTTTTTCCTGACCATAAACTTTGTAAGAAAGCATGAAAAACAATTGCAATGCTCTTGTGTGGTAGCTTCTTTGATATCAATCATGGTTTCTTTGATCTTGAAATGTGAAATGAAGGCGAACAAAATATGAAGAAGCTTTTTTCATATCAATTGTGCTTTCTTTCGTCTTGAAAGGTGAAATGAAGGCGGACTAAACGACGAAAGTTATTAGAATAACAATAGTTGAGAAGCATAGAGACAATTGGAAACTTGTTGATCATGCTTGCACAACCTAAATCAATTGCTAGCAAAAGAGTACATCTATTCAAAGAAGATGGAGTGTTTGAGTATTTTTGCTTATAGAATTCTAAATTATATAGGCACAAAATCAATAAAATTAGGAAAAAAATTAATTTGTACCATTAATTTTGATTTTGTAACGTCTTTTATTAATTGCATGATTGTAAATTATTAATGAATAATTGTAATGTACCATTTTTAATTATGATTTCCAGAATCGGAAAGTCAAAAATAAAAAAAAAACTGAAAATAAAAGTTTCTAAAATGGGTAATCTGGTCTTGCTATTATAGTTTATAAAGATGAATTTAAAAACTTTTTGTTTTGTATATATAACAATATGTTTATCAATATGCAACATTTTTTGTTGACAATATCAATATGCAACATTGAACGTACATATCTCGTTTTAATACATTGAATAACTAGATTCAAGTTCTTAATATTTAATATTCATGCATGTTTATATGTATAAAATTCAAGTTCGTTGAAGCATAATTCTTTGGTAACTAATTTAAATTCATTGAATGTGATGAAATACATATTTTAATTAATAAATTATTAATTTATCGATTAATTAATACATCTCTAAGATAATAAAATTTCACAGTCCCAACAATATTAATTTATAGAGGTTCTACTGTAACAAATACTCCCTAGTGGAAATAGCATACTTATAAGCGACGGTCTAAATGGCAAATTAACCACACTTTTCGAGAATGGAGGGAATATTATAAAAGAAACGAGCTAGTCCTGAGCTTTTGATAATGTAAATAAGTTAAATTTGAGATTGATAATGTTGGACTTGTTAGACGAGCAAACTAATTAATATTGTATAATTAAGATATTTGTTATAAAGAAGATTTCAGTAAATTTATACTCTCACCGTCCCCCGGTTTTGATTTATTATGAGGTATAAAATATTAGCTGAAACACACCAACCTAGGACGGAGAGAGTATAAGTTTTTAGAATAAAATAATCTATTTTTAAAAAATCTGATTAATATTTAGAATTTAATATCTTATTTGGCAAATTAAGTTTATACTTGACTCACTTTTCCTGATACTAGGTTGACAACGAGATACAATTCGCTTCCTCGTGCTTGTTGCTTGAAAAGGATATATAAATTTTATCTTTCATTTAAATTATTTAATTTAATAGTTTCTCTTATATATTGTTGCAAGCTGTAGTGAGTTTTGCATGTTTGGGATACTTTTGGCATCTATAAATAGAAATTTAGACTCGATTTTAATATTTCAGATTCGACCTTGATTACTTCGAAGAATTACGTACTATATATTTTCTTGAATTGAGAGATCAGAAATTGAGATTTATACTTTGATCTCTCGTAGTTATAAAACAAAGAAATACTACTACTGCTTGTAGTAGAAGAAGTATATTATTATTTTTTTTAGAGAATTACAAAGATATATATATAAGGACAAATTGCATAAAAATTTCCCACTTTTTACCAAATTTTGGTTTATTTCCCGATCTTTTAATTTTTTTTTTAAATACCTCACCTTTCAATTTTTCTCAATTTTATCCCGGAGACAATTTCCCCCAAATTGAAGCTGATGTGGAGGCCGGAAATGCTTATATGGCAAATCGGCGAGACCGAGCAAACGACGTAGTTTTAATTAATGAAAAACGTCGTCGTTTCCTCTCTAAGAAACACTTATCTACGTCCTAGGGCATATCGATTTTGCGTTTCTGTAGATTTCCCCTCTTTCTCTCCCTCTTTCCCGCTTCATCCCCTCTGTAGATTTTTCCTCTCTTTCTCGCATTTGGTTGTGTTAATCGTTGATGGCTTCTTCATCTTCACGAACGGGCTCAATGAATACGTCCAAATCCGAATATCAAAGGCTTTGCAAATGTGGAGAACGTGCAGTCATGAAGACTTCAAATAGTTTGGAGAACTCGGAGAGGCGCTATTTTTATTGTCGTCACAGAGGCCGGGTAATTGAAATTCAACTTTATATTTGAATTTAACGCTCTACTCAATTGATTGGAGCGTGATGTTTTTATTTCGAATGTAGTGGGGTGATTGTGGCTACTAGGATTGGCTTGACCCGGAGCTAACGACATACTATAAACGTTGTTTCCAAAAGATTAAGCTTGAGAGGGATCTGGCAGTAGAGCGACTCATGAACTCAACGGTTAAAGATAGGAGAAACGACAACATTTCTGGTATTGAAGAGAATGAAGAGTTAAATGCACAGTTCGAAGCTGTTGAAGTTGTTGCAGATGTTGAAGACTTGAAGAAATTGGCCAAAAATATGAAAACTATGGGATGGATGATTAGGGGACTGGGTGTTGCATTTGTTGTTGTAGTATTAGTAATTTTAATGCATTAAGGATGATTTCCTGATGTTTAATTTGTTGTTATCTAGGGTTTAGGGTGATGTAGTTTGATATGAATTTTAATCTTGAAATTTGAAGTGTAAGTTTAGGATGATTATCTGATGTAATTTGCTATGAATTCTCAGTAGTTGAAATTTGATGTTTAAGGATTTATTTCTTGTTATTTAGGATGTTTAAGGGTCTGATCATGTGTCCATGTTATTTCGTGTGATGTTTAAGTATCTATTTCGAACATATTTGGTTGTGCTTTGGATTGAAAATAAAGAAGAGAGGGTGCACAATATAATCCCAAAAGCAGTGCCATCATTTCATTGATAAGTAACAATTTACAACTAAATTTTGAGCATACAAAATGGATGGCAGTCAAGTGTACTTATGCTTACCCACTTTACTAAATTTGATGTACATGCCATGTGCTATGACATTGTCTCTCAAAACTTGCCTACACTGGTATCCATCTTCAAATCTCATACCAAGCTTAAGCTCAAGTGTTTTAGGATTAGACCTTGGATCATAGCTCCTCATTTGTTGAATCTGAACACGCATCACCATCAGAGGATTCATAATCAGATGCCACATTTTCAGGAAATTACCCTTGCTTATACCCCAGTCCATGCTGTCCAACTGAATCAATTAAATCAAACACTTTCTCTCCAGTCCTGACCTTCTCCCTAGATTCTATGTATTCTTCATCATCAGATGCTAATTCAGTATCATCTAATTCATCATCAGATGATTCACCAACACAAGGTTTATAATCTGAGTCCTCACTGAATTCATCACTCCACTCACCCTCACTCGAGTCACCCTCACCCTCATTCAAGTCAAAATCCTTCTGTTTTTCACCCTCATTCACATTTAAACCCTGTTGTTCTACACTCTCATTCGCATCTAAGCCCTGCACTTCAAAGTCATTCCAAACAATGCCAACAACAAAATCAACAAAAGCATCTTCACCCTCTTTCTCATGGGATGCAGTTGTCTCACCCACTTTCTCATTAGCAACAGAACTACTCTCATTCTCATTAGTAACAGACCCCCCATCATTGTCATTAGCAACAATTCCACTCACACTTTGTGTAGCACCACTAGGGCTGTCAAAACCGGCCCGTCGGGACGGGCCGGGCTGGGCTCTGCAAATTCTGGCCCGGTGAATTTTCGGGCCGGCCCGAAGGCAAAAGCCAGGTGGGCTCGGGTCGGCCCGGTAAATTTATGCTATAAATGATTTTTCGGGCTGGGTTGGGCTCCATATTTTTTAGCCCGGTGAATTTTCGGGCCGGTCTAGCCCAATTTTTCCAAAAAGCCCGGCGGGCTCGGGCCGGTCCGGCCCGGCCCGGAAATTTGACAGCCCTAAGCACCACCCTCATCAGCATTTCCAGTTTTTCCACCCTCAACATACATATGAAGAACCCTAGTGTCCAGGTTAAGATTGGATAACATGGTCATAACTTCTTTATCACTTTTCAGTACTCTATATGAGTTAGAATGAGGGATTTGATACCATAATTTTTCCCAACTAGCATACCCCATTTTTTTCACTAATTCTACCGTATCAAAATAGCCAAAGAGGTCTGGATCTAGGTCTAACATGCCCTCGCATTCCCCCCAACATAAACATCATCCTTCTCTAAACACACAAACCGACCACCATGATGAACATAAACAGCGAATGATTCACTGAAAAGTACTATAAAAATAGCATGAATCAATAAGAAACCCATGAATCAGCAACAAACCCTAACAGAAGACTTCAAAAATCGCAAACCCTAACAGAAGATTTCAAAAAATTGATTTTCCGCAAAAAAAAATCCAAAAAATGCATCAATAATACATAAACAAACGAGATTAGGGACCTACCTGATAAATATGATGTAGGTGGGGAATAAATATCCATAACATGATAGAATAAAAATAAGTTTTTAAGTATATATACATATATTATTTTTGTTTTTTATATCTTATATTTTATGGGATAAATACAATAAGATTAATTTTTTATATTATTTTATTTTAATATATGTCTTTAGACTTGGAGGATATATGGAGGTTGCTAGTATTTTTCATCAGTTTAATTACTTTAGTTTGTTTTAGTTTGGGTGATTGGATTTATAATCCTTCTTGTTGTCTTAAGTTGTGATTTTGCTCGTTTTTGTACTTTTATTTACCAAAAAAAAAAATACTTTAGTTTGTTTCTTTAATTCCCAATCATGTTTCCCAACTTCCCATAGCTGGTTAGATACAATATAATTTATTTTATTTGATTTTATTTACTTTTTTATGATGAGAAAAAAATTGTACGGAGTACTAGACTAGTTTTCAAATTAAAATATTGTAAAATTCGAATTCATAACATTTCAATTTTAACTAAGCTCATCCATTCTGCGACAGCCTGATTAGAGGTGTTCACGGGCCGGTTCCGGTTCGGGAAAGTTGGAACCGGAACCGGCCCGCCACAGCCCAAGGTTCCGGGTCGGAATCGGCCCGTATTGGACGGTTCCGGTTCCGGGTCGGAATCGCCGGTTTAGGGCCCGAACCGTCTAATTTTTTTTATTTTTTTTATTTTTGAAAATATAAATTATATTGTCATTCAAACTCATAAATCATTAATATAATGTAATGTATAAATCGATATAGAACAAAATATATCTTCATTCATAATAGTATGTGATCAATTACAAATGAAAATATATAATTATTCAAAAACGGTTCCACGGTTCCGAACCGGAACCGCCGATTCATGTTCAAACTTATTATTATTATCATTATTTTTGGTTTTTTTTCATTCAAATTACCATTGTAATTGTCATTTTTTCTTTCTATGGGATATAATTAATATGGATTAACATAAAATAAAATTTAAAACTGAAAAAATAAAAAATTGTCGGAACCGCCGGTTCACGGTTCCTAGCATTTGGAACCGGAACCGGCCCGTCCCAAGCACGGTTCCGGGTCGGAACCGGACCGTTGACCGCGGTTCCGGGCCGAAAACCGTTGACCACGGTTCCGGTTCCGGGCCAGAACCGGCGGTTTCGGGTCGGTTGAACACCTCTAAGCCTGATAATATACATTAATTTTTGTCTCTAATATTTCATGCAAAATTAAAAAAAATATATGAAAAATAAAAAAAGGAAAAATTATTTCAACATTTTCTCTCTTCTATTCCAGAAAATAGGTTAAATACTTTTACTGCAGGTTAATTTCTTTCCAGATTTTTAAAATCAAATACTATAGTACTTGTTATTCTACTGTTATACATGAATTTCATGACCTGTAATTTTCGTGAATCTAACTGTTGCGAAAAGAATTTAGGTATGGTTTCAAAAAATAAAAAATTAGGTATTGAGTCAAATAATTCGCATCTGTGCTTTTAACCTGAAATAATTAATGTGACAAAATTGAATAATTATAAGTTATAACTATCTCAATTATTTAGGTTTTGGCTTAATTTCTCGTTATCATTACATTATCGTCCCGCACGAGCTACATGGTGTATGTTTTTTTTTTATCTATTAAATTTTATTTAGGAATATGTTAATTCAAACATGCAAAAACTCGTGCCAAACTATATTTAGCTGGTGTTTGAGACGTGGACCATGGTTGGATCAAAATTTCGACCCGTATAACAGATTTTAACCAGTTAAATGATTTGACATGAAATTTAATATTTTAAAGCATTAATATTAGAGTCACACTCGTGCAGTTGAACCCACGGTGAGTTGCTATTTTTTAATTCTTTTAATTAATATTTAATAGAGGCAAAATTTGAGATAGCTAATATAGATAGTGAAAATTAAATGTTGTCCACCAACTTTATTTGTAGAAATTATGGCCAAATTTTGGAAATTTGGACCAATATGCCCATATTTTTTCGCTGGTCAAATATACCAATTAATGTTTCACTTTTTTCATTTTTTCATTTAACAAAAATCAGACATTCACTCTCTAGAAACCCTCCTTCCATCACACCGCACCAGTCGTCGCGCCACAGCCGTACAACTTTCGGCTCTCATTCTCTGGCTACTTCCTCATTCGTTGCGTCTTTCACCAGATCCATCCGTCCACCAGATCCCACCGGCTTTAATGGTATTAGTTTCTCGATTTATAGATTCCGGCTTCGATGGTATTAGTTTCTCGATCAATTCCGTCGTCGTGCATCTTTCTCCAGATCCGCCATGGCTTCAAGTTCAACATCTGTCGCCGTCTTCCAAATCCGATGATGTTGCCGCTTCAAGAATCCGTTGTCGCCATTAAGCTGATTAGCTTGATTTGTACTTGTGGGACGAATGGGACGAGTAGATCTAGTTCGTCCCGTTCGTATCATCATTATAATCTATTATATCATTATATTTTATGTTCGTCCAGTTTGTATCATCACTATAATCTATTATATCATTATATTTTATGACTTTTTTTAGATATTTGGTGATATTCGGATTGATTGATGATATTTGGTTAAAATTGTGATTTAAATTGAATGGAAATATGGAATGAAATTGGATGATTGATGAAGTCGCATTGTGCCATAGTATAACTTGTACGAATGGACAATATTCGTCCAAATCGTGCCAATTGGTGGCGCGATGTGCCTTGGTACACTTGGAATGAATAAGATCTGTTCGTACTAGTCGTACCAAGTTATGGCGTTGCGACATGGTACACTTGGAACGAATGAGATCCGTTCGTACCAGTCGTACCAAGCTATTACGTGCGTCGTGGTACACTTGGAACGAATGAGATCCGTTTCCTGCCACAATCACTGTAAACAAACCCAGATTTTATGAATTTTGTAGAATTTAACCAAAAAACAGATCTGCACGTCTAGAGATTTCAACCGTGGAAGAAGACGATGATTCACTGAAGGCAAACCTTATCCACGGCGGGGATGAAAGTCACTCACGGCGGAGACGAAAGCTATGCCGGAGAAGAGTACCGGAAAAGACGATAAGAGAAACGATAAAATGTCCAAAGAAGCAGGTGTATGAATAAATCAAATCGGAAAGACGACCGGTGAAGAAGATGTGGTGACGGCGGAAGAGAATCAAAGGAAGAGAGAAGAACAAAAGTGAGGGAGAGAGAGAGTATGCTAAGAGATAAAGGAGAGAAAAATTGATGTGATGGAGACTGCTGTTAGATTTGGGAGGGTTTACTTTTTTTTATTGAAAGGGCAATTTAGTCTGTTTACCTCAAAGTTGGCCAACTTTTATAAAAATAAAGTTAGTGAACAAGATTTATTTTTAACTATCCACATTAGCTATTCCATACACAATTAACTATATTATTTAATAAATCATAGTTGAAGATTAATAAATTCTAATTAAAAAATTATAAGTCCAAAATTGAGATTAAGAGCATCCACAATGGTTGTGCCTCTTAGAGGCGTGATAGCCATGTGGTCCCACCATTGCGCCTAGTCTTATAATGGTTGGGCATGACAGCAGGTGTGGTATAATTGTTATGTTATTTTCGTATTTTTTTTAATGTATACTAATATGTAAATATTTTAAATTTATTAACGGTAATAATTTAAAATTACTTGGTTTTTTCTCAATTAATAAGAAGATGGTTTGTTTTTATTGAAAATATGAATTGTTAAAACAAACAAAAATAAAAAAAATTCAAGCCCACACTAATTAAGTCCATATTAATTAAGTCCACTCACAACAATATTTAATATTAGCCATTTTCTTCTTTCTTATCTCATCTCCGCTCTCCTGCGCTTTCGTTTTCTTCGTTTTGTGCAACAGCAAATTCTTCTGCACCAGACAGAAAATACTTTATTTGCCCAGTCTCAACAATGTCTTGATCAACAACCACAACGGCAAGTTCTTCCTTCAAAATTCGAATTTTATTTTATTTTATTTTTTTAATAGGTGCATACATAGCACGAGCTTTACTTAAAACCTTCAAGCTCATCCCGTTCCAACGAGCCTCGTCCCGATTTCGGCATCTCGGTAACGGGTGGGCGCGATCGACAGCGGGCTCCAGCCGCCGATCGCACCTACCATTGTGAGTGCTTTAATAAACTTTAATTGAAAATAGATGTACTAAAAATAAAAATTTAACGAATCTTGTAATTATAATATGGATTCAAATTTAAATAAAATTAAAGCTGCGTCATGACATAACATAATATATTATGTGACATGACTGTGTGGAATGCCACGTAGTAAACTCGAACTACTGATTTTAAGAACGCCGGATTTGAAGGCTTTATACTTACATAAACATGCAATTTCTACCCCAAATTCGAATATTTATATGAAAATCTAATGCACAAGTTCAATTTCACAGGCAATTTCACAAACACTTTGTGTTCATTTCCTCTCCCCACAATTGCTTCAATTTTCCCACGTTTTTGTAATTGCAAAAATTGTTAGATTAGTATTTTTGGTGCAATAATTTAAAGATCATGTTCAACACCACCATTTGTGCAATATTTCCAACTCAAAACATATGATAGTATCATGTTATTATATATCATGGGATTCCAAATTTCCTAACACTATAAAAGAATGATCAAGTAGGTTATTTAAACCCGAACCAAAATAGCTATAAATATTAACTATACCTAATTCAAAAAATAAATAAATTAGTGTACTACTTTTTTTTTCGAACAAATATTACAAGAAAATTTTAAAGGCCGCGTAACAGTGGACTTGAACCCGCGACCTTTGGCCCTAGTGTACTACTTTTATAGTGTAAAAGAATAATCAAGTAGGTTATTTAAACCCGAACCAAAATAGCTATAAATATTAACTATACCTAATTCAAAAAATAAATAAATTAGTGTACTACTTTTTTTTTCGAACAAATATTACAAGAAAATTTTAAAGGCCGCGTAACGGTGGACTTGAACCCGCGACTTTTGGCCCTAGTGTACTACTTTTATAGTGTTACGTATGCATAAGGTAGTCTCTGAAGAATTAAAAACTAATTAAAGCAATTATGTATTGCAACTAGAGAGAGAAAAGCTGCATGCTAGAGTGGTCACTGGTCAGTGGTTGTCACACTAAGAATTAATTAATTATGAATTAAATATCAAATAAATATTTTTAAATAGTATATTTAAAATTACTGCGCGCCATATATAGTTTCACCTATCTCTTTTAATAATTTGCTCGAGGCAATAAGTGTATTTGGTCCCTAAATGTGTGATCATAAATAGCATGTTTGAATTTGCTTATTTTAATTTAACAAACCTGACCCAGGGCATGTATATAGTATTATTAGGTTATCTACTTTAGTTCAAACAATTGGGATTAAAAAATAAGTAATATCCATTCTAAAAAAAAATGATAAATCCATTTATGGGAAAAGAATTATAAAATCATATTTACGTTTCTTATACTGACAGACGCATGCATGATTGGAAAATTTCAATAAATTCACATAGAGATTGTCAATTTCTTTGCTATAGTCTCTTGCAAATTCAAAAGGTTCCCTTTGATAATTTTTTATTATTATTAATTTCTTTTTTGTTTCTGCCACTAATGCGTAAGAAATGCACCTTTCACATTTTTAATTGAAATCGATATGTAAGGTATTATATTCAAGAATCAAAGGGGCCATGCACCTAATTATAACTTTATTTCAAAAGTAAATTATGTATCACTCTCAATAAATTGAATATTTTATGTTTTCTTTTGATTCACAATATATCGAATTTCAATAAAGTAATGTTTTGTTGAATAAATGGGTCCAAATTAGGGACCGACGTCTGTTATTGACATGAAAGAGAAATTTCAGATTATTTAATTATTAAAAAATGATGCCATTTTTCTGTGTTGTCTTTTTTTAGTTATTTAATTGATCACCTTTACATGCAGAATTCTCAATTTAGAATGTTTGTAATGTTTACATCAAATACTATCTAAAGATAGGAAAATGACAGCGTATAATTATCTGATCTTATTCAACGTGGAGTTTTATGTTTTTTTGAACTCTCTGATGTTTTAAATTAATTTTATTCTTTTTTTGTAATGTTCAACCAGTACGAAATATGGACAACTGTATACCCAAATTAAAATGCCAAAACGTTTGACGTTTAAAAAAAATTGGTATTATAATAATTAAGAATTTTCTCATGGATCAAACATGTTGCACATGATTTTTTTAACGTAATTTATTTTTTCTGTGTAATTTGCATGTTATTAAATAGAAGTGATCAGGTTTATCCAAAATTTCCCTCATAGTTGTAATAAAAAATTAGAAATTCGATCAGTCAGTTAATTTATTGATTGTTATTTGTCGGCAACACAATATAAAATCGTTAATTATTTAGGGATGATGATGCACTTTGAAGTTAAAATAATCACCACAAAATGATAATGTTGTATTCCCAAAAATAGATAAAGACCCAATTTAAGATGGTTGAATATATTATATATATATACTGACCGGCTAACCTCTAATTAATTAAGGTTTCAACTAAAAAATTTATAGGGATATCTATTGTATCTAGCTATCCCAAACTTTGCCATTTTTTCAATCATATTTCAATCTTTAAAAATATTTATCAATTTAGCCCGATCTTTTTAAAGTAATACAAAACTATTAGAGTCGTCTATTTAACGTCAAAATTCAAAATTTATTGAGCGCATTTGAAGCCCATGTCAGTTTGGACTGTTCGCCTATATTTTTAATTTTGTCACCACAAGTTTGGTGGCCAAGTAATTTCGAAAAAAAATACATCAACTTTCTAACTCAGTTATTCCGCATTACACATCCGACGAAAAATTAGACATTAAAGAAAAACAAAAAGGGAAAAAGAAGAATAGGCAAAAGGGGAGTAAAGACCAGAACGGCTGCCTCTAGGATTAGAGAGCTATACTTTAAAAGTTGACACATTAAATATCGAATTTTTTTTTTCAAACTTCCACAAATAAAACCTAATTTCTTAAGAAAATATTCTTTCATGTACCCTCTTACAAAAATAATATATATTCCAACATATATAATATTAATGTAAGTTTCTCAATTACTTTTTATTTTTTTCTTAATTCTGATCTCATACGACGCTGCTATTTTTCAACATGAGTACAAAATGGAAAACTATGTACAATAATTTTCAATATTTCGAACTTTCATCTAAAACTCATATCAAAACCAAGATGAATGACTAATTAAGAAATCAAAAACTATTTTCCTTAATTACGTCCAAAAAACCAAAAATTGCTTCACGAATTTGATCGGTTCGGATCCTTTAATTTGTACATTAATACTTTTTGTGCATAGCTGTGTTTCACTATTAAATTTATTATTTTAATATTTATTATAAAAATAAGAATTATTATAACATAATGAATCTTAATATATTTATTCCTAAAAATTAAAGCTTAAAACTTTATATCCCAAATATGAAACAATTATTTCTAATAATAATTTATAATTAATTAAAGAAATTTAAATTAAATGCTAAAAAAATATGTATCCTATTAATCTTAATTAAAATTATAAATTTAATTAAACTAAAACACAAAAAATTGAAATTGAAGAAAAAAACAAAATAGAAAACTAAAAAAAATTGAAAGCGTGACACCAAAATACGGGATAAAGGATCCCACCAAGTGGAGTTCGATAAAATTCAAAACACAAACTAAAATTCAAGAATTTTTTTCTTTTATTGAAACTCATCTAAATTCATAAACATGTAAACAATATATCCGAAGTTCAACTACACGCAGTTTAAACAAATTCATATAATAATAGATACATATATTCGACTCGACTCGATTCACAAGAGTACGTGCTAAGGTTTAGGGAATAATGAATATTCATGCTGTCCAAAGTCTACGTACCTGCATGCCCATAAAAGTCCACCTTCTCCAACCATATAAGCAAACCCTTAATTCCATAATATCCAAAACCGTATTTCCATTCTATATCTATTCAAACCTACAGTATATATATAAAATCATCAAATTTCATCACTATCATACTATTCAAACCGTAATAATTTTCTTGATTTCCGATGCATTTTTCTACATTAGAAATGGATAATTCTGAGAAATCTAGGGTTATTAGACCGTATAAGAAATCGTCACTTCCTCGTCTGCGATGGACGCCCGACCTCCATGATCATTTCGTTGAAGTAGTACGCAGTCTCGGAGGGAAATACAGTAAGTTTCTCGACTCGAGCTCGATAAGTAAAAATTTCGCGACGGATAGATCGTAGATTGCAAATACTATAAGAGACGAGGGTTTTTTGTTTTTTGATTTTTTTTTTCTCATTCTGTGATTGTTGGAGGAAAATGTGGCTGTGGATATGATATAAAATATATATTCTTGAAAGATTTATGAGTTTTAGAAAGATTGGACTGAAGTTGGAATAACAAAGAAAATAATTTGTTTATTTCAATTAATTTGTGTATGTTATAACGAAATTGTGTAGTTATTTTTAGTTAACATGTATTTAATTTTATTGCTTTTATATTTTTGAAGAAGCAACTCCAAAGAAGATTATGCAAATAATGGGCGTCAAGGGGCTCAAGATTTCTCACATCAAGAGTCATTTACAGGTTTAAAATTTTCTAATTAATTTATTCTCTTTTTTAATTTTCAATTCAATTTTCGTAAATTTCATTTCATTTTTTGAATTACAAATATCGTGAACTTTAATTGATTTTTTTTTCTTTTTCGATGCAGTTTGTTACTAATATTTGTGGGTTCACTCTAACCTAGAAACAATTTTTATGTTTAAATTGTTGATTTATATGGAGACTATTTTCTAATTAAATATAACATTTATATATTAATCTTTTGCTTTTGTTAAGTTATAAATGGAGGGTTTAATCATTCTAATAGTTATTAAGATTATTCTTTTTGGAAGTAAATATTAAATTTATTTTTAAGAGCAAGAGCATAAATAAACACGGAGACGTACCACTGCAAAAAGTCAGGAGGACGTTCATCCAAATGTGAGGAATAAAAAAATTTCTAGAAGTTCTAGCAAGTGCGTAAGCCACAAAATTGATTTCTCTCTGAGCAAAAATCTTCAATAACTTACAAAAACCATATACATGTATATATCCTAAACTTTTCAATAAATGAGAAATTCCTACTCCTTCCGTCCACGATATGATATAAAACCTTACTTAAAAAAAAGCCTTATGTACAATGATATCCTCCATATTTTGCTATATATATATATTTATTTTTGCCAATGATGGACCCACCTAGCAAAGTAAAAAGTGTTACTAACACTACCCTTCAATTTGTACTATTATTTCACTCACAATAACTCCACCAGCTTTCTTAATCTCTGTACCCAGCACACAATAAGGATTTACTTCATGGAGAGTAACAGTGGGGTGAGCTTGTGATTGAAATGTCATGAGTTTAATAACTCTCATATATGGTTGAGTATGTCTCACAAATTCTTGCGTAGTGAAATTTAATGTTGCTACGTAGACCAGTGTTAATATAGCGGCTATGGATTTATCCGCATCGGAAAAAACAAAAAAACAAAAATTAACAAACGCTCATTAATTACTGAAAATGGGTTCAAATGCAATAAAATGCATTATATATATAATTTCCACTGCGTTTGTAAATTTGTATGTGTGTCAAACTCATTTACACCAACTTTTTATTATATTAAATAACATATATAATAAGGCATCTAGTTCTAGATAGTCAAATTAATCTTATTTTCTTCTTCCCACAAAAATAGTTATCTAGCCAGACTTTTTATGGTTTGGGTGCATTTATCCCACATTAAATCCCATTAATTATGAAGGAAATAAAGTTCTCTTTCCTAAGTATATAGAATTAATGAAGGCGGGAAAAACAAGATTCAATGACAAAATTATTAGGACGTGAATTGGAATGTAAAACCCTATATATATATAATAGTAGCTAGCAGTTTTACCCAACTTGTAATTAATTACACGATTATTCAAATTTTAGGGTTAGGCACTGCTTAACCTAAATCTGTAGTAACAAAAAAGTTCAAAATTAGGCTTCCCTTAATGTGCTTATTTAAATAATTTAAGCTATTTTATATATCGATCCTATATAGTACTTTTGCATTAAATTATTTACTTTAGAATATTATCATTTTCCAACATTACAAATTAAACTTTTTTATTTTGGAATAAATTTCACACACAAAAGATTATATGAGGCGATGTAGGACACGGATCAAAATAGGTGGGACAAAAATATTTTATAATATAAAATATAGTACTACCTCCGTCCCATGATAAGTGGCCACATTCTTTTCGACACGGATATTAAGGATAATGATGTTTAAAGGGTAAAAAGATAGAAAGTGGTGGAGCCCACAACTTTTTGTGAGAGAGGCATATTTCCTTATAAGGAAAGTGGCCACTTATTCCGGGACAACCCAAAAAGGAAATGTGGCCACTTATTGCGGGACGGAGGGAGTAGTATATTTGAAGCAATGTTATTTATATATATATGAAAGTACTACTGTAGAATTAAAATATATATACGTGGGACAAAAATATTTTAGGATATGTTGATTGCAAATCTAAATTACAATCATAACCTGGCTTAATAAATGATGAAAAAACGGTAGAAATGATCAATCATTTATGTACGTTGATTAAAAAAAAATTGATGGCATGGATTACTTCCTAGTTAACACCTGGAAGAATGGTTCTCAATTGAACTCTCCCCTATATATATATATATATTGTTCTGTGGGATGGTTACATGAGACATACATCATTTCTTATGTTTTTGTTTTTGTTTTTTTATATATATAATTTTGCCTTTTTTACTTCATCCTTTATCAGATGTACAGAAGCATGAGGGAAATCACTATTGCAAACGAGTTTACGGTGAATAACTACCACGAAAAGAGACCTATTTTACGGTAATAAGTAATATATGGTTTTAATTCAAAATGCCACATGCAGCATGATGTTTTTTTTAGGGGACATGCAGGCAGGATGTGTTACTAATGTGATAAATATTGATTTTTTTTTATTTACCTAATGTCGTAAGTACAAGACTCAAAAATTAATTTATTTACAATGAGCTTATGTTAGCAAAAATCACGCTTATAATTAGTTTTATCATTTCCAAATATATAATATAGCAAATTATTAATTTAATTGATCTTTTGTCTTTGAGTTCATGCAGTACGCAAGTGTGTGTGTGGGGGGGGAGAGAGAGATACTAATACAAATTTTTATAATGGCAGACAAGTTTGTGATACATTGAGAGAAGCAGCAAAGGATGGAAAAGTGGTTAGAGTTCCTTTCACGCGCCAAATTAGGAGGAGAGTCGCAGAAAAGGGTACAAATGAATACCAGGTGAGTAGATACATATACAAATACAAATAATCTACCAGAACTATACACACATTAAATATATTTTATTTTATGTGATGGAAACGAGATGCATGCATGTAGGGCGCACAAGGAAGCTCGACCAGCGAAATTACAAGGGGAAGCTCAAATAACCCGAGGGTAAACTTGGAAATTCAAACAACACCTGAAATAAACTTTTTGGGTTTAGGCATTCATCAAACATCAGAATCTACCACCCTTAATCCTATTAATTTAGAACTAACCATCTCTTGATCTACTAATTACTTTTTAACCTAACTGTAATTTTAATTGTAGTCTTCTTCTTGTTCACACATTTGGCTACTAATTAATTAATGACACTCCACAATTATTAAGTTTTTGGTCTTTCTAAGAAAATGCTAGCATTCTATTGAATTTCAAAGAAATAATATTGTTACTTGGATATAAAAAGTGTTGGTGAGAATGAGATTCAAACTCATACCGATCAATTCATAGTAAGATTCATTTTTGTTGATTTAGTATTAGTAAGTAATGTAATTTAAATGTGTTTATGTGTGTGCATTATGATATATATATATATTTTGTGGAAGAAAATCGAATAGCTTAAAAAAAGAAGAATTTTTTGGTTTATTGTATTTTTTTTTGTGGAAGCCTAAAAATTTCTCCTCCCCATCTACAATGGCTCAACATTGTTCGTCAAGAAAATTAAAAAAAGTGGGGAGTATAATGTTGAGCGCCATTGTAAAAAAAATGAGAGAAAGTGGTTGAATCCACAACTTTTTGTGAGAAAAAAAGACAAGTGAGCCATTATCAATGGGACGAAAGGAGTATAATCTTTCGACATAGTCCCGATTTTGGGAACATATTCACCAAATAAAAATTAAAACATTTTTTATTTCTACCTAAAAAAACCTCTTTATTTCTTTGTTTTAATATTTTTTTGAATTTTTCACAAAAAAAAGTTCAAGAACGGCTCATATATATATAACGTCATAAGCGCTTTAATATTTTATATAAAAAATATATAATATAATTCTTAACGAAATTAATTAATTAATTACATTTAAAAATTGTAAGATATTTCACAATTATACAATGAGATGCAGTTTAGTGCTAAGCCGCTTTCCCATTGGGAGTTCGAGTAATGTATGCCAACAAATTAACTATATTTTTGGCAATCTTCTATAGTTATTAATTAGGAAAAGTGTCATTTTTTTCTCTATTAGAGCATCCACAATGATGACCACAAAAAATTCGTGTCCATCATTATTTTATTAATTTTTATCGGTTCAAGTGGGCACTCATATTTTGTTCACAATAGTATCCATTTTTTAAAGTTTTTATTTTATAAAGAAAAAATATTATGCGTGGAGGGCGCTATCTTCTCCGCCCACCCAAGAGCGCCACTGGTCTTCTTTCTATTCTCTCAAATATCTTCTCTTCCCAAGATTTATCTCACGTGACTTTTGAAGCCATGATTCAGAATTAAATTGATCGATTTATTTTCTACTTCATTTGTTTTGATTCTCTACAAAAAGAAAATCGCATTGTTTTGTTTAAGGATGTAAAAAATGGTAAATTAAAGCACCCAAACTCTTTTCCAATTTTACTATACAATATTAATTCATCGAAGATCTATAGCAAAAGAAACCTTTACTAACTAAAGGTGGCCGCGGTTCGATTCGGTTCCGGAACCAGAACCGAACCGACGGTTCTCGGTTCCACCCCAAGGAAATCGGAACCGAACCGCCGACCAATTCGATTTCGGTTCCAAACCAGAACCGCAAGATTCGGTTTCGGTTCGGTTCGATTCCGCGGTTCCGGCAGTTCCAAATCGGAACCGCATACTTTGGAATTTAATTTAATTGTAATTTTATGCATTCTAACGTAACATTTAGGTGAAATAAATATGAATCGTAACATAAATATAGATAAAAATATAAAAAATTAAAAAAAATAGGAGGAACCGGCGGTTCGGAACCGAAACCGAACCGGCGGTTCGGTTCCGCAACTTTGGAACCGAAACCGAACTGCCGTCGATGCGGTCCAAATCGGAACCGACGGTTCGGTTCCGATTTCGATTTCGGAACCGCCGGTTTCGGTTCGATTTAGATTCGGTTCCGACGGTTTCGATTTTTTTGGCCACATCTAGATCTAACTTTTAAGAGTACTTTTGATTGTCGTCAAAGATTCACGATTAAAATTAACATTTCAATAAGAAATCGGGTTAAATTAATTGGTTTTACCATTTCAATAAGTAATTGGGTCAAATTAATTGGTTTTACCATTCGGTTAGATCTGAATTATCATTGTTTTTCATAATAATTGTTTATTGATAACAAGTCATATTAAAAAACTAGGGGTGCAAAAACAAGGTTGCGAGTTTCTAATTTACCCGATCTGCCCCGATACCTAGTGAATTTTTGGATACCCAATAATCGGGTTCACGGAAGTCGGGTTACCGATGATATTTTTTTATTTTTAGATAGGGTACCCCGTCCTGTACCGTTTTTACACTCCTAATTAAACACAATAACAATAGATAACAAGGAAATATAAAAAACATCTTCATCTCAAAATCATTGCACACCACCAAATCATAGTGAAAATAAAAAACAAGAACCAAGTAAATCACAAAGTAAAGAAGGGCAAAACATTCAACTCAAACACAACACAAACAAAAAGAATAGAAGAAGCATCGTCATTCGTCATCTCAAAATCATTGCCACCACCAAATCATATTGAAAAAAAAAAAAACAGATAACAAGGAACTAGTGTAAATCACAACGTAAAGAAGTGCAAAACATTAACTCAAACACAACACAAACAAAAAGAATAGAAGCATCCTCATCTCAAAATCATTGCCACCACCAAATCATATTGAAAAAAAAAACATAAAACAACCAAATGACAAGTCACAAAGTAAAGCAGGGCAAAACATTCAACTCAAACACAACACAAACAAAAAGAATATAGAAGTATCCTCATCTCAGAATCATTGCCACCACCAAATCATATTGAAAAAATAAATAAAAAAGAACCAGATGATAAGGCACACAAGTAAATCACAAAGTAAAGAAGTGCAAAGCATTATATATATTGAGAACGCTACTTTGAAGCAATTCCGATGAAAAGCGCGTTGCTTCCACAAAGAACGCCTTGAATCTCGTCGGGATACCTTGAATATTGAGAGAGAAATCTTAGAGAATTTCTCCTCAATTCTTGAGCTCTTAAAGATGGTTTTTTGGTGTGATTTTGAAGTGTTATGAAAACCCCCTATTTATAGTTGTAGTTGTAGGGAGAGAGAGATTTAAGTGGGCTTTTGAACTCCATCATGGGCTTTAGGGGTGAGGTGATACGATTTCATTAGCTCTAAGAAATAGATATATATATATTCCTGAACTTGTTGCCAAATATATAGATATATATCACCATATAAATATATATTTATTAATTAAATAACTTATTTAATATGGATTTGATAAGATTACATAATCAAATAAAGTTATTATAATTAATAAAAATATGTTAAAATTTCCTACACACAAGTAAATCACAAAGTAAAGAAGTGCAAAGCATTAAATCCCAACACAACACAAACAAAATCTCATCTCAAAATCATTGCCACCACCAAATCATATTTTTTTTAAAAAAGAACCAGATGGCAAGACACACAAAGTAAAGTGAAAAACATTAATTCAAACATAACACAAACAAAGAGAATATAGAAGCATCCTCATCTCAAAATTATTGTCATTGCCACCACCAAATCACATTGAAAAAAAAAAAAAAAACCAGATGATACTGCACACTTGTAAAGAAGGGCAAAATATTCAACTCAAACAAAAAGAATATAGAAGCATCCTCATCTCAAATCATCGCCACCACCAAATCATATTCAGTGCTCGTTTGGTTCGAGTAGAGGAAATGAATCACATTGTGTTTGGTTCAACAACGGAAATGAATCACATTGTGAAATGATTCCGGAGAGGAAAGGATTTTGTTACCGCTCTAGTTTGGAGGGTAACACTTTAGGGGATTGGTTTACCCTCAAGTAAGGATAATGGTTAACCATTGAATCTAAACCAAACAAGAAGTAATGAATTCAATTAATTGAATCTCTTTCTATGCCCAAAAAATACCGAACCAAACATGAGCTGAAAATAAAAAACAAGAACCAAATGACAAGGCACACAAGTAAATCACAAAGTAAATAAGGGCAAAACATTCAATTCAAACACAACACAAACCAAAAGAATATAGAAGCATCATCCCTCATCTCAAAACCATTGCTATCACCAAATCATATTGAAAAAAGAAAAAGAAAAAAAGAACCAGATGATATATAGAAGCATCCTCATCTCAAAATCATTGCCACCACCAAATCACATTGAAAAAAAAAAAACAAGAACTAGAAGATAATGCGCTGAGTAAATCACAAAGTAAAGAAGGGCAAAACATTCAACTCAAACACAACACAAACAAAAAGAATATAGAAGCATCCTCATCTCAAAGTCATTGACATCACCAAATCACATTGAAAAAAAAAGAACTAGATGATAATGCACACACAAGTAAATCACAAAGTAAAGAAGGGTAAAACATTCAACTCAAATACAACACAAATAAAAAGAATATAGAAGCATTCTCGTCTCAAAATCATTGCCACCAACAAATCATATTGAAAAAAGAAAAATAAAAACGAGATGACAAGGCACAACGTAAACTTAAAGAATTGTAGAGGAACCCTCCTCACCCCACATCGAATTTTAAATACCAAATCAAACCATATAGAAAATAAAATGCAAAGAATAATTAATTGCAGTAACAAATCAAAAATAAAGAAAAAAAAACATACACGTATATAAAAAATAAAGTAACAAAGAGCACACAAAAATTTAGAAGAAATTCCAATTCAAATACACATTTACCAAGAACATTGTTGGAATATCATATTTACCATACCAAATTGAAAAGGAAAAACAATACCACAAAAAGGAAAAACAATACCACAAAGAAATAAAAGAAAAATTAAAGATCGAGCAATTTAACATAAAAAAATTAAACTCAAACCATCACTACTATAGAAGAATAATCTTAGTAATAAATAAAATAAAGAATATAACCATTAGGAACAAATGCAAAGTGAATGCGAGCAAACATAAACATATATCTCCTAAAAAGTAATTCAGTTCGAACAATGTATATTGCATAAGAATCATGGATCAAAACATACTAGAAAACAAGGATCGAGAAAGAAACAGAGCACAAAAAACTAACCGTAAAGTAACAAAGGCAACAGTTCGCAAATAGTTCACACAGTTTAACCATCACCACCAAAACAATTCGAGAAATAAAAACGTCCAAGATACCGAACACCAAGTAAAGAAGGGCAAAGTGAAATTTATCAAAGATTGTACACAAATACCACACATACAAAAACTATAACCAACAAATTGAATTGAAAACTAACACCAAACAAGGAGAAACAGAACCTAATGTAAACAAGGGCAAAGACAGAACAATCAAAAAGTTCAATTAAAACCACACAAACAGGAAGAACTGTAGAAGAATTCTAGTCACAAAATCGCGTCGAATATACATAATCACACCAACCATAAATAAGAAAAGACCGCTTAGTCAATAATTCAGACATGAACTGCATAAATATAATCATTGAATTGAAGTACAAAAATTGAACAATGGAGAAACAGAATACAAAGTAATGAAAGACGAAGACAAATTTATCTAAAAGTCCAACTCAATCACCACTCAAAAAAGATTTGCAGAAGAAATCTGAGCACTAAATCAAAATGAAAATTAAAAAATCACACAAACACATAAACACAATGAAAATGAAAATCACCTAATCATATTAAACACAAGGAACTGCAGACAACAGAGAAATAAACCACTTCAGTGCAAAGCATAAAATGATCCAAATCAGTTACTCAAACACAACACAAATAAAAAAGAATTGCAGAAACATCCTCATCTCCACCACCAAATCATATTTAAAAAAAAAAACAAGAACCAGATGTCAAGATGACAATGAGCATTAAAAGATTCAACTCAAACACAATGTAAAGAATTGTAGAAGAATCCTCACCACAAAATCTAATTGAAAAAACAAAATTAAACCATAAAGAAACAAACACAAAATAAACAAGAGTGGAAAACCAAACACAAAGAATACTGCAAAAAAATCATCCTACCCAAATTGAATTCAGAAACAGAACAAAAGTAAAGAAAAAAGTCCAAACACAGATTTTAACTGTAAAAGAATCATCAAAACACAATCAAATTGAACAAAAATAAATAAATAATGAAGAAATAAACCGAAGAGTAGTAAAGAAGAGCAAGCAAAATTATCAAATAAAGCAAAGAGATGGAATGATCATACCAGTGAATCTGATCTTCATGAGGTTCTATCAACCAATATATTAACATCATCGAACTTGACAGTTGGATATAATTGACCTCATACTAAGCTAGATGCTCACCTGTTGGTCCAACTCGTCTTCATTGGAAAGTGCTAGCCCTTTTTCCTAGCAATATTAGATTCAAATCACACTAGAAGAACAGTAGGAAAAAAACGAAACTAAACTGAAAAGAAACAAAGACAAAGTTTGCAATTAAATAGTAGCACTATCACCACCAAAACATATCGAAGAAAAAACGAAAGTCCACGAAGTAAAGAATGACATGCATACAAGAACAGTAGTAGAAGAACCCTCACCATATAGAATCACATTTAGCAAATTCAGATAAAAATAAAAAACTATCACCAACAATGTAAAGAAAGACAGAGACTAATTAATCAAAAAAATCAATTCAAACCACACCAACACGAAGATTTGTAGAAGAATTCTCATCACAAAATCATGTCAAATATATAAATCAAACCATAAAAAACAAAGAAAAATTTAGCCAATAATTCAGACAAAAACTGCACAAGCATAATCATCGAATTAGAACACAAAAACTGAGCAATTGAGAAACACAAAATATAATAAAGGACAGAGACAATTTATCGAAAAAAATCAACTCAATCAGCACTCAGACAGAAATATTTGCAGAAGAATTCTCAACAATAAATCGAAATGAAAATTAAAAAATCACAGACAAACAAAGATACATTCACCAAACAAATCAGATAAGAACCTTAGAAGTTCTATCATCACCGAGAATCAGAATGCAAAACAAATATATAACCCAAAGTAAAGTAGACCAAACACAAATATCAGAAATGTTTATTAATTCAAGAGGCGCGACAAAAAACTGCAAAAGTATCAGTCACAAAATCAAATTGAAAAATAAAAAATCAAATTCACAAATGAACACAAATAAAGTAAAAAAGAGCACACAAAATTTAAGCAGGAATTCCAATGCAAATACATATCCACAAGAAACAAAAGACAAATTAAAGATGAATAAAAGAGCAATATTGACATAAAACAATTAAACTCAAACACCACAACTACTGTAGAAGAATAATCTCAATAATAAATAAATAGTCTAACCATTAGAAACAAAGACAAAGTGAATGCGAGCAAACATATATCTCTTAAAATGTAATTCAGTCACCGCAGACTGCAGAAGAATCACGTATCAAATCGTACTGGAAAACAAGAAGAGAAAAAAAAAAAAAAAAAAACCCAAAACCGTAAAGAAACAAAGACAAAGTTCGCAAATAGTTCAAACAATTTAAGCATCATGACCAACCCAATTAAAAAAAAAACGAACATCCAAGAAACCGAAACGAAGTAAAGAAGGGCAAAGACAAATTCATCAAAGATTGAACACAGTACCACACGCATACAAGAAGAACGGTAGAAGAACCCTCACCATAAAGAATCAAATTTAGCGATTTCAGACAAGAATGAAAAACTATCTCCAACAAATTGAATTGAAAACTACCACTGAACACGGAAGAAACAGAGCCCAATGTACTCAGAAGGGCAAATACAGAATTATCGAAAAAATCAATTCAAACCACACAAACAGGAAGAATTATACAAGAATTCTCACCACAAAATTGCATCGAATATATAAAATCAAACAAAAACTAGGTAAACACACAATTTAGCGAAGAATTCAGACAGAAATTGCACAAGTACAATCATCGAACTGAAACACAAACACCAAACGATGGAGAAATATGGCACGTATTAAAGAAGCGCAAATACAAATTTATTGAATAACCCAACTCAATCAGCACAAACAGAAAGATTCGTAGAGGAATCCTCAGCACGAAATCGAAATGAAAATAGAAAAAAATCACAGAGAAGCAAAGATAAACTCAACAAACAATTCAGATAAGAACTGCGGAAGTTCCATCGTCGCCAAATCGAACAGCAGAATCAAAACAAAGTAGGAAAGAGAAAAAAAAAAAATTAAAAAAGAGCACACAAAAATTAAGCACGAATTCCAATTCAAATACACCACATTGCTGGCGTATCATATTTACCTTACCAAATTAATTCAACACAAATTTAATTCAGTCACCGCAGACTACAGAAGAATCACGGATCAAATCGTACTGAAAAACAAGAAGGGAAAAAAAATAAAAAACGTAAAGAAACAAAGACAAAGTTCGCAAATAGTTCAGACAATTTAATCATCATGACCAACACAATTAAAAAAAAAAAAACGAACATCCAAGAAACCGAAACGTAAAGGGCAAAGACAAATTCATCAAAGATTGAACACAGTACCACGCATACAAAAATAACGGTAGACGAACCCTCACCATAAAGAATCAAATTTAGCGATTTCAAACAAGAATGAAAAACTATCTCCAACAAATTGAATTGAAAACTACCACCAAACAAGGAAGAAATAGAGCCCATTGCACACAAACAGAATTATCGAAAAATTCAATTCAAACCACACAAACACGAAGAATTATACAAGAATTCTCACCACGAAAATCGCATCGAATATATAAATTAAACAAAGACTACGTAAACACACATTTAGCGAAGAATTCAGATAGGAATTGCACAAGTATAATCATCGAACTGCACAAAGACCAAACGATGGAGAAACACAGCACCTATCAAAGAAGCGCAAAGACAAATTTATCAAATAACTCAACTCAATCACCACAACATCACAGAGAAGCAAAGATAAACTCGGCAAACTATTCAGATAAGAATTGCGGAAGTTCCATCGTTGCCAAATCGAACAGCAGAGAATCAAAACAAAAGTAGGAAAGAGAAAACACAACATCAATTCAAACACTACAGAGAGAGAAACACTGCAGAAGAAGCATCACATCCATATTCTTTTAGAAACAACAACGAGAGAAACAAAACAGTAGGCAAAGAAATGAAGCCAGACACAACGAATTGCAGAAGAATCATCAACACAAATGCACAATCAGATAAAAACGAATAAAAATTCAAACCACGAAGAAATAAAGCAAAGAGTAATAACGAAGAACAATCACAAACATAAAATAAATGAAGTTGCTGCATGCGTATTTATAGATGACGGGAGAAGGGGAGTTGTAGTAGAATAATCTTTTTTTTTTTTTTACCGTTGAGCATATTGCGACTAGTGAACAGTTGGCGGTTTTTAAAATTTAAAAACATCTTTTTCTGTAAATGAGTAAAATACTTTTTTTAATTTATTTATGTCGTTTTTTTAAAGCCCGAACCAAACTTTCATTGGTTACTTACTTTTATTGGTATTAATAATTACAAAAATCCACTTCAAGAAAATCTCAAGAAGTCAAATAATAATGGTCGGTTATTACCGAAAAAAAAATGATGATTGGTTATTACTTATTTTTTCCAAAAGAAGATCAATCCACAAATTAATTCTACAAGTTTAGGTACTAAAAATATAATTATATCATTAATTAATATGCCAGTTAACAAATATCACTTACTGATGTAGATATTAGTAAAATTACCAAAACAATACATATATATTGACTAAAATATTTCTTCTTCTATCCCACAAAATTAGTCCTTTATTCCTTTAATAGTGTAGATATTAATATTAATGTACTTTAATAATATATATATATATATATATATATATATTGTAACATCCTGATTTTTCATGTGTGATTAATTTTTTTTAGACAAATTGGATAATATTCGTTTTATATGACCCAAGATATAATTTTATGTTTTAGTATAAATCTAAAACAAATTGTTATTTAAGAAATTTGTTTTTAAATAAGCTGTATATTCTTTAAAAAAAATGAGAATTTCAAATTATTTAAGGAATTTAAATTATTTACTTGCTCTAAAAGAATTTTAGTAAGGGCTAAGAATTAATTTTCCTACTTAGATCTTTAGAACCGTAAGGTTTCTTGATAAATACATTAAAATATAATTTTATTGTTTTCATATAAACATGTGAATAGAATAACTTGGGAATATCAGGTAGATAACCTTATCATTATCTAGTTATATATTATTTATAATTTACTTTAGTGATAGACTTCAATGATATTTAGTTGATCAAACCACTCGGTTTCCCATTGTATAAATAATAATGGTTGTTCATTAGTTTGATCATCACCGAAAGAAAGTTTCGATAGTCAGATAGTTAGGATTTTGAGCGCTCTATTTTTTTGGGTTTCGTCGATTTTTTTCATCCACAAGTTAAGTTTAAGGTGAGGGAATTTATGCACGTTGATTAATTATCTATGTACGTATGTTTTTATGTGTTTATATCTCATGTTTGATTAACATGTATTCAATCTAAAGCGAAAGGGATACAACCCTATTTGTCAAGTTATAGGGATACAACCCTATATGTTCAAGTTGAGATTCAAATCTCATGCCTCAAGTTTTATATGTTTATGATGATATGTTTTATTTACACGTTAAATACACATGAATAATTGCATATTTTCTCACTGAGTATATTTCGATATGCTCACCCTCTTTTAGATTGTCAGTTTTCAAGATTTAGAGTCGAAGCAATCGTGGTGGCCGAGAATGACTAGAGCGTAGATTCAAGAATTATAGTTATTTTATTTCCAATAATAGAGTTTAATTCGTAATCCTCTTTCGGAGACTTTTTGGTTAGACTTAGCTATGAATTTCGTGAATTATTTTCTTTAGTTTATATTGGTTCTGCTAGTTAATCGTAGTTGTTAAGGACATATTTATTTTCTATCCAGTCCTTATTTCTTTTAAGTATGTAAACCTTTGATTACGTATACTTTTTTTTGCATGGTTTATTAAGTAGGAAATTATCTTTGTCATCTTCCGTTAGATTTTCTTTAAATAATATTTATAGTTATACATACATGTATATACATATATTTAGTTATATATATATATATAAATATAAATTAGTTGTATTTAATTAATTCAACTTGAAAAATAATAACATATGTGGTTCCATGTATTAAAATAATATTTTACTTCTTGTAGTTATACGAAAAGGATTTTAGAGCTCCTAATTACACACAAAAACTATATGTAAATGGTTTAGTTTGATGCTTATTTTATTAGAGAAAAATAACGCTTTTGACTATTTGTAGATATATATATATATATATGTATATGTATATGTATTGTTGTGTTTGATTTTTCCGCACTAAGCTGTGTAATGAAAGTTATTATTATTATTATTATTATTATTATTATTATTATTATTATTATTGTAACATCAAAGTTGTTATAGGATAGGGTGTTACATTTAGTGGTATCAGAGCCGAACCTCTCCCACTACGGTGTGGTTCGGGGACGAACCAAGCGGAAGCTGGTGGGCCTGTGACGCCCGGGGGAGAAGTACGGAGTGATCGCCGGTGCAGAGGCACGGACAAGGAGCGACTCCGATAAGACTTCAAAGCGAAGGGGGCAGGAACAAACCGAAACACACCCGAATGAGAGGGATTCCGAGAATTTGTCGGAATGGGACGACATATTCGAGGAGAGCTTAAAGGAATTGATTGGGCTACTTATACCATCAAGATGCATCTTCTTTTCTGGTTCTCATTGGGGAAGAACTCCAAGGTTAAGCGTGCTTGTCCTGGAACAATTCTATAATGGGTGACCTCCTGGGAAGTTTTCTCAAGAAGCGTGCGAGAAAGGACAAAGCATGCTAGAAAGGACAAAGCATGCTAGAAAAAATATACTACTTGTGATGGTTTACATATATACTAGATCAAATATATAATTATTCATTTACAACAAATAACTATACCACAATTAATTAGGAATTTTTGAACAATGAATGATCATTCACTTGTCCCTCCTCGAATCACGATAAATTTGACACAATTTTCTTTTTTGTCCGTCCACAAAAAATTTGCCACATCCATTTATAATAATAGACCCCACACAACTCATTTACTTTTTCACTAACAAAACAATTTAAAATTATATAAAAGTGGGTCGACCCTTATTCCTGTAACAGCCCGAATCCATTTATTATTTTATTTACAGTTATTAAATTATGAAATTGATTTAAAGTGCAACACGTGAAATTTATGAAGTTAAATTGACGAGTATCATGTTAGTCAAAGTCGTGCCCCTAGTTAAAAGGATAATGTTAAAATTAAATTTTGGGCCTTAGAATTTAATTTCGGGTAATTATAAATATAGCCCTCATTTTACTCTCTATAGCCCCCTATTTATAAAAATAATAAAAATATTAATAAATGTACTCATTTACCCCTATAGCCCCTAAATTAATATTTTGATATAATAAATTCATTAGAAGAAAAATTAGAAGAAAAAAGAGAAATTATTGATAACACACAATTTCTGGTATTATTTTTCGGGATCGATCAAACTCGATTTGGAACAAGAGAAAAAGAGAACCCATACAACTTCGAAACCACAACCGGCATGACGTCCCGTTCTCAATCTAGGTGGTGACGGTGATGGACGGACATATTTGGACAACAAATTGGGGCTTGAGAAAACTTATAAATGACGGAGATCTTGCCAGAATCATTACCAAACCCCATTTAATATCGTCGTCTGCTTTTGTTTTGAATAACTCAAATTCAGTGCTCAACCCCCTTCCCCCGACGCCCCCAGCCATTCATGAATTGAACTTTTAATTCTACAAAAAATACACAATTATATGAGTCTACATACATACATGATTATCCATCAAAACTTCATAATAACAAACAAAAAAACACAAACATATACCAAAAATTAAACATTGTATTTATCAGTTGATTTATTTCTTCTAGAATGAAGAGACGATGGCTATGATGCGTGATATTCTCTCTGCATAATTCTAGGGCTATAGTGATGAAGTTATAATTTGTGGCTATAGGGTTAATATGGTAATTGATTAATATTTTTATTATTTTTAATAAAAGGGGGCTATAAAGAGTAAAATGGGGGTTATGTTTAGAATTAGCCTTTAATTTCTAAATTTTTATCTTGAAAAGTGTTGGACTAAAAGATACATTATTTGGATCCAATTCAAAATTTTGGGACTTCATGATATTATGGGTCATATTTTAGTGAGTTAATTAATATTAACTTGTGTGTTTAAATTCCAATTCAGGATTTGGGCCTAATTCTATTTATAATTAATGAATTGAGTCTTAAATTAAGAATGAAATACATTTTTTTTCTTTTGTTTTTTTTGTTGCAGACGAGCTGAGAAGTTGAGAGCGTGAGTTTGAGAGAGATAGAGAAGAATTGCCATTGTGTCTTTATTTGATTAATTTAGGATGATGGGCTTTGGGCTTTTAAAATTATTTAAGTAATGGGTTAAGGGATGATTTTATTTCAAGTCATGATTTGAGCCCAAATTCTTGTCTTTTAATTTAATTGAAGTATAATTATAGTTTTAGTAGGATTTCTCAGTAATGTTTACAAAAGAGATTCTATTCTTTAAGATCTGGAAATAGCCCGAAAAATTTCAAGAAGTCAGTTTTAAGGCTAAGCATTTTTTTTAATAAATTAGAATGGTCCTAAACATTTTATAAGATGCTTCACTAAGTCTTAGTAAGTTATTTTAAGATTTATTTAGGCCCTTATAAATTATTATTATATTTATGTGACTAGGTGCGGTGCGACTAAGACATTGAGTTCATTTTGATTGCTCGACTTCATTTCAAGTTCAAGATTTAAGGTGTGGTGATTCATTTCAGTTATGCTGTTGATTTATCGTTGTCCATTCTAATATTGTGTGTCGATCATATAAATTATCAGTGCGGATTCCATTTTATTAATTTGGACATTATTGTTCACTTTAATATCATGTGTTGACCGTATAATTTATTATCGCTAGGGACCCGCTGAATGGGTCCAGGACAGAAAAGTCTTTGGTATGCCACAATGCGATTCATGTCGTGATATCAGGTTACGTTAGGTTCATGTTGAGAAATATCATGTCAGTATGGATCCCATAATATTGAGTTGGACAACAACGTTGCATACTTCCCACACTGAGTATACTTGTATGCTCACCCCCACATAAACAGTTTTTCAGGTACCCGACGTCGGAGCCGCGTGGAAGGTTGAATGATACGTCAAATTATATCTAAACTTTATATTTTTGCATAAGTACTTTTTGAAAGGCTAAAGACTCTAATTTTCTAGTTTATGTTGACTTGTTTGTAAAATAACTTATTATCAGGAATCTCTATTATCATGGTTTTAAATTATGAAGACATCTTATCTATTTTTGGGTTCTAAATCTCATTTTAGTATTCTTAAATTTAAAGACGTTATTTTCATTAAATTATAAAAAAAAATACTATATTTTTCCGCATTTATTATTTTTAATATTTAATTTAGAATAGGGTTGATGGTCCCGGAACGAGGTCTTCGGTGTAGAGGGGGGGTGAATACACCGAAGAGGGATTTTTGAAAACTTTTATCAAGTTAAAACGGAGTTGAGTGAGAGCTCAGTTATGAGTTCAACTGACTTCTAGAGAAGATAGTCAGCTGGACTGATAACTTAGCTGGCTGTGCGGAATGTGGTGGAAAGAAAAACTTAGCTCGTTCCTTTTACAAAAGCTCAGAAAAACTTAGTTTCAGTTTTCAGTTTAAGCAGGTTTGAGAAATATGCAGCTGGCTGGGTCACACAGCCAGAAAGATGAAGTTTTGAAAACTTGTGCTGTGTAAATGCAGTTAGTTCTTTAAATAAGAATAATGCAAAGACTTAATTAACGCAATAAAGAACACAGAATTTTAACGTGGTTCGGAGAGAAAACTCCTACGTCCACGGCCAGGTTTTAGCTGGTAAATCCACTAAGGATGACCACTTGGTTTACGAGTACCAAGCAACTTCGCAGCTCTTCCTCGAGCTGTGTTCTAACGATTTACGGGCCTTTGTAGAAGCCTGCACCTTTTCAGTTTTCGGGTACTGAATAACCTTACACTCGAATTTCGCGCTTCGAGACGGCGTAACCTTGACCTAACCTTTTCTGGGTAAAGGAGGGTTTGGGTTTCCAACTTTGAACGAGTTCTTACAATGAAGAACTTTGAAAGATGAACTCGTTCAGATCTAGGCTTTGGATTTACAATTATTACAGCCTATTGATCAGACGAAAAACTAAAGCAGTTTCTGAAATTGAACACTTAAGAAGTTAAGTGCTCTTTTAAAGAGTTAGATAACTGCTGGAGAGCTTTTAAATACTTGAGAGATTCAGAAAAGTTGTAAGCTTGTGGGGAGTTTTTCATATCTGATTCTGAGGTTGAAGACTGGTATTTATAGGTAGAGATTCAAACTAGCCGTTGGAGGACCCGTTTGAATCTTACCTACTCTCTGATCTGTCGATCTGCAGTTGAGCGTATCTTCACCTGTCTTCATCACTGTGTCAGATCCTAGGTTCGCCTTTTTAGGATGCTGAGTTGTCAATCCCTCATTGGTCGAGGTATATTGACTTCCTCTGAAACCGGGATTTCTGTCTTTTGAGCTTGACTTTGAATTTAAAGCAGGATGGGTAAACTGACTTGAAGTGACGTCTTCAGAGTTAGTTCCCTTTTTGGTCAACTCAGCTGTCTTTCTTAGACTTTGATGCAGCTCAATTTATTCTGCTCAGTTGGATCTCCTTGGCTGGATCCATTCTTCTTTTCTTGAGTCGGTCGACTCGGCCCGCTGAGCTACGTTCGCCTAAGAGATCTTTTAGTCGATTTTTGGGTCCAAATTTCGATTACTCACTGGGTCTTTCTCGTCTTCGCCTTTCCAAACTCCGTGAACTTAGAAAATCTAAGGCTCAAACAAGTGAGCTGGAAAACTTAACTTAGGTTTGTACAAACATCTACTAGGTTGGAGAACAGTTGGGTTTTGGAATCAAATCAAAACTTTAGAATTTTCCCAACAATTTCCCCCTTTTTGATGATGCCAAAACCTAACTGAGAAAAACAACCTGCTTCCCCCTAAATGAGAAAGTGGGTTTTTAAAAGATTTCAGCAGAAGGTTAAATTCAAAGTTCAGTGCCTGGACAAAGAGTTATTGTCATCAGGGTGAGCTTGAGAGCAAAATATTTCAGTTTTATTAATCCACAAAAGATGATTACAAGAGATACAGGATTAACGAACTGAAAACAACCAAAATTAAATCCCAGTAAGCTGGGTCTTCATCTCTGCTGCTTCTGCTGATTCTTCAGTCGATCTTCTTCCAGCTGCTCATCTGTTCTCAATCTATACCGGTTAAAAATCATCTGCTCCAGCTTCCTGTATTCTTCTTCGTTGTTTGCCTCGGAAATTTTCCTCCTGATCGCCCATCTGTTTACTTCCGCGATAATCTTTGATTTGTCAGGAAGATGAGTTCCAGGTATCACCGGAGGATGGATATGATACAGCTGGGGAGCAGTGAGCTGGATCTTCGCGGTATTTGCAGCGTTGAAGAATGCTTTTGCCGTCATCCTGTCTTGATGAAAAAGCTCATTTAGATGCATCATGAAAGCAACATCTGGGGGCGTATTTGGGTAAGCTCCCAGATAATAGAAATCTTCGATGAACTCAAACTTTGTATGTTCCCAGTCGTCGTTTAGCTCTTCTGGGATCCATTCATCAACTCTTCTCCAGTTCATCGGCATCTGAGACTTTTTCTTTGCAGCTCTTATGTTTGCTCTTTTCTTCTGCTGCTTCTTCTCTTCGGCATTTAGCAGACTTTCTTTCTTCTTCTGCTCATCTTGGAGGCTTTTCATCTCTTGCTTTTGCTGAGTTACAAAGTTGCAGAGCCAATGAATATCATTGAGCTGTTCTGGCGTGGCTCCGCTAGCTTTGGCAGGGATGATCATTCTGCTCCATTTCCCTTTCCGTCCAGCTGGTTCCTCTGCATCCAAACTCTCAAAGAACAACTTCGTCAATCTCTGACTGCATCACTTGGACTTCAGCTACAGCTTTTCCTTTGCCCGTCTTTGATGTTTTTCTCTTGTCATTACCTTCCCCCTTTTTGGCATAATCAAGAAGAGTGGAGGAGAGGTTGACTACTGTCTCATTCAGCTGGGCCAAGGCTTTGTCAATGTCAGCAATCTTTGCTGAGTTGTCTGCTGTGACTAGGTTGAGCTGTGCTGTGCTGCTGCTTCCAGCTTTGAACTGATTGTCCAGCTCCTTGTAAAGATTGAACAGCTGGTGGATGTCAGTTCTGTGGGAGAGAGTCTGCTGTTGGAGAGCGTCCAGCTGGCTGGATAAATCGATGACGCGGCTTTCCAGCGGAGCTTGGAGGTTTGAGATGATCTCAGGGACTCTCTTCTCTAGATGATTTGAATTATCAATACATTGAGAAACTAGAGACTGTTTGAGATCTCTGCTGGTGCTTTCCTGCAGATTCAGAGCGAATCTGTGAACGTCGTCAATGGACTGTCCATTGCTCTGGACTTGCGACTCTATAGCTGTGATGCGCAGAAGGGTATCAACATTTGATTTGAGTCTATCCTGAAAAAGGATTTCCTCGACTTGTTTGGCAATCTCGTCCTTCATTGCATCAGAAAGCTCAACAGGATCCGTCTGGGTCCCGGATTCGGCTTGGCTGGGTTTTACTGCCTCGATCTCGACCAGTGAGCGAGTGTCATCGGCAATTGGACTCTGTGGGGCAGCTTCGGTTGGCTCAACTATTGCAGCAGTTGGCTCGTCTTCAATCATCATTGCCTCGCCCGTGTCGAGGACAGCTTCATTGGCAGTTTCAACTGGAACGATCCAGCTGAGATTCTGTAGGTAGGAGTTGGCTTGAGAAATGATTTCCTCAGAAGGTGGTACTTCATCCTGTTCAACCTTCTGAATGAAGATCTGGATCAGCTCGTCTTGATGCTCAAAAGCATCCTGAAGACTTCCAAAGCCAAATGTCTCCTGCAGAGCTGCTTCTTCAGCTTTAAGCTTATCGAAAGTGAAGAACTCCACCATTTCTTCATTTGCGTACCAAGTGGCCATCTTGGTAGCCAAATAAAATTTGAAGTCGCTTACAGCGACTAAGGCAGCAGGGAGAGAGGCAAGAGAGGGATAATGTTGCAGTGCGCTCTTTATTCCTTGGAGTCTGAGGTCCTCGACCCTCATGACTGTGGCAGCACGTGCAACGGCTCTGGGACTGAGGATTTCGATTTCCTCAGAAGAAGCAATAGGGCTTGATGGTTCAGCTTGGTATTCATCATCCAGCTGCAAAGGAGCGTCAGCTGGATGGGGCTCTTTGGGTGAGTCAAGTGCTGAAAGATGGGTGGTTTCAGGTACTGAAGAGGTAGGGGAGGATTCTTGGAGAGGTACCTGAGGAGGAGGAGGAAGGAGAAGAGAGTGTTGTTGAGGAGGAGATCCAGATGATGTGAGATCAACTGGAGCGGGTTGTGAGGATGCTTGTAGGATTTGGCGAAGAGGAATAGCATCCTCCGGGTCAGGGTGGGGGACCACTATCTGTGGTTCCTCAGCTTCTCGTGAAGCAATCACGAACTCCCTTCCTTGGTCTCGTCTTGGAGGAGGAATCCTGAGCTGTCTCCTCAAGAATCGATTCTCCATTCGGGTACCGGCTTTTCACCGGCTTTCTTCGTCGTCTCCTCACTCGGCTTGTCGTCGCCTTAAATTTTAGCTTCTTTTTGGCAGGTGGAGATCCAGCTGGCGGAGTTTCCTCCGCCGTTTCCTTTTCCCGCTGAGAGGGAGAGGCATCCGCTCGTTTTGCCTCCCGCATCTTCTTCTTCCCTTCGTGGTCGTTTTCTTCACCAAGTCAGAGAGCTGACTCTGCTTTTCAAAAAGAACTTTGGATACAGGGAACTCTTCTGTGTCTTTCCACTTGATTTGCCGTCCAGTTGTGTAGTGTTCTATTATGCACGCCACCTTGGTGCATAAATAGATGGTCTCCCTACAGCTGAACTTGGTGAAGCTGTCATCTTCGAAGTGAATCTTCTTCGACTCCTTCTCCAGCTTTCCCATAAAGTAGGAGAACCAATCCACAGGATCATTCATGAGGATGGCTATCATGGGCTTCAACTTGGGTATGCTGATCTCTCCTTGAGATCCAGCAATACCTAGGATGCACTTCTGGGTCACATCCGAGTAGTCCGACTGGGCTTGAGCAGTAGCTTGGACATACTCGCCCTGTAGGGTTCCGGCTTGAACAGCATCTGGTCCAGTTCGACCTGGATCTCTTCTCTGGTGTAGTTGTCTGGGGAGCGGTCCCCAAGAGTTTTCAATTCGAATAGCTTGTTCAATATCCGGTTGATGTTGATGTCGACGTCCCAGGGAGTTGTATGCCCTGTCTTTTCTTTGAGTTGGAGGGTGATGTTGGAGCGGAGGCGTTCATCTCTATTCGTCATCTCCATGAAGAACTCTGCTACTTTCCGGTGGAAGATGTTCTTCGGACCCGCCGTCGCCCATTGAAGTAGGCCTGCCTTCTCGATGAGATCCAGCACCTCCTGGAACTCTGAGTTCTTGTAGTTCTTGAGAGTTAAGCAACTCTCAAAGTGCAATTTTGACATGAGGTTCTCCGATTGGTTCGCTCCCGGGGTTATCTTCTTTGGTGCCATTGTATATTTCTGTATTGAAGAGTTAGAAGAATACAAGAGAAAAGAGTTTTGCAGAGAGAGCTTGATAAACAAGAACTTGATTTGCAGAAAGATTTCAGAGAAAATAAGTAAAATATGGCGACGATTTGCATATCTTTGATATATATATATCAACCGTCTATCTTGATGAACGGTTGAGATCTTTAGATTTGAATTCAAGATCTGCGGCTGGGAGAGATTTGCGCAACACGTTAAGTGACGTGCGTATGTAGAGTGTAGGTCACGCGCGCGTGAGGTAGTCAAAACGTTCTGACTTCTGCCTCGACTTTCCCGAGCTACAGTACCCTGCATGCTTTTCATTAAATGCGATGGGATACGATTTGATGGATGGCTTATTGACAAATCCTTCTAAGGAATGTCTGTGAATTTTGAATTTAAATTCAAATAATTTTATCCTTAAATAGCATATTCCTCAGGGAAATAAATGATAGACCGCAAACCTGTCAGCTGAACTTTGTAGTCAGCTGATACCTCGGCTGTATTTCTTTGTGTTGAGTTACTCCTTCACTTTAACTGTCCAGCTGAGTTTGATTCCCCTCAGCTGGTTTCCCTTCTTAAACTGAATTCACGAAACGACTGGGTCTGGATTCTTCCATCTTGATATCCCAAAAAGGTTTCCAGCTGAGTCTTATTCCCCTCAATTTGGATGAAGTTTCTTCATCAGGATTAAGCAATCCAAGCAATCCACACAGCATTTTGAATCTTGCTTCCATCAGCGGCTTTGTTAATATGCCAGCTCGTTGAATATCAGTGTGAATTTTCTCAACAATGATGTCTTTCTTTTCCACGTGATCTCTGATGAAGTGATGTCGAATGTCAACGTGTTTACACCTTGTGTGAAGAACTGGATTTTCAGAAATTGCAATAGCACTTGAGCTATCACAGAAGATTGGAACTTGACCAGTTTTCACTTCATAGTCATCCAGCTGATGCTTCAGCCAAAGAATTTGAGAGCAGCAGCTTCCAGCTGCCATATACTCCGCTTCAGTTGTAGAGGTAGCGACACACGTCTGCTTCTTTGAAAACCATGATATCAACTTGCTTCCTAGGAACTGACATGTTCCTGAAGTTGATTTTCTGTCTAATCGATCTCCAAGATAGTCCGAGTCCGAGTATCCGATACAGCAAATTATCTTTAGCCGGATACCACGCCCCAACGCTACGAGTGCCTTTTAGATATTTGAGAATATTCTTGATCGCTTGCATATGTGCTTCCTTAGGATCAACTTGAAATCCGGCACATACTCCAATTGCAAATGATATATACGGGCGGCTATTTGTGAGATACGACGGGGAACCAATTATCCATCCGTATTTCTTGATCCAATCCGATTTTCCTTCGGTTCCGGTGTTCAATCTTCCAATTTGTATTCATAGGGATCTTCACCGTTTCTTTGGATTGAATTCCATATTTGGTGATCAAGTCTTTCACGTACTTGTATTGATTTATGAATATTCCTTCTATTGATTGCTTGACTTGGAGTCCTAGGAAGAAACTCATTTCTCCCATCATTGACATTTGGAATTGTTTTGACATCATCTCTCCAAATCTTTCACATAAGAAAGTTGATCTTGAGCCGAAGATGATGTCGTCCACATAAATTTGAACAACTAAAATATCTTCACCTAGCTTGATGGTGAAGAGAGTTCTGTCAACTGAACCTTTCTTGAAACCTTTGGATACTAGAAATCTGACGAGTGTCATACCAAGCTCGAGGTGCTTGCTTCGGACCATAAAGCGCCTTCTTTAGCTTGTAAACTTTGTTTCCTTCTACTTCAAATCACTGGGGTTGTTCTACATAGACATCTTCTCGATTTCCCCATTCAAGAATGCACACTTCACGTCCATTTGATATACTTTGAATTTGTGATGTCTTTGCGTATGCAAGGAATAATACGATGGCTTCCAATCTTGCTACCTGGAGCAAATGACTCTTCAAAGTCTATTCCTTCTTGCGTGTATATCCCTTGGCGACTAAGCGAGCCTTATTTCGATTATTACTCCAAGAGTATCCGACTTGTTTTTGAATATCCATTTCGTACCTATTATTTTGACTCCATTCGGTTTATTGACCAGTTCCCAGACGCAATTTCTGAGAAATTCATTCAGTTCTTCTTGCATAGCATTTGTCCAGGGCACACTCTTTAAGGCTTCGAAAATTGTTTGAGGCTCTGGAACTTGAGCTACATAACATGCCATGAGAGCTGTGTCTTCGTTGTAGACGGTCAGATCTAGCTCTACTGGCACTTGAGCTTCATTATTTGCTTCTTGCAGATTTGATGTCAGGTTTTGAGCGATTGAATTTCTTGTTCTAACTCTGTCTGATGGTTCTCCAATGATTGTTGAAGCTGGATGATCTTCGATCCATCTTCGTCTTCTTCTAATTTCTTCTTCTAGCTCATTGATGCTTGAAGTTGCTAGGTCACGTCTTGCTTGGAGATGATCTGGAGTCGTATCCTGAGACTCGTTCTGATTTGGATTAGAGTTAGATTGATCTTGAGGCGTAGACTGAGTGAATTCAGCCGGAGAGAGGAAAATGGGAATCGGGTCTTGATTTCCAGCTGGCGGCATTCCCCCTTGATCTGATATTGGGGATTCCTCTGGATCATCAGCTGGTTGATTTGCTTCTGCTGAATTGATTTGAGGTTCTTCTGGTTCATCATCCCAAATCAATGGTTCAGCTAGATTCCGGATTCGAATTACTTGAGATCTTGTTTGAGCTGGATCGGAGCATGATGTTCCAGCTGTGTTTTTTTGTTTGATCGACTCTCTGAATTCGAAGGATGTTTCATCAAAGGTGACATGAGGGGTCACTTCGACTGTTTGTGTTCTCCTGTTGAAGACTCTGTAGGCTTTACTTACAGCTGAGTAACCAAGGAATACTCCTCGGTCAGTTTTGGCGTCGAACGTCTTCAGCTGGGTTTTCCCATTATTTAGGATATGGCATTTAGACCCGAAAACCTTGAAATATCCGATGAAGGGTTTCCTGTTATTCCATAGCTCGTACGGAGTCTTTCCTTGTCTGGATGTGAGTAGCGATCTATTTTGAGTGAAGCAAGCTGTGTTGATAGCTTCAGCCCAGAATTTCTTTGGAATGGCTGAGCTTGCTAACATTGAGGTAGCTGCTTCTTTGAGAGTTCTGTTCCTCCTCTCAGCTACACCATTCTGCTGAGGTGTGCGTGCAGCTGAGGTTTGATGTTGTACTCCGTTCTTCTCACAATAATCATATATGGTTTCATTCAGAAACTCAGTTCCTCGGTCTGATCTGATTGAGATAATTTTGCACTCCTTTTGAGTCGTCAACCTTTCCAGCAGGGCCGGCAGCTTGGATCTTGTTTCACTTTTCTGGTACAGGAATGAAACCCAAGTGAATCTGGAGAAGTCATCCACTACGACCAGAGTGTATTTCCCGCCGTTGAAACTTGCTTTGGTGTTCTTGGACCAAAAGATCCATGTGAAGGAGTTGAAGAACTCGATCGATTGAGGGCGTTGGCTTGAGAGAGAATGAAATCCTTGTACGTTTTCCTTGTTGACAAGCACTGCAAATGTGACTCTTGTCATAAACTTGATCTGGGATTCCATTAGCGAGCTGATTTCTAGCCAGCTTGTTGATTGTCTTGAAGTTGAGATGATTCAGCCGTCTGTGCCACAGCCAGCTGACTTCATTGCTGCTTTTTGATACAAGACATGTGTCTGGAGGGCTGCTGTTCCAGTCAGCAAAGTATATATTTGCTTCTCTTTTCCCTCTCAGTAATACCTGCTTGGTTTCTCTGTTTTTCACTGTACATCCCTGTGCATCGAACTTGACAGAAAAACCATTATCGCAGAATTGACTAATGGAAAGCAAGTTATGTTTTAATCCTTGTACATATGACACGTTAGATATTTTAACATTGTAGGTTTCAAATGTACCGTAACCTTTGGTTAAACCTTTGGAGTTGTCACCAAACGTTACTTGAGGACCTGGACGCTCTTCGTATTCTTGGAGTAGATGCTTTAGATGAGTCATGTGTTTTGAGCATCCGCTGTCCAAGTACCATAGTGTTCTCATCGATTCCTCTATGATGCATCTTTTTCTTGCAGCCTGTCACAGAAATCAAAATTTAGGTCCCCAGTTGTGATTGGGTCCTTATGGGTTAGTTAGAGATCCCTTTACGATCCATATTTGTTTGATGACTCTGATTGGATCGTTAGATCTGATAATTCTCCCAGCTGTGTCTATGAACACGTTCCTGGTGTTCTTAGTTTGACTCTTTTGGCTGGGTCTTGATCTCTGTCTTCTCCCAGTTTGATTTCTTGATAGTTCAGTTCTTCGTTGATTTCCAGCTGAGTGTACCGCTGAGACATTTCTTTGCTTCTGTCTCTGCTGTCTAACTTGGAATCTCGGCTGGACTTGATAATCCAGCTGGTAATCATAAGACTGATATCCAGCTGGGTATCTTTTCTGATATCTCGGTTGATATCTTGCCACTTGCTGCTGATGATGTTGGTGTCGATGTTGTCCATCGTCATTCCTTCGTTGTTGCTGAACCCAATGTGGTCTGATTTGAGCTTGGGGTTGCCTTACAGCTTGTCTTCTTGGACCTTGCTGTGTTTTCTGTTTCTCAGTCTTTTGTCCGGCTGGAATTGGATTCTCTTTTGCTTTCACAAAAGTTACCTTCGTTCCGCTTGTAGTTGCAACATTTGTTAGATCCTTAGATCCATCATAACCCAATCCCGTTTTTAATGCTGCGGGTCGTTGTACGCTGATTATTTCATCCATCGTTGATGTAGCTTTGATGAGTGCTACCAGCTTTGTGGATAGTGTTTCTTCTGACCTTTTTAACTCCAAGATCTCAGCTGTCTTTTTGCCTGACTCAGCTGTGGATTTTTCCAAATCGTCCATCACCAATTTGCTTTCTCTCATAGTAGAACTCCTTCATCATGATCCCTGTTTGACTAACTTTTCCTTGAGCAACACTATTTCCTCGTTGAGTGTGTAGCATCGAGTACTTCGATGCTTCTTTCTTTTTCAGTTCTACCTTGACTCGGCATTTTCACACATTATGACATCAAGAATTTCTTGTAAATCCTTGAAGTCATTCATGACTTTCTCCACCGTATTCCAATCGGGTTGTCCTTCGATTCGAGACTGCGTAGAGTGTTCGTGTGATGGTGATGGGTTAGATATGTTCTGAATTTTAGAAGTTACCTCATCATCGTCGAGTCCTTCTGTCTGTCCCATGAAGCAAGCATCCCAGTCTTGATCATCACGGGCCATGAGTGCATCTTCCTCTGAATCTGAGAAGGGCATATCATCATCTATTTTGTTGCACTCGGACTCTTCATCAGCTATATATGCTCTTCTTCTGTCAGCTGCCTTAGCTTTCAGAAGATCTTTTTCTTTCTTAGACAGTTTGGGACGATCCGCTTGTAGTGTCCCGGCTCCTTGCAATTAGAAGCGACCTTCCTCTGTCCGTTTTGAGGTGTCGGTGATTTTTCATCGAGTATTGTGTATTTGTCTCTGTACGACTTGGCGAATTTCTTGTACTTGCCTTTCTTTGGTGTTGAGTACGTTATAATTTTTCACCAACATGGCAATCTCTTCGAGTAGCTCCTCTTTGCTCATATCCTTTTTGTCCTTCTTCTTCTTGGAGGACTCGGCTGACTTGACATGAGCTGACTTTTCAGAGTCGACTCTGAAAGCTATTTCTTTTGGAGGTAGGGTGAGTTCTCCGTCATTAATCGCCTTGAAGATTCTTCTTGAGTGATCTTCAAGTTGTATTCGTTGGCTTTTAAGAGTGAGAACAACCTTTCTGTAGATAGATCACCCAAGTCACTTCGACTTTGGTGAACTACCTTGTAAGTGTTCCATTCAGCTGAAAGAGCTGAAAGAACCTTTAGATTCTTTTCCCGCTGGGTATACTTCCCAGTTCTGATTGTCTCTATCTCGACGACTATGTTTGAGAACCTTAGCTCCATCGCTTCAATGGACTCTTTGGCTAGCTGCTTGAAGTTGTCGAATTTTTGGCACGCTATTGTGAATTTGTTTTCTTTGATCTCTTCTGATCCTTCACATAGCTTGGCGAGTGTTTTCCACATCTCTTTGGTTGTCTCGCACTTGATGATTTTACTTAGGTAGGCGTTTGAGACTGTTGATGAGATGGTGTTCCTTGCGAAGCTGTCTAGTCCAGCTTGCTTTCGCTCTTCTGAAGAGTATTCTTTCTTTGGCTTGAGAGTTGGCCGGTATTCTGGTTGTCCTCCATCATGAGCAGGTACGAGTTCATTTCCTTGTTTATAAATAAGGATGGGTCCGTCTGAAATGACGTCCCACATCATGTCGTGATGCGCACACAGGAAGCTTTTCAATATGAATTTCCAGATTGCATAGTCATCAACTGAGAAGGTGGGAAGATTCCTGTTAAGATAGGAATTCATGAAGAGATGTACAGAATGCACTAGAGTGAGTTTTTCTGAAAAACGGATACGTTCGATTGACCACCGACGCGAGTTTCAAGACAAATCTCTTGATTCGAAACGGCGGTCGATTGAACCCTTTGCTCTGATACCAATTGATGGTCCAGGAACGAGGTCTTCGGTGTAGAGGGGGGGTGAATACACCGAAGAGGGATTTTTGAAAACTTTTATCAAGTTAAAACGGAGTTGAGTGAGAGCTCAGTTATGAGTTCAACTGACTTCTAGAGAAGATAGTCAGCTGGACTGATAACTTAGCTGGCTGTGCGGAATGTGGTGGAAAGAAAAACTTAGCTCGTTCCTTTTACAAAGCTCGTAAAAACTTAGTTTCGGTTTTCGGTTTAAGCGAGTTTGAGAAATATGCAAATTGGCCGGGTCACACGAGAAAGATGAAGTTTTGAAAACTTGTCTTTGTGTAAATGCGATTAGTTCTTTAAATAAGAATAATGCAAAGACTTAATTAACGCAATAAAAGAACACGAGAATTTTAACGTGGTTCGGAGAGAAAACTCCTACGTCCACGACCGGGTTTTAGCCGGTAAATCCACTAAGGATGACCACTTGGTTTACGAGTACCAAGCAACTTCGCAGCTCTTCCTCGAGCCGTGTTCTAACAAGCCACGGCACCGTAGAAGCTGCACCTTTTCGCTTTCGGGTCTTGAATAACCTTACACTCGAATTTCGCGCTTCGAGACGGCGTAACCTTGACCTAACCTTTTCTGGGTAAAGGAGGGTTTGGGTTTCCAACTTTGAACGAGTTCTTACAATGAAGAACTTTGAAAGATGAACTCGTTCAGATCTAGGCTTTGGATTTACAATTATTACAGCCTATTGATCAGACGAAAAACTAAAGCAGTTTCTGAAATTGAACACTTAAGAAGTTAAGTGCTCTTTTAAAGAGTTAGATAACTGCTGGAGAGCTTTTAAATACTTGAGAGATTCAGAAAAGTTGTAAGCTTGTGAGGAGTTTTTCATATCTGATTCTGAGGTTGAAGACTGGTATTTATAGGTAGAGATTCAAACTAGCCGTTGGAGGACCCGTTTGAATCTTACCTACTCTCTGATCTGTCGATCTGCAGTTGAGCGTATCTTCACCTGTCTTCATCACTGTGTCAGATCCTAGGTTCGCCTTTCTAGGATGCTGAGTTGTCAATCCCTCATTGGTCGAGGTATATTGACTTCCTCTGAAACCGGGATTTCTGTCTTTTGAGCTTGACTTTGAATTTAAAGCTGGATGGGTAAACTGACTTGAAGTGACGTCTTCAGAGTTAGTTCCCTTTTTGGTCAGCTCAGCTGTCTTTCTTAGACTTTGATGCAGCTCAATTTATTCTGCTCAGTTGGATCTCCTTGGCTGGATCCATTCTTCTTTTCTTGAGTCAGTCTGACTCAGCTCAGTTCTGGAGCTCTGTTCAGCTAAGAGATCTTTTAGCTGACTTTGGGTCCAGCTGGGTCTTCTTCTGTCTTTAGCTTCCAAACCTGTGAACTTAGAAAATCTAAGGCTCAAACAAGTGAGCTGGAAAACTTAACTTAGGTTTGTACAAACATCTACTAGGTTGGAGAACAGTTGGGTTTTGGAATCAAATCAAAACTTTAGAATTTTCCCAACAAGGGTGTTACAATTCCACTCACAATACAATCAATTAACAAATTATTAAATCTCGTGTCATCCACAATGTGACAAATTTATTGTGAACGGAGAGATTTTTATGCATATTTTAATTTTACTTTATTAATTGAGGTTCATTAATCCAATTTGATTCTCAACAGCTTGAAAGAGCAACCAATAATTATTTCAGGAAAGTCTCCATTAAATATTTGTATTTTTAATTGTATTTTAAATTTAGATGTAATTGTATTTTACTATTTCATTTAACAATAAAGCTGAGAGATTTAAAGTCACAAAAATATTAAACATATATAAATAGCACCTAATATTATATAAGGTGCAATCTTGTGCAGTGGACCGTACCTAACGATTAGTGTAGTCCACCGTATTTTATGTATTTCTTTAATAATTAAAAATTATTTTATCTTTACTGAGAATTAATAAACTATAATTAAGATTAATAGAAATGATATAATAGGTGATTTTAGCCACTAGGATAAAAAATATAAATCTTAGCCATTTTTTATGTTAATGTACTAATATACCCCTTAATAAAATTTATGAATATGAATTCTTGATTTATTCATATTTCGCCTGTTAATTCACAAATTTTCACCTCATTTTTGTTTGTTCATGATTTTTAACATTTCTTCTCTGTGAAATTTACGAAAAACATAGATTTAGTTTGTAGAGTTATGTACTATATAACTGTAATTCACAAATTTAACTTCTAGCATTCGTGAATTCACAAATTTTGATGTACTCACAAATTAAAACTGAAATTCAAGAATTAAAAATTTTGAATTCATGAAATCTTAAATTCACGAAAAACATAGATTTGGTTCGCGAAATAAGGGAACTATAAAATAATAATATACGAATTTACTAACTTCTAGCGCATTCATCACGAATTTTGATGATGGTCCCAAGACGGATACCTTGGTGTAGAGGGGGGGTGAATACACCAAGGTTAAAAACTTTTCCAAATTAAAACTCTTTTGAGTGAGCTTGCTGTGTTCGATCCAGCTGGAAGACAGCTTGATCAACACAGCTGGCTGTGTGCGGAATGTGGTGGGATTTTGGAAAGTCCGTCTGTTGCTTCAAATATATTGCAAAGCTTTGTTTCTCTTTTCAGTTAGTCAGTTTATGCAGCTTGAAATAATGCTTATGAAGGGTTAGCTGGATGCATAAATAAATAGCAAATAACAAAGCAACTTAACGTGGTTCGGAGAATCTACTCCTACGTCCACGACCAGAAACCTCTGGTAATCCACTAAGGATACCACTGACTTTTCGCGCAGTCAGCAAGCGTTGCAGCTTAGTTCCTCAAGCTGGATACAAGTTTACGCGTACTGTATCAAAACGTAACCAGACTGTTTACGGGCACAGATGAAGCCTACATTCAGTTTACGGGTACTGAAGAACCTAACCTGTAGTTTACGGGTACTACAGAACCATAACCTTAACCTAACCTTTTTCTGGGTTTGAGTTTGGGGTTTCCAACTATGAACGAGTTCTTACAATGAAGAACTTTGAGTATGATGAACTCGTTCAAACTAGGCTTAAGATGGGAAGGATTATATGCCTAGATACTAGTGGGAGAGAGCTTCAGCAGCCTGAGAATAAATAAGATTTCATAAGAATGAAGACTGCTGGATCTTGAAGCTTTTCTGAGAGATCTCTTGATCTTTGGTTAGACTTCTTTCAATGAAGTATGTTGATCTCTCTTGTGTATGTTCTCTCTCGTCACTTCTCTGATGATGAAGAAGACTTATATTTATAGGGAGAGATTAGAACTAGCCGTTGGAAAGAGCCGTTCTGAATCTCTACCTAACTTCTGACAGGATTGACTTGTCTTCTTCCTTGATTTCCTCGTAAAGCAATCCTAGGTCTGACTTCTAGGTGCTGAGGTGTCGAGTTCCTGATGGTCCAGATCAGATCTGACTTTATCTCAAGTTGACTTCGACTCTGCTGTGCTGGTGACTCTGAGCTGTCTTGAACTCTGATGGATCATTGACGCTGAGCTGAGTCTTGAACTCTGCTGGATCATTGACGCTGAGCTGAGTCTTGAACTCTGCTGGATCATTGATGCTGAGCTGAGTTGCCACACAAGCTGGGTCTTTCCTACAGCTGTGTCTGGAAGAACTTGATCGTCTTGAATCTGGATAACGTTACTGATCACTCGACTTGGCTTACCCTGCTGTGTACTCAGCTGGGTCTTCTGCTGTCTTCAGCGACCACCTGCAAACTTAGAGACTCTATAAGCTCAAACAGGTGAGCTGGAAAAATACTTGGGTTTGTGCAAACATCTACTCGGTTGGGGTCAGCTGGGTTTTGGTATCACTTCAAAACTCTATTAATTTTCCCAACATTTGATGAATTCACGAATTTAAATTTGTGATTTTGTGAAATTTGCGTAAAATAAGATGGAGGGGTAATAAGGTAAGAGTGGCTAGTTTGTTTATTTGTTTGTTTGTTTTTTATTTTTTGTTTTTTGTTTTTTTATTTAACCGGTGGCTATATTTTTGTCTTTACTATCTTAAAGTGTGTAGAATAATTTTCGTCCCTTACCAAATTCTAATTTTGTATAGTTAAAGTTTTTGCCATATTATATATTTTGAAAGTTAAAATATAATTTTATTTTGTATTTATCTTATTATTATCTACTTACAAAACTTTTAAACTATTTGTTGACAATAATTACTATTTGACATTAAAATAATAGATTTTTTAATATAATATCCGTACATCGCGCGGGATGGATTTTAATAAAACGAAGAGATTACGAAAAGTGGCATATGCTTTTTCATGTACCGAATCAACATCAACAATTAAATTTAAACTAGTAAAAAAAAAATTTCATTTCTTTCTCCACGTTTCTAGGAAAGGAATGTCGATAATAAATGCAAACATAAATATTCTTAGCTTTTCATGATTTTGTGAAAGCAAATTGAATGAGAAGAAATCGCATTGAATCCAGAGTCCCAGACATATCGTGTCGTGCCTGCTAAGACAAAGACAAGAAAAACATAAACAAAAAAAGAAAAAAAGAAAAAAAGAAAAAAACGTAAAAAATAAGGAAACTGTACGCGGTTCTCTTATCTTATAATCCCAGATTAGATTCTGCCCTCTGTCATCATTTATCCACATTTTGTTCTGCCACCTTCTCGAATTTTCAAATTTCCTGGTATGTTTACTTTTCTGGGCTCTCTTTTTATTTCTGGGAATTATGAATCTTGAATTTGTATTTGTTTTTATATAAATATGTTGTTTGTTTGATACCCGATAACCGAGTGTATATAATGTGTAAGTTTTTTTTTCCCTTGAATAATCTTGCTATGTTTGCTGGTAATGAATTAATGAATGCTATATAAGTTTCATGGGATGAATAAATTTGGTTCTTGTATTAATCCCTTATTTTTGTTGGTTGATTTTTTTTTTTCTTTCTAAGTGTTGGAAATTTGTTCTTGAATCTTGATGTTTGAGAGCATGAAATGGCCAATAAAATGCTTGTCTTAGAATGTTTGATTGTGGATATATTAGGATATATTGTCATAAAATGAGATTATTAGATTCTCAAAAGTTGTGTTAATAAGGCCTAATTAGTGAAAAAATCGATTTTTTTTGTTGTTGTTATTTATAAGCATTATGATCTTGTTTTGTTTAAACAATTTAATAATCTTATCTCTGGAATAGGTTTGCCAAATTTTGCAACTTAACGTGACGAACAAATGAATCAATAGTGTGTTGCTAGTGTTTTGAAATTGTTTATCATGAACTGGTTTTGGAGAAGAAGCATTGCATTGTGATGAAAGTTTGAATTCGGAAGAATCAACTCGAAAACCTCTAGTTTAGTGCTCGTTTTTGTAGTAAGAAATGGAAAAGAGGGCTATACTATGAAGTATGAATTGATGATGGAATTAGATTTATTGGGATTATGCCTTTATTGTGTTGTGTTTCTCTACAACATACAGCAGTCGAGTTATACCTTGGCTCGTGCAATTTTTTCAACATGGACTATTGATCGAAAGACACTTTGTGGAGTTCATAGTATGATCCAATGGATTTGTTGATTCTTTGTTAGTTTAACGACTATTTGAAAAATAGGGATCTCGATTCTGAGGATATGCTGTGATGCTATCAGCTGAAAGAACTAATATGTTGGTTAAGTATTACCTAAATCAAGTTGAGCTGCTTCTCAAGGACTATGTCTCTGCTGATCTTTTCATCGTCTATACTTCTATAATCATTGGAATCTTTGCTTGCAAAACGGTATGAGAAAAACATATTCCTTTTGTGCAAATGTTTTTCAGTCGGTTGTTGATTTGATATTCGTTGATGTGCAGGTGTATGAACTTAGCCAGCTTATTAGTCCTATTTACTTCAAAAGCTATTCAAATCTTACAAAGGCTCTTCAAATTGAATGGAGCAACCGGTGAGTGGATTCCCGTACTTTATTCCTAGATCTTAAGCAACCGTAATAATCGGTCTTAGTTTTGATTTAAACGTACGTATGTGATGCAGAGCCATGTCTACATTTCATGCCATATACATTGCAACTGTGTCATTATACTTCGTGTTATGGTCAGATCTTTTCTCAATTGATCTACAACGTGGTCCGGTTACTCTTCGAAGTTCGACAATATCCATATCTGCTTTGGGAGTGAGTACTGAGTACTATTCGTCCTCTATCTCTTCTCGTCTGCTATCTTTACCTTTTGTTTTTCTTTTGTTGCAATTAATTTGTGAGTCGTATTTGAAGAAATCGTTTCTTGGTATAAGATGCAATCACTTAGTGGGATCCTTAATTTGGTGTCTGATTATAATAACTCTTCAGAATTGTTTATATCACTTTGAAAAACATCTTAATTTCTTTCATCCGTCTCTGATAGGTTTCCGTTGGCTATTTCCTTTCGGATCTCAGCATGATTATCTGGCTTTATCCTTCGTTAGGCGGGATGGAGTATGTAAGCACAATCTTTATATCTTCGATTACTCTGTATTTCGTTGTTTTGTTATTTTGGTGCTGTCCTTTTGTAACAAATTAAAGTCGATATCGTTCATTTTCTGATTGAAAACTAAAAAAGCAAGTACTAGTCATATAGTTCGTTCGAGCTCGTTAGTTACTTCTCCCTCTTCAACTGTAGGCTACAATGTCATTAAGAAAAAATTTCAATGTTTTCGATTTAAAGAAAATGCTAGCTCCATTTATCTTGTTTATATTTTCTTGAATTGGTTACGCCTACAACTTATTGGGGTGTCACCAACATTCTTTTAGGTAATTCATCATCTTCTCTCATTGATGAGCGTGGCCTATGCTATGCTCACGGGTGAAGCACAGATTTACACGTACATGGTCTTAATATCCGAGGCAACGACCCCTTCTATCAATCTGAGATGGTAAGTTGGGGGACATCTTTAGTTTATCATTTGTAGTTGGGTTTCATTTTCACCTTTTGATGCAAACTATTCGCGTTCTGAAATAGGTATCTCGATGCAGCTGGAATGAAGAGGTCGAAGGTGTATACTATAAATGGAGTCGTAATTTTCCTAGCATGGCTCGTAAGTCTTCCAGATTAAGATATTAGTTTAATCGTGGCCTTCTAACTTTCCTTTCTGGTAGATTTTATTTCTACTATTGATAGATTCTTATGTAATTCGTGATTTTTACTTGCCGTGTTTGCAGGTAGCGAGAATTTTATTGTTCATTTACTTGTTTTGGCATTCGTACGTGTACTATGATCAGGTAACTCTTAAGGAACTTATGAATCTCGAACTATTTCTGCTCGTATGCGTTGAAAGGCAGCTCGTGTATTGCTGATTAATCGAGCCGCATGTTGCTTATATATCTAGTCGCACACGAGAACTACACGAACATACTGATCCCTTAACAACTATAGATGAATGCGACCGGGCCAAAAAACAGAAGTGCAACTTCTTTAGCCCTATGGCCTAACGCGAACTGGCCAGAAATTTTTTAGAATGGGCCCGTAAGCGCTCGATAAAGCCCGTATTTTAGGCAGCCCCTATACCTCCAAGAACTGGCCTGGCTGATTTTCGAACCAGGATGGTGGGCCCAATTTCTCCTATTGGGCTGGTCCACCCTGAAAAATTTTAGAGTCGGCCCGTGGATGGCCCGAGAGCCCGTAACTTGTGCAGGCCTTGACCTCCCAAAGATTGGCCTGTCTGGTTTTTGAACTGCCAGCCTGGCCTCGATTTTTCCCAATGGCCCGGTGGGCTCGGGCCGGCCCGATGATTCGACACCTATATTTCATGATTTTACTTGCTTGTCTCCTTGCACCATTGATGATCTTACATTGATGTTATCAAAAGACGAGTCTTGCATACCTCATACCTCTGTTGATCGTACTAGTTTCTTTCGTCATTCCATCAACAGGCGAAGCAGATGCACGAGATAGGCGTGATCATGATGCACGTCGTCCCATCTGTTCTGTCTGTGATGAACTTGATTTGGTTTAGCAAGATATTCAAGGGGATGGTGAAGACGCTCAAGAGGGAATGAAAAATCGTGAGTTTTTGGGAGGCGTCGACATTGCATGTGAATATTTGGAGGGAGAGAGGAAGAAAGTGAAGTTCTTACAGCAACATGAATAGATTGAAAGGCTGTATAGATTTGTGCAGATTTATTTTAGACATTTACTTGTTGCTCAAAATTGTATTTAGCTGAAGATTTCAAAGGAAATCGGGTTCCGGATCGTCGTCTCGTGTTTTTTCATGTTTCATCTCGTGTTTTTATTGGAAGGTCTAATGGCAAAATATTCTAATTCTTTGGCATTTTAGTTTATTTAGTTTTGGTATTTCTCAATTGAGTAAAATTATGGTTTTAGCTATAAATTTTCCTCTTCCATTAGATGAATAAGTAAATTACATGTTAATATTTGTAAAATTTGTCAGTGCGTTTATATATGAGTTAAAAATGTCAAATAACCACTATTGATAGTGAAAAATAAAAGTTGTCCAAAACTTAATTTAATATAAATTCTGTCAGACTTTGAGATTTTGGGACAAATTTGCCCTTACCCTTCATTACCGTTCATTTTATTTTTGCATTTTTCTCTCTCTGCTCTCTTCCCTCTCACATCTCTCTCCTGACAAAACTAACATCCACCCATCTACTATCGTTGACCAACCGTTGCCCCTTTACCGCCGTCGATCCATCCAATTCCACCTCCTACAACCGCCGTTCCACTCATTGCAAAACCCTGAATTCGTTGCGCCGCCCATATACAAAACCAAATCTAGATCGTCATTCGATCTTACCGCTGTTTAAATGGCTTCTGAAAATAGATCCCTCCATTTCGGCGATAGCGCCGCCTCTCAAACCAACGACAATGCCAAATTTGAACCTCAAAATCCTAGATTTAGCCCGATTCAAAAGTCAACGATTCACAACCAGATAGCCGAGATCTAGGTGAGATTGGTACGAAAATGGATTCATTCGTACCAAGTTATGATGCACCACTAGTTGGTACGAACAATACGAATGAGCTTATTCGTACCAAATTATGGTGCGCCACTAGGTAGTACGAAGGGGACGAATGATTTCATTCGTATCACTCGTACTAAGTTATGGTGCGCCATTAATTGGCACGAATGGGACGAATGAGTTCATTCGTACCAGTCGTACAAAGTTATGGATCACAACTAGTTGGTACGAACGGGACTAATGGATTCATTCGTACCATTCGTACCACAGTTGCTGTAGAGATGAAAAAAAAGTCACGCCGAAGAAGATGATCGGAGACAACCAGAAAACATATTTGGATAAAAATTTGAACGAAAAACACATCTAACCGACTCTCTTTGTGAAGCATCATTGTTAGATTCTTTAGATATGAAGTAACAGAGCAAATTGAGGACGGAATAGATCTGAAAATAGATCTGGAAAAATACATCTGAACGACTGAGAAATGACGATGGCGAAGGCGGCGGCGGCGGTGGCAGAAAGCATCGAAGAAGATCGATGGTGGCACTGGAAATAGAGAGAGAGATAGATGACGATGGCGAAGGCGGCAGCAGCGACGACGATGGAGGTGCAGCGGCGACGGCGACGGCGATGGTGGTGGTGGTGGCGGCAGAAAGCAGCAAAGAAGAACTGTATTGCGAGGGAAGAGAGAGAGAGAGAGAGTACATAAATCTGAAAAATCACGGTGGAGAGAATATATGAGAGAGAAAAGTGAGGGTAGAGTTTATTTCTTTAATTAAGGATATTGTTGTCTCATCACTTTAAAATCTGCTAAAATTTATAACAAATTAAGTTTTTGACAACTTTTATTTTCCACTATCCATAGTGGTTATTTCATATGATAAACTCTTTATATATTTTGGTAGACAAAAGATGATGAAATTTGCAAGATAATTAAATAAACAATTACAAAAGAAAATAAAATAGGAAATGGGATAAATCATTTTTATATTTCAGACCCAACCAACCAAAAAAATATTTAGAATATTAATGTCATTTTTTACAAAAAAAAAAATGTATAAAATTTGATTTACTGGCCAAAGTTCGTAATATGAAATATTGAAACATTATTTTAATATAAAAAAGTGTTTTTTTTTTTTTTTTTTTTTTTTTTGAACACTACAATCTTGTACAACTGTAAAGTGCTGTTCACATCCATTTACTTGTTGACTAAACAAAACTGTTGTTATTTATATCATAGTATTAAATTGGAAGTGGTTGTTACGATTTTGAAAGAAATTCTAAAATAATATTGCTTAATACTATATAATGCCTAGGGCCCCAAACCCTATCCATAGTTGCAATTTGCAAAGCATTCACACTCACACACATACACACACAATGACACAAACGCAATTACAGTAAATCCAATATTCAATCTATCTTCATAAATAACGGTATGGATTGCTTTCGAAAAATAAAACATTATTCATCCCCCAGACAGTCTATTACATTTTTAGATATAATTTATAATTGAATATTCAGCTCATATTCGTAAATTACGATATGAATTGTTTATAAGAAATCGAGTAATCAACTATGGAGTAATAAATAGGGGCAAAATTTTTAAAAATGAATAAAAATCATGTTGTTTCCAAGAAAATTAAATATATTTTCTTAATTCGTGAGAAAATACAAGGACTAAAATAGTGATGGTAGGACGGGAGGAGTATTATTGTCTATCCGATTAATTACACCACTAATAAAAGCTAGGAGAATTTGGTTGTTCATCAAGCTAAGCCAAAACTTAAAGTTTTAAAGCCAAATATTCAGACCACATTCATAAATAACGATACGAAATACGAGAAATTTTATTAAGAGTGTATATGTATTACACCTACTATTTATATTATTAAAATATTCTCATGTGAGATGTGAGTGTAAAATATATTAATAGTGTATATGTATTACACTTACTATTTATATTATTAAAATATTCTCATGTGAGATGTGAGTGTAAAATATATGATAGAATTTCTCAACGAAATACATATAAAAATGGGGCAAAAAACCATATCTGAATTCATCATCACATCATATCCGCTTTGAATTCATCATTAATAGTATAAATACGGCAACAAATTTTACAGAACTCAACACCGAGTGTCTATAACATGTTGTCGTGTTTACAATTTGGATATGAGTCTATATCTAATTATTAAAAATAATCAAACTTTCTTTAATTATCCATTGTTCCTTATATACAAGTACTCTCTCTATGCAACTCGACTTTAAAGAAACTGACCGAATTCAAACACATAACCTTCCATGCATAAAGGCATCTCCAACCCGACTCTATAATTATGCAATAATATGGAAAAATGAATAGTATTGCTCTACTAGTAGAGCAATACTATTCATTTTTTAATATAATTTATTGTGTTCTCTTTTTTATACATTTAGTTATAGTTCTTTAACCTTTCAAAAAAAAAAGTGATATTTCTTTAAAAATATAATATCTAGCTATACTTTTACATATTAGATTATTAAAAAAAAATACTAAAATCACATCATAAAAAATTGACATATAAAATTACTAGAACCCGACAAACTTACATAATAAAATATCTATCTGAAATTTAAATTACAAAATGTTTCTTGAAAATTTTGCATTTTCCTCTTTGAACATATTTGTCATAGTAGAGATAAATTTGTGCATTCATATTATATATATATATATATATATTTATTAATTAAGATAAGTTTTATATGTTAAAATTAAACAAATAATACGATATCTGAAATATTCTTTTTTGCAGTAAAATAAATAGAGCATGTGTTTGGAAATGAATTGCTGAATCTGCAGATTCTGCTGTAAAATATAGAAAGGGTTGGAGATGCAAGATTACCATTCGATTGATTACACAAACTCAGAATTCAAAAAAGGTAGGAGAATTTGTTTCTTTCATCAAAGTGAACCAAAAACCAAAGATGGCAAAACTCTCAAATCCAACATGCAAAAATGGGCACTTGACCAAATCTATGAAATGTATTTGTGTGATTCTGCCCGAATCTTTGCCACACTCCATATTTCATATTATATTTATTTATATTCTATTAATTTACACACACACTTGTATAATAAATACTAATAATTAAAATAAATTTTAAAATACTAGATAGTAGATACTATAAGATTGAATTTTGCATGCTGCCCATTTCCAGTTTCCAGCTGAAGACTCTGAGTCAAGTCAACTCTCACCCAATCGCAAACTCGCTTCAACTACAGGTTAGTTGAAAATTAAGAGGAAAAAAAGAAGAATTCTGTTGCTTTCTTTCTCATGTTTTTCAAACTTTAGATGATATTTCTTGTAAAATCGTAGTGGATTTCTGTTTATATAGCTCTGATTGTCGTTTCTTGAACTGGGCAGGCAATTTCTCGTCATAATCAGACACCCCGGTTGAAAAAGCTGGAATCTTTACAGATTTTGGAGGAAGGGATTTTGTTTAATTCGCGTTTATGCCGCAAAAAATTGAAAATTTTCTTGCTATATTGCTTACTGGGTTTGGAGTTTTATAGCTGAAATAATAAAGAGATGGGGAGTTGACTTGGGAAATGTTTAGAAATTGATACTGATTTTTGTTGAAGTGGGATTGTTACTTCTTATGGTAAATATGGATCTGAAATTTTGGAAGGGCAAATATATGTTTGGTGTAATTTGGGATGGATGATAGGAGGTGGGATGAACATATATGATTTTCATCATAATCTGAGGGGATTGGCTATGAAATTTTGCTCTTGCAGTTGAAATTAATGGGATTTGTGTTTGGATTGATCTTGGTGGTGAATTGTTGATTTCTTGATCAAGGGTTATAGTTAGTGCAGTGTGGTTCTTGTTTGATCTTTTGTTTTCTTGGTTTGTATAATTATTGCTGCTTTTGTGAAGATCTTAAGTAGCTCGCAGGGGCCGTTTACTATGGAGAACGGTAATGATCTGTCGTCGTCCTTGAGTTTTGCCTCGTCTTCATATCTATCAAACGGTTCTAGTAGCCACAATGTGCCTTCATCTAATGGCTGCGAAGTAGGGACTAGTCCCGAGTTATTGAGTTTGAGTAGGCTTAGTTCTAGTCTCGAGAAGCTGGTGGTTGATGCTGATTATGACTATAGCGATGCTGAGGTAGAAGTTGAGGGAGTAAATGTAGGTGTAAATCGCTGTATTTTAGCTGCACGGAGTGAGTTTTTCCACCAAATGTTTAAGAACACGAGCAATGGGTCCGTGAAGGAAGGCAAACCTAAGTATCTCATGAAAGATTTGATCCCTGAGGGGAGAGTAAGATATGAGGCATTTATGGTAGTTTTGAATTACTTGTACACCGGGAAGGTGAAGCCATCTCCGACTGATGTATCCACTTGCGTTGATGAGTCTTGTGCTCACGATGCTTGTGGCCCCGCCATCAATTATGCTGTGGAGATGATGTATGCTTCTGCCACGTTTCAGATTAAAGAACTCGTGATGGTTATTCAGGTTCGTTTTTTTTTTTAAGTTTTGGTGCAAGCCATTGTTTGGTATCTTTATGAAGACGTTATATTTGTTTGATTGTCTATGTAGCAAAAGCTATGAATGCAGCTAGTGAAATAGATTTCTAGCTATTTATAATTTAAAATCACGACATATGCAATTTGGACCGTGTTTTTGTAATGAAGGCCGTTGTTGATAACTTTCTGAAGACGTATTTGTTTGATTATTGTCTATGTAGTGAAGGCTATGAATGTGAAACAGATTTCTAGCTATTTATAATCTAAAATCACAAAATATGCAATTTGGACCGTGTTTTTGTAATGAAGGCCATTGTTCGATTTTTCTATGGAAGACGTTATATTTGTTTGATTATTTTCTATATAGCGAAGGCTATGAATGCAGCTAGTGAAATAGACTTCTAGATTTTTCACGACATATGCAATTTGGACCGTGTTTTTCTAATGAAGGCCGTTGTTTATATCTTTCTAAAGATGTTATATTTTGTTTGATTATTGTCTATGCATGTAAAAAAATGCAGTGAATTCTTCGTTTGATTGTGAAAATCTTGTGTTTATGTTGCTTTCTCGAGTTAGCTTGGAAGTGAAGTTAATTTAATGGCTAATAGAAAGATAGGCCATATTGTATGACCATATTTGGTCTTTTTTGTTCTGATTTTGATAAGTTGTTCTCTCTTGCAGCGTCGTCTCCTTAATTTTGTCGACAAAGCTTACGTGGAAGATGTCATACCGATTCTCATGGTTGCGTTTCACTGTGGATTGAAAGAGCTTCTCTCAATTTGTCTGCAAAGAGTGGCACGATCCGATCTTGACAACATCATCCTTGAGAAGGAGCTTCCGATTGAGGTTCTGAACGATGTCAAATCACTTCGCCTCAAATCTAAGCAAGAGGAAGAGCACGACTCCGTGCAAGTCGACCCTTTGAACGAGAAACGAATCAGGAGGATCCACCGAGCTTTGGACTCGGATGATGTTGAGCTGGTGAAGTTACTTCTCGAAGAATCCAATATCTCCTTGGATGCCGCCTGCGCTCTTCATTACTCCTCTGCTTATTGCAATCCGAAGATTGTGAGCGAGGCTCTAAACCTCGGAAATGCTGATGTCAACCTCCGGAATTCACGTGGCTACACGGTACTTCACGTTGCTGCGAGGCGCAAGGATCCTTCAATCATTGTTGGGCTTTTGAACAAGGGTGCGACCGTGTCGGATATCACCGGAGATGGACAGACGGCTCTCACAATCTGTCGGAGATTGACACGTCCCAAGGATTTCAACGAGGCGAAGGAGCGCGGGCAGGAGACAAACACGGACAGACTATGCATTGACGTTTTGGAGCGAGAGATGCGGAGGAATCCGATGGCTGGAAATATTTCGTTGTCGTCAATGATGATAGCTGATGATCTGCACATGAGGCTTCTTCTCCTTGAAAATAGAGGTATATATAAATTACTTATTAAAAATATATTGATGCATACGTTGTTATACGCCCCGATTTTTTGTTGATGTGGATGCGTGCTGTAGTGGCAATGGCGCGCTCGTTGTTCCCTCTCGAAGCCAGATTGGCGATGCAGATAGCGCATGCTGATTCGACTATGGAGTTTGCTGGTCTTTCGGCTACAAATGGCGTGTTCTGGAGCTTTAAAGAGGTCAATTTGAACGAAATACCGTCTGATCATGTGAGGAGGCTCCATTTGAGGCTGCAAGCCCTTCAAAAAACTGGTGAGTTCATCTTGACTGCTGCATTCCCTATTGATTTGTTGGATTTTAGGAAAATCTTCAAAAAATGTAGCAAACATTATGGCCAGATTTGCCTTCAGGTGATAGAGGCAGTCACCTTAGGCCACCGGAAAAATTAAATTCTCGTACAATTTTCACGTGACTTTTAAAATGTTGCAATTACAACCACCCCTTTAAATTAGTTTGCAATTCCAATTCCTATTTTTTTTCCGGCAAAGTTTTTGTAACTGAGTACATCCGAAACGACGTGGCGGAAAAAAATTGGGGATGTTATAACTTATAATTGCAAAAAAAAAAAAAAGTGTTGTAATTGCGTCATTTTAGAAGTCCTGCGAAAATTGCAAATTCAGATAAAGATTGTGTTAATTAAGATATATATCTTGTCTGATGGCAACATTTGCAGTGGAGACCGGGCGTCGCTTCTTCCCCAACTGCTCGGAAGTTCTCGACCAACTCTTGGAGGACGACACTCTCGGTGCACTAATGCTAGAGAAGGGCAGCGCGGAGGAGCAGCGAATGAAGCGAATGCGCTACATGGAGCTGAAGCAGGACGTGATGAAGGCGTTCAGCAAGGACTTAGCTGAACAAAAATGGACCGGCTTGTCATCGTCTTCTTCTTGCTCGACTTCGCGAAAGGTTAGTGGAATGCATAATAAGATTAGGAAGCGATAGACGTACGTTGTTGTATAAGTCGGGGAGTGTGGATGACACGGTTTGGTTTCTCCGTTACATTTTTCATGTTAGGTCTCATGTTTTGCTTCGCCTGATGCACGTATATATCGTGTAATTCATTACAATTGTATGGTATTCACTATTCAATACAATACACGTGACGTGCATTAGTAATTCTGAGACGATTCGTTGAACGCACGAGGTTAGGAAAAGATCGAAGTGTAGTGTTGTATGTTGTTGTATAAGCCTCCATTGTTGAGGAGTCTCGACGACAAGGTTAGGTTACTCCATTGCATTTTTTTTCATGATTTTTTTTTTTTTTGGAGAAACAATATATATATATATATATATATACAAATCAAACTAGTCAGGACCAGAGCTACCTTAAGCTTGGTGGGGCCATTGCTCCCCCCTCAATTAGATTCACTCATACCCCATATATATATATATATATATATATATATATACCTATTATAAAAGAGTGGATTCTTACAAAATTGAGTTTGCCTATTATATCCCTATTATTATATTTATTTAAAGGGCAATAGTGTAAATATATAATAAATTTATTACAAACATAGTAAATTAATTTTATAGTCCTACTCCTAATATAATTCAATTCAATAAATTAATTAATAATATAGTCCTACATATTCTATTACTCAAAAGTGAAAGAGAAGACAACATAAGTTTGACAGCTCAAGATTATTTTATTGTGCCGAAATTTGATATTTTTGTGAAATTTGTTTTTTTTTTAATTTAGAGTTATTATTTTATTTAATTATGAAGTATTTTTATGTGCCATGTTTATTATGAAATGAGTTGAGAAATTAGTGATTGATAAATTAATTCTATAGCTTTAAAGCATAATATCACATTATGATAAATTTGAATGGAATCGAGCATGATTGGTGTCATTATGCTTCAAAAAACGGACTTTGATCTTGCATAATTTGTAAAATTGACAATTCTCATTATATTTTTCAAGTATTAAAATAAAAATAATATTAAAAATTAAAAAGAAAAGTTGATGTTGAGTAAGCATCAACGGTGCTCACAAATGATCACTGATATATTAGTCTTTGTCTTTTTGATAAATATATTATCTTGAATGGAACTCTTTTCTTTTTTTTAATCTAAAATCTAATTATTACTCTCTCCATCCCACAATAAGTGTCTTCATTTTCATAATGGGTTGTCCCACAATAAGTGTCTTATACCTAATATGGAAAACACTTTCTCTCACCAAAAGGTGTGGACTCCACTACTTTCTATCTTTTTAACCATTCTCCTTAATACTCGTGCCGAAAAGAAACAAGACATTTATTGTGGGACAGAGAGAATATTATTTTTTCTTACCAAAATCAATTATGAATATTATTAGGTCTGTAATCATGATTTATGAAGGGAGTATATAAATTAGTGATTGATAATATTATTTTTTCTTACCGAAATCAATTATGAATATTTTTAGGTCTGTAACCATGATTTATGAAGGGAGTATATAAATTAGTGATTGATAAATTAATTTCATAGCTTTTAAAGCATTTCATACAAGACGATAAAAATGAATTTATAATTTAGCGTAAAAGATGTGAGTTTTGGTGTAATTAAAATTATACATAAAATAGAATATATATTTAAATTATAAATAGATTTGCTTATTCTAAGGTCTACTCTTTACACCTATTTGCTAATAATTTGTTTAAGTTAATAGTTAAAATTAATAATATTACAACTTTATTTTTTCAAATATATTACTATTTACAATAAATTAATTATTTTAAACAAGAGATTATACGTGTAACGCACGTAATCTCTCTACTAGTATATATAAAATATTATAAAAATATTTAACCTTGCCCCACCATAAATATTGAAAAGTAGGGGTAAAATTAAAAATTAAATAAAAGAATTTTAGTATGAAAGAGTCTTATTTCTTATGTGTCATATATAGTGAGAAGGATTGAAAATAAAAGTAATTAGATAATCTTAAATTGATTCAATACAAAATTGCATGTTTAGTTGTTTACCCTAAAACACAAATAATTAAATTGACAACTAAATTGACCGACGAATCTATCTGTCTTCTCACGTGTAAACGATTTCTCTTCAGTTCTTCATCCAAACCAAGTCTCGAGCTATTCACTAATCTAATTTACAGTATATCATCATTATTAATTTTGAATTTTATAAGGTAAAACTTTCTTTAAAATTCCTACAGTATGCTACCTTTATACTTCTGTTTTGCATAGTTGCAATTTCATAATAGATCATTGAGAATGAAAATTTTGAAACAATTGATATTACGTGGTCGCTTTAAAATATGAGTAATGATAGAAAATTATTATAATTTACAAGGATATTTTATTATATTTTTAGTGAGACTTAAACCAAAGACCTCTCATTAAGTAGAGACTTTGATGCCTTAACAATTTGAGTTATGCCTCATCGGCTAAAGCATCATGTGTAAGTTACTCCATTGCATTTTCATGTAATGTGTACATGTATAGTGTCATCCAATAAAAATTTATGGTAATCATTATTCAATACACATGACTTGAATTAACAATTCTGAAACACAAGACCTAATACAAAAATATAACAGAAAGTCTCGTACTATTCGAGCATGCTTGCATATTACAAATATGCAGCCATTTTCAATAATAATGTTACGTAATTTTATTCTATTAAAGTTGCACCGTTAAGTTGCGAAAGCATAGAAATAACTTCATTTTCGCGTTGAATTTACCAAAATGCCCATACTTGCTCATGAAAATGTTTACAAGAGTCTAAATTGGGCAAAAAAATTATACATATAACCTACTCCATAACAAAGAAAGTCAAAGTAAATAAAATTGAGTTAATTTCTAACTCAATTCCAACCTTCAAGCTTTTAAAACAATTCAATAATATCCTAACCTTTCGATCTGTAGAAATTTATCTCCCTAATGTTTTGCGCTAGTCTGGAGTTGAGGTTTAGACATCCATCTGAAGTTGAATCTCAAAATTAATTGAGGACCTTTGAAACCATTGTTTGGATTGTCCTCACATACTGTCATTCTCATCGATGGACATCCAACGGCTGAGTAATTGAGTCGGGAGTTAGCGCAATAAGGTTACGGCTAGGCAGCCGTATGAACTGTAATTCCAAACATCCGAATGCAAAATTGACAACACGAGCCCTCGATCAATTTTGAGTATGGTGGTGTGGTGCATGGCTTTGGTTCTGAGATGAAGGCTAGTTCTAATGCACGTTGTGGTACAAAAGTGACCTGAGATAGGTCTTAGAGGGTTGATTATTCGGGGCCGATCTCTTACCCCGACCGAGGCCAGCGGCACCGGCCATCGTAGTGAGAGCATTGGTGGGTTCCGATGGCAACAATATCCCAAACATCCCGTCGTAAGAGAGGATACAAGCTATTGCATACAGTGATGCACCAAGATGTACCGGAAGAACTTTCCTTGGATGCGTTACCTACAAAAAACCGATGATAATCGAGTTATTTATCGAGCGCACGCATATACAGATTATATGGGGAAGAAAAGGTTGCAGAATGAAAATAAAATTTACTTTGAACAAGATTGCTGAAGATAATCTCTCCCTCAAGCAGTATATCTGAGCAACATCAAGAGCTGTCGAATGAAACGGCAGCCATCGATCCACGAAAACTTTAACGACATTCTCGGGCGACGACAGAATTTTTCCGCCACCATTGTCAGCATCAGGTTCTTGGGCATCACTGTCTTCATCCTCATCATCATCTTCGCCAGTCGGGGCCACGACGATCTCCTTGGCTAACAACATCAAGGGGACCGTACCTACAACGCAACAGTTCCTAATATGCATTCCGCCATCTCCACGAGTAATCTCATCGAACATGACCAAAGGAGGTATATCAGATTTCTTCGAAGAGAGCTTGGCGTTGGTCGAAAACTGGTGCAACCTCACCTTATTTCCACCAGCAGTTTCTACGAGAGATCTATTACCTTGCGGAACAATTCTACCGACCATCGGATATAGACCGGCAAAAACTACAGCATGGAGTATACCAGGGTCACGTGCGTTAAGACTACAACCGGATGCATCATTCGGAATAAAACCATGGCGAAGCAGTTCGCCTTCTAGTTGCTTCCGCATGGACGAAATCATTCTCATAGTAGGCGAAGATACGAAGAACTGAGAACAAAACCGATTTTGCTCGCCCTTATCCTTCGACATCTTCCAGCAATCAAAGGCAGCAATTATAGCTAACTGGTCACCGTTGCCACCATAAAGCGAGGCCAGTTCTAATCTAGCAGCTTGAGCTTTCTTCTTTTCTTCGGGGAGCATCGGCAAGATGAAGGGGTCTTTATAGTCAGAAGCACAAGCTAAAGTCAATGCTGGGTCGAGACAATTCATGAGTATCGCGAAAAATAACATTTTGCTGGTCAGAGGGTGGACCGGTAGAGCTCCGAGTTTCACCCCGAGTTCCGTAAGTTGATCGTCTAGAGACAGTGCCCCAATATCCTGAAGAACCATTATTGCATTCCGTATTGTCTCATAAACTGGTGGATCCAACGTCTTCTGCAAAAATTCTTCAATTCTGCAAGATGGATCCATAAGCTTCACCTGCCAAGTAAAGAAAAGCAGAGCATTATACGATTTCCATGAAAATACGCCGCAATGCCTCTAGCTATGGAGGTGTCCGATTTAGAGGCAAGAGGAAAAGTGAGAGGGCAACACTCCCATGTGGTTAACAGCCTGGTGAGGCTGTTCTTTTTTTTCCTAATTTATTTTGTTATTTTTTTAATTAATATTTAATTAACTCTAATTAGGACTTAATTAATTCTAATTAGGGATTAATAAACCCTAATTACTCCCTAGTTACCTCTAATTTCCTTAATTACCCCTAATTACAATCAAACCTACCATAGGTTGGTTGGTACCCAAGTTTTTGTCAGAGAAAAGGACACTATTTTCTCCTAAAAATGTGGACGAGTTAGGTACCTGCAAGCACAGCTCTTCAATCGGCGTCCTCTTTATTTCGGGAACTTGGAAATCCGGCATAGAAGCAGCTCGAGCTTTTGAATAAAGATGATAACAAATACCTGGTTGACAACGCCCAGCACGGCCCTCTCGTTGCTTCGCACTTGCCTTTGATATCCAAGAAGATTGAAGAGTCGACACATTATTATACGGATCATAACTTTTCTCTTTCATTCTCCCACTGTCTATGACATAAACAACATCATCGATGGTGACAGAAGTTTCAGCAATATTAGTAGATAGAACAATTTTGCGGCATCTGGGAGGGGGACGTTTAAAAACTTTCTTTTGCTCCACCAATGGAACCATAGAATGAAGAGCAATAACAAGATATTTAGATGGATCCTTAAAATAAGGACTGGATAGCAGTTTATCTCGCATTTTATTTATGTCGTCCCAACCCGGAAGAAAGACAAGAACAGCTCCATCCATCGAGTCATTACAGATTTGCCTCAGTAGTTGTTCGATAAGCAGACAATCAATTAATTCAGGGTCAGCTTTCGATAAGTATTTATCGAGTAACTTTTGCTCATCTTCAGAGCATTTAGCTTTCCCCATATGTTTTTTAATAATTTCAGCAGCTTCACCCTGATTACCTTGTTCAGCATAATCGAGAGCAGTCTTTCCTGCCTTGCATCGCATATCACAGTTTACGCCAAATGAGAGAAGCATGCAGACATAAGTAACTCTTCCTTGTCCAGCGAAAACCATCAGGGGGGTTACTCCGGTTTTCGAGTGCTGGTAATTGTAAATTCTCGAATCTCCTTGAGAAGATATTAACTCGAGAAGGGGATTAGATTCATCATCAAGAAGGGGATTAGACTCATCATTTGATAAAGCTAAGTCAATAGCCTCATCAAGAGCAACACGACATTCCTCAGACAAGGGAGAGTCCTTGACTGTCTCATTCTCATTTGTCAATCTGACGTGATCATTTTTAGTCGACCTCACTAGTGATAGTACATCCTCCAAGTAGAAACTTTTTACCTGAAAATACCATGTTCAACGCATGAATACTAAATTCGTAAAGATACAGACTAGCACTGTGATAAATGAGAGAAGTGACTTACAGGATATGTAAAACCCGGTACACGAATAACAGGGCAGCCACCAAAGTACTTTGAAAATCGCTCTGCATCAATGGTGGCGCTCATCAATATCTGTTCAGATCAAACAGCCCATCAGAAATCAAAAAAAGGATATCAATGCTTAATCCAGAAAGGACAACAAAGAATACTAACCAAACGCAGGTGAGGATATGAAGGAAGCATGTCTCTGAAGATAATATCAAACAAACCAGCGAAACATTAGATGCAGCAGTAAAAAATCACATACAAATGTATAAACAGACTATCGGATGAAGTTTCAAATAATTTAGATATTAAACAAAAATAAGCAATAATATTCAAGAGCGCACAAAGAGATCCCTGTATATAACCAGTAAATATCATATGAGTAAGGCACCTCAGTATTGCAAGCATGAAATCGGAGAAGCGGTCCCTTTCATGAATTTCATCCTAGAATCAAAACAATATGTCAGGAACAGAACCTTAAGAAAAGAGCAAGCACCGGATGATTTCGATGTATCGAGGTAAAGCTTCTTATCCTTTCAAAGTTTAACACAGATATAAACAGACACAGAGCAATGGGTCGTCATTTTGCAGTCGATGTACCAATATTACATAAAATAAGCAGGAGTCAAAACCACATCATGAATCTAATAATAAACTTAAATAGAAAAAGCAGTAGCAGATTCTGTCAATAACTCTCACATTGAAGCCCAGAGTCAAAATATAGATATTAGAAAAGATCTGACACAGAAATGAAAATACAAAGTACTCATTTTATTATTATTATTATTATTATTATTATTATTATTATTATTATTATTATTACAGCCTAAAACAACTAAGAATTCACAATGCAGTGCCAATAGACGAAAAAGGTGATTAATACAGATCTGATATATATATTCAACTCCCAGTGATGGAGTTACTTCTCAAATTTAAAGCTAAAACCAGAAATCTTTTTCAAGTGATAAAGAAGATTGTGAAAGAAAATCATAGGGAAAAGAATAATATAGCTGAGCCAGAATAACCAAGTGATAGATGATAACTGAAAATGATGGAATCGAATTATTATACAACAAAAAACTAACAGAAAATGATGAAAAATACATGTTTAAAAGAAACCGTACCACAATTATGTGGGTTAAATCAGCCAACATAGCATTCTGAACTTTTTTAGAAGTCTTTCCTTTCTTTGGTCTGCTAGTTCCTTTACTAACTAGAACCCTCAGCAGAACCCCATTGGTGCAGAACACAAGAGATGAATTCCTTCCACCTTTGGTTTCCAGCCGAATCTAGAATTTTCCATTAGTAATTAGTAAATAAAAACATCATGAAAGTACTACCTAGTGTGCATGTCTGATATTCATAAACAAAATTGAGAAGTGCGCTGTAACATTCAAATAAAAATTGCATCCATAACCACAATCCATTACAATCAGGGATACATGAGTTACTGCACACGTAACATTTTTATATGCATGAGTGCTATATCATCTAACTGACTTACACGACGAGAATAAGATACTTGTCTAATATTTTAAATGTTTATCCCCCACCCAATCAAACTACAGATTTGAAGTAGTTTATTCTACCTTTAGTCAGAATAACCATGATCAGAAATCAAATCACTGATTAACAGTGGAATATGAGGCACCCTAACTGAATGTTTCAGAATTCCCCTCTCTTCATGTTTAACCAAATACTCTCTGGTTGTCAGTAAGTATCTTGCTTCCGACTGCTTTTATCATGTATCTACATAATTTAAACTCGATATGGGACCATTCTTGCATATATTATGGCAGGTCACTTCAGGGATAAATTATGACTAAAAGAAATAAAAATGTCAAAAAAAAAATAAAAAAATCATTAAAGAAATGTTTGTCAACAATATAGAACACTGCCAAAAATTGTCACTTCAAGCACAGAAAAAGAATCTCACTCAAAACCAACTAGACTCGTTGCTGATAAGGATGAGAAGGAGGAGGAGGAGAAGATAAAGATAAAGATGAAGATGAAGATGAAGACGAAGAAGGGTCACAAGTAGCCACACAATTAAGATCCGGTAGTACCTTGTATCCAACAGTCTCGCCAATACTTTCACCTCTTTCAGAAGCAATTCTTTCAGCCACTGCACTTGAAACACGTAGTATAAGACCAACCACATTTCAGGATCAATAAATAAAGCTGAAAGTAATATAAATATACATATTCAAGAGACAAACACGTTGTACAACCTGATGTGGCAGAGATTCGCCTTGGCTGAGTACAAACAATTTTACTTGTCTCTGCTTTACTCCATGCATGGTCCAGGAGAAACTGAGGGACCTAAACAAATACATAGATAATAAATTTAATTCCTAATTATTCTACAAACACGCTCCAAACCAATATATCAAAAGACATGCACTCTCCAAATATCACCTCTTATACAATCAAAGTACAAAATGCTGGAGATATCTTTATGTTCCTAACATTGAATTTTTATTATGCTCTGCCCGCAAAAAACACGATGTATAACAAACATAATATGAATAATAGATCAAACTTGTAGTAAATCAAAATTCTCTTTTATGTCTGAATAAGAGATAAAAGAAAAGAACGACCAAATGGGTAAGAAGCAGTACCTGTGTTGTTTTCCCACATCCAGTTTCACCACATACAAGCACAACCTGTATCGGAAGACAAGATAAGCAATAATCTACAAGAGGAAGGAACTGAGATCATCCATTCACAAAGTACACGTGCCAATACGACAAAAGGTGGAGCTGAAGTTGGTAGCAAATTTTGAAGAAACAAAAAAGTTTGTTTATTCTGAAAACTTATAGGTAACCATATACTCTTTATGTAGCTTCAATAACCATGGTCATCATATTGATATAGTTAAGCAACCGGGGGAAGATTAATAGCTATGCAAATACTGAAAATATGAAGAAACTCGAAGAAAAGAACTAAAATGAGGACAACCTGGTTAGATTCTACTGTAGATGTGATATCATCCTTGAAAAATGTAATTGGAAGCTTGGATCTGTTCTGTGCAATCTGCAAACGAGAATGCGATTACTCTCCATAATTTCAAATATCAGACATCACACAAGTTGTATGACATGACTACCAAGAGGGTCCCTGACCTGTCCCAATCCTGGCTCCTTCTCAATTCGGGAAGCAAGTGATTTCATCTTGCTTGCAATTTCAGATGGATTCGTCGTAGGTCTGCAGAAAAAGTCATCTCTTTGTACTCCTACAATTTTTCCACTACTTACTTCAAATTTATTCTCAGTCACATCCACATCATTAGGGGGATACTGAGAAAACAAGTCCTGTAAAACAGCCTGTGATTCTCCTGAAAACCTGAAAGAAGCAAGAGTTTCTCTCCCTTTCACATTGCCTCCTCCTGTTTTAACCTTATAGATACAAAGGCGACGATCCTGGCCTTTCCTACAGAGTTTAAATCGTCAGAAGAAAAGAGACATGCCCTATACAATTAGAAAGTAACTACTACAAACGACCAAATACGTGATGATTTTCCGACTCCCGACTCACCCACTACTCTTTGACTTGAATCCCTCTTTCCTGCACATAACGTGCACTGCTCCACGCTCCTGATTAGTCAAGGCTTCTTCAAATTTGTATACTGCATAATTCAAAATTCAGGTAACTCTTCTTACTCATACGGGGCTACATTAAGCATAAAGTTCATAACTACATACTACAGTAACAAGCAACACACACACACACACACACACAAACAGTAGCTTCCAGAATCATCCATTCCAGCAGGCTTAAAACTAGATTATTTGCATGTCAAGTTGGAGCCAACAACACTAAATTTATATATACATATATATATATATATATAGCATCCATTACATCAATTAGTCATTAAGATTTAATTTTTCAGTTAATAATAAAACGCACGCCACACACACACACGGCAAATGCCTTCTCCATCTTAGAATTAAGACTTTTCACTCACCCTCAGCATCTGAAGTCCGGAACTTTTCCAGAACCTCTGCAAGACGAATGCGGAGGGATTCAGTCACAGCCACCTCTAGCGTCTGTCTCCCTTTCTTTTGTCGCTTCTGCCCCGCCTCCTTCCCGGACGAACCTGGGCCCATTCCCTTTCTCTTATTTTTCCCTATTTTTCTGGCTTTTTATTCTCTCTCCAGATGGGGAAATTGAAGACCTCCGATTTCTGCAGATGGGTTTTCTCAGTTTAATTTAGAGAGATGAAGGGAGGAGAGAGATTGAAGACGGAGACGTTCTTGAGGTTTTCAGTTTTTGTGAGCTTTTTGTTATTTCACATTTCTCTAAAGGCGGTTTTCTTTTCCCATTCGGTAAATTCGGAAATTATATATACTTATTTCACGCACAATTGGGGCTCATTATTATTATGTTTTCTTTTTCTTCAAGGTACTATTTCATCCCATAAATTTAGTCCCCTCCAATTTTCATAAAACTTTAAAAAATATATATATTTAATTTGTTTTGAAAATCATAATCTATATGTAAATGTTTTATTATCCTTATTTAATACTCCCTACGTCCCAATAGCAAGGTCCCCTTCTATTGGGCACGGATATTAAGAAGAAGATGTTTAGGATATAAAGTGAGTTATTTCACTTTATTAAGGTGTATTATAATTAAAAGTAATCTAACAACCATTTCCCTTTAGTTTTTTAAACTCATCTAATGGCCCCATTATTATACACTAATTATTTCCTTATTTGGATTGAGACCTTGCTATTGGGACACCTCAAAAAAGAAAGAGGGACCAAGGACGGAGGGAGTACTTCATAATCAATTTCACATTTTTTTAAAATAAGGTTATTTTAGTAAAAGAATAATTATTCAAATTTCAATTAAGAAAGTGGACTATGTTTTGGAATATCCCAAAAAGAAATAAGGGACTAATTTTGTGGGAGGGAGGAAGTATATTAATTTGTTCAAATTGCATAAAATAATTTATAAAAGTGAATAAGTTGTCCTAAAAGAAGTAACACGTCAATTTATATTTTGGAATTTATAGATTTGGGGAAGATTAATGTTTAAAGATGAGTGCATAGAAAAAAATACAGTATTCTGTCATAATGTTCGATCTTTTTTTTCGACAGTTTCATGCTCTTTAATTTTTGGTAAATTGCTACTAAACATTTCAAACACCTTTTCAATTATATTACGAGAATTTCTGACATCGAAAATACTCCCTCCAACACTAAAAAGTGTGATTAATTTGTTATTTTGGATTGTCCCTTATAAGTGTAGTGTTCCCATAAATGGAGATGATACCTAACTTTCTAATATTTTATATCTCACAGCAAAATCAAATACTCCATCCGTCCCAATAGCAAGGTGATACGATTATCAAAAGATAGAGCTCTTCGAGTGAGATTAAACTCCAGTAAGAGAAGCTGCCAAAATATTCATTCATTCATATCCCCTAAAACAACGCTGATACATATATATATATATATATATATATGATCTATTGTCTTTTTTGGTACCATAGCATAAACCTATTAAATCCTCAAACTTAATGGGCTAACTAATATTTTGCTTGGGCTTGGTTGTGGCCGTCACCTTGTTATGGTGTAACATTCCCCACTCCTTCACATTCACCTTGTCCTCAAGGTGAAGCTTAAGAAAATGACGACGAAGGGTCTCCGGCGGTGGTTCACCACCAAGCTGGACTGTATGATCCGCGACATGGAGCACGTAGTTAGCAATCGCGAAAACTGGAATAGGGTTGCAGTGCCGATGAGCTAGCAGGAGGTTGTTGTATTGGTCCGGGCTCAATTAAGAAAAAAACAGTGGGCTCGCATACTAAAAATTTAGGCCAGATTTCACGTTGAAAAATCTGCTCCACCTCATTGCGTGAAGTCATGGCCCATAACTGATGGAACGAGACTAAGTGCGTCTTCGGAAAAGCGTCGCCCTTCAATGGAATTTTGGTTTCATCTTTGGTCAAACACCAGAAACTGGTCGGCGGAATTATGGGTGACTAGAAGCAGCTGCTGAGGACAAGGTTCAGATGACGCCAGCGACAAGTGAAGGCTGGAAATATCGCCCGCGGTTCTGGGTAGGGGCAGAGGCGTAGCCGTAGACGGTGAAAGAGTAGCTGACCAGGGATCTATGGGGAGAGACGACAGCTGAGGGAACGGAGCATCATCGTCAATATCAGCAGATCTGGTTGGGAACGGACGCGCAGCCGAAGGCGGTTGAAGGGTACCTGACCGGGAATCGATCAGGACGGGCAGCGGTGGAGGGAATGAAGGTAGAACAGAGTGAAGTGAAATAGCTTTGGACGGCAGATGAGAAGGAATAATGTGCTGAATGGACAGATAGGTGGAGGCGGAAGATGTAGGAGTGGTCAGTGATGCAGGTGGTGGTGCCATCGGCAACGAACGCAAGAGAGGAGATATATTTATGAAATAGGGTGGTGGATCTGGTGGAGGATCCCCAATTTGTCGATGGAGTTGTGGATTTGATGGAGAATTTGGTGGAGGGAATTTCAGCGGTGGTGTTGCAGGTGGAAGCGGAAAATCTGGTGGTGGCTCTATGGCTGGAGGCGGAATTGGAGGGGGTAGTGTTGGCGGCGGCGGCGGCAGGAGCAGTGAAGGAGGTGCAGCCAAAGGCTGAGGGAATGGCGGCGCGCGGCGGAGGGCAGTGATTGTTGGTGGTGGAGGAGGATATGGAAACAAGCAGGGATGTGACGGAGGGAGATCTATCGGGGTGGGTGACGGTGGTGAAGGTAAGAGTGGAGGAGTGAGCGGCGGCGAGGAAAGTGGAGGGGGGTTATGGGATGGCAGGATCGGTGGAGAAGATGGCGGCGCAACTCTTGGAGAGGAGGCAGAACATGGATAGAGAGAGTGGGAAAAACGTGATGCCGTAGTAGTGGAATGATGAAGCGTGGTAGAAGAGTTTTCCATGGAAGCAGTAAATTGATGGAGAAGCTTGTGCGTGGCCTGAAAATGGATGTCGAGGGAGGTTCGAAGCGGCTAGAACTTCAGATTTAGACATGCGAACAGTCAAAAGAGGGGGAAGAAATTAATGAAGATCAATGAAAGCACCGGTTGATACAATTATCAAAAGATAGAGCTCTTCGAGTGAGCTTAAACTTCAGAAATAAAAGTAGCAGCCAAAATATTCATTCATTCATTCATATCCCCTAAAACAACGCTGATACATATATATATATGGTTTATTGCCCTTTTGGTACCCTAACATAAACCTATTAAATCCTCAAATTTAATGGGCTAACTAATATTTTGCTTGGGCTTGCTTGTGGCCCATCACCTACATATTTGGGCTTTGTTATGGCCTCACTTCTTTAATTGATGAGAGTAATAATTAATAGAAGTGGGACATTGTTATTGGGACGGATGGAGTATCAAATATGTAAGCCTATTTTCCTACTCAACAAACATTTACTTACATAAGGAGTATATGGGAAATTATATGGGGCCATAATTATGGCTGCCATAATGCCCTTAACTTTTGAACCGGTTAATTATTGTAAATTGGTTTTTTGGGGATCACTTTTCCATAATTTAATAAAATATTTATAAGTAAGATGCCCTAAAGTATTTTGGATGTATTATTCCTCCTTAATTATCAATTATTCTTCATTCCATAATTACAATAATTTAATTGGGAAAGTATATATTTACAAAATATAATCCAATATTCTAAACTATCCGGCCAAAATAATTATGAACACAATCAATTTATACATTAATAAAATATTCAAAATCTAAGAATTCTTTTTTTTTCCTCAAAAAAATAACTGAGAGTATCGTACAAAAAATAAATCCTTTGACTTAATTTTTGGGTAAATAATTATCAATAGTCTCCACCACAGCCATGTATTTTTCCTATTTTAAAATAATTTTTTATTTTGAAAATTAATATGAGTAATTATCAATATAATCGAATATAAATATTAATATTATTATTGAAATTAAACGATTTAGCACAACTTGTAGGTAAATTTATTTTTTCCTGATTCTTAGTGTTCTTTGTTTTGAATTTTTCTATGGAAAAATTATACTTCCTCCGTCTCATTCATCTTGGCCTATTTCTTTTAGGTACAGATATTAAGAAGAATTAAATTAGGAATAATAAAGTGCTAATAAAATGTCTTTTTAGTCAATAAAGTGCTTTTTCTTTAACTTAGCATTCATGTAGAATTAATTAGGTCCTACCTAAGTATGCCCTAATTTTGTCCAAAAAAGGAAACATGCCAAGATGAGTGAGACGTCCCAAAAAGGAATACAGCTCAAGATGAATGGGACGGAGGAAGTATTGTATTTAGTTTATTTAATTCATTTTTTTCGTATTGTATTGGAAAAAATATATTATTTCATTTAATTTTTGTATAAATAATTTCAATATACTCCACCACAGCCATTTATTTTTTCTATTTTAAAATAACTTTTTATTTTGAAAATAATTATGAGTAATTATCAATATAATCGAATATAAATTTTAATATAATTATTGAAATAAAAAGATTTGTTTCTTTCAAATATAATATGATGAAATCGTAATATAATTTACGATAGGATTGTGATTAGTGGGAGGGAAAATTAATTGAGGCGGGTCTATGTGCGATCACACCATGCGTGTGTGTCCGTGAGTTGGGCGCCGCAATGCCTAGTGGGCATGGGGACGGGGCGATGTGGCACGTAGTGGCTTATGGTAATCATTCCTAGCTATACATAGAAGAGCTTCTCTAATATGCGAAAAAAATATATAGTATAAAATAGCTTCAGTAATCTATTCCTAAAATATATATAGGGGTAACATTGTAAGATACTAAATCAATTATTAAAAATAATTAAATATATAATTATAATAAATACAAAATTACTAATCTAACCCATTATAGCCCATAATTATGGCCATTTAGACTACTCAAGCACATCCAATAAAGAAAGAAAAATTTAAAAGGAAAAGAATATCCAATCGGAAGATACCTGACAAAATTAAAATCTAAAGCTCTTGTAAATCCCCACTCCATTAGTTCGTATGTAGATCTGGATTGCGCCCAATCCACGGCCATGGCCAAAATATGATTAAAAAATAGAGTGACACTCACGTACAACAGGTTGTATGTACATACGAATCTGAGATCCGATCCGACCCAAACTTATCGACCCGTATCTATTAAAAAAACAAAATTCTCTATTGTACAATCTTCTCTCTGCAATCTCCCGTCTCCAACCTTCACATCGTCTTCTCCATCTCGTTTACTATTTCATCTTTTCCATGCCACAATCTTTTTCACCACCGATTGTACCACCTCCGCCGGTGGCGCCGTCGATTAACATGTCTCTGATAACACCACCTCAACCGCTGCTTAAGATGTCACTCCCAACCCCACCTCTGATACCGATTAGAGTCGAAACAATAAAATCAAATGCAAGAACAGGTCAGTCTATATCGAAATTCTTCTTGTTTATTTGTGCTTTAATCAAGTATTTCTGAAAATTTGAATTTTGTGTTCAAATATTCTATACACAACAATGTTGCGTATAAACTGTTTGATCAATTGTCTGAAAGAGTTTTATATTATTAATGCTATGCACCGCTAGTTTTGATTGAAATGTTAGCGTTTCAATTATGTCATCTAGATTAAGTTATGTTTAATGGCACATTTTCCACGTTCACAAGTGCACAAAATCTGCATGAATTTTGTGACGATGACATCTGATATTATATACCTATATATTGCAACAAAGTAGGTTGAGAATTGAAGGCAATGATGTTGATTTCATCACAAAAGTATCTAAACACCAAGAAGCATATTCAGAGAAACGAAAATTAATTGGTCAGCTCTTCAACAGTTTCAACAGATGTTGAAACAAAATTAGAAACTCATATCAAGAGATAAGGTTTATAAATATATTGTATGGTATTAATTTAATGGGGTATTATCAATGGCTGAAACAGAAAAATTTCCTGATAAATGAACACTTTCCCTTAGAATTCTGGGATTGTTTTCAAGAATATTGTAATATATCTATACCAATGTTCTATATCATTTTGTATATTTATGTGAAATTTGAACGCAGAGTGCATCTGTAACATAAATTGATGAGATTGATTGTTGGTTGAATAGAGAAAGGTAAGGAATAATTGTTCATATATATTGTTTGATGTTAACTGCTCATGAATATGGAGAGGAGCAAGATAAATACAACTTCGATGAGCAACAACATATAATGTTTGATGCTAATGAGTCTCATGGTGACTCTAATGAACTGTGTGCGGAAAAAGAAAAAAGTGTTACGTTCCATGAAGGTAATATGTTGATTGATATGGCTTAAAGCAACATAATACAACGTAATGGAAAGTGTTTCTTAGTTTTATGAAGTGTGTTGTTTCATTTGATATTGACAGGTTATGAATTTGGAGAGAAGCAAGAAAATTACAACATCGATGAGCAACAATGTATCATGTTTGATGTTGATGACTCTGGTGATGATTCTGATAAGTCTCGTGTGGAAAAAGATCAAAGTGGTACATGCCATAATATTGATTACTCTGACCATGATAGTGATGAGCCTTTTGCCGTTAAAATTTAACATAATACATACTATGAAGGTAATATATTGACTTATATTTTCTTAATTTCAATAAAAATGTCACATTTCTTTAAGTAAGTTGTAAATTTTTCCGAAGTATGATTTAGAATATAAAAGAAATGTTTTCCCTCTTATAGGTGATATTACATGTATGTCTGGTTCTTTACTTGGGATCAAGAGAAAGAAATTTGAATATATCTATGATCTATACCAGAAGCATGCTTACGAAGTTGGGTTTAGTGTTAGAAAATCAAATTCAAGATACAATGTTGTTGGGGTTCTGATAAGTAAATGGTTAGTGTGCTCATGTGAATGAACTAGAAGGTCTAGTTCGAACAATGATGTAAAAGAAAAGAAGAGAGAAACATTAATCACCCGGACAGGTTGTAAGGCATCATTGAAGGCAAAAATGGTTGCTGATGGGTTTTATGAGGTAGTTCATCATCAGTTAGAACACAATCATACACTTTCTAGGAGTGAATGGAGTTACATGCATCGTTCTCAAAGATCAATTAGCATAGACAAGGCTATTGTTATTGAGGACATGATATCTTCTGGAATGAGACCAACCGATTCATATAGGTACATGACAAAGGATACAGGTGGTGAACATATACTTGGTCATATGAAGAAAGATCACTTGAATTTTGTAAATAGGTTGAAAACTGCTGCAATAGACGGAGGAGATGCACAGACACTTATTGATATATTAAGCGAACAATGTGTTGAAGATAAATACTTCTTTTTTAGAGTGAAGCTAGATGATGAACGCAGATTATGCAATGTTTTTTGAAGAGACTCAATGATGAAGGAGGATTACATGATATATGGAGATGTTGTTGTCTTTGACACAACATATAGGACAAATAAGTATCATTTGCCCTGTGCACCGTATGTTGGTATAAATAATCATAGGAAGAATGTTATGTTTGGATGTGCATTCATTTCAAATGAGAAGATTGAGACATTTGAGTGGTTATTTGAGGTTTTCATGAAATCTATGGAGGGCAAAGCTCATGTATCATTGTTTACCGATCAAGATCAAGCAATGTCGAATGCGATAGAAAAAGTTTTTCCTACCACAAAGCACAGGTTATGCATATGGCATTTGTACAATAATGCACTAAGTCGGTTGGGGACATTGAAGTCTGATAAGTGCTTTACAAGTGAATTTCATAAATGCTTATCTGGATGTACAAATGTAGAACAATTTCAAAATTGTTGGAGCTCCATGATTTCAAAGTACGGACTGCAGAAGAATTCTTGGTTTACAAAGGTTTATGATTTAATAGAGAAGTGGTGTAATGCATTCAACAAAGACTTCTTCTCCGCTGGGATTCTATCATCACAAAGAAGTGAGAGCACGAATAATGCATTAGGAACAAATGCAAAGAAGTCAACCAGCTTGAATAATTTTTACACAATTTTTAAGAATACAGTGGAGCGTTGGAGAAGCAATGAAGCAAATGACGAATTCCAGTGCTCAAGGGGACTGCCTAGCTCGTGTTTGCCGATGAATGGACTTCTAAAACATGCTTCTCAGGTATATACACATACACTTTTTAAAGATTTTGAAGATGAGTTCTTGAAATCCACTGCCATATCATTTAACTGTTTCTCTGATGAATATGACATCAAATCCTATAATGTCATTGATGGTGATGATACATACCAAGTGAGTTTTTATATGATTGGTCCTATGGTGGTTTGCTCATGCAAAAGATTTGAAGAATGTGCACTATTATGTTGTCATTGTTTGAGAATATTGCATGTTAATTCGGTAGTCAAGATACCAGAGAGCTACATTAAAGAAAGATGGACAAAATTTGCAAAAAAAGCTGTTTGGGATAAATTCGAAATTACATCAGTGAAGAGGAAAGATTTCCCGCCTTGGAGACATCAAATGGTGAGGGAATGTTACAATCTTATCTTGAAGGCACAAGAGAATGAAGATGACAGAATAATAATAAAAGATGGTTTGAGTAGTATAAGAGCAGCTCTTGAAGCTTCAGCTATTGCAAGGGAACATATTACTGAAATTGTAGATACTGAAGTTTTAACATCATCTATTATTGTGAAAGATCCGTCACGTTCAATCACAAAAGGACGAAGAAAAAGACTCAAAGGACATCTTGAGAAAGGTAAGATGAAGAAGAAGAAGAATTTTGATGGATCAACTTCAAATATATTGAAGGAGTTTGGGTCAAAAACTCCTAATAAAAAATTGTTCTGATGTAAGTTGTTACATAATTATCTCTTTTATTTATTACATATTTTGAATTATTTTTCATTATTATACTAATTTACTTTCTTGTTGTTAATGGAAGGGGATTATGGAGAAAAATTTTGGTACAAGTTTGGATGTGAAGAAGCAATATGAGAAGAATAGATACTTTGATGAAGTTGTTGATCTCTTTGTTTAGAAATTGGACAATATGCAGGTTCAAGATGAATTTATTTTGATTAATTGGACAACCAGGTTTATATGATTTATGGATTATTTGTTCAATCATGTGATTTATGGATTTTGTTACACATGATTTGAGGATTATAAATTGTGGTTTCCTAATGCTCGTTTAATCTTCAATAACCTTTGTACGCACATTTTTGGACAACGAGGGTTAAATTTTATCATGAGATGAAATATTGCTTTTATTCACGATAAACATTACTTTTACTAACGACAAATGTTATTCCTTGAATTTTGGTGAAATTTTCTTGATTTATATATCTCAAATTCTGAAAGGTAGCCTCGTCACTCGTATATAAAATGATACAATATGTTATTAATTAATATTTGGTTATTCATGCCGACAACGAGGCTCGATTTTCATCTCCTGAACAAATATTACTTTTATTCACGATAAATATTACTTTTACTAATATCAAATGTTACTCCTCGAATTTTGGTGAAATGCCGACAACAAGGCTCGATTTTGATCTCCAGAACAAATGTTGTTTTTATTCACGATAAACATTACTTTTACTAACGATAAATGTTACTCCTCGAATTTTAGTGAAATTTTCTTGATTTATATATCTCAAATTGTGAATGGTACCCGTATAAAAAATGATACACTGTCTTTTAAATTAATATTTGGTTATTTATGCCGACAACAAGGCTTGATTTTGATCTCCAGAACAAATGTTGCTTTTATTCACGATAAACAATACTTTTACTAACGACAAATGTTACTCCTCGAATTTTGGTGAAATTTTCTTGATTTATATATCTCAAATTGTGAAAGGTAGCCTCGTCACTTGTATAAAAATGATACAATGTGTTATTAATTAAAATTTGGTTATTCATGCCGACAACGAGGCTCGATTTTCATCTCCTGAATAAATATTGCTTTTATTCACGATAAATATTACTTTTACTAATATCAAATGTTACTCCTCGAATTTTGGTGAAATGCCGACAACAAGGATCGATTTTCATCTCCTGAACAAATATTGATTTTATTCAAGATAAACATTACTTTTACTAACGACAAATGTTACTCCTCGAATTTTGGTGAAATTTTCTTGATTTATATATCTCAAATTGTGAATGGTACCCGTATAAAAAATGATACGCTGTCTTTTAAATTAATATTTGGTTATTTATGTCGACAACAAGGCTCGATTTTGATCTCCAGAACAAATGTTGCTTTTATCCACGATAAACATTACTTTTACTAACGACAAATGTTACTCCTCGAATTTTGGTGAAATTTTCTTGATTTATATATCTCAAATTGTGAATGGTACCCGTATAAAAAATGATACGCTGTCTTTTAAATTAATATTTGGTTCTTTATGCCGACAACAAGGCTTGATTTTAATCTCCAGAACAAATGTTGCTTTTATTCACGATAAACATTACTTTTACTAACGACAAATGTTACTCCACGAATTTTGGTGAAATTTTCTTGATTTATATATCTCAAATTGTGAAAGGTAGCCTCGTCATTCGTATAAAAAATGATACAATGTGTTATAAATTAAAATTTGGTTATTCATGCCGATAACGAGGCTCGATTTTCATCTCCTGAATAAATATTGCTTTTATTCACGATAAATATTACTTTTACTAATATCAAATGTTACTCCTCGAATTTTGGTGAAATGCCGATAACAAGGATCGATTTTGATCTCCATAACAAATGTTGCTTTAATTCAAGATAAACATTACTTTTACTAACGACAAATGTTACTTCTTGAATTTTGGTGAAATTTTCTTGATTTATATATCTCAAATTGTGAATGGTACCCGTATAAAAAATGATACGTTGTCTTTTAAATTAATATTTGGTTATTTATGCCGACAACAATGCACGATTTTGATCTCCAGAACAAATATTACTTTTATTCACGATAAACATTACTTTTACTAACGACAAATGTTACTTCTCGAATTTTGGTGAAATTTTCTTGATTTATATATCTCAAATTGTGAATGGTACCCGTATAAAAAATGATACACTGTCTTTTAAATAAATATTTGGTTATTTATGCCGACAACAAGGCTTGATTTTGATCTCCAGAACAAATGTTGCTTTTATTCACGAGAAACATTACTTTTACTAACGACAAATGTTACTCCTCGAATGTTGGTGAAATTTTCTTGATTTATATATCTCAAATTGTGAAAGGTAGCCTCGTCACTCGTATAAAAAATGATACAATGTGTTATTAATTAAAATTTGGCTATTCATGACGACAACGAGGCCCGATTTTCATCTCCTGAATAAATATTGCTTTTATTCACGATAAATATTACTTTTATTAATATCAAATGTTACTCCTCAAATTTTGGTGAAATGCCGACAACAAGGATCGATTTTGATCTTCAGAACAAATGTTGCTTTTATTCAAGATAAACATTACTTTTACTAACGACAAATGTTACTCCTCGAATTTTGGTAAAATTTTCTTGATTTATATATCTCAAATTGTGAATGGTACCCGTATAAAAAATGATACGCTGTCTTTTAAATTAATATTTGGTTATTTATGCCGACAACAAGGTTCGATTTTGATCTCCAGAACAAATTTTGCTTTTATTCACGATAAACATTACTTTTACTAACGACAAATGTTACACCTCGAATTTTTGTGAAATTTTCTTGATTTATATATTTCAAATTGTGAATGGTACCCGTATAAAAAATGATACACTTTCTTTTAAATTAATATTTGGTTATTTATGCCGACAACAAGGCTCGATTTTGATCTCCAGAACAAATGTTGCTTTTATTCATGATAAACATTACTTTTATTAACGACAAATGTTACTCCTCGAATTTTGGTGAAATTTTCTTGATTTATATATCTCAAATTGTGAAAGGTAGCCTCTTTACTCGTATAAAAAATGATACAATGTGTTATTAATTAATATTTGGTTATTCATGCCGACAACAAGGCTCGATTTTCATCTCCTGATCAAATATTGCTTTTATTCACGATAAATATTACTTTTACTAATATCAAATGTTACTCCTCAAATTTTGGTGAAATGCCGACAACAAGGATCGATTTTGATCTCCATAACAAATGTTGCTTTTATTCAAGATAAACATTTCTTTTACTAACGACAAATGTTACTTCTCGAATTTTGGTGAAATTTTCTTGATTTATATATCTCAAATTATGAATGGTACCCGTATAAAAAATGATACGCTGTCTTTTAAATTAATATTTGGTTATTTATGCCGACAACAAGGCTCGATTTTGATGTCCAGAACAAATGTTGCTTTTATTCACGATAAACATTACTTTTACTAACGACAAATGTTACTCCTAGAAATTTGGTGAAATTTTCTTGATTTATATATCTCAAAATTGTGAAAGGTAGCCTCGTCACTCGTATAAAAAATGATACAATGTGTTATTAATTAATATTTAGTTATTCATGCCGACAACGAGGCTCGATTTTCATCTCCTGAACAAATATTGCTTTTATTCACGATAAATATTACTTTTACTAATATCAAATGTTACTCCTCGAATTTTGGTGAAATTTTCTTGATTTATATATCTCAAATTGAGAATGGTACCCGTATAAAAAATGATACGCTGTCTTTTATATTAATATTTGGTTATTTATGCCGACAACAAGGCAAGATTTTGATCTCTAGAACAAATGATGCTTTTATTCATAATAACATTACTTTTACTAACGACAAATATTACTCCTCGAATTTTGCTGAAATTTTCTTGATTTATATATCTCAAATTGTGAAAGGTAGCCTCGTCACTCTTATAAAAATGATACAGTGTCTTTGAAATTAATATTTAGTTATTTATGCTGACAACAAGGCTCGATATTAATCTTCAGATCAAATGTTGCTTTTATTCATGATAAATATTACTTTTACTAACGACAAATGTTACTCCTCATATTTTGGTGAATTTTTCTTGATTTATATATCTATAATGGTGGGTGGTAGCCTCGTCACTCGTATAAAAAATGATACACTGTCTTTATATTAATATTTGGTTATTGATGCATACAACGAGTATCGATTATGATCTCCAGAATAAATGTTGCTTTTATTCATAATAAATATTACTATTACTTACAACAAATGTTACTCATCGAATTTTGATAAAATTTTCTTGATTTATATATGTCCAATGGTGAACGGTAGCCTCGTCACTCGTACAAAAAATGATACACTGTCTTTCAAATTAATATTTGGTTATTCATGCCGAGAACAAGGCTCGATTTTGATCTCCAGATCAAATGTTGCTTTTATTCACGATAAATATTACTTTTACTAACGACAAATGTTACTCCTCGAATTTTGGTGAAATTTTCTTGATTTATATATCTCAAATGGTGAACGGAAACCTCGTCACTCGTACAAAAATGATACAGTGTCTTTGAAAGTAATATTTGGTTATTTATGCAGACAACTAGGCCCGATTTTATTCTCCAGATCAAATGTTGCTTTTATTCACGATAAATATTACTTTTACAAACAACAAATGTTACTTCTCGAATTTTGGTGAATTTTTCTTGATTTATATATCTAAAATGGTGGATGGTAGCCTCATCACTCGTATAAAAAATGATACACTATATTTTAAATTAATATTTGGTTATTCATGCATACAACGAGGATCGATTATGATCTCCAGACCAAATGTTGCTTTTATTCACGATAAATATTACTTTTATTAACGACAAATATCACTCCTCGAATTTTGGTGAAATTTTCTTGATTTATATATCTCAAATGGTGAATGGTAGCCTCTTCACTCGTATAAAAAATGATACACTGTCTTTTATTTTACTATTTGGTTATTCATGCCGACAACGAGGCTCGATTTTGATCTCAAGAACAAATGTTACTTTTATTCACGATAAATATTACTTTAACTAACAACAACTGTTACTCCTCGAATTTTGGTGAAATTTTCTTGATTTATATATCTCAAATGGTGAATGGTAGCCTCTTCACTCGTATAAGAAATGATACACTGTCTTTTATATTACTATTTGGTTATTCATGCCGACAACGAGGCTCGATTTTCATCTCCTGATCAAATGTTGCTTTTATTCACGATAAATATTACTTTTACTAACGACAAATGTTACTCCTCAAATTTTGGTGAAATTTTCTTGATTTATATATCTCAAATTGTGAATGGTACCCGTATAAAAAATGATACACTGTCTTTTAAATAAATATTTGGTTATTTATGCCGACAACAAGGCTTGATTTTGATCTCCAGAACAAATGTTGCTTTTATTCACGAGAAACATTACTTTTACTAACGACAAATGTTACTCCTCGAATGTTGGTGAAATTTTCTTGATTTATATATCTCAAATTGTGAAAGGTAGCCTCGTCACTCGTATAAAAAATGATACAATGTGTTATTAATTAAAATTTGGCTATTCATGACGACAACGAGGCTCGATTTTCATCTCCTGAATAAATATTGCTTTTATTCACGATAAATATTACTTTTATTAATATCAAATGTTACTCCTCAAATTTTGGTGAAATGCCGACAACAAGGATCGATTTTGATCTTCAGAACAAATGTTGCTTTTATTCAAGATAAACATTACTTTTACTAACGACAAATGTTACTCCTCGAATTTTGGTAAAATTTTCTTGATTTATATATCTCAAATTGTGAATGGTACCCGTATAAAAAATGATACGCTGTCTTTTAAATTAATATTTGGTTATTTATGCCGACAACAAGGTTCGATTTTGATCTCCAGAACAAATTTTGCTTTTATTCACGATAAACATTACTTTTACTAACGACAAATGTTACACCTCGAATTTTTGTGAAATTTTCTTGATTTATATATTTCAAATTGTGAATGGTACCCGTATAAAAAATGATACACTTTCTTTTAAATTAATATTTGGTTATTTATGCCGACAACAAGGCTCGATTTTGATCTCCAGAACAAATGTTGCTTTTATTCATGATAAACATTACTTTTATTAACGACAAATGTTACTCCTCGAATTTTGGTGAAATTTTCTTGATTTATATATCTCAAATTGTGAAAGGTAGCCTCTTTACTCGTATAAAAAATGATACAATGTGTTATTAATTAATATTTGGTTATTCATGCCGACAACAAGGCTCGATTTTCATCTCCTGATCAAATATTGCTTTTATTCACGATAAATATTACTTTTACTAATATCAAATGTTACTCCTCAAATTTTGGTGAAATGCCGACAACAAGGATCGATTTTGATCTCCAGAACAAATGTTGCTTTTATTCAAGATAAACATTTTTTTACTAACGACAAATGTTACTTCTCGAATTTTGGTGAAATTTTCTTGATTTATATATCTCAAATTATGAATGGTACCCGTATAAAAAATGATACGCTGTCTTTTAAATTAATATTTGGTTATTTATGCCGACAACAAGGCTCGATTTTGATGTCCAGAACAAATGTTGCTTTTATTCACGATAAACATTACTTTTACTAACGACAAATGTTACTCCTAGAAATTTGGTGAAATTTTCTTGATTTATATATCTCAAAATTGTGAAAGGTAGCCTCGTCACTCGTATAAAAAATGATACAATGTGTTATTAATTAATATTTAGTTATTCATGCCGACAACGAGGCTCGATTTTCATCTCCTGAACAAATATTGCTTTTATTCACGATAAATATTACTTTTACTAATATCAAATGTTACTCCTCGAATTTTGGTGAAATTTTCTTGATTTATATATCTCAAATTGTGAATGGTACCCGTATAAAAAATGATACGCTGTCTTTTATATTAATATTTGGTTATTTATGCCGACAACAAGGCAAGATTTTGATCTCTAGAACAAATGATGCTTTTATTCATAATAACATTACTTTTACTAACGACAAATATTACTCCTCGAATTTTGCTGAAATTTTCTTGATTTATATATCTCAAATTGTGAAAGGTAGCCTCGTCACTCTTATAAAAATGATACAGTGTCTTTGAAATTAATATTTAGTTATTTATGCTGACAACAAGGCTCGATATTAATCTTCAGATCAAATGTTGCTTTTATTCATGATAAATATTACTTTTACTAACGACAAATGTTACTCCTCATATTTTGGTGAATTTTTCTTGATTTATATATCTATAATGGTGGGTGGTAGCCTCGTCACTCGTATAAAAAATGATACACTGTCTTTATATTAATATTTGGTTATTGATGCATACAACGAGTATCGATTATGATCTCCAGAATAAATGTTGCTTTTATTCATAATAAATATTACTATTACTTACAACAAATGTTACTCATCGAATTTTGATAAAATTTTCTTGATTTATATATGTCCAATGGTGAACGGTAGCCTCGTCACTCGTACAAAAAATGATACACTGTCTTTCAAATTAATATTTGGTTATTCATGCCGAGAACAAGGCTCGATTTTGATCTCCAGATCAAATGTTGCTTTTATTCACGATAAATATTACTTTTACTAACGACAAATGTTACTCCTCGAATTTTGGTGAAATTTTCTTGATTTATATATCTCAAATGGTGAACGGAAACCTCGTCACTCGTACAAAAATGATACAGTGTCTTTGAAAGTAATATTTGGTTATTTATGCAGACAACTAGGCCCGATTTTATTCTCCAGATCAAATGTTGCTTTTATTCACGATAAATATTACTTTTACAAACAACAAATGTTACTTCTCGAATTTTGGTGAATTTTTCTTGATTTATATATCTAAAATGGTGGATGGTAGCCTCATCACTCGTATAAAAAATGATACACTATATTTTAAATTAATATTTGGTTATTCATGCATACAACGAGGATCGATTATGATCTCCAGACCAAATGTTGCTTTTATTCACGATAAATATTACTTTTATTAACGACAAATATCACTCCTCGAATTTTGGTGAAATTTTCTTGATTTATATATCTCAAATGGTGAATGGTAGCCTCTTCACTCGTATAAAAAATGATACACTGTCTTTTATTTTACTATTTGGTTATTCATGCCGACAACGAGGCTCGATTTTGATCTCAAGAACAAATGTTACTTTTATTCACGATAAATATTACTTTAACTAACAACAACTGTTACTCCTCGAATTTTGGTGAAATTTTCTTGATTTATATATCTCAAATGGTGAATGGTAGCCTCTTCACTCGTATAAGAAATGATACACTGTCTTTTATATTACTATTTGGTTATTCATGCCGACAACGAGGCTCGATTTTCATCTCCTGATCAAATGTTGCTTTTATTCACGATAAATATTACTTTTACTAACGACAAATGTTACTCCTCAAATTTTGGTGAAATTTTCTTGATTTATGTCTCAAATAGTGGATGGTAGCCTCGTCACTCGTATAAAAAATGTTACAATACTGTCTTTTAAATTAATATTTGGTTATTCATGCCCACAACGAGGCTTGATTTTCATCTCCAGATCAAATGTTGCTTTTATTCACGATAAATATTGCTTTTACTGACAACAAATGTTACTCCTCAAAATTTGTAATAAAAGTAATCCTCAAAACTACCAGCAAGCCTCAAACATGATCATTTTTGTACAAAAAACTAGTTTTGGAGAATGCATTCACTACATTACTCTTGATTAACTATTCAACATATCATATACACAAGACTGACCAACATTGTGAGGAATATAATTATAAAGATTTCCAAATGCATGCTTCAAAAATACTATAATGCTGCAAGCATTGCTGTTAATGTAAGAGAATAACAAGTAATATGTAATCAATAAAACACTCAAAATCTTGCTTTTGCTTCATCAATTGGGTCCTTAACTTCCAATCTCTCCTTATCCAGACCATTTGTTTTGTTAGCATAGCATACTGCGAAACTACAAAAAGAAAAATGTAAAGGTTCACAAAAACCAGTAAATCTTCAATATCACTATTAGATAAATTGATCAAGAATGATTTACCTACATCACTTTTTGTTTTTTGAGCAAAATTGAAGTATCTCAGTCAGAACTTGATGTTTACATTCATTCATCTTGGATACAACGATCTTATAGCAATACCGAGCTCTTAATTTTCTTATTGACATAGGCTTTGGCAAGGAAAATAAAAAAATAAAAATAATGTCAGAAAATAATCACGTATGAAAACTAAAAAATGATATAAATATAAAGTTTCTTACCTTCATCAAATCCGAGCACTCGTAAGCTTGGCCAACAAAGTTTTCCAAATGGTTCATGACATACAAACCGCAATCAATGTTACTATAACTTTTTTTGCCAATCAAAAGCAACATTTTGTATTGGATACAAATTAACCTGAGTTACTTTTGAATGTTGCATTTCATTCAGAAAAATCGAAAATTGTTCTCTCTGTACAAAAAAATAATGACAAGGATTGAGCATTACTAGAATAATAAAATAAAACAATCGTGAAGAAAGATTTTTAATTACCAGTATGGTGACGATCTTCAAAATTGAACTGTTCTCATCAGTGTTGTCTTTCTGGTTGTCGAGATAGTGTATCTTCTTTTGAGGAAAGTCCACAACAGCAGCAAAGAAATGACTTTCGTGCCAGATAGGAATAAAAAACTACAATATTACAGCACAATCAAGTTAACAAGCTACAATGTAGCATTTAAAATTTTAACTACAACACAAACATTTATGATTTCTTACCATCTCAATTGCTTCAAGGTGATCTGATGATTGTTGCATTTTTTCCATGCAATATCTCCAACAACCTCGAACTTTACATGCACTTTCTTCAATCCTTTCATTGTCTAAAATGCATCCCAATTATGTCTACAGAAATCAAGAGATAGAAAAATAATTATGTTCACAAAAACAAATATTATTTTATTAAAACATGTAGCAATATATAGAAAAGAAAACTTACAGAGTGTTGCGTTGTAAAATAAAATTTCCGTGTGACATATGAAATTTTCCATGACTTGTACTGCTCTAATTTGTTGAGCAAGAATGCCCAAGTATCAATTATGTTTGAGCTCATGAAGCAGTCGCCGTTTAAGGTATTTATATCTTTGACAGACAAATAGAATTTAGCTGGATTGCTAAAGACATTTGTTCTGAAAATTAGAATAACAGAATTCATTAGATAATATTAATCACTAATAGATTTGAAAAAATTAAGAATTTCTTACTTACTCTCGAGCGGGAAGATGCTGATGAAAGCAGAAATCAACTATATCCTTTACTTTCCTACTCAATTTCAGATATTTTCCATATTTTTTCATGAATGTAGAACTAAATTGAACTTTATCATGACCACTCCAGTCAGTTTCATCCGGATGAAATAGATCTACTATAATTAACCCTAAATCCACTTTGACATCTAGAAATAACGAAAGACAGATTAGTCACAAACACTTCTGTACTAGGGAATTAAATTGAAAGGAATTCGGTGCAGAAGATGACAGAAAGCACATATAAAAAAGAAATCTAGTTATATATAGAGATTACCTTCATATGACATTTTCTTCATACAATTAATATCCTTGCTGGCAATTAGAATCTCAACATCATCATTAACCTTAATATCAGGGCCCTTTGCTTCTGGGGATGGAGGTAGACTGACAATTGGAATCTCAACATCATTGTTAACCATGATGTCAGGGCACTTTGCTTCTGGAGATGGAGATGGAGATAGAAGGTTGAACTTTGGACAGTCATCCTTGTCTAAGGCTTTCATCAACTGGAACTTAGATACCAATTCATCAATGTACTTGTGAACTTCAGCATTATCCCAAAAATCTTGGCTATCAGACATTTCCTCAATAGGAGGTGTAGATGAAGAACTGGTAGCTTGTTTGTTAGTATTTCTTGTCTTGATATCCCTCAATCTGCTCAATCTATCCATGTGATGAGACATGATAACATTGAAGTCTCGTTTGAGCGTCAGAAATGATTTGTGCAATTCCTACATAACATAAAACGAATTTATGAAGTGAGAAGAGATGAGCCAGAATATACAAACAGTAAGTTATTATCAAGTAATTAGACGATGCTTACATTTTTTGCAAGGGCCTTAATCTGCTCATCGTCCTTTTCGTCTGGAGGAATCTTATAAGTAATAAACCTGTCACCTTCCATATGTTCGTGAGGTTCATTTTTTTCGAAATCAACAAACTTATCCTCATCAATGTGTGCATCCTCTCCATCTACTCTTTCGACTTTTTTACATAACCCACTAATAGAGAATTTCCCTTCTATCCATTTACCTTGTCCAAAGGAACACTCACCCTCTGACTTCAATCTTTGGTTTAATTTATCTGATGTCCAGTGCCTAATAAATGGTAAGGTGCATTCCTCAGGCAATCCTAACCACATAAATTGGTGGCAGTAAAGCAGGGGCAGGACAAGTACACAACCACTAATATATTTCAAGTTTTTCTCATCCCATGACAATAGAGCTTTACACAATCTTTGAACCACAAATGTACACCAGTCAAATGATGAAATTTGCTCAACTTCAATCAGTGATTTGATTAGAGAGAACTCAATTGAAAAATTTCTGGTTGGTGCCAAAAAGGTGGATAAAGCATAGAACACAAAAAGTCTTTTAAAATCATCCCCACCATTGTTTAATCTAACATAATTTCTATCCATCAAAAGCTCATAAATAGATTTCTGAGTTGCACCATCTGACAAACCAAATCTCCTCTTAAATTCTGCTAAGAAATTTGAACCCTCTTCATCATTCCTTTCCAATGACACCACCAGTTTACTCACATTTCTAGGCAACAGAAACAAATCCTCTATGTCACCGGGTGTTAAAACTATGTGCTTTCCACCAGGAAATTCTAGTAAACGATTAACAGGATTAAAGTTCCTAATGAACCAGAATATACTCTTCCAGCAAGTGTAACTCCACCTATTCATATAAAGAAGCCCACCAAATCCAGTAGACTTAACATCATTTCTTTGAGATTCATTCAAATTTTGAATCAAATTACATAGTCCGAAAGGTCTGCATTTAATGACATAGCTGCAAACAAGTAAAATAGTACTCAAAATGAATAATCAAATCCATCAAAATGAATCATCAAATGCATACATAATATCGAAATGAATCATCAAATCCATAAACCTTAACAATAACTGCATAATGCAAATTTCAGACAATATATTAATGTCTACCCCCAAAACAAAAAATTCAGCACAAGCAAGAATAATTGATGGCATATTAGTCATAATTCTCTAGTATTAATTATTCAGCTCAAATATTACCTGCTTTCTTCAATTTCAAGCTTTATCTTCTCCCTTTTCATTTTAACAACATTTGGTCTTATTGGTTTTCTCAACAAGCTCCTATTATTATTATATCAAAAAATGTATCAATAACGATTATAATATGGAATATAGGTATGATTTCATATAACAAAATCTAATAATTATAAAAGAGAAGTATTACCTTTGTTGACATTCTGAAGTGGGGAACACTATGAGCTCTTTTCCATGAGGCTTTTTTTTTCATGCTTTAGAATCTATTGTCCTGTTTTGTTTTGTGCTACTATATGTAACAACATAAGTCAATCAGTACATACACTCATTGCAAGAATCAGAATAGTTATCAGCTAAGGAAGAGAAATGTCTATCAAGATGGAAGTTAAAATCTCAGGAAAGTAACAAAACAATAACCTATGCTCGGCGCCAATATCTCGTGGCCTCACTTTGCTACCACTATCAGATATCTGAATGAATGTCCGGGTAATATATTCTATCGTGCATTTGCTTAGGCATACATCCACATTTATATTCATTATGAACTTGTTTTTGAACCACAAAAAGTAATGGTTACACGATGATGGTTTTCAATGTGATAAAATACCAATTTTATGAGGATGATTTTTATGCAATAAAATGCCTTATCACCAAAGCACGTGTTAATAGCAGTGGAGCACAGAAATACACATCAAGCTGCAAAAACCATAGCGCTCTATGATTTTACGGGTGCAGATTTTAATCTAAGTATGTCGGCACAATAATGAACAATGAACAAGTTACACCGGAGATGGGCTACTAACATTCGGTAACCAGTAAATTCGATAACGATATTTAGAGCACAAATTGACAGAACGATCTATTGTGGTGTAGCTAACCTCTTTGGCTTCGCCGTAGTCAAATACTGGAAGAAGAAGATGCAGACGCTGACGTCAATTGGCCGGAAGGAGTAGCAGACAGTGTGGATCGGGAAGGAGGCGGTGGATCGGAAAGGAGGCGGTCGGGAAGCAGCAGAGAATTTGGATTAGGAGACGCCGGAAGGGAGGAAAAAAATTAGGGAAAGGCTGAATAGTGAATTTTTTTTTATATGTCGGTTTCCGGGTCGGGTTACGGTGCGGGTTTCGGGTCGAACGAGACCCGATTGTACGGTGCAGGTGATGCACACGAGTTTTTGTCTAAAAAATATTGGATTTCATAATTTGTACAATCTTAAGTAAATATACTCTATTACGGGTGCACATAGTATCGATCGTACTGGAAAATATACGAAAGAAATAGAAAAACTTTTATTTTAAAATATGATTAGACAAGAGCCAAATTCGCCTAGTTTAAATTGGGGACACAAAATTTTTGGTGCGGACGACCTCATCGTGTAATCATTCTTAATTAATGCTAATTGATAACTAGAGCCTATTTAGGAGATAACTAGGTTTCAATTACGGTTTACCGGTCATATTTAGGATTTATTATTACATAATTACATTTATTAATTAATAATTAATTAATCCAAAATTAATATTTATTAAATTTTAATTAGACCCATAATATAGAGTGGACGGCAACGGAGACCACTCTTATTGGGAATGAAAATGATTACTTGATATACTCGTTAACTAAATATGAGGAAAATTTAACAATAATAACAATAATCTATGGGTTGGTCTTGGGTGAGACCGGTCTCAAGCAAGAGACCGGATCCCACCCACTGACCCGACCCGCTCCGCTTAGTAGCATAAAAAAAAAATTGCTTCAAACAGATTACATATATGCTACACTGAGATAATATTTACAAAGAATAGTGTTAGCCTAGCGGTTAAGGCGTTTGCCTGTTAAAGTTTGCAATAATAGATTCTTCTTCTGGAGCATAGCTCCAACATTTGTTTATTTTATTTTTCACTTGTTTTTCTGATTTTTTTTCTTTCTTGTTTTATGTTTATTTTTTTTAATAAATTCCAGTTTTCAATAATAGATTCAAGTAGAATATGTTTCCATATATTTTTATTTTATTAATTATTCAATTTTTAAATCATCAATTAAAAAAATTAACAAGCATAATTAAAATATTTTTTTCTTTTCTTCTTTTATTTTTTACTTGATTAATCTAAAAGCATAATTAACATATTTTTAAAAAAATTTCAATATAACAATTATCGTAACCAAAAGTAAAATTTTTCAAAATTAATATATTTGTCGGGATAAAAAGTAATAATTCACGAGAAGAAAAGTACTCCTTCCGTCCCAATAGCAATGTCCCATTTCTTTTGGGCACGGGTATTAAGAAACAAGAGTAAAAAGATAAAAGGTGGTAGGTCCCAAGCTTTTTAAAGGGTTAATTATTTCCATTTTTGGAAATGAGACCTTGCTATTGGGACACCCCAAAAAGGAAAGAGGGATGACGCGGCCGTCGTTCAACCGCGCAAAATAAATTTATACTCCTATGCCCACGGCTAGAAAGCTAGCAGTAAGAACATGGTCGATCCACAGGGAATTGATCGTATCTTTCTCTCCTTCTTACTCCTCCGGTGTTGCAAAAGTATTGGTCGGGACTGTCACTGTCTTGGGCACAATAATTGAAAAACTAAACTGAAACTAATCAAAGAGAATAAATTAAATAACAAGGTAAACCTGTACAAGGCTTGAATCATTGAACATAAACACTCACTCGGTCATTGGTGCAAAATTATTCACTACATGCATGCATCAATCGGTTATAGAAAAGAAATGATGTTGTCCCCAATTGTCACGCGTCACGCACAACACCACCCCCTTTTCTCATCTGCCCATATGATTAAGAGCCATCCCTGAGACCCCCAGGCGTTCTCTCCTAACCCTAGACAACCTTCTACGAAGACACTTCACTAGAAACCTTGCCCAAGAAAGCATTACGAATGAGACAGACCCGAAACAGCCATTCCTCGTGCCCAAGAGCACGGACTACTCACCCACACCAGTCATACTTTCAGATGCAAAGGACACCCTATGCATTGACCCTGAAATTATTTGTGATCTAGACTCCCTAGTTAATTAGTGATCAATTAATTACCAAGGTTGCCCAAAACGTATAGGATTCAGACCTAGTGCTTCGGGAATACATACATGCAGATCATTATGCCCTTATTAGACCTCTCGAGTGTTACGGTTCATGTTCAAATCATCTTGCCCAATTCAGGCTTAAGTAAATTAGCTAGACATACTTAAAGCAACGAACAACATAAAATAAATAACGGAAAGCATACTTAGATTAAACAACGGAAAAACTTACGATAATGTTGAGCATAAACTCTGGCCAAAAGTGCCAGCAGTAAACATAAATGAAAATATTAAAGTGTTGTCCGTATGACTTGTTTGTTCCTCACCACTCTCAGAATTATAATGGCCACCGACGGCTACTGAAAATTACACAATATATAGGGGGTTGCTAGGGTTTCCGTCTTCCACATCTGTTGAACTGGGCTTGATCTGGATCAGACCTTCTTTCCTTATTTAGTCCTGTCCAGATCCGTCTTCCTTATCTTCAATCAATCAATAATCAATCATTTGCTGATGCGCATCTCCCAGATAATGAAGAACTGATTTCTTTCCTTATCTTCTCTTGTAGACCCGGACGTTCTTCGCCCACAGCAAAACCCTTCTCATCTTGCCCGGTAGCCCGCTCATCTTGCCCATGATCTTTGTCTGCTTAAGGTTGGATTCTGCGCGGTACATGTGTTGGGTACACCGTGTTTACTCAGCAGCTCCGCTCATGATATGGGCTTTGTTGCTCAAGTTGCTACCTTCAATGTGGTGCCCAGAATGTTGTCTTCATGCCTCTTTCACGGAATGCACCTTATCTTGCCCATAATCGCACCTGTTCTGCCGTGCACACCCTTCCTCCAAACTGTGTCCTCCCAGACACAAACAGACTCGAAAAGACACACAAAGACTCGATCTAAACCTAAATAAAGACGCAAAAATGAGCACAAATATGGGCTCATCAAGGGATCTTGCTATTGGGACGGAGGAAGTAATACTTTTTCAATGAAACAATTATCGTAAACAAAAGTAATATTTTCAAAAGTAATATATTTGTCGTAATAAAAAGTAATAATTCACAAGAAAAAAGTAATATATATTTTTTTCAATGTAAAAATTGTCATAAATAAAGTAATATTTGATGGGATAAAATGTAATAATTAACAACAAGAAAAGTAATAATTTATTTCAATGTACCAATTATCGTAAACAAAAGTAATATTTATCTGGATATAAAGTAATAATTTACGAGAAGAAAAGTAATATTTTTTCAATTTAACAATTGTCGTAGAAAAAATATTTTTCAAAAAGTACTAATATTTATCAGGATAAAAAGTAATAATTCACGAGAAAAAAAGTAATAATTTATTTCAATATAACAATTGTCGTAAACAAAAGTAATATTTGTCTGGATAAAAAGTAATAATTCACGAGATGAAAAGTAATAATTTATTTCAACGTACCGATTGTCGAAACAAAAGCAATATTTTTCAAAAGTAATATTTATCGTGATAAAAAATAATAATTTACGAGAAGAAAAAGTAATATTTTTTCAATGTAACAATTATCATAAACAAAAATAATATTTATCTAGATAAAAAGTAATAATTTACGAGAAGAAAAGTAATATTTTTTCAATGTAATAATTGTCGTAAACAAAAATAATATTTTTCTAAAGTATTCCCTCCGTCCCAATAGCAAGGTCTCACTTGCTTTGGGCACGGTTATTAAGAAACAAGAGTAAAAGCAGAAAAGTGTAGAAAAAATGGTAGGTCCTACAGCTTTTGAAGAGCTAATTATTTCCATTTTTGGAATGAGGCCTTGCTATTGGGACAGATAAAAAAGGAAAGCGAGACCTTGCTATTGGGATGGGGGGAGTAATATTTATCGGAATAAAAAGTAATAATTCACAAGAAGAAAAATAATATTTTTTCAATGTAACAATTTTCATAAACAAAAGTAGTATTTTTCAAAAGAAATATTTGTGATGATAAAAAATAATAATTCACGAGAAAAAAGTAATAATTCATTCAATATAACAATTGTCATAAACAAACTAATATTTGTTGGATAAAAAGTAATAATTCACGAGAAAAAAAGTAATAATTTATTACAATGTAACAATTATCGGTAAACAAAAGTAACATTTTTCAAAAGTAATATTTATCGGAATAAAAAGTAATAATTTACGAGATGAAAAGTAATAATTTATTTCAATGTAACAATTGTCGTAAACGAAAGTGATATTTTTCAAAAGTAATATTTGTCGGGATAAAAAGTAATAATTTATGAAAAGAAAAGTAATATTTTTTCAATATAATCATAATCGTAAACAAAAATAATATTTGTCGGGGAAAAAAGTAATAGTTCAAGAGGAAAAAGGTAATATTTTTTTTCAATATACTCCCTCCGTCCCGTGATAAGTGGCCACATTTCCTTTTTGGGTTGTCCCGGGATAAGTGACCACTTTTCTTATAAGGAAATATACCCATCTCACAAAAAGTTATGGGTCCCATCACTTTCTATCTTTTTACATTTTATACACCCTTCTCCTTAATTCCCGTGCCGAAAAGAATGTAGCCACTTATGGTGGGACGGAGGGAGTAACAATTATCGTAAACAAAGTAATATTTGACTAGGTAAAAGGTAATAATTAACAAGAGGAAGAGTAATATTTGGGGATTAATAAATTCTAATTGAAAATTAACAAATATTATTGAAATAAATAATTTTAAAAAAATTAAGGTTTTCTCCATATGAGATTCGAAACCCAAGGCATAGAGGATAGTAGGCAGAGGTGAAGACCACTAGGCTAGCGAGTCAACTATTTAATAATTTGGATACATTTTATATATACGAACCCGGATGAGATCCGGTCTCATGTTTGAAACCGGTCTCACCCAAATTTTTGCGATAATCCATTACTAATAGCGATATATTTTTCGAAAACTACCCTTAAAAAGTTTCATGGCATATAATTCATCAGATATTATTCACATACAACAATATTATTTGGTTAAATATACATCAGTCCTGATTCTCCTGAATTAAAAGATTTTAATCTAATTCCTCCATCAAACTTGACCAAAATAATGTAGAATAATTCTAATCCAACATCTACATCCCAAACTCAACCAAAATAATCTAAAACGCATCATAAGTGTGAATGCAAATTCAATCAAGAAAAGTAAAATAGATAGATATTATTATCACAATGAATGCAAATTCACATTCTTCTTGCGTGTAGTTTAGATTAAACATTTTTAAGGAAAAGAATTTACAATAAAAAACAAAAACTAAGAAGAAATTAGATGGTTGGAAAAAAGGAGCATTTCCCTTCCAACTTCAACTCCCCCCATTGCAGTGATGAACTCCATTACTATGCCTCCCATTGTAGTTCATGTTTACCTGATTCAGTCCCCAGATTCGTATTGTTCGATCGTCGCTCGCTGACGCCAGCATATGGGGGTTCACCGGATTCCAGCTGACACAGTTTACTGCTCCGGTATGTCCGGCTAATGTTAGAATGAGTTCTCCTGAGAGCCTGTGCCATATGTAAACCTACAGATAGCATAAATGCATAAACATTCATGTGCAAAGAGGCATTCTAGGTCGCTCGACTCAAAGGAAAGAATGACACAAGTCACGAAGATTAAGGGAGAGTTTACTTTGGCCGATAACTTGGATGAATAAAAATAATATTAAGAAATTTTGTGTGACGAGGCATTCTAGGTAGCTTGATTAAAACAATACAGGAAAGAACTGTTCGAGTCATGAACAGATAGCTTAAATAAATCGAAATAATATAGGCTAATACACAACATACATTGATGGATTGAACAAGTTCGAGCTATTTTGATCATGTAATCCTTCAAATACTCAATCATATGTATTGTCAATCTAATTTATCACCAGAAGTAAACGCCCTTAAATGTGACACCAATCAGTATAGTAAGAGATGAGTATTTACCTGTGAGTCCTCACTGCCACTGGCAATAAACGCATGCTCTAATCCCCCAAAACAAGACTGCAAAACATAGCGAGAACGTTTGTGACCTTTGTATTTAGATACCAGCCTGGGGCATCCATCTATATTCCAAAGATGAAGTTCTTCGTTCAAGAGGCTGAGAAGCAAGAACTTGCCATCTTCGGACAACGAGAATGATGTTATTATTTGATCCTCCTCGATAAATCTCTCAGACTTAGACTCCCATCCAAACAATAGTATTATAGTTTCTTTACAAACACTGATTAGCTCTTTCGTATTACTAGTGATGCCCAAGTCTGCAATCCTAAGAGTTCTCTGTCCACTCCAACATTCCAACTCTTTCCCTTCCAGGTCCCACATGCAGATGCTTTTATCAGTAACACCAGAAAATATGCTCCTCCCGTCTGGCGCCCACGCACACGAGACCAAACCAAAACCACTTTTGTCGTATATATGGAGGCATTCTCCCAAGGCAACATCCCATCGTCTAACTACCTCCTCTACTCCACATGTAAGGAGTTGGCTATCATCGGGGCTCCAAGATATACATGATACGGGTTTCTGGTGACCATGTAATCTATGTTTTAAAGAAACTTCACCATCATCCATAACCTACCAAAGAAGATACCATCAACATGGATAAACATATAAAGGCACGACTATCCACATCAATTAAATCATCAAATGAGGGTTAGGGCGAATATCATGCAGCAAATTGATAGACATGATTCACATGAAGTAAGACATTTAGCCAATAAGAACATTCGAGCAATCATTCAGATGAATCTAACATTTTTCTTTCATGGATCTTGCCCAGGACACTTTTGCAATTCTTCATGACAAGATTAGCACACTTCCTAGATGTGATTTTTCCTATATTTCACTTATTGCTTGAATACAATTCTGAATGATGAAACTAGAAAGTTTATTCAAAACAAGTTTTTATGTACATTAAACTAAAAATAAAAGGGAATAAAAAATCAAGAACACTAGTAATGTTTAATTGCTTTGCTCTCTTTCACACTTTCACTACATCTGTTTAGTCATGAGCCGAACTGACAACAATGACTTCATGAGGAATATCCATGAAAGTATAAGTTCATATCAAAGCCTTTCAAAACATAGTTCAACGTTAAAATCTTCAACTGCAAAACTTTCAAAAATACATACCCCAGATTTGACATTAAAACCTCATACAAAAGTGAAGTACATAGAATCCTCAATAGATATTAAAAAATTAACAAAAAGAATGAAGAAACCTTTAAGCATTACCTCCCATATAATAACAAGATGATCACCAGATGATGAGGCCAAGAATTTTCCATTGTGAGAAAATTGCAAAAACCATACTTCATCGTCGTGTTCTTGTAATACCTGGAGGGTTCGATTGGCAAAAGAGTCAGCCAAATGGCATTCTAGTGATTTCTTAATGACATTGATTCTTTTTAAAAAAGCAAATGTAATCCATAGAAACTAATCAATACGCCAAAAAATCTTGTTATGTCCATGTAAAACAAAATTAGTTGCGTCAGAAAACAGCCAAGTAGCAAATCCATCTATAAACAGGTATGCTAATACCCATATCATTACGTAGTAAGCAACTTTCACTCATAAAAAGTAGCTCTGTTCTCAAATTTAGTCTACACCTTATGCAACTTAGTTTTCTTTATTATGTAATTGCAAAAAATAAAAAGCATAATAACCTGCAACGTTCGAGTAGGAATATGGTCTCTCCCACACTGATGATCAGCAAGCAATGACATTTTCCCAACTGAGGAATTGTGAAACTTACAAGCATCCTTTTGCAAGACAAGGGCCTGTTCAACAAGATGCACCAATCTTTTCTCAGGAACTATCACTGTTGGGGGAAGCAGCTTGCGCAATTTTTCCAGTACTTTTTTGCGAGATTCGGGTTTGGACCCTTTACTAGAAGTTCCATCAAGTAAATTTTGTGATGGAGCCACAACGAATGAAGACAGCTCTCTAACTCTCTTATAATCTATGCAAAGTGGAGTAATCTCTGTCCGCAGCGTCTTTAAAGCATCCATGATCTTTCCATCATCTAAAAGTTCAAAAAATTTCTGCTCGAATATTACCAAAGATGCTAACTTAATTATTGTTTCATCTATGACGCCAATTTTATGCAACACGGATACACTTTCATTCCATTGACCTTCAAGAATTTGACGCATAAATAAATCTACCGCAGGGGCATGAAAAGGAATTCCAGACTCTTCCTCTAGGCATGCCCCTGACTTTGAATAGCCAAGCGAATACAATGCTTCAGATATAACACGAACAAGCTCAACTTTCTTTACGACACCTTTTGAACCAACAACCTCATCATCCCCTTCAGATGCCAACAGCCGAGCCATTGAATCACTAAATGAGCAACTTCTCTGTCTAAGATATACACTGTTGGAAATACCCCCTGAATCTACTGAGGTCACCTTCACACGCTTCGATGGTGGTTCATCATCCTCTACACCTCCCATGAAAAGCGCACTTCAGCCCATATATTTATACGAGGGGATCACAGTAAAGAATTGGGATCTTTCTTTTCAAATATTTCAGAAATCACTTATGCTATCTGCAAAGAGCAACAGAAAAGATATGTTGATAGATTCGGGACTACAAGATTAATCACACAAAGGGAGTAAATACAACACATAAATTGAATCAATTCCTAATGAAAATCTCCACCGCTTCATATTTGAGTGGGTGGTCTCTCGAAACATGTAATAAAGCATATATATCAATAACAACGTGTAATGTGGCATACATATCCATACAACATATCTCTTATTATTTATGTTGCTTGTCTTAGTTAATTCATTCAATGTTTCTATCCCTCAACTCATAAATATATTCATTCTTTTTCGTGTCCAAGCAAACATATCCCCACTCTATTGCATATCAACCATAGCTAATCAATACAAGGAAAGGAGGGGTTTGCTTCAACGATTACACATCCGATGGTCACGACTCAATACAGGACACGAATTCAAAAAACATCCACAAAAATCAGCATCTAACGACATGTACCAAGCAATCAATTCCCAAACACCTCCTTACTTATAGCAGCTAGACTTTCCCAATTCCTCAGCAGATAAATCAATCACACCAACCAACTCACCTACATTAAGAGCAATCAACTGCCCATATTTCAATCAATTGGATACACACACACCAACTGCAGTTAACCAAGAAGCCAAACTAATTAAACTGAAATTAACTAAACACAACCCACCAAGTCCCAAACATGGAAATCAAATCAATCCTAAAACCTAAAACCCACTAAAAATTCTTGAAAATTTGGGGATAAGCGACTTCATTTCCAATTAAAATATATGCTTGATATCCAATAAGCGATTAACGGGAAAATCAAGCAAATCAAACTAAGTTCAAATCAGAAATTATCGGCTCACATATAATCAGCGATTATCGCGCGATGGAACCGACCCGTTTTAGGGATTGCGCGAAATGGATTTGGAGAAAGGGGATCCGAGTTAAAAATGGATACTTATATGGGTGGTTTTGTCTGCAGAGAGATAATATCTTACTCTCTGTTTGGACGTGAAATTTCTTTGGAAGCAATGCAAATCGGAAAGAGTGAGAAGCACTCAAAAGGGTGGTGTCTGAATTCATTTTGTATGGAAAAAATGATTTTCCATCTGTTATTTAAAATTAATAAAAAATTATTGTAGTTTGATTAGTGTTGTTTTTTTAGGGAAAATTAGCATATACAACCCTAACCTGTCAACTTCGATCTCATTTATACGGGTTCGGGCTGTCAGAACCCAACGTTTAAAAAGTAGGGTTATCTGCCCCTACTTTTTAAACGTTGGGGTTCTGGCAGCCCCAACCCTTCCCTTAAGGGTGTAAATGAGATCGAGGTTGACACATTAGGGTTGTATATGCTATTTTTTCCTATTTTTTAATTTAATCATTCAAAGAACATACTCCCTCCGTTCCACTCATATTGTTCTGTTACTGTTCTGCACGGTTATTAAGGAGAAATGTAAATAGAGAGGAAATGGATAGGTCCCATCACTTTTAGAAAACAAGACAATTTAAATGGAATAGACCAAAAAGGAAAGGAAGACAAATTCAATGGGACGGAGGGAGAAGTATTTAGCATTTCTTCTCTATTGTTAATATTTCAATATTCAAATTTTTTGTTGGTTAATTGTAATTGAAAATCTAAAATTAAGATATTAATCAAACTAAATTATAAAAAAACTTAAATTGAAGGATAACTTTAAGAGTTCTTCCAGAGAACTCAAGATTAATTTCCTATGCAAAAATGGAAAAATTCATTGGTGAAATGCGTTGATTAGATGTTAACAACAAATGTCTTATAAATAGATTAATGATAGAAATCATAAAGAACCAATGAGAGATTATATTTTTTAACATGAGTTTAAGAAAGCAATAATTCTTAGGTCTGAGTATGAGGTTCTTTATTTGAAATACGAGCGTAAGATGAGTGTAGAAGATTACAAGGTAAATTGAATATTCAAAATGGGAAAGTAGCATATACAACTCTAACGTGTCAACCTCGATCGCTTTTACACCCTTAAGGTAAGGGTTGGGGCTGCCAGAACCCCAACGTTTAAAAAGTAGGGGCAGATAACCCCCCGTCTAACGGCGTTAGAGAGCCGTTAAATGGAAGGGGTTATTTGCCCCTACTTTTTAAACGTTGGGGTTCTGGCAGCCACAATCCTTCCCTTAAGGATGTAAATGAGATCGAGGTTGACATGTTAGGATTGTATATGCTATTTTTCCCTTTTTTTTATAAACAATAAAACCTACGCATTCATTTATGTGTAACGACTTGCAAAGAAAAAATAGGTAAAAATAATCATTTAAAAAAATAGAGTAAAGATAAATACTTTCTACGCATTATTAAAGTCATTTTCATTCGTCTCTAAAAACTGTATCACGTCCATTTTTTTTTATCATGGCCTCCTTTCTCTTGCTGTCGACTTGGTATCGGAGTGTGAGAAACTCTACCTCTTCATTCGTGTGTTTGCCGATATATAACAGGCATTTGTTCATCAACTCTACCTTTTCATTCGTGTGTTATCCCTTGATGTTGTTGCGTTTCTCTATTATGCATGCCTCTTCTGATTTTTGGATCATACAATACGACTCACAAAATTTTCATGCATGGTTAGGTCGGTACATACACAAAAAGAGTTAAATAAGCAAATAAAATAGAACTACTTGAATCACAACTGCCTGACAACGGCACCAATTTTGACGTGGCCGTGATTTAGCACGCGCACAAGATATTTTTTATAATTTTCCTATATCCACAGCTAGGTACAACTAGCGGTAAGTATATGGTCGATCCCATGAGGAGTTGATTTAGCTTTCTTTTGGTCACAATGTCACAAAATAGTTTTGTCCTGAACAACAGACACGTCTTGGCCAATACGAAAATTTAAAAAAAAAAAAACACAAAACGAATAAAATACAAAATATAAATCTGAATTAAGGTTTGAATCAATGAACATAAACTCCTCTTGGTCATAGGTGCAAAGATTTTCACCACATGTCTGCATCAATCGGTTATAGATCGTAATTAAATCAATAGTGCCACTGCTGTCTCGCACACTATTGCCCCAACACAATCTATGCTTTCAGTTTAAAACAATGCAAGGTTCCCTATATGCACGTTATCTAGTCTGACCAATACCCTATGATGACGTTTCAATAGGGATCTAGCTAAAATACATTACGGTTTAGACAAACCCAAAATGACCATAAGCATGACCGAAGCCTGCACCACATGTCCGCACCGGTTATACTTTCAGAAGCAAAGTTCGCTTATGTCTTTGACATGAAATTATTAGAGATCTTATCTTGCCCAAGTTGTTAATGGCCCATTAACTACTTAGATTCAATGAGAACATTTTGAAATCAAACTTAATACTTCGGAAACACATGCACACAGATCGTTATGCCCAGATTAGACCTCTCGAATTTTTAATTTATGTTCGTGTCATTTTGTCAAAAATCATATTTATAACTATACATAGGCATAAAGTAAATACCGAAGGCAAAAGAAATAAAAAGTAAACTTACATATTATTTTGGATAAAACGTCAGAAAGAAAATATAAAGATCGTTTGCCCCCTAAGGGACAAACTCTCAAAAATAATCTAAATAAAATCATAGGCTAAGCTTTTGAATGAAAAACTAAATTCTAGATATGGGGGGCTTCATCTGGCTTGATGTTAAGTAGTACTTATAGAGTTACAAATCGTAGTCTAGAGTTGGACTGGTTTGGAGCTAGGGTTGGTTGGGTGTAATTGTCATGTTTATCTTTTCCAGCAGATTGTGGGTTACGCCCAAGATACCTTCCTTATTTAAAATGGATTTGATCTGATTGTATCTTCATGGATAAGGTAGAAAGTCGTTCCTACGTTATCTACTCCTTTAATAAGGTCAATTCATTCATCGTTCCCATCGCACTTTTTCCTGACAAATGGCTAGACCGTCATACATTTCTCGTGCTCGAGATGAGCACTCTTTATTATTTTATTTTTTTGAACAAACATTACAAGAAATTTTAAAGGCCGCGTGACGGTGGACTTGAACCCGTGACCTTTAGTCCAGATATTAACCATTCTACCACTAGACTAACACACGCACACCACTCTTTATCTTCTATGCTCTGTCTTTCGTCTTGCCTTCTTAACTTCTCATCTTGCCCAAGATGGACAGAATTCCGTGCGGTATATGTGTTGGTCGGTACGTGAAACGCATCAACTTCATTCTTGATGTTTGCTACCGTGCCCAAGTTGCGAGCTACTTTGCCCAAGTTGCAAGCTACTGTGCTCGAGCTACAAACAACGCTCCTGTGACCATGTGCTTCGTATCTGCTTCCAAACTTCTTTCGGGGAATTAAATCTCATTTTGTTATTGTCCTTGTCATTGCCCATATCGTACCTGCCTTCGCAATATGTCTTTCAAGTACAAATAAAAATAAAAGGACATAAAGAAAACTCGATCTAGACCTAAAATAAAATACAAAAAGAGCACAAAACTTGGGTTCATTAGTATGCACTCATGTATGTATGAGGAAAAAAACGTCAAAAAATTGTCGCCGAATAAAATTATTGAAAAAAGTTTGCGGGAAAAATCGCCGGAAATATCATCGGAAACTTTGCTGGAAAAAAAAATAGTGAAGATGATGGTTGGAAGTGAGAGGTAAGAGAATTAGGTGAGAGAAGAAGGTTAGAAAAGATAAAATATTTCAATAATTTAAACAAAAAATATTAGATTTAATGTAAGTAATTTCTATTTTTTTAACGTTTTGAATCTCACATCGAATTTTAAGTAGTTTTCACAGACTTGAGAACATATATAAAAGAATTATATTTGATGTGTATTTTTCAAACCAAAATAATTTATTATTTACTTTGACCAATTAAAATAATTAGTTTTGGCCAAATAAATATGTATTACCATTTTTTTTTTATAAATTTCATATAGCTATTATATTTAATATTGACCTATCAATTAATACCTTGAATGATTAATTTAAAAAATGTATTGATTGTTTATTTTCAATAATACTTTTTGTCCTTGCCGAATTCCCTTCTTATATAATAAATATATTGATTGTTTACTTTTTTTATGTATTCTCTTAAATAATACTCCCTCCGTCCCATTTATATAGGCTTATTGGACTTTTCACAAGGATTAAGAAAAATTATTGAAAATGTAAATTATATAGTAAAGTTTCGAATATGCCCCTATTTATTCTTTGACTATGCATATTTTATGAGTCAATCAAAATATTAAATAGGGATATATTAGTAAATGAGTTAAAATACATTACTTTTTATAAAAACAAGCCTATATATTTAAAACATCCGAAAAATGAAAACAAGCCTATATAAATAGGACGGAGGGAGTATTTTTTGTCCTTGCCGAAGTCCTTTCTTAGAGCATCTCGAATGGGGGGCTCACAAATATGGGCTCAAACAACCCTTTTGGTGGGTTTCGGCGCCAAAATACTCACATTGGGAGGTTCACAACTTGAGATTTACAATTTTTATTTTTGCTATTTTATAAAAACAAGTTTAGAAAAATAATACTCCTAAAATTTGAAAATGCGAAATTCATTAAATTAATACGACAATTAAAAAATTATATTAAAGAAAATGACAATTAAAAGCTCAAGTCGACTGGTTGGATTGCTTGCAAGCCGAACGGCTGAGAGGCGAATTCATTAAAGTCTGATAATATTTTTTATATTTAAAAAGTTCAGGGCATATAATTCATCAAATATCATTCATATATATTATTTGGATAAATATACATCAGTCCTAAATTATAAAAGATTTTAATATAATTCCTCCATCAAACTCAACCAAAATAATGTAAAATAATTTTAATCTTTCTCCATCCAAACTCAACCAAATAATCTAAAACACATCATATGTGTGAATGCAAATTCAATGAAGGAAAGTAAAATAGATGGATATTATTATCACAATGAATGCAAATTCACATTCTTCTTGCGTATGGTTTAGATTAAACATTTTTAAGGAAAAGAATTTACAATAAAAAACAAAGACTAGGAAGAAATTAGATGGAGGAAAGGAGCATTTCCCTTCCTACTTCAACTCCCCCCATTGCAGTGATGAACTCCATTGCTATGCCTCCCATTGTAGTTCATGTTTACCTGATTCCGTCCCCAGATTCGTATCGTTCGATCGTCGCTAGCTGAAGCCAGCATATGGGGGTTCACCGGATTCCAGCTGACACAGTTTACTGCTCCGGTATGTCCGGCTAATGTTAGAATGAGTTCTCCTGAGAGCCTGTGCCATATGTAAACCTACGGATAGCATAAACGCATAAACATTCATGTGCAACGAGGCATTCCAGGTCGTTCGACTCAAAGGAAAGAGAGACACAAGTCACGAAGATTAAGGGAGAGTTTACTTTGGGCGATACCTTGGATGAATAAAAATAATATTAAGAAATTTTGTGCGACGAGGCATTCTAGGTAGCTCGATTCAAACAGTACAGGAAAGAACAGTTCGAGTCATGAACAAATATGAAATAACTTAAATACATAAAAATAATATAGGCTAATACACCACATACATTGATGGATTGAACAAGTTCAAGCTATCTTGATCATGTAATCCTTCAAATACTCAATCATATATATTGTCAATCTAATTTATCACCCAAAGTAACCCCTTAAATGTGACACCAATCAGTATAGTATGAGATGAGTATTACCTGTGAGTCCTCACTGCCACTGGCAATAAACGCATGCTCTAATCCCCCGAAACAAGACTGCAAAACATATCGGGAACGTTTGTGACCTTTGTATTTAGATACCAGCCTGGGACATCCATCTACATTCCAAAGATGAAGTTCTTCATTCAAGAGGCTGAGGAGCAAGAACTTGCCATCTTCGGACAACGTGAATGATGTTATTATTTGATCCTCCTCAATAAATCTCTCGGATTTAGACTCCCATCCAAACAATAGTATTATAGTTTCTTTACAAATACTGATTAGCTCTTTCGTATTACTAGTGATGCCCAAGTCTGCAATCCTAAGAGTTCTCTGTCCTCTCCAACATTCCAACTCTTTCCCTTCCAGGTCCCACATGCAGATGCTTTTATCAGTAACACCAGAAAATATGCTCCTCCCGTCTGGCGCCCACGCACACGAGACCAAACCAAAACCACTTTTGTCGTATATATGGAGGCATTCTCCCAAGGCAACATCCCATCGTCTAACTACCTCCTCTACTCCACACGTAAGAAATTGGTTATCATCGGGGCTCCAAGATATACATGATACGGGTTTCTGGTGACCATGTAATCTATGTTTTACAGAAACTTCACCATCATCCATAACCTAACAAAGAAGATACCATCAACATGGATGAACATATAAAGGCACGATTTATCACATCAAATAAATCATCAAATGAGGTTTAGGGCGAATATCATGCAGCGAATTGATCGACATGAAGTAAGACATTTAGCCAAAATGCTCAACATTTGAGCAATCATTCGGATGAATCTAACATTTTTCTTTCACGGAGCTTGCCCAGGACACTTTTGCAATACTTCATTTCAAGATGAGCACACTTCCTAGATGTGATTTTTCCAATATTTCAATTATTCCTTAAATATAATTCTGAATGATGAAACTAGAAAGTTTACTCAAAACAAGTTTTATGTACATCAAACTAAAAATAAAAGAGAGTAAAAGATCAAGAACAGAAGAAATGTTTAAATTGCTTTGCTCTCTTGTTTTACTACATCTGTTTCGTCATGAGCCGAGTTGAGAACAATGAGTTAATGAGGAATATCTATGAAAGTATAAGTTCATATCAAAGCCTTTCAAAACACAGTTCAACGTTAAAATCTTCAACTGCAAAAATTTCAAAAATACATAACCCTTATTTGACATTAAAACCTCATACACAAGTGAAGTACTTGGAATCCGCAATAGATATTAAAATATTAACAAAAAGAATGAAGAAACCGTAAGCAAGGGATTCAACTGCAAAAATTTCAAAAATGCATTATTTGACATTAAAACCTCATACACAAGTGAAGTACTTGGAATCCGCAATAGATAATAAAAAATTAACAAAAAGAATGAAGAAACCGTAAGCATTACCTCCCATATAATAACAAGATGATCACCAGATGATGAGGCCAAGTATTTTCCATTGTGCGAAAATTGCAAAAACCATACTTCATCGTTGTGTTCTTGTAATACCTGGAGGGTTCGATTGACAAAAAAGTCAGCGAAATGGCATTCTAATGATTCCTTAATGATATTGATTCTTTTAACAAAAGCAAATATAATCTATAAACTAATCAATACGCCAAAGAATCTTGTTATGTCCATGTAAAACAAAATCAGTTGAGTTGAGTCAGAAAACAGCCAAGTAACAAATCTAAATCTATCTATAAACAGGTATACTAATCCCCATAGCATTACGTAGTAAGCAACTTTCACTCATAAAAAGCAGCTCTGTTCTCAAATTTAGTCTACACCTTATGAAACTTAGTTTTCTTTTTTAAGTAATTGCAAAAAATAAAAAGCTTAATAACCTGCAAAGTTCGAGTAGGAATATGGTCTCTCCCACACTGATGATCAGCAAGCAATGACATTTTCCCAACTGAGGTATTGTGAAACTTACAAGCATCCTTTTGCAAGACAAGGGCTTGTTCAACAAGATGCACCAATCTTTTCTCAGGAACTATCACTGTTGGGGGAAGCAGTTTGCGCAATTTTTCCAGTACTTCTTTGCGAGATTCGGGTTTGGACCCTTTACTAGAAGTGCCGTCAAGTAAATTTTGTGATGGAGACACAACGAATGAAGACAGCTCTCTAACTCTCTCATAATCTATGCAAAGTGGAGTAATCTCTGTCCGCAGTGTCTTTAAAGCATCCATGATCTTTCCATCATCTAAAAGTTCAAAAAATTTCTGCTCGAATATTACCAAAGATGCTAACTTAATTATTGTTTCGTCTATTACACCAATTTTATGCAACACGGATACACTTTCATTCCATTGACCTTCAAGAATTTGACGCATAAACAAATCTACCACAGGGGCATGAAAAGGAATTCCAGATTCTTCCTCTAGGCATGCCCCTGACTTTGAATAGCCAAGCGAATACAATGCCTCAGATATAACACGAACAAGCTCAACTTTCTTTACGACACCTTTTGAACCAACAACCTCATCATCCCCTTCAGATGCCAACAGCCGAGCCATTGAATCACTAAATGAGCAACTTCTCTGTCTAAGATATACACTGTTGGAAATACCCCCTGAGTCTACAGAGGTCACCTTCACACGCTTCGATGGTGGTTCATCATCCTCTACACCTCCCATGAAAAGCACACTTCAGCCCATATATTTATACTAGGGGATCACAGTAAAGAATTGAGATCTGTCTTGTCAAATATTTCAGAAATCACTTATGCTATCTGCAAAGAGCATTGGAAAAGATATGTTCATAGATTTGCAACTAAAAGATTAATCACATTAAGGGAGTACATACAATACATTGAATCAATTCCTAATGAGAATCTCCACTACTCCATATTTGTGTGGGTGGTCTCTCGTAACATGTAATAGGGAATACATATCCATAACAGCATGTAATGTGGCAAATAAATCCATACAACATGTCTTTTATTAGTTATGTTGCTTGTTTTGTCACCTCTTAATTTATTCATTCGGGGTTTCTATCCCTCAACTCATGTATATATTCATTATTTTTCATTTCCAAGCAAACATATCCCCACTCCATTGCATATCAACCATAGCTAATCAAGACAAGCAAATGAGGGGTTTGCGTCACCCATTACACATCCGATGGTCACGACTCAAAACAGGACACGATCAGCCACGCCGCGAATTCAAAAGGCATCCACAAGAATTAGCATCAAGCGACATATACCGAGCAAGCAATTCCCAAACACCTCCTTGCTTATAGCAGCTAGACTTTCCCAATTCCTCAGCAGATAAAATCAATCACACCAACTAACTCACCTACATTAAGAGCAATCAACTGCCCATATTTCAATCAATTGGATAAACACACACACACACACACACACCAACTGCAGTTAACCAAGAAGCCAAACTAATCAAACTGAAATTAACTAAACACAACCCTCCAATTCCAAAACGTGGAAATCAAATCAAACTTAAAACCTAAAACCCACTAAAAATTCATGAAAATTAGGGGATAATCGACTTCATTTCCAATTCAAATATATGCTTGATATCCAACAAGCGATTAACGGGAAAATCAAGCAAATCAAACTAAGTTCAAATCAGAAATTATCGGCTCACATATAATCAGCGATTATCGCGCGATGGAACCGACTCGTTTTAGGGATTGCGCGAAATGGATTTGGAGAAAGGGGATCCGAGTTAGAAATGGATACTTATATGGGTGGTTTTGTCTGCAGGGTGGATAATATTTTACTCTCGGTTTGGATGTGAGATTTCTTCGGAAGCAATGAAAATCGGAAAGAGTGAGAAGCACTCAAAAGGGTCGGGTGTGTGTGTGTGAAATTATTTTTCATGGAATAATGATTTTCCATTTGTTACTTAAAATAAATAAATAAAATTATGTTAGTTTGATGAGTGTGTGTGTATTTATGTCGAATGTTGTATTTTGCAATTCGAATTTTTGTTTACAATTAAAATTTGCATTGAATTGTAATTGTGGTGACTCCTCCTTAAATATTTTACTCTACCATGTTATTTCACAAATATACTAGTGTTGTGATCGCACGGCACTACGACAGTGGTAATAATAAAATAAAATAGTACTATAAGATAATCATAGTTAAATTATTAATCAGAAAAACAAAAGAAATATATTCAAAAACTGCAAAAAAATATAGTTACCAAGTGCATAATTTATTTAGCATGATCAGTACATGGTGAAACTACACTAATGTGATAACCTGGCCAAAAATAGAGATACAGAGCACTCGACATTAAACGTCAACCGTCCAAAACAATAAATGTATGTAAAACAATGGCCAAAATAGATAGTGTATACTGTAATCCGTAACAAAATTCAACTATCAAACCTCTCAAAAATTGTTAAAATTTTCTTAATATATTTTGTCTCGATGAAAATTCATACATTATAAACGATAGAAAGAACATTTATAAAGTATCAGCGAAGCAAACAAGTTGAATTAAGAGGATATGGGATGCGTCTTATGATCCACCGCATTTCTCTCGGCCTGCCTCTCCTTCTTATTTCCTTACAAGTATGAATTTTCTTACTGCAAAATTCTGCACCCAACCAAAAAAGCTCACAACATGATTACAAACATGGCTGTTAAATCCATAGAAACATCCAATTTTCAGAAGCATGAAGCATAAAGCCTTTTAAGTAGTTCCAAGAGTTGCATGATGTTAACTATAATGAATCGATAAACAACAATTGGACTTTCCTCTTTCAGCCTTGCTTTTAGCTATGATGTGAGATAAATATAATATTCAAATGTAGTTTCCAAGCAGATATTTATGGCTGGACAGAGACAATATCAAAATTCTATACAAACTGTTTCAGTTTGAGAATTCTAGTCCTGGACTAAATTTATGCGACTTGCTCTCAGCAGTGCCAAATCATAGATTTATCAAGAGTACGCAGCGAATCAAACACATCCATGAAGAAGCATTATTTTTTTAATTTGACATAGATTCATTTTGAGTAAGCAACAAATCAATCAAATACCACCACTCAGAAAAGCATTCTTTATTTTTTTTAATTTGACAGAGATCAATCAAACATGTATCTCAAACATCTTCTAAATTCTTCGTTATAATAGAAATCATAAAGACACTTACAGCCTTACCAATCGTATGATAGGCAGCCCTTGCTCGTTTCGGCAGAAAGTCCGGTGGTTGAAAATTCAATTAATAAAATTTCAGGAAAAGAAGAATACCAATCCACTTCCTTAAACATAGAAAACGTCTCAGAACCCAAACCCACCAAATTGAACGATTCACTAAAAAACAATCATGGACAATGACAACTTACTCGTGGAGATATTCAGAGATAAAATCATCTACGGCGGTGCGCTCTAGTCATTAACACCTACGGGGTTCACCTTCTCCTTTCACCGAGAGATTGTTGATAGATTAGAGTCGCGCCAAAAAATTTGTTGTAAGTTAGTTGTTGTTGGAGATCTGAGTTAGAAACCTACAACTATTTTCAGATTGAATCTATGGTATAAAAAACAGAATGGTGAAAGAAATAGATTTTTATGCCAGATGGGAAGAGGGTTCTAAATCGATTTGAGACAGTTTTCTGGATTAGTGGCATTGATTGAGAGAGCTTACTGGATTAGCCGCAGAACGTTGAGGGAAGAGTTTTAGGGATTAGCGGGAGGCGATTTTCTCAATTAACTGCTTCAAAACCCATAAAAGTGTAACTGGTTGACCTTGAAATTCATATAATTCACAAAATTGCCATTCACTTGATTTCAAATTAAAAGTTGTTCTACTATTTTGTTTTAAGAGAGGAAATTCATTCTAACCAGTATAGAGATAGTGTGTACCTCCTACGACCACTTTTGTTGGTGTGTATAAGCAGTATTCACCGACCCACCAATAAGATTATTATATCCATTTTTTGTGTATAAAATAAGGGGAAATATTGATATATTCTAGTCAACCTTATCATCATAAGGTATGCATAAATTCTTTTACCCTTCTACTGAATTTCTTCATTACATACTCTGATTTATCAATTCACTTTTCAATTTGGAGATAAATCATGCAATACTATCAGGCCCATCACACTTCCGTATAAATAAATTCTACGTATACCAACTTCATACCTTTTTGACCGGAATGCTGCCGGGTATTTCCGCCAGAAGTTTTAGGGACCTCGTCCAACCACACGATCGTAACCGATGGTTTCCAGACGCAGACTCCTTCAGCAGCACACAGCACTGTTGGGAAAATTAATAGAGTTTTGATTGGATACCAAAACCCAGCTGACCCCAACTGAGTAGATGATCGCACAAGCCTAAGCGTTTTTCAGCTCACCTGTTTGAGCATATAGAGTTTCTTAGTTTACAGGTAGATCACCGAAGATACCAAGACACAAAGGCAATGCTTAAAGGACTCACAGAACAAGACCAAGAAGAGTCAAAGATCTTGCGCATCAAGACCGGCTCCAATGACGGAAACCCGGCTCGGTGTCGAAGACCACTGTAAAAGACCCGGCAGTGTCGATGACACAGCTCGTGTCCGAGACACAACTCGGGTTAATGACACGGCAGTCCGAGACATACGGCTCGGGTTAATGACACGGCTCAAAGTTGAAGACACACGGCTCGGGTTGATGATACGGCACAGTCAAGACATACCGTAGTCGAGACGCAAAGAGTCCAAAACGCCGAAGACACAGCAGACGCAGCAAGCTCGAAGACGAAGACCTTCTCCAAGACAAGATCCCGATGTCGAAGATCTTGTTCGACGCAACAATCGTAGAAGGAATAGCTTCGCAGATACGTACCTACTTCGTAGGTAATGGCCGTAAGTCAACAAGAGTAGGTAAGATTCAAACGGCTCTCTTCCAACGGCTAATTTGAATCTTCACCTATATATATCTCTCCTCCACCATTGCTGGTGAGGCCGACAAGACGATCGAAGAAATAGAAGAAAACGAAAAATGAACAACGATCTTCAAAGCCAAATCTTTCAAGAACACCTACTACCGTGTTCTTAGTTGTTCACATATTCAACATACAGATTAGATCGAATAAATATCTTAAGCCTAGTTTGAACGAGTTCATCATACTCCTTGTTCTTCATTGTAAGAACTCGTTCATAGTTGGAAAACCATACCCAAACCCAAACCTGCAAAGGTTAGGTAAAGGTACGCTTGCTCGAAGCGTGTAATTCGAGTGGTTAGGTTCTTCAGTACCCGCAAACTGAAGGTGTAGGCTTGACAGTGCCCGCAAACTGTTGGAACACAGCTCGGGTTAGAGTTGTGAAGTTGCTTGGTACTTGGAAACCAAGTGGTAGTGGATTACCGATTGAATCCGTCGTGGATGTAGGAGGGGTTACTCCGAACCACGTTAAAGATGCTCTTGTTATTTATCGCTTTGTTTTATGCATGTTACTAACTCTCATAAGCATACATTTCAATCTGCATAAACTGACTAACTGAAAAGTGAAACAGAGCTTTGCAATATAATTTGAAGCAACAGACGGACTTTCCAAATCCACCACATTCCGCACACAGCCAGCTGTGTCGATCAAGCTGCCATCCAGCTGGATCGAACACAGCCAGCTCACTCAAAAGAGTTTTAACTTGGAAAAGTTTTTAAACCTTGGTGTATTCACCCCCCCTCTACACCAAGGTATCCGTCTTGGGACCAACAAGCACAGCCCTCGTTCGTTTCCTACTCGGGGCGTAGGGTTTTCGGTCGGTACACAAAGAAAATAATATACTGGAAGGGATGAACAAAAGCCCAAACTTTTATTTAGGAATTATATAATATTTATTACAACATAAGTATATCTCCTTTAGGGAGGAGACAGACTTGTTTAGCTACCTATGGTAGCGGAATTGAAATACATAAACTATACTATACTAGAATAGGAACTATACAAATAATTTTATTTTGGAGAGAGCAGAGAGGATGGTGTAGAGGATTTCTGATGGATTCTCGATGCCTTCTGCTTTCTTCAATCCTTGTTTATATAGAGGTTTGGATGTCCTCTATTCATGCATTATTGCTTTGGATACCTTCCTCAGCCAGCCTGTTTCCCATGTGAAGCTTGGTCCACCATTGTCGTCTATTATTGAGTGCAGCCAATAGACTTTCGGTGCAGCCTCAATCATGTCGCATTATCTTTAATAATGCTTTTCCTGTGCTTTTACCCATTTGGATTTTTATGGGTAATTTCTTTTTCCTCCACCCACTACTGTCGTTTTCTTTTTAGTGGGTGCTCCAGCTCAGAGTCACATGACTCCACCAACCTGTGTCGGGAATCTACTTTTTTCCCGGGGCCCTGGGCGTCCTTGCTTTTGGCAACGCCTTTTGCTCGAGATGCTCGTTGGATCGAGCCTTCTCTTTTCCTCTTCTGGGCATGAACCCCTTCCCGAACTCTGGTTCCTTCTGGTTCTGACAATCCGAACAAACGCGCTCAGACCAGTTTCCAAAATGAGCCATGTTGCAGTATTTGCGATGAGTCTCTTTACTCGTCGCAATCTTGTTTTCCCAGAGTAAGGTTCTCTTTCTTTCGAAAGCTTCCTCTGCGAATCTTGTAGATTTTCCTGTCATAGTGTTTAACAGGAATGATCCGTTCACTGAATTCTGAAAGAATTTGAACGGGAACTTGACTTTGTCCATCTCAGTGAGACAGACCCATAATCCCCATGCTCTTCTGGTAGAGATGAGGTCTTCTGGTAATGTAGAGACTAAAGTAGCCTCTTTCTCTGTAGGCGCCTTGATCTTCTCGAGGGCGCGTGCCTCTGGTCTTCGAAGCCTAATATAGTGGAAGACTTCATGGTTTCCTTTTCCTGCTGGTTCTGGGGCTGCGCTGATGAAATACAGCTCCAAAATGTCTCCTCGGCTAAGCTGTGGATTATTAGCCCAGGTATCATACACCGCTTCTTGAATCCATTTGGGTAGATTCTTGATTTCGGCGAATGATGGAGATGTAGTATAAACCGAAGCAAGTGCTACAAATTAATACCATCTTTTAACTTCGTGTGGATCAGAATTTGGCATCATCCACACCCGAGGATATTTCCCCGAGACATCAACCCTTATTTTTTCTGGGTTGATTCCAGTCTTTGTGTTGAGCTTCTCCCAATTGGCTTGATAAACCTGCCACGAAGAAGAAACTTCAATCTTATCAGTATTAATCTTAGATGTGCCAGTCATTGGCCTAAGATTAATCTCTCCCTCTTTTTCCCCAGAGGTGCTGGGTTGACATGATGGTTCAGAGTGTGACCCCTGAATATCATCTTTTTCTTGGGGCAATGGCTCCGAAGATACCACCACCTTAGAACTTGGGCAAGAGGTATTTGAATCCTCTGCTACAGATTTAGAGCCCTGTACTCGAAACTCTTCTTTTACCAAAGGATCTTTGGCCACCCGAAGGATTGGTGTTTGACATGCAGCCCAGAGTTGACCCTGAGACCGTATGCAAGCTCGTATTCTCTCGGTGACTTTTGTCTTATCGAGAGTCTGCAATCTTCCTGCTTGTTCAGCATTCAGAATGCACTCGTCCCACTCTCCCGTTAACATCTCCAGATTCTCTCTAAGATGCCTATGGGCCAGTAAAATGGAGTTCACATCAGTTTGCTCCATCTCTTGTTAGGAAAACTGCAAGAACATTTTCGTGAGATTTAAAAACGACAATATCATAAATATAATATTGGCATTCAGCTTGCCATCTAATTAATCTAGCCTTTTCAGGCTTAGATTCAATCTTGTTTCTTAAGAAAGCCTTAACCTGGGTGTTATCGACTTTCAAAGTAAATTTCTTTGCTAATAAAAATAAAGGCCATTTTTTAAAAGCCTTTCGGACTGCAAAGAATTCTTTTTCGTTGATGTGCCATCTCATGGCCTCATCATCTGAGAATAAACCACTACAGTATCTGCAGGGTTCTTCTCCATTATGAGTGATCTTGGTTAAGACTGCTGCCCACCAATAATCACTTGCGTCCGTGTACAGGACCAAGTCGTTTTCGTCCTGTGGTATCGAGAGTTTTGGGAGATTTCTGCAAACCTCTTTTAACTCCTTCATACCCTGTCGATGTTCTTCTGTCCAAATGAACGGAACATCCTTTTTCAGTAATGTACTGAAAACTTTTCTATGTTTTGCGAGATCTTTGATAAATGGTCCCGCGAAATTAACAACTCCCAAGAAACTCTGAAGTTGTTTCTTTTCCTTTAGATCTTCAGGAAAATTCTGGACCTTCTGAACAATATGGTCATGTAGAATAATTCCTGCTTCATCAATCTCGATACCCAGAAATTCCATTTTCCGAGTTGCCACAACTGCCTTCTTTCGTTTCGAACAAGATTAGACCTTCTTTATAACAAACATCTGCAAAGATCTCAAGATGTTTGATATGTTCTTCCATATTTTTTGATGCTATTAAAATATCATCAATATATACGAACATAAAAGAAAAATAATCTTTAAACAGATTATCCATCTTTCTCTGAAATATTTGAGGCGCATTAGCTAACCCCATTGGCATTACTTTCCAAACATAATGCCCTTGTGGAGTAGAGAAAGCTGTAAACTTCTTACTCCCTTCCTCCATGCGAATCCGAGTAGAACCCGACTTGCAATCAAACTTAGAGAATACCTTAGCATTTCTAATGCAGTTAATAAGGTGTTCCCTACTAGGGATAAAATATCCATCAAACTCCAGAATATCATTAATTCCTTTGTAATTAATAACTAATCTGGGTTTACCTCGTTTGATCTCACCATGATTTCTTACCAGAAATCCAGGACTGCTGTAAGGCGAGTTCCCTGGTTCGATCAACTTTAAATCAAGGTGTTCCTTGATTATCTCCTTCATATCCTGTTGATCTTTGAGGTTCATCAGGATTGGTCTGTATCTAACAAACTCATACTCCTTTTCTGGTTTCACCTTCAAGGTAGCTTTGAGCTTGTTTCTGTCCCACCATGCCAAAGGATTCTCATTGTAATTCCTTTTAATCTTTCTTTTGACATCTTCTAGGGATACCTGCATTTCTTCTTTAATATCTTGATGAGATATTAAAGATGCTTTGAGGATCTGAACTTCTTCATCTTTGAGATCCTCATCCCTGATACAGCTTAGCACTGCTTCGCTGAATCTCCTTTGATCCTTCATCTTTGGGTGTCGAAGTTTTCCTTCATCACCACGCTTGCTGCGAAAACTCAATGGTATCTGGCGATTAAAAACCCCTTTGAGCCTCTGGACAATGATTTTGTGATCACAAATGGTTGTGAATACCAATTGCCTTCTTTCATTATCCTGCATATATCTTTTGAACATCTGTAGGAAATTATTTCCCAACAGAATATCTGCCCCTGTATCATGGAAATAAATTGGTGGAGTTTTAACCTTATACCAAGGTGTACCTCTGGCTCCGCCAATCAGAATTTTTGTTTCTTTTACTCCTTTAGCCAAGAGCAAAATTTTCTTTGAGAAATCTCTTCCTGCAATTCGGGGTAGATCATCTTCTACCTCTGCTGGGAAGACTCCTCGTTTTGCAGTACAAATTCCTGCACCTGAATCAATATAAGCAGCAAAATATTCTGCTTTATATTTTTCATATAACATCCCTATAGAGATGTATATGGAGAATGGACTTGTCATTCGATTAATAGTTTTCTCCCATCAATCGTGATTTCCATTCCTTCTTCTTTATTTCCCCAAGGTTTGTGATCCTCGAGAAAATCCAGACCCAAAAGCAAAACTGCTTCTCTTCCAGCTCTACCTTTGATTTCCATCACTTGTCCCCCAATTTCCAGGGTACCTTTGTAATGATTGATCTCCGTCTGCTGTAGATAGTAAAGAACATTACAATGGAAGTTGGTTTCCCACCTTGTAGTGTCAAATTTTACTATTATTTCTCTCCATCCCTCGGAACATTTCAGATTCACTGGAACTTTGTTACTCTGAGATGTTTGAGGGTGTGCTTCTCGAATGAGACTCCGACTCCTCCCATATGGCAAAGACATGATTCTGTCTCCTTGGAAAGATAATCTCCCTGAAGTTATCCTGAGACTTTGGTCGTGTCTCATGACTTCTCTATCTCGGATTTGAATATCCACATTCCTTAACCGAGCAATTTCAACTCTATCGGGACAAACCGCTGTTGTCACTTTGTTGAATATATCTGGTATCTCAATGAACTTCTTTCCCATAAATAACTCAGTGTGATGTGAGTTGGAAAGAGCATATGATACCTGATAAGTAATGGAGTAAGGCCTATTTCCTTCCTCCAATAAATCCTTGCGTTTAAAGTCCTGATAAAGTGTCGTGCTTTCTTTGAAAATGGGTATCATTAAGATTGTAAGCAATCTTTGGATAGATGATTCCCACTACTTGTTCTGCACAAAGATCTCCCGCAATTGTTCCCAATACGGAATCTTTCAGATTTCTAACTCTTTTATCGCATATAGCGATATCGATCGGCGTGTGAACTCCGGTAAAGAGGGCCGATTTTAACATCAACTGGATTGCTCCAATATGGATCCAGTTCATCTTTTCAGCGACTTCAGGCTTCATCTTTGATAGATCTTCCCTGATGTCACTAGCTGGAATCAGCTGCATCTCCACTTGATTCCATGTAAGCTCTATAGGAAGCGACATTTCTCGTCTAGAAATTCCATAGACGATTTGTTGTTTCCTGCTCCTTAGATTAAAGTTCCTTAGAACTTGATCTATATTGTTTGCTGAAAAGCCTTGATACTTTTGTATATTCAGATTCTTCTTCATGATTTTGTCAATCAGACTTTGAGAGAGAGTTGTGTGACTGGAAAATTCCGTCCTGTCCTCTTTCTCCTGATGAACAATCTCTGGATCAGTCTGACTCCGATCTAGTTCCATCAGACCATTCTGAATCTTCTTCGCTGAAGACTTCTTCTTGTTCATATATACTCTCATCTGAGGGTATATCTTCGAACTGATATACTTGTACCAGTTTCTGGTAATAAACGGCATCTTCGATATCCTGAGTGGATTCGAATTTATTGATACCTCTTATCTCGTTGTCAGGGCAATTTGTGGAAATATGCCATTTTGCACCGCACGTCCAGCAATTGCAACCTTTGAAACTTTCATTCACTCTAGTGTGAGTTCTTCTGAAAGTTTTCTTGGCAGGTGTCCTTCCTTGTGATTTATCATCTCCTCGGAATGGATACCTATTCCTTGATGGTCCACTTCTTTGGCCGGATTTGTAAGATCTAGCCTTCTGTCTCGACCATCTGGTTCTTGGTTTCCAAGAATTTCTTTTTGGATCTCCACCTTTATAATAGGGTTGAAACCTATTTTTCTTGTATTTCTTCAGCCTCGGTAGTTCTCCCACAATAATCGTTGGCAGATCATTGTCCTCACAGTTTAGAGGAGCAAATTTGTTAATCCTCCCCAGTTTCTTCATGTTCTTCAGAGCTGTTGCTTGTTGACAGCACTCTGAGAGCTTTCGATGTACATAAGACATCCTTCTCGCGACGTTTTCAGGATCACCAGGTTCGTAATCCCGAATCAGCATCTCTTTCCATGGACTTGGAAATTTCAGAAAGAAAATTTCCAGCGCTACTCTATCATCAACTTTTGATTGATGTTGATAAAGAGCAAAAAGTTGTAGAAACTTGTTAAGCGATTGTTGATCCAAGACAGCCAGTCTTAGATTATACAATGCCATCAAGTATTTCTTCATTTTCTCTTGATCAAATCCCTCGAAATATCCTTCTCCCAGAAAATGGTTTTTAAATAGTACTGCCATATTCTGGACATGTTCTGTATAGTTTTCACTCTCAAAACATGAATTCTTGATATCCACAGGAAAGAATTCCCATGCAATTTTGACGATTCCCGCAAGACTCATTTCGAGAATACTTACGAAACCTTCCTTGTTCAAATCGAGAGTTGCTGCTGCAATTCTCAGGGCTGACGTCCACTCGTCAATAACGGATTCTCGATCTCTGAAATTTACTTCATCGAGGTCGAGCAATACTCCGTATGGATGGATAGGATCCAGGATTGCTTTTCCATAAGGTGTGTCTTGTACCTTTGGATACGGCCTTCTTGCCCTTGTCCTTCTTGCTGCCATGTATGCATCATTCGGGGTATGTTGATCATACCTTGCTCCAGTCTGAAAATCCTGGACTGCATTAATGGCTCCGGGTGCATTTTGAAAATCTTGTTGATTTCCAATGATGGCTCCTGGTGGAAGTTGATTTACCGGCTGTGGGGTTTGGACCACATTCTGGTTCATTTTTAAATCAACCATCGTCATGTTAGCAACAGATTCTGCTAACTCCTGGAGGTCGTCAAGCTTGATTCGTTCAAGATTACTCATTTTTTTCTTTCACGAATCATTCTCTTCAAGGTCTCCATGTTGGGATCCTTTTTGGTTTCTCCCACTGACAATGGATAAGTGGGTTCATTACCAAAAGGATTTCTCCTTTGACTGGAACGAGGTTGTTGCTCCAGTTTTTCGATCTGTGATTGGATCTCCTTCAGGATATTATAAATTTCATCCTGTTTCATAGCAATCTTGTAAAGATCGCGTGGTACACCATACAGGCTATCGCCATAATGTTGTACTGTCTTCTGTATTTCTCTTAGATCCGCCGATATCTTGGAGGAATCTGGAGAAATCTCTTGATATAAAAGAGTAGATGATACTCCTTTATCTTTCTTTTGTTCCATCAGAGCGATACAAAGCTAAGTCCAATGTATCCCCAAATGAACCCAATGGTCTCTTCTCATGGCATGTTCTATCTCCCATTCAAGGAGGATACAATCATGTAGAAGATCTTCTTTTCTTTTGATTAATTGGATGCAGGAATCAATTAGTTCTTTTTCCTCGTTATGCTGAATTAAAAGGTTCAGCATATTTCGCCAGTGTGTTAGAACACTCTGGTGTCTGGTTCTTCTTTTCTCCAAAATTTGGAGACGTGCCTGGAAATGTCCACACCTTGGACATTCTTCTAGATCCATCAGATATGATTGTTATGATGGTTCCTCCTCATGGTGTTTATCACCTCGAACAGGAGATCGCTCAGATCTGAATCATATCTCCTTCTTGCCTCAATTTCTTGAGTTAAAGGCTCAATATATTCGAGCCTTCTTTCTCGTACGACTATAGAGTCGAACAATTCTCTCCAGATTGTCCGTAACATCTGGTTTCTTTCTCTTTTTATCTCCAAATCTTGGAGATAATTCCTGTAACACTCGCATCTCGGACAATTGTCCGGATCCATGTTTTTCTTGATGTCTCATCCGTTAGGATAATACTTAAAGCAATAAATAAAATATAATTCCCATATATACCTAAGGCTCTGATACCAATTTGGAAAGCGTAGGATCGATTAGCAAAATATGTAATAAAGAAATACGTAACTATCTTTTGGATAGCTAAAATAGGAGGGTAAATACATGATTTTATATGATTTTGATTAACTAGTCAATTTTTCCCCATTTCTACACAAATAAGACACATTTTTAGAAAGTGTCACAATAGATATAATTAGGAAAGTCAAAAGTCAAAGTGGTTATGTGTTATACATGCACTCAAAACTGGTTATGAGGGTATACACTATCATCATACTGGATATACATAAATAATACTCTTGTTTTAATATATATAGATAGATTTGGCACTAACCACATGTTCTACAACTGCTAATAACAACTTTAATCATTCACTTTCAATAAGTTTTGGCTGAAAATATTTTGCAATGTACAATTTTTTCCCCAAGCTCAAATTATAGATTGTGACAAAAAAAAGAAAAAAAAAAGAAAGTGGCAGAATGCAAAACATAATAAAAAGAGTACACTTTACAAGTTATTTACTAAACGGTCTTTTCGAACTTAATTTGTTCCTTAACAACATATATGATTTATAAACACTCTCACTTTTATTTTTTTTCCATTGCTTTTCCACTTTTTTTATAAAATTAAACGTTGTTCTAAAAGTAGAAGTTTGGCAAACACCTCCAGAGTCAAACAAGCATGTCCTTTATTTTTCCTTTAATTACCAAACAAAGTAAAAAGAAAAGGACACTAGGAAAATGTTCTATTCGGTCCATTTATGAGCTGTATACTCACTTCTCATTTACTGTATTTATTTTGAATTGAAATTTATTATTATTTCACTTGGGTGAGTAATTGATTTCCCGTATTTTGTTCATTATATGTTACGATAATCAGATCATTAATATCAACTATATTTACCAAATAGACTTGCATACACAATTCAATGGTGTTTTAATAAAATGTTTCTTGCAAGTCGATGAAACAAAAGAGGAAACAGATCGTGTTAAAGAATTTGTATATAAAAGACTCAACGTATAAAGTGCAAATATAATTATGCAATGTAATATATGAGTGCTTATGTTTATTTATCACAATGGGCCCAGCAGTACCGTCCATTATAATGGGCCTATGGGTCTAGCATTAAAATATTTTGGCTCATTTGTGGGCAGCCCATTATAAGTGTTTTTTCAGCGAAGTTTGTTCGACCTGTACAAAAAATGACGTATTTTTACTGTTGAAAAAAAATAAAGACGCTTTATTGCAAATAAAAAGTGGTTCTGTAATTAAAAAAAAAAAGAAGTGGTGCTGTAATTGTATCATTTTAAAAATCCTGTGAAAACTTTAAATTCAGATAAAATTTTATTTAATTATTTGTAGCAATTAACCTTGTCTCACACCGTGTTATCGTTTATGAAAAAAACAATATTTTATCAATGCATACTATTACTACATACAAAATAGAAAGAGTGGTTATATAACACTCCAAACCTAGCTTTCATCCACGAAAATCAGTGAAGCGGTTTAAAAATCAAAATATAATGATAATAGTTGATATAATTAAATTAAATGATTCAGATTGATTACTAGTCAATGTACTAAAGCCGAGACACTGCAACTCTTTGAAAGGTATTTGATTCAATTCCTACCAAAATGTAGGTTATTTTTCCATTAATACGTGTATGTTCTAGTTTATATTAGTTCTATTAGTGTTTGAGATGTATATAGAATTATTTATAATAACATCAAATTATGATATGGTAATGTATCTTGTATCTAATATTTATTTATATATTTTATATTTAATCTAATTTATATATATATATATATACATATATATATAGAAGAATATGATTTACACATCATCTAAGCATGGAAGAATACCTTCCTTGTCACGTGGAAAAAGGTGAAATTACCTTTCTCTCACCCTTCTCATTAACTCATCCAACATGTTTGATCCTACTGACCAGAAACAGCTGTACTCCTCTATGCATATTCTTGTCTTCGAACCTAACTCATATTATTTTTCTTTATTAGCATTTTTATACAACGATAGCGTAATGAAATCAATAATTAAATCGATTTTATTTTAATAATTATAGTTGGATTTCTTGCTTGCTATATGGTGGGTTGTGAATATGTTCGAAACTCGAAGTTGAGTAACCATGTTATATTTGACATTGCAATTTTTTTAAATAAATGTATAGAAGTGTATATTGTCGATGCTCCTACACATTTATAAGTCAGAACTATGAAAAAGTATAAAGTCAGAACTACGAATAAATATGAGGCAATGTGTATATCCTTAATTATCAAAAAAATATTTATGTTACTAGTTTATTTTCTTGGAGTACTTGTTGGCTTGACGAAAAAGATAAAAGAAAAGGGAAAAAAACACAGTATACGTATGCAACAAAAACTATACACACTTTAGAATAAAATAATATAAGATCTTAAATTATTAGTAAGCACTGACCAGATCAAACTTATTTTGACTATGTATTGACTAATTCAGTCTTAAATTTTGTATGTTTTAACTAAAACTGAGTGGTGGTACTGTAGTCCTATCTTTGTGTGATGTAGAGATCCCGCTTATATGGTGGTGTAGTGTTTGATTTAATTATATATATATAGGGATGAGTTAGTATAAAAACCGGTCCTCCCGTACAAACTACAAACCATGCTTTTTTTCAATATATAATCATGTTTTTTAATATATTCAATGATGCTTAATACTACTATTCTCGATTCATGTTTTTTGTATAAAAATTATGCTTATATAAAAAAATCGTGCTTTTTACATACTATTTTCATGCTTTGATTATTAACAACAATAGATCATAATATGATCAACGGTTGAGATTAGTTTGTAGTTTTACATGGAGACTAGTTTTTATATGAACCAAATAATATATATATATATATATATATATATATTTATATATATGATTTGGCTATAAGAATGGATCTTAACCTAAGAAATAGGAATAGATCTCCACCATAGATCTACAAGGGATGGAGGGTCAGATCTGACCCAGGTCAAACCGGGTCGGATCCGGTCAAACCGTTGACGTTTCAATTTTTTTTTCGAATTTTTTTTAAGAGTTAGATGATATGCACCACACTGTGCAATGAGATGCAACTCTAAGTGTATTGGAATGCACCATTTTTTAATTTTTTAATATTATTTTTCACTATTTTTATTTTTATTTTTTTTTAAGAGTCGAGCGAGGGAGCCGAAGGCCTCGGAGCGAGCTAAAAAACATTAATGTTGCCACAATTATTATCTATAAATTAAAATCGGAGCCGAAGGCGGAGACAAAAAAAATCCCAAACACTTGCTGTTAGGAAAATTATAAGGTTTCGATTTGATACCAAAACCCAACTGATTCTCCAACCAAATAGATGATCACGCCAACCTAAATAGTGTTTTCCAGCTCGCCTGTTTGAGCCTTAGATGTTCTAGGTTTACAGGTTAAGGAAGCGGAAGACGACGGTCGACCAAATTGTGTCTACGGCAGAGTCGGCTAGCGGAAGACGACGGTCGACCCGTGTTCACCGAGTCGCCTAGCAAAAGACAAGAGCGTCAACCTTCACCGAGTGATCCAGCAGAGCTCGATCAAGTCGAAGAGAATTCGAGTCGAGTTCAAAACACAGTGTCCAATTGTACAGTAACAAAGGAACTATCTCGAAGACTCCACGTCGAGATACCATCGAATTCAAAAGCCAGCTCTAAAGGCAGAAGATCCCGGAATCAGAGGAAGTCAACCTACCTCGACCAATGAGGGATTGCCGCATCGCATCCTAGACTTCAGAACCTAGGATGTGACACAAATGAAGACAGGTGCAGATACGCCCAACGGCAGATCTTGTATTTAAGAAGAGTAGGTAAGATTCAAACGGCTCCTCCAACGGCTAGTCTTGAATCTCTACCTATATAAACCCGTCTTCAACCTCAGGATCAGATACGAAAAACTCTCTACAAGCTTTCATTTCCTGAATTCATTATTCTTCCAAAAGCTCCCAAGCAGTTCTACATAGATCAAAGAACACTTTATCTTAAAGTGTTTCTAGTTAAGAAACTGCTTAGTTTTTCGTCTGTTCCCTAGGCCATACTCATTGTATACCTAAAGCCTAGATTTCGAACGAGTTCATCATACTCTGAAGTTCTTAATTGTAAGAACTCGTTCACAGTTGGAACCCCATACCCAAACCCAAACCCAGAAAGGTTAGGTAAAGGTACGCTTGCTCGAAGCGCGTAATTCGAGTGGATAGGTTCTTCAGTACCCGCAAACTGAAGGTGTATAGGCTTGACAGTGCCCGCAAACTGTTGGAACACAGCTCGGGTTAGAGTTGTGAAGTTGCTTGGTACTTGGAAACCAAGTGGTAGTGGATTACCAGTGAACCTGGTCGTGGACGTAGGAGGTGTTACTCCGAACCACGAAAAAAACTCGCGTGCTTCTATCTCTCTCTCTTTACTCTTGCTTTATATTCAGCTGTGTACTAACGCCTTCATATCTTTGCATACTTGTTCAAAACTGCACACATACCGCTCTCCAAAGACAGCTGTGTCTTTCGAAAAGTTGCATAACCTGACTAAGCTGAAAACGATAAGTTAACATTTTCAAACTGAGTTTTTCTAAGTAACTGAGCTAAAGTTTTCAAACCACCACTTTCCGCACCGCCAGCTGAGTTGTTTACCCAGCTGACCCTCCCCAGCTGACCCTCCCCAGCTGGATCAATAACTGAGCTCTCACTCAACTCCGTTTTAACTTGATAAAAGTTTAGAAAAATCTACTTGGTGTATTCACCCCCCCCTCTACACCAAGTACCCACTGTGGACCATCAATTGGTATCGAGCAAAGGGTTCAAAAGACCACCATTTCGTATCAAGAGATCTCTCTTGACACTGCGTCGGTGGTCAATCGAACGTATCCGTTTTTCGAAAACTCACTCTAGTGCATTCGTACATCTCTTCATGGATTCCTATCTTAACAGAACCTTCCCAACTTCTCGGCTGATGATTATGCAACTGAAATTCAGATTGAAAAGCTTCCTGTGTGCGCATCACGACATGATGTGGGACGTCATTTCAGACGGACCCATCCTTATTTACAAACACGGAAATGAACTTGTACCTGCTCAAGAAGGACAACCAGAATACCGGCCAACTCTCAAGCCAAAGAAGGAATATTCTTCCGAAGAGCGAAAGCAAGCTGGTCCGGACAACTTCGCAAGGAACACCATCTCTTCAACGGGCCTCAAACGCCTACCCGAGCAAAATCATCAATTGCGAGACAGCCAAAGAGATGTGGGAAACACTCGCCAAGCTATGTGAAGGATCGAAGAGATCAAAGAAAACAAATTCACAATAGCGTGCCAAAAATTCGACAACTTCAAGCGGTAGCCAACGAGTCCATCGAAGCGATGGAGCTAAGGTTCTCAAACATAGTAATTGAGATAGAGACAATCGTAATCGGGAAGTATACCCGAAAAGAATCTAAAGGTTCTTTCAAACTCTTTCAATGAATGGAACACTTACAAGGTAGTTCATCAAAGTCGAAGTGACTTGGGTGATCTATCTACGTAAAGATTGTTCTCACTCCTAAAAGCCAACGAGTACAACTTGAAGATCACTCAAGAAGAATCTTCAAGGCATTTAATGACGGAGAACTCACACCACTCCAAAGAAATAGCTTTCGCAGCCAACTCGAAAAGTCACTCATGTCAAGTCACCGAGTCCTCCAAGATGAAGAAGGACAAAAAGGATATGAGCAAAGAGGAGCTACTCGAAGAAATTGCCATGATGGTGAAAAGTTATAACAGACTCAACACCAAAGAAGTGGCAAATACAAGAAGTTCTTCAGAATTACAGAGATAAGTACGCAACGGTGATGAGAAGTCACCGACAAACGAATCAAGAAGGTTGCTTCAATCAGCAAGGAACTGTGACACTACCGACAAGATTGTCCAAAGTTGTCCAAGAAAGATAAAGACCAATTAAAGGCTAAGGCGGTGACCGAAGGAGAGCTTATATTGTCGATGAAGAATCGTAGTGCAATAAAATGGATGACATGCCATTTTCAGACTCGGAAGAAGAAGCCCTGATGGCCAATCATGAACCTGATTGGGATACTTGCTTCATGGGACAAACAGACGGCATCGATGAAGATGAGGTAACTTCTCGAACTCTAAATCTATCTAACACCTCACCATCACACGAACACTCTACACAGGACTCAGAATCTGGAGTACCTGATTGGAGTTTAGTAGAGAAAGTAATGAACGATTCCAAGGAGCTTCAAGAGATCCTTGACGTCATTATGTGTGAGAATGCCGAGTCAAGATGAACCGGAAAAGACAAAAGTATCGTACACGGTGATACAACTCGGCTCCGAGGAAGTCGTTTCACTAAAAGACAGAATAGTGAAACAAGATCAGCTGATGAAGAAAGTCAACACTGAGAAGACACAACTGATAGAAGATGTGGAAAGGGTCACAGCTGAATCGGAAAGGAAGTCAGCTGAGATCATTGAGCTGAAAAGCACCGAAGAGGTACTATCTAAAAAGATAGTAGCTCTCATCAAAGCCACGTCAACAATGGACGAGATCATTAGTGCTCAGCGCCAAGAAGACTCAAAGCGGGGACCTGGATACAACGAATCAAAGGATGCTTCAAACATTGCCTCCACAAGTGGAACAAAGGTTATGTTTGTACGAGCAAATGAACCTTCAACCCCAAAGAAATTTCAAAGATCAACAATCGAGGACACAGCGTCGGGAAGAACGGCGTGAAACACTCTCAAGCTCCGTTGAGGACACGGCAGACGTCAAACGAACAGCGTGAAACAGCCTCAAACTCCGTCGAGAACACGGACAACAAGAAGGTCACCCGTGCGGCAACCTCAAGCTCGGCTCGGACAAGAACGTGCTCAACCTCAACGAAGACCACAAGCCGGATTTTACAGATACCAACCACAAAGACTAAAGACGTTGATCGATATCAACCAAGATATCGAGATACCCAATGATACCACTCATACGAGTATCACCGGATAATCATTTCCACCACAAGATCGAGACAAGCAGAGACAAAGGAACGTCTCACCAGGCACACACTGAAATCAAACAAGATACGTACAACAAAACAAGAAGACACGAAGATCAAGACCACGCCAAGAAAAGAAGAACACAATGAATGTGTATATCGACTCGAGAATCATCGATCTAATGACCCAATTCGAGTCATCAAGCGTATCCGGGTCGTTAAAGGATCTATGTCTAACCCACAAGCGACCCAATTAAAACCGGGTACCCGAATTTTAACTTTTTGTTTAGGTTGCAAGGAATCGACGCATCTCCGATGAGTCGATGAGAACGCTTTGTACTTGGACAAGGATGTTCCAAGCACATGACGCACCTAAAGCATCTACTCCGTGAGTATATCGAGCGTACAGTCCACAAGTAACATTCGGTGACAACTCCAAAGGCCTAACCAAAGGTTATGGTACATTTAAAACCAGAAATGTTATCATCCCAAATGTTTCTTATGTACAAGGATTGCAACATAACTTGCTTTCCATTAGCCAATTCGCGACAACGGTTTTTCTCGTCAAGTTTGATGCACAGTGGATGCACAAGGAAGCACAGTGGAAACCAAGCAGATACTCCTAAGAGGGAAAAGAGAAGGAAATATGTACTTCATTGACTGAACAAGAAATGGAGACTTGTCTTGTATCAAAAGCAAGAATGAAGTCACTGTCGTGGGTACGTACGGCCGAATCATCTCAACTTCAAGACAATCAACAACCGGCTAGAACCGCTAATGGAATTCCAGATCAAGTATATGACAAAAGTCATATGTGCAGCGCGTGTCAAAGAGGAAAACAAACAAGAATTTCATTCTCTCTCAAGCCAGCTCAATCGATCGAGTTCTTCAACTTCTTCACATGGATCTTTTTGGTCCAAGCACTCTAAAGAAGCTTCAATGGCGTAAAATATACTCGGTCGTTGTGGATGATTTCTCAAGATTCACTTGGGTATCTTTCTTGTACCAAGAGCGAAACGAGAACTAAGCCGCCTATCCCGCCGGAAAGATTATCAACACGTATGAGTGCAAGATAATGGCAATAAGATCAGATCGTGGAACGGAGTTTCTGAATGAAACTATTTATGATTTTTGCGAAAAGAACGGAGTTCAACACCAAACATCTGCAGCTCGCACACCTCAGCAGAATGGTGTAGCAGAACGAAGAAACAGAACTATCAAGGAAGTACCTCAATGCTAGCTAGCTCGCCATTCCAAAGAAGTTTCGGCCGAAGCGCAACACAAATTGCTTCACTCAGAATCGCTCCTTACTCACATCAAGGCAAGGAAAGACACCGTATGAGCTATGGAACAACAGAATACCATACATTGGATATTTCAAGGTGTTCGGATCCAAATGTCACATTCTCAATAATGGGAAGACACAGCTCAAGACGTTCGACGAAAAGACAGACCGAGGAGTATTCCTTGGTTACTCCGCCGTGAGTAAAGCATACGCAGTCTTCAATGAAGAACTCAAACGGTCGAAGTAACTCCACATGTTACCTTTGACGAATCCTCCTTCGAATATAGGATTCTATCAAACGAAGAAGCGAAGGAGAATCTTCAAGATTGATTCAGTACAAGGGCTCAAGAGAATAGAATCGTAATCGCCGAACCACTAATTTGGGACAATGAGCCAGAGGAGGAAATTCAAATCAATCAAGAAGCTCCACCACTGAAACCAAGAAGAAACTTCAACGCCAAATCAAGTAACATCATCACCTGAAATCCAAACACACTCGAGTCCCCGCCTCCATCTCCAAATTCGAGCCTCTACAGACATCTCCTCAAAATCCAAATCAAAGAGAGCCAAACTCTCAAGATTTAACTCCAGAACAACTCCAAGACAGACGAAATTTAGCCACTTCAAGCATCAATCAACTAGAAGAAGAAATTCGTAAGAGGAGAAGATGGATTGAAGATCATCCATCATCGCAATCATTGGAGAACCTTCGACCAAGTCAAAACCAAGCTCGCTGCTCAAGCTTCATCGGATCATCAAGAGAAACACACGGCTCAACTCTCGGTAGAGCTAGAATCGACGGTCTATGATGAAGACACGCCTCTAATGGCGTGTTACGTAGCTCAAGTGCCGTAACCTCAATCAATTCTCGAAGCTTTGAAAAGTGTGCCTTGGACAAATGCCATGCAAGAAGAGCCGAACGAATTCCTCGAAATTGTGTCCGGGAATTAGTCGACGTACCTCAAGAAGTCAAAGTCATAGGACTCAAATGGATATTCAAGAACAAGTTGGATACCCTGGGAGTCGTCATCAGAAACAAAGCTCGACTCGTTGCCAAGGGCTACACTCACGGAAGGAATTGACTTCGAAGAATCTTTTGCTCCGCAGCACGATTGGAAGCAATCGACTATTTCTCGCCTTTGCAAAGACATCACAAATTCAAGGTCTATCAAATGGATGTGAAGTGTGCATTCCTAAATGGAGAAATCAAAGAAGATGTCTACGTTGAACAACCTCCGTGATTCGAAGTAGAAGGAAATAAAGTCTACAAACTAAAGAAGGCTCTTTATGGATTAAAGCAAGCACCTCGAGCTTGGTATGACACTGTCAAATTTTCTCATATCCAAAGGATTCAAGAAGGGCTCAACTCTCTTCACCATCAAGTCGAGAAGATATCCCGGTTGTTCAAATCTACGTAGACGACATCATCTTTGGATCAAGATCAAGATTCTTATGCCAAAGATTTGGAGAGATGATGTCGAGAAGTTCCAAATGTCCATGATGGGAGAAATGAGTTTCTTCCTAGGACTTCAAGTCAAGCAATCTTCGAAGGGATCTTCATAAATCAATCCAAATACGTGAAAGATTTGATCGCCAAGTATGGAGTTCAATCAAGCAAACCGTAAAGATTCCAATGAACACCAACCGGAAGATTGAACTCGGAACTCGAAGGAAAGTCAGCTGATTCCAAATACAGAGGGATAATAGGATCCCCGCCGTATCTAACAAAGAAGTCGTCCGTACATCTCTTCGCAATGGGTGTGTGTGCGGATTTCAAGTTGATCCAAAGGAAGCACACATGCAAGCTCAAGAACATTCTCAAATACCTCAAAGGAACTCGAATGTTGGGCCGTGGTACCCAACAAGACAATCTACACTGACCGGATACTCGTATTCGTACTTCGCCGGAGATCGATTGGACGTAAAATCAACTTCGTGAACTTGTCGCTTCTTAGGAAGTAAGTTGATCTCATGGTTTTCAAAGAAACAAACGTGCGTCGCAACTTCCACGACAAGCGTAATATATGGCCGCCGGAAGCCGCCGCTCGCAGAATTCTCCGTCGAAACATCACTTGGATGACTATGAAGTAAAAACCGGACAGTTCCAATTTTCCGTGATAGCTCAAGTGCGATTGCAATATCGTAGAATCCAAGATTTCACACAAGATGCAAGCATGTAGACGTACGACATCATTTCATCGTAGATCACGTAGAAAAGAAGGATGTGATTGTTGAGAAAATTCACACGTACATACAAATGGGTGATATTCTCACAAAACCGTTGATGAAGCAAGATTCAAAATGCCGTGCGGATTACTTGGACTTCTCAACCCGAGACGATGCTTCACCCGAACGGAAGAACAGTGAACGAAAGCAGACCGAATCTAAACCGATGCCGAAAGGAAAGGATTATTCAACTAACCACTGGAACCACGATGACCCAGCACACCCACTCAACCGAGGTATCAGCTGACTACAATGATCAGCTGAGAGGTTTGAAATAACTTTAATTACACCTACTCAATCTGTTTTCTGTCAATTCACATCTTGTCATTTCTAATCAATATTAATTAAAAGTCTGCAAAGAATTAAATAATGGGAGTTTCGAGGCAAAAGTCAAAGCGCCTCAACCGCTCATTAAATTGACATGACGCGAGAATCACTCCCAGTCGTAGATCTTCTTATCAACAGACAAATCTTGATCGTCCATCCTTCAAGAAATCTCTTTAAATATGCTAGAAGATATACGCATCAAACCTAGAAAGTTTTGTTTTGCATTCTTTCTCATTTCCATCAATTGGTATTGTTTGTTTCTACTAACAAAATATGCAGAAAAAGAACATGGAATCCAGAAAGATGTCTCCCAAAGCCAATCAGACCTGAAGAATCTGTCAAAGCTTCAAGATAAGAGTTGCTTAACTCTCAGGAACCTCAAAGAAGACGGAAGTCCAGAAGAAGGTGAAGCCCATCGACGTAACCGAGGCCGCAAAGAGAGAGATCGCAAAGCTCAAGAACGTCATCCACTGTGAAGGTGCGTAAAACTTTCCGGGAATGACAAAGGAAAAGACCTCCTCAACCCCACCGTTTCTCTCAACATAAAAGAGAGAACGGGACACACAACTCCCCGGATGCAAAAATCAACGTCACCGTACCCTGACCAGATGTTGATGAAACCGGAGTATTAAGGAGCAGTCATTTCAAAGCTCCTGCTCCGCCACAGGAGGCACAGAAAAAGATGCAGGAAACAAAGCAGCATGCATCTAACTCCGTCCCAGCTGGGAATCGGAAACTACTTGAGGAGACAAAATATACTGAAGCACTGTCTTCAAACCGAAGACTCAAGTCAAAGGTGCTCAGTCAGTCAGCAGAGAAGCCAGCTGACATTATGAGAGAATTCGTAATCACTCTCCGAGGAGCAGAAGGCCCACAAGCGGTCGTTTCTTACGGTGGAAGAGAAGTTCACGTCCCTGCTTGAACATAATCATCACCAACACCGCAATGAAGTATTCCAGCTGAACAACCAAGCTTAAACCCCATGACAGATGGGATACTTCAACCGCCTTCTTCGCTTCTTCCCGCTTCTCCACGAGGACACCTTCTTCGAGATCTTTCAATAAAAGATGCTCAAGTCCCTGCACCAAGCTCAAATGAGAAACTTCACCCAGCCAACGATCACCTGCAGCTGGATGATGATGATATGAGCTGAATACAACTCCCTCAAGTGCTGTATCAGACTTTCTCATTCAATCTAAGAAGTCTGAAGAAGCAAAAGTTGCAAGGAATGAAGTTATGCCCGTCTCAGAAGATGCTATCTCCCGTGCTAACTCATCCCTCAAAGCACTCAGCTGGACTGCCCCAGCTGAATAAGGCCAAGGACGCTGTGTCTGCAATCACAGCTGAGGCTAATGCAACTGAAGAAGAGTCAGCTAATACAACAGCTGAGCCACTAAGACTCTAAACCTCGCCGCTCAGAGCTGAAAACCACAAGCAAACTAAAACATCGCAACACTCGATGGTGAATATCTCCCACCCTGTTTTGATCATGCCAAAAAGGGGGAAGTAAGGGAGAAGAGAGACAAGTCAATGAAGAGGCAACCGTTGAGCTAGAGGAACCAAATGGATCGAATCACCAAGAAACGAGTCAAAAGAAAGAAGCAACGGATGCGGTAAGAGAGGACCCACCGATCGAAGGATTGAAGATCGAAATTTTTTTTTCTCTTCTTTCTTTTTCCTGTGTTATAATGTATTTTCTTACATTAATAAAACACAAGTTTCTCTGCATCATAAGTTGTCTCGCTAGGTTTTGGCATCATCAAAAGGGAAATTGTTGGGAAAATTATAAGGTTTCGATTTGATACCAAAACCCAACCGATTCTCCAACCAAATAGATGATCACGCCAACCTAAATAGTGTTTTCCACTCGCTTTGAGCCTTAGATGTTCTAGGTTTACGGGTTAAGGAAGCGGAAGACAAGAGACCTACCGTGTCTACAAAGCAGAGTCACTAGCGGAAGACAGACCCACCGTGTTCACACTGAGTCACTAGCAAAAGACAAGAGGCGTCAACCTTCACTGAGTGATCCAACAGAGTTCGATCAAGTCAAGAGAATTCGAGCCGAGTTCAAAACACACTGGTCCAAAGTACAGAACAAAGGAACTATCTCTCGAAGACTCCACGTCGAGACACCCGAATTCAAAAGCCGCCTCTAAAGGCGTAAGATCCCGAATCGTAAGTCAACCTACCTCGACCAATGAGGGATTGCCGGATCAACATCCTAGACTTCGTAACCTAGGATGTGACACAAATGAAGACGGTGCAGATACGCCCAACGCAGATCTTGTATTTAAGAAGAGTAGGTAAGATTCAAACGGCTCCTCCAACGGCTAGTCTTGAATCTCTACCTATATAAACCCGTCTTCAACCTCAGGATCAGATACGAAAAACTCTCTACAAGCTTTCATTTTCTGAATTCATTATTCTTCCAAAAGCTCCCAAGCAGTTCTACATAGATCAAAGAACACTTTATCTTAAAGTGTTTCTAGTTAAGAAACTGCTTAGTTTTTCGTCTGTTCCCTAGGCCATACTCATTGTATACCTAAAGCCTAGATTTCGAACGAGTTCATCATACTCTGAAGTTCTTAATTGTAAGAACTCGTTCACAGTTGGAACCCCATACCCAAACCCAAACCCAGAAAGGTTAGGTAAAGGTACGCTTGCTCGAAGCGCGTAATTCGAGTGGATAGGTTCTTCGCACCCGCAAACTGAAGGTGTATAGGCTTGACAGTGCCCGCAAACTGTTGGAACACAGCTCGGGTTAGAGTTGTGAAGTTGCTTGGTACTTGGAAACCAAGTGGTAGTGGATTACCAGTGAACCTGGTCGTGGACGTAGGAGGTGTTACTCCGAACCACGAAAAAAACTCGCGTGCTTCTATCTCTCTCTCTTTACTCTTGCTTTATATTCAGCTGTGTACTAACGCCTTCATATCTTTGCATACTTGTTCAAAACTGCACACACAGCTGCTCTCCAAAGACAGCTGTGTCTTTCGAAAAGTTGCATAACCTGACTAAGCTGAAAACGATAAGTTAACATTTTCAAACTGAGTTTTTCTAAGTAACTGAGCTAAAGTTTTCAAACCACCACTTTCCGCACCGCCAGCTGAGTTGTTTACCCAGCTGACCCTCCCCAGCTGGATCAATAACTGAGCTCTCACTCAACTCCGTTTTAACTTGATAAAAGTTTAGAAAAATCTACTTGGTGTATTCACCCCCCCCCCCTCTACACCAAGTACCCAGCTCAGGGACCATCACTTGCTTATTGATATGATATGAATACAATGATTTGAAAAGTAGTTTGATTTCATCATACCAAATCACCCCAAGATTTTCCCTCGTTTTGATATAGTTATATACACACACATAGTGTATGAGATAAATCTCCATGTATTATGAGATGCACCACAATGCATTTTGAGATGCAACACTATGTGTAATGAGATGCACCACCATGTATAATGAGATGCATCACACAATGTGTAGATGCAACACACTGTGTAATGAGATGCACCACAACATAAAATGAGATGCACCACACAGTGTATTGAGATGCACCACACTTTATTAAAAAAAACGAAGAAAAAAAAATTCGAAACTTAAAAAAAAAATGAAAAGTCAACGGGGTCTAGGGTTGAGATTTATTCCTATTTCTTACTTTAAGGGCTCTTTACACTAGAACCACTCCATATATATATATATAGGGATAGCTTATAGTGAAAATGACACTTAAAGTAAAAAATAGGAATAAATCTCAACCCTTCATCCATAATATATGGATGGCCAGATCTGAACAGGGACGGATCCGGGTCAAACGGGTCGGACCCGGGTCACCCCGTTGACTTTTCTTTTTTTTTTTAGTTTCGAAATTTTTTTTCGAATTTTTTTTTTCGTTTTTTTAATAAAGTGTGGTGCATCCCAATACACTGTGTGATGCATCTCATTCATGTTGTGGTGCATCTCATTACACAGTGTGTTGCATCTATACATTGTGATGCATCTCATTATACATGGTGGTGTATCTCATTACACATAGTGTTGCATCTCAAAATGCACTGTGGTGCATCTCATAATATATGGAGGTTTATCTCATACACTATATATGTGTGTATAACTATATCAAAATGAGGGAAAATCTTGGGGTGATTTGGTATGATGAAATCAAACTACTTTTCAAATCATTATATTCATACCATATCAATAAGAAAGTATTTGAGATTTTTTTTGTCTCCGATTTTAATTTATAGATAATGATTGTGGCAACATTAATGTTTTTTAGCTCGCTCCGAGGCCTTCGGCTCACCTCGCTCGACTCTTGAAAAAAAAATCAAAATAAAAAATAGTGAAAAAGAATATTAAAAAATTAAAAAATTGTGCATCCCAATACACTTAGTGGTGCATCTTATTGCACAGTTTGGTGCATCTCATTGCACAGTGTGATGCATATCATCTGACTCTTAAAAAAAATCGAAAAAAATAAAAATTCGAAAGTCAACAGGTTGATCGGGTCCGACCCGTTGACCCGGTTTGATCTGGGTCAGATCTGACCCTCCATCTCTTGTAGATCTATGATGAAGATCTATTCCTATTTCTTTGGTTAAGATCCGTCAATGCTGACTGGATCGAGTCGCAGGTCGGATCTGGATCGGGTCGATCCGGATGCACCGTGGAGATGTTCCACGGGAGCGTGACTCAATCACGTATCTTTTTTGTAAGATTGAAATAGAAGATGAAATGTTGTATGAAGCAAGAGATCTCGTTGACCTGTAATAAATACCGCATTTTTCGGATTCAATTAAATGATAAATTCGCGTTAAAAGAATATTAACTGCAGCAAATCACCATTAGGAATTAATTACTTCAACTCATTCAAATAGTTGTGACCTTTGTCGGTGGGCTTCATCATCATATAAATTTGTCTTATTCCAACCTCTTAAATTTAATTCTATGTATTAGTAAATCAATAAATATATGCATGATTATATATTCTCTATAAATAATACATTATTTGATCTCTAAATTATTTTATTTATAATTAAGTTTTCTGCAAATCTTAAGCATCTATACTTTGGTCTAAGTTAAAATTAGTTCCTTTATTATAATTTAATGTATGGTAAAACTGATTCTAATATAAATAAAGGTTCAATAGTTGAATGTTTATAAACTAGAGTTTAAAAGCTTAATCCTGAAAAAGTACAATACAGATGTAGAAATTAAAGAAATGAAATACAATTACACACATTATTTAAATGAAAGAGTGAAAAATAAAATTCAAGAAATTGGACAACACTTGGATCTGAATATGCAATTTCAAAATAAAATATTAGGAGTATATCTATATGATTAAAAATATACTATAAAATTAAGAAAAGTAAAGTTGGTGATGCCAACAATGGTCAAGCAATTTTGTCCACCGACACTTCTCCACCTACTACAGCTGGACATTAACCCCACCCCCCAATTTCCCATCTTATAACTTAGTATATTTCCAAAATACAGATCTATATATGTATATATAAATTTACAATATTATATTTTATGATAATTAAAAACAAATTAATTCAAATAATTTGATAATATTCCTCCACTTCATCAATTGAAAAAGACTTGATATCGACCAGTACAATATAGTTACATTTGTCACTTTGGTAGTTTAATTAAATTCTCAATAATAATTCTATAAATACAGTTCCTTATTTATTTATTTAGGTTGAGATTAACTCCATTCAAACTTCAGGATATTCTAGAATAAGAATTAACAATACAAATATATCAAATCCATTATTTTAATTTCCACAAATGTATCAACTATTTATTACAAAATAGAAAAAGAAAGAGACACTTTTCAATTGAATCAAATCCACACCACAATTTCCAAACTAAAAAAAAAATATAAATTAAAAAAATATATAAAAAGAAAAATCAAATCAAGATATGTAGGCCAAAAATCCAAGCACCAAACTGAAGCATAGCGCCGCCACACCTCCGCCGCGGACTCTCTCGCCGTCGCTGCTATTATCCTCATCCGCCGCCGCCACATCATCTGCGGCGGGGCCGGGGCTATCGGCGTCCTCATCCTCATCATCCGCGGCGCCCTTGCTCTTGCTCTTCGCCGACTTCGCCGGCTTCGGCGCCGGAGCAGGCGGCGCAGCCTTGAACAGCTCTTTTGGCAGCAAGACCTTGTCGATCTTGAACACCGCCAGTGGATCCTCGTCGATCAAAGTCCCGTCGATCGTCGCCGTCACCACCTTCGTCTTCAGCTTCACGTCGTCGCCGTCGTTTTGCACCGTGAAATCGAACTTCTTTGCCCCCTCCGTCGCCAGAGTGTTCATCAATCCGTTGCTCGATCTCAGCATTCCGAGCGAGTTGTACACCGGCACGCCGTGGTACAACAGCAGCGACGACTTCCCGTCCGTTGTCAGGTTTTTATACCTGACCGAGTCGGAAAAATATTAAAATAAATGTTAAATAATAGTAAGTCGGAGATATTAAATTAAATATGTTATATACCAATGCAGTCGATTAAATTATGAAAATCAAAAAATTAAAATTTAATCGGTATATATATATAAAGCGGTAGTTTAAGGCTTTAAGGGACGAACCTTGGTCGGAAAGCGTCTAGGGCTTCGTCGGAAGGGCAGAAGATGGTGAGGCCGCCTTGGACGCTTTCCGAGAAGGTTGATTCGACGCCTTGAGAGATAATCATGTCGGAGAAGGTTTGACAGCCTTGCTTGGCCATGAGGGAGGTGACATTCAGGTCGGTGGGGGCGGCGGTGGGGGCCTCGGCCTCCGGTGAGGTGAGGGTGTTGCTGATTTGGATGACGGCGATGTCGTAGGGCAATTCCTCCAGGGATTTGACGAATGTGGCCATGGGACCGTCGGAGTCGCTGTCGACAGGGGCGAAGCCGACTTTGCCGCCTTTCATGTCAGTGATGTTGACATAGCCGGAGGTGCCGGCAGCCTCGCCGGTGGCTTGGAAGAGGGAGGAGGTGGTGGTGGAGCCCTTGGTGATCTGGTGGAGCTTCTTGGCGCCGAAGTAGTCGGCGAAGATGTGGAGAGAGAGGATGTTTTTGATGGTGGGGAGGGAGTAGTGTTTGGCGAGGAGATCGTTCATGGCGCCGTTGTCGACAGCGCAGACGGTGATGGTGCGGCGGCGGTTGATCTCGCCGGCGAGGTGGGTGACGGTGAGGTAGTGGTTGAAGGTGGAGAAGGAGGGGTGCTTGGCGAGCATGCGGGTGACGTTGTGGGCGTGGGTGGTGGCGGAGAGGGCGGCGGCGGCGGCGAGGAGGAGGAAGGGAAGCAAGATTCTTAGCTCCATTTTAGCCACTACTCTGGTGTGCGTGGGTGGAGTGTGTGTGCTTTATGAGTGTTGTTCTGTGTGGTGTGTGTGTGTGTTTATATATATCGTGAGAGAGAGAGAGAGTATGCATGTGTTATGTATGGTGAGTAGAAAGAGTGTGTAATAATTAATGGTGAGATCATATAGTAATTGTAACGGTCATTTTAATGTTTTGATGATAATTGTGGTAGTTATGCTTTATTGTTGGTTATATTGATTGTAAATTTGGCTGTTCAATGGAATTTTTAATTATTAGTAGGTGTGTTAACTTTAATAGAATACTCAAACAAAAACAAAAATGTTTTAGTGCATAATCTTTATTTTTCTAAAAAAAAATTATTTTATCATATGTGCTAATTGCGTTCTTTCTTTTTTTAGTATGAATCTTAGTATATAAATTCGAACACATATTATGATTGGTAAATGTATCATCGTATATATGTGAATAATATAATGGTAAACAAGTTTATAAAGGAACTAAACCGAATCTTGCTAATTCATTTACAATTTTTTTTAAGGAAATCATCAATCCAAATTTATTTGAAATCAAGATGTTTGATTGTTTTGAGCTATAAATTTACCCAATGACTGACTAAATTTTAGTATCTTATAAGATACATATCATATAAATATACTAGTAAACTTGTAGATTACGAATAACTTTACCTATGTTACAATTATAACAAGTACCTATGCAATTATGCTCTATAGATACCATAGTTTCCAAATTTGAAACACAGCATTTAATCCAAAGTTCAAAACTATCTTTGGTCTAAAGATTCAAGTACTGTTAAATCAATAATTAAATAGTTTAGCTTTAAAAAAATAGATAATTAAATTACTAACCTTCTCCCTATGCGAGTGTTAATACTTACACACGAATTAGTTTATACATAAACCAAAATTATAACTTCTCAATTTGAAATATAAAATAAAATGCTGACGTTCTCCAAATATAAACTTAAGTTCACATATTTTTTGAAAACTATCCATAATTTTCATGAAATAAATAATTGCAAAATAAATCACTATTATATTGTTTAGACCACACTATTGAGCTGGGGATGGGCCCTAATAATTGCCCACACAATTCGAGCATAAGGGCTTCGATGGCATTGGACACCTTTGTCTGCCCAAATATAATATTTTTCATTTATTTTTTTTATTTTTTTACTGTCATTTTATTTTTCTTTTTCATATGTTGCGCGGTTTCTTATCATGGGAGTGTATTTTGGTACGTGTAGATATAAATTTGCATTATTTTCCCCTCACTGATTTTAATAAATTTACTCGCATTTCATGAGTATGTATGTAAATGTAATTAAATTCCGAGTGACATTATTTTTCTCAACTTTATGAAAGTGGGAATTGAGATTCAAATCATGGTCAGATCACTCGCTCTTATAGCATGAGATGAGATATATTACTGAACTACGTGACTCGTAGTATTTAATTCACACTACAAAGAATGAATTACAAATCTATAAGAAATAGACATGTATTCTCTAAAAAAAGAAATAGACATGCATATGTATTTACTTTGAAAAAAGGAAATATTTATAATGCTCATCACCATTAACCAACTGAGCAAAAAAAAAGAAGCTACAATGCTAAGCCTTATATTGAATTCAAATTTAGTGCTCACATTAGTCACATATATTTCTTCTTGTTAAAAAAAAAACTAAAATATTTCTTAAGAAAACAAGTGGTTATAAATAAATAAATAAAGTTATCTAGAATTTAGGTTTCAACTACTCAATTGTTTGCTCACGTTTTTTGTGACACGTCGTCGCTAGATTACTGTTTTATTGCTCACGAAAAAGGGCAATAAAAAGAGGAGAAAAAAAAGAAAGAAGACATAGTGTCACGTGCAAGGTCACGTGTCTTTCTCTAGATATCCCACGTCAAAAACCCACTGTTTTTGTTGATCTTAAATTCTTCATATCTACACTCTTCCAGAATTTCCCATTCAACATGATAGAATTTGAACAAAAGCGGAAAACTTCTTCAATCTTCACTCCATCTTTTCGAATTTGCTCACTATAACTTCGGTACCTCTCTCTCTCTAACGCTCTGTGGCACTGTGTGCGTGTGTGCAGGCGTAGTTGCATGTTTATCTAATCTAAGTGCATGCATTTAGCATTTATGTTATGATTTGTGAGAGCTTGAGATTATCACTACATTTGATTGTATATGTATATATATTTGATGATCAAAATGTCAAATGAATTTGTTTATATGTGAAACAATAGCAGAAAAACAGAGAAATGGGCAGCTCAGGATTTTCGTGGAAGTTGAAGGATCACCCTAAATTGGGGAAGGGGAAAACCGTAGCGGTGGTGGTTTTGGATGGGTGGGGCGAGGCTAACCCTAATAAGTTCAATTGCATCCATGTCGCCGAAACTCCCACCATGGATTCTCTCAAAAAAGTAATCTTTTCTTTTAGTTATGTGAAATTATTGCATTAGGAAGAACTATGTGTAGCTGAAGTTTTTGCTAATTTTTTTGGGGGGAAATTTGGTGAAGGCGGCGCCGAAGAGGTGGAGGCTGGTGAAGGCTCACGGTACGGCGGTGGGGCTGCCCTCAGATGATGACATGGGCAATAGTGAGGTTGGACACAATGCTCTTGGTGCTGGCCGTATCTATGCACAAGGGTGAGTTGTTGCTATGCATCGGACCTACGGGGTGGGAGCCTATAACACTACGAGTGGTGGCACAACTGGCTCCGCTAGCAACTACTCCGGCATCTGTCTTCGTTTTGCCAAAATGTTTAAGCCAAGTTGCTAGAAGAGTCCATTGAGCCTAAAACTGCTTAAACATTCACCATTTATTCATTAATCCGATTTGCCCCTGTTAGATATCGCAGCTATAATTATTTATATTTTTGGTACTAAAAGCTGATTTATAGGGAAATTATGATATATGAAGGATATTTTTGTTCTTAGTGGGGTGAGTTATAGTTCTTGATGATTCCTATTTTTAGCATTGAGTTGATTTATAGGAAAGTTTAGCTTGATAGATGAAGCTTTAGATTGTTTTGGAGAGTTTGCAGGGTTGTTGATCAAGACAATGCAAAATTGTTGATATGTGGAGCTACTATTATCCATTGAAGGGCCTAGTTTTGTGACTTTTGCCATATTCTCAATTCTCTGTTCATCTTTTGCCTTTTAATATTGTACTTTTGTCTCTGATTATGTGTGAAAAGAGAGCTCGAACCTCAAAGAGAAGTGGCCGGCTTTGATGATATGATTTTTTTTTCCTTTTACTTGTTGAAAATTATGACTAACTGTATGTGATTGATGGAAAACAAGTGGAATTCAGTTCTTTGGGATGGTACATCTGCAGATTTTCTTATAGTTTTGGGGAAACTGTTAAGTGATTACTTGTCGAAATAATGGAACAACTAGACCTTTATTGATTTTGTATCGTAAAAGAAAATGTGGACTAACATGTTGTCCTATTTACAATGTTTCTAAATGTAGGGCAAAGCTTGTTGATATAGCTCTCGGAACTGGTAAAATCTATGAAGGGGAAGGTTTCAAGTACATTAAAGAATCTTTTGAAGATGGGACACTTCACCTCATTGGATTGTTAAGTGATGGAGGTGTCCACTCTAGGCTTGACCAGTTGCAGGTATCTCTATTTCATAGATTTCAGCAACATTTTGTTCTTCTTCCACACGAGGTGACGATATTTTCTCTATTTTCCAGTTGCGGTGACCTTTCTCTGTCTCTGCTTCTATGCATTTGGAATATAAATGGAAGTAATTGTTGATGTCATGCTCTCGTGATGCAGTTATTGCTTAAAGGTGCTAGTGAGCACGGTGCTAAAAGAATCCGTGTTCACGTTCTCACTGATGGACGTGATGTGTTGGATGGATCCAGCGTAGGCTTTGTTGAAAATCTCGAAAATGATCTAGCAAAGCTCCGTGAGAAAGGCGTTGATGCCAAGATTGCATCTGGTGGAGGTCGTATGTATGTCACAATGGATCGTTATGAGGTAAACCTTCATTGTTTTTCTGTTTGTCTTTTCTGATTCTTTTAGGAACACCCGGCTCTAGGTCGTTGCCTTTGGCTACACATGTAAGATGCAAATACCAGGGTTATATTATATCAAGTCACATTAATCTTTTTCTCAAGATTTGACTTAATCTTCATTTCATGACTACGAGCAGGGAATTGTATCCTCGTTCATGTACTTTCCGTCTTCCTCATTGATCTTTCCTTTGATCATAGATATTCATTCATAAAATATATCTTGTCGTGTCAGCTGGGGTGGGGATATGACGAGAAGTTTCCAGTGAGGATCTGATGTTGGTTAGGTCTAGATGTCGACTTGGTATAGGGTACTTGGCAAAATTTACATAGATAGAGGTCTGTCCAGACAAAATTTACATAGATAGAATCCTATATGGTCTGTCCAGACACTCGTTAGTACTATATGCTTCGATGTCTGTCTGTGCTTGAGCGATTATAGTTCAAACATGTGCAGGGAAGACTTGTTTTTATGATAAGTTTATAGTTCCTTCTGATGTCTGATAAATGATAATTAATAATGCTAAACTGAAAATTATGGAAATCGATTATGATTAGTACTAAAACAGAGGAATTCTTTAATCTTTTGCAAGCATTTTCTTCCCTTATACCGAGGAGTTTTGTATATGTCATCAAATTTCCTTGTAAATGTATTTTTCTTTCTTAGCTCAAGTTTTCTTGTTTATTAGTTCCTCCCACAACACAGTGTTCCCTATAATTTGCAGAATGATTGGGACGTTGTAAAACGAGGTTGGGATGCTCAGGTGCTTGGAGAAGCACCACACAAGTTTAAGAGTGCTATTGAAGCTGTGAAGAAGCTAAGAGAGGCTCCTGGCGCAAATGATCAATTCTTACCTCCATTTGTTATTGTCGATGACAACGGGAAGGCCGTTGGGCCTATTGTTGATGGTGATGCTGTCGTAACATTCAACTTTAGGGCTGATCGTATGGTAATGTTGGCCAAGGCACTTGAGTATGAGAAGTTTGATACATTTGATAGAGTTAGATATCCTAAAATACGGTACGCTGGGATGCTTCAATACGATGGTGAATTGAAACTTCCGAGTCATTATCTCGTTTCTCCTCCGGAGATTGAAAGAACATCCGGAGAATATCTGGTGCACAACGGTATCCGTACTTTTGCTTGCAGGTAAGTTGAACACTCCCCTCCTACTCGGTCACACAACGTAAATGATTAGTTTTTGCTAATTTTGGTGACTTATATGATAGTTGAGATTTCTCTTTTGATTATATGACTTAATTATGTGCCCTGGTTTTGTTAACAGTGAAACAGTTAAATTTGGTCATGTCACATTTTTCTGGAACGGGAACCGCTCCGGATGCTTTAAACCGGAGATGGAAGAATATGTCGAAATTCCAAGTGATATTGGTATTAGCTTTAACGCGAAGCCAAAGATGAAGGCTCTGGAGATTGCTGAGAAAGCAAGGGATGCCATCCTTAGCCGCAAATTCGACCAGGTAAATTATCAAGCCTCGTTCTTTGTGGTTGAGCTGAGGAAAAATATTTTGACATAGGAAGGTTTTGTATTAAATGAGGCGTGTTCACTCTGAAGGTACGTGTCAACCTTCCTAACGGTGACATGGTCGGACATACTGGCGATGTTGAAGCTACAATTGTAGCTTGCAAGGCTGCTGATGAAGCTGTGAAGGTAATGCCTAGCTGTGAATATTGCATAGGTATTTATTTACTTGGCCAATCAAATGAGCAATCTGCAATATGCAAAGATGCATGACGGTACAAATTCCTCGATTCTTGTACGGCGCTTGTCTAGTGACGACACTCTGACAAGTTTTGACTCGTTAACTTTGAACTTGATGATCTCGTACGTTAGATTGTTTACTAATTGAGATAGTTTTGTTCGTTTTGTGCAGATGATTCTTGATGCAATTGAGCAAGTCGGTGGAATCTATGTTGTGACTGCGGATCATGGAAATGCCGAGGATATGGTGAAGAGAAATAAGAAGGGCGAACCTCTTCTCGACAAGGATGGCAACGTTCAAATACTTACCTCTCACACTCTACAACCTGTAAGTACTTAATTTATCGTGTTACAAAATCTATATTTGTCACATTTATGGTATTTGCTAGAGTCGGGTTAACCTAATTGGTCGTATATTAGTTGTATATGTGTTTGGAGATTGTAAACATTTCTCTATATACATGCAAGTGAGCGTAGTCATGGAAAATCGGCCCTATTTATCGTAGTCACCAAGAATGATCTTTTATGATCTTGTATAGGTTCCTATTGCTATCGGGGGACCGGGGTTGGCACTGAGCGTGAGGTTCCGCCAGGACCTTCCCGTTGCTGGGCTGGCCAATGTCGCTGCAACAGTAATGAACCTTCACGGGTTTGAGGCCCCGAGTGACTACGAGCCGACCCTCATCGAGGTCGTGGATGACTAGAGCCATCGAACCGTGCTTCACAATTTTACAAAGATGGAAGTGCGGGTATATAATATGGTGCACCGTTTTGAATAAAGCCTCCGCGATACATTTGAATATTTGTACAAGTTAATAATGTACAAATTAATGCGGGTATAGTGAAAGATCACCACTTTTAATTTTGGAATGTAAAAAAAATACCCACAGTAGCTAAAGCATAATAATTCTACCCATATCTGGAATCTCTTTGGAGCATAATACTGGAATCTCCAATCTTCTCAACACTGTGAGATTGATATGTCGAGCTCGTGCTTGTGGTAATGATCGTTTTTCTGGATTTTTACAGAAAATATATGAGGAGGAAGAAGATTAATATATGTCTTTCAAAGTTCAAAGTGTGTAATTAAAATTTTGCGTCCAAATTAATTACATAATGCATGAATGTTATTCTACATCAGTCCTAGATTAGTGTGGTTGAATTAATTTTTGGGGACGAAGGGAGTATTTTAATTATACTAGTAAAGTGGTACGTGCGATGCACGTAATATTGATATATTTTAATAATATATATATAATACATAAAATCTATTAACTATATTAAAACAAAGTTGTGGAATATAAGTTTTCCGCCTAAACTTTCACTCTTAGACTTTTCGGGTTTACCAAGTCCCAACCTCCCTAGCAAGAGGCGCCCATGTCCGTTCAGATTCCCAATATTGGAGGTCAGTATATTCACAATTCCAATGTGGCCACCCAATTGATTTCAATTTCCCAATGCTTTTGCAAATTTTCATCTACCAGAGCATGATTGGAAATCTCAAAATTTCACATTAACTATATTCAATTCCTCTATAAATAAGTCATCCATTTTGTGTTGTCAATCCGTCTACAATCTTCTTTCCTGATTCATCTCTTCAACAACTCTCTTTTTCCCTCAACAAAATCTTATTCCTCTAAAAAAATCGTAGAATGTACAGTGCAACGCTAATGGTAACGATGTACTTTTTCGTTTCTATGGATATTCAAAGAAACCATATCAATGGCGCAAGGTGTTGCAGTCACGCTGGACAAGGAGGTCCGTCAATGTATTACCAATGGAAGGATATATTTTATCACTAAGAGGAAGAGACAAATAATGTATAAAGGTCTCAGTTTGAGAAGTTTCCTTAGAGGGATCTTGATAAGTTTTTTTCTTTACAGGGGGAAGATAAGTCTTGTGAAGAAGAAGAGAAGGGGCGCTGAAAATCATAGGTTTTCTGCTTTAATTTTTTTCCGCTGAAATTTCTTTAATTTGATTTTGTATTTTTTCTTCACCATATTACTTTTTTTTGGCTTCGTATTACTTTTGTCTTTTTTTTATATGTGAATTGTTACTTAGAGGCCAATTTATTCATACATACAAGAGCTGCTTACTAGCTTTTTCCTTTGTTTTTTTAATTATTATTATTATACTTATTATTATTCTTATTCATTCTAATTTAATGTAAAAATGCTCACTACTTGCCTTATTGGCGCTTATTGAACTTCTTTTAATTATTTGAATTTATTCCTTCAAAGAAAAATTATTTGAATTTATATGAAAAATATAGTAATTGCTTTGAATTATTAGGTATTCAATGGTCTTTGCAACCATTAATGTTAAATAAATAAATAAAACCGGTAAAATATATAAAACTTCATGGTTATATTATATTATTATATTAGTAAGTAGCCCGTCGAAATTCGACGTAAAATAATTTTATGTTTAATTTGTATATATATATTTTATAAATAATTTTATATCTTATTTAAAAGTTGTGATATTGTTCGCGTTAAATATTAATCAAACTTAGAAAATTAATTTATTTCACGTATCTAAATTTATAATTAGGAATGATAATGGATCGGGTATACTCAATCATTATGTATTTTCTAAATCTAAATTTGTTATTAATTTTTCTACATGTTCGTCCTAATCTCGGTTAAAATAGTGACTTTACTATACATACTAGTTTCAAATCTGTTGAGTAATACTCGGTAAAAATATGAACACCCAAGTAAAATTAATTAAAATTAGTAAAAATTCTTCTTTCTATATTATTTGAACCGTCTTGTTGGTTTATGATAAATTACTCGATAAAAATCTAAACAAAGTTAATATTAATTAAAATTTGTAAAAAAAATATTCTTTTTAAGTTTATTTGAATCGTATCGTTGGTTTATGCTAAATCGATATATCTAATTTTTGCCAAAATGCAGAAAAAAAATATTTACATCTTCAAAATAATATTAATTAAAATTAGTAAAAATCATTCTTTCTATGTTATTTGAACCGTCTCGTTGGTTTATGCTAAATTACTCGATAAAATATAAACAAAGTTAATAATAGTTAAAATTAGTAAAAATCCTTCTTTTTAAGTATTTTTGAACCGTTTAGTTAGTTCATGTTAAATCGATATCTCTAATCTTTGCCAAAATGCGGAAAAAAAATATGTTTACATCTTCAAGTTTTTTTGTTCTTTTCTTTAACTACATATCCCATATTTGATTCAATGTATATATTTTATAGTCGGATTTTTAGAAAAACATGAATGAAAAATAAAAAGGATTCCATATAGACATGTTGATTAAATATATTTAGTCTTCATAGGGATTTTCATTTACAAATTTTCTATAGATTATTATATATGAATTAAGAATGTATAAAATAAGGGTTTATAAGAATGCATTCCGAAATTGTTATTATTTTAAATAGTAAGTATCCCGTCGAAACTCGACGGGAAATAACTTTATCTTTTAATTTACGTGTATACATTTTAAAAATAATTTTATATCTTATTTAAAAGTTGTGATATTATTCGTATTAAGTATTAATCAAACTTAAAAAATTAATTTTATTTCACGTATCTAAATTTATTATTAGGAATGGCAATGGATCGGGTATAATCATTTATTATGTATTTTCTAAATCTAAATTTGTTTAGAATTTTTCTACATGTTCGTCCCAATCTAGGTTAAAATAGTGACTTTACTGTACATACGCATCTCAAATTCGTTGAGTAATACTCGATAAAAATATGAACACTCCAAGTAAAATTAATTAAAATTAGTAAAAATCATTCTTTCTATGTTATTTGAACTGTCTCATTGGTTTATGCTAAATTAGTCGATTAAAATCTAAACAAAGTTAATATTAATTAAAATTTGTAAAAATTCTTCTTTTTAAGTATATTTGAATAGTCTCGTTGGTTCATGCTAAATCGATATCTCTAATCTTTGTCAAAATTGTGACGCCCGGGGCAGAAGTACAGAGTGATCGCCGGTGCAGAGGCACGAATAATGAGCGGCTTCGATAAGACTTCAAAGCAGAGGGGGCAGGAATGAACCGAAACACACCCGAATGAGAGGGATTCCAAGAATATGTCAGAACGGGACGACATATTCGAGGAGAGCTTATAGGAATTGATTGGGCTACTTATACCATCAAGATGCATCTTCTTTTCTGGGGCTCATTGTGAAAGAACTTCAAGGTTAAGCGTGCTTGACTTGGAGCAATTCTATGATGGGTGACCTCCTGGAAAGTTTTCTCAGGAAGCGTGTGAGTGAGGACAAAGCACGCTAGAAACACGCTAGAAATGACTCATGATGGTTTGTGGGGCCAGCAGTCAGTCCGGAAGCCGGGTCGTTACAGATGGTATCAGAGCCGAACCTCTCCTAGTACGGTGTGGTTTGGGGACGAACCAATTGGAAGCTGGTGGGCCTGTGACGCCCGGGGCAGAAGTTAGGAGTGATCGCCGGTGCAGAGGCACGGACAATGAGCGGCTTCGATAAGACTTCAAAGCAGAGGGTACCATCAAGATGCATCTTCTTTTCTGGGGCTCATTGTGGAAGAACTTCAAGGTTAAGCGTGCTTGACTTGGAGCAATTCTATGATGGGTGACCTCCTGGGAAGTTTTCTCAGGAAGCGTGTGAGTGAGGACAAAGCACGCTAGAAATGACTCGTGATGGTTTGTGGGGCTAGCCGTCAGTCCGAAAGCCGGGTCGTTACAAAAATGCGGAAAAAAAAATGTTTACATCTCCAAAGTAATATTAATTAAAATTATTAAAAATTCTTCTTTCTATGTTATTTGAACCGTCTCGTTGGTTTATGCTAAATTACTCGATAAAAATTTAAATAATTTAATATTAATTAAAATTAGTAAAAATCATTATTTTTAAGTATATTTGAATCGTCTCGTTAGTTCATGTTAAATCGATATCTCTAATCTTTGCCAAAATGCGGAAAAAAATACGTTTACATCTTCAAATTTATCTTTTCTTTAGCTATTTATCCCATATTTGATTCAATGTATATATTTTATAGAAAACACTAATCGTATGAATGAAAAATAAAAGGATTCCATATAGACATGCTGATTAAATATATTTATTTAGTCTTCATAGGGATTTTCATTTACAAATTTTCTATAGATTATTATATATGAATTAAGAATGTATAAAATAAGGGTTTATAAAAATGCATTCCGAAATTATTATTATTTTAATATAGATAATAGAAGAATTTAATTAAATAGAGGGAAAGATAAATATGAGATGTGATTAATAGATAAACATGTGATATTTCAAGAATATGAAATTAATAAAAATAAAAATTAAAATATATATATGAATTAAAATTAGACAAATTACCAAAATAAAGGAAAATCTGAACGGAGCATCGTGGATGAGGCAACTTTATTTTCGTATTAGTAATAGATATGTATAATAGAAGAATTTAATTAAATAGATGGAAAGATAAATATGAGATGTGATTAATAGATAAACATATGATATTTCAAGAATATGAAATTAATAAAAATAAAAATTAGAATATATATAAATTAAAATTAGACAAATTACCAGAATAAAGGAAAATCTGAACGGAGCACCGTGGAGGGGGAAACTTTATTTTCGTATTAGTAATAGATTGTATATAATGAAATTTCAATAGTTTAAAGTATATCTTATTTGTATTACTATTTTTTTCTATATAATAATTAATTAAGTAAATGGCATTATACAAAAAAAAGTGTTCCCCGTTCATCGCGGCCTCGCGGGGTACAATACTAGTAATCATATGATAATAAACTAGTGTGTATTCCGTTGAAAATCGACGGCGAACTATATTATTAAAATAAAATATATTAATAAGGTTGTTTCTTCGATTTTATTGTACTTCCTTAACAAATATTTTTATTTTCATTATTATTTTGCAATATATAAGCATGAACATTAAAATAATTTAATATTATTTCGGAGTGATAATATTTCGATAATTGATCAAAAAGAGTGTTTCTTTGATTTTATTTCACTTTCTTTAGTTGCAAGAAATCAATAGAAATCAAACTTTTTTTTTTACTTCACAATCGTTCAAATATTTCATTATATACATCGTTAATTGTTGTGTACGTCTGATCATCTCGTCACAAAGTTAAATTTCAAGAATTATCCCTATGTGTATATATATACAAATCCAAGAATTATAATTGAGAATACGTATTTTTGAGAATTTTCTTTTATTTACGTCAATTTAAAAATTTGTTAAATTAAACAAATTAATATTGACAACTACATAATTGATCAAATTAAAATTGTCAATAAAAATAAACTATTTATTTGGCCAACAAATTAATTTACCAAATTATATTGGTTGTGCAAAATAATTGCGAAATGGAAAAATACACATGGATTGTGAGTATTTATATAGGTTCTACAAGAATAAGTTTTATTAAGAATCAATATGGGATGAGAAAATCTATATTAAATATACATAGAATAAATGAATAAAAATGCTCAAAATAAGGATTAAAGATAAATAAGAATACTGAAAGGAGAGAGCACCACGTATGATCTCGAATTAAGGAGAGGTCTTGAATCCGCAATCGTTTTAATAATATATGGATACCAATAATAAAATATTAAAATGAGTATAATAAGCAAATCAAATTTTCTATACAAATGCTCTTTTATACTCCGGTGCTCCGAGTTTATTCAATATTTTTCTTTCAAGTTTTTTTTTTTTTTTTTTTGAACGGAAAGTTTTTGACAATTAACATAGTCGATTAAATTAAATTATAATACGTCTAAAGTTCAATCGAATAAGACCCACATCGAATTTACTCAAAAAAAAAAAAAAAGGACCCACGTCGAATTCCCCTCGCCGCCGCCGCCACTAACTACTCCCCTCGCCAGTGGCCGTCGCAACGCAGCGATTAAGAGAAACACTCTTGAGTGAAACTTTAATTACATGAAAACGAAGGGGCACATATGAAAATTAGGAATAATTGTAAAGCGTCACTCGTCAGTTGTTCGTTTCAAGCCTAGTTCTTGTTTTGGCAATCGCTCAACTGAAATTGCAATTGCTCTCTCGCCATAAACCCTAGAAAAGCTTGGTTTCGGAGGCAAACGGCGTCGTTCTAGAGCTGAAGACAGTTTGATGGCGAAGAAGGGGACGGTGAGGGAGCTATCCTCCCTTTTTCCGGCAGATGAGGTGCAGAAGGCGTCAATGCGGGTGCAAGAAACAATCTCCGAGCGCCGCCGGGAGCTCGACAAACTCAAAAGCTTCGTCGACGATAACACCAACTTAATCAACCTCGTTCGGAAACTTCCAGATGAAACTCACCACGATATCATGGTCTCTTACTCTCTCTCTCTCTACATACGCGTCTCTCAGTTGCAAAACTTAGCTTGGTTCTTGTGTTGCAAAACTAAGATTGGTGATTGCGTTTTGTGTTGATCGTCAGGTTCCGTTTGGGCAGGCAGCATTTTTTCCCGGCCGAATGACTAACCCCAATAAATTTTTGGTAATTCCTTCCCCCCCAATTTTTTTTCTTCTTATTCTTGCTTTTGGTTGTGTATCATTAGATTTAATATATTGTGTTTATTTCGGAAGATGATGGATGCTGTTTGTATGAGGCAATGGATGCTGATTTATCGGACATGGAAGTAGTTGAGATAGTTGCTAGGCTTTGAGACATTCTTGATGGTTTATGAAAATGAATGACTATCGTATTTCGAGTATTCAGATATTCGAGTGTGAATGCAGGTCCTTCTAGGGGAAGGCTACCATGCTGAGAGATCAGCGAAACAAACAGTTGAAATTTTGAAAAGACGAGGCAAAGCTTTAGAGACCCAAATCGAATCTCTGAACGCTACAATGGAGGACTTGAAGCTTGAGGCTTCATTCTTTGATAGTACAGCCCTTGAATCAGTGGTAAGCCAGTTTATTCTTTGAGAAACCATCTTCTTGTTTTGGGTGAATTTGCTCTCTAATAGTATGTTTTTCCTAGCTTGTGTTTAACTGTATACAATAATAGTCGGAGTGAACACTGCTGAAAGCTTTTATATGTGAATAAATGTCTTTGCTATCTATTTAGATTTAAAACCCCCTCCCCCCGCGCGAATTCTATTAGTAATTTTTATTTGTAATGATCTTACTTACTTTTGTTTATATTTGGTAGGAGGGCGTTGTAGAAATTAGGGAAGATTACATTGAGGAAGCTCCTGCCAGCACAGCACCTACATCAGGCAAGTTTCTATTTGACTTTTTAGGTTTCTGTCTTTGCTTTTACGAAGAACAGAAGTACTCAAATAACTAACAAAGGCTGATTACGATTGAAGTTCTCTGAAGAATTAGCTTTCCCTAGAGCTTATCATTTGACAGAAGAAAAGAATCTAGAAAAGAACGGCATATATCAAGATAAGAAACTAGAAAAGAACGGCATACAGATTTGTTGTTGATAGTTTCTATTTTTGAGGTGAAGAGAGGAGGGCTGATGAGTAGTTTTGTCGTTTTAATCTCGGGAGTCCTTTGGCTTTGTATTGGTCTTTGACTTGTTTGCACTAACTTTGCACGAATGCTTATGTAGTCTAGGAAAAAAATATACATGTACCGATTCTAATATTTGGCCTTGATCATGACGTAAGAAAATCATTTCCTTGTGCTTGTCAGTTGATTTAGCAGGAAGTACATAAGACTGTAGAACAATTTAGTCTTTGAAAGTGAGTTTAGCCTCTATATAAAATGCAAACAAAGATGATGAATTGTAAATGAAGTGAATCAGTCCATTTGATTTGCATGCAATATTTGTTTCAAAGGCAAACAAGATGTCAGGGGATGTTTAACATGCATCCTTAAATCTGCTTTACGCTGGTGATTTTATATGAATTTAGCCACATTGCAGTATTGAGTACGAGGGAATGAGGGATAAACTGGGACTAATTATTTTATTGGCGAAAAATCCAGGATATGAAAAACCTGATTCAGTTCCTCCTCTTGAGGTGGATGATGGGGATGCTGTCGGTGAAGATGAAGAATATGCACGCATATTTTCACGGATGGCTGAACTTGAAAAGGAGGAAGAAGAAGCCGAAGAGACCGATAAATCTGATCAGGACACACAGATTCAAAATGAACAAGACAACAGTGTCAAGTGTGATTCTACCGATCAAGAAGTTAGAAGTATTCCGGTATGATGATTCACGCTTCAGGGTTTGACTAATTACTTCCTTCAGCTTCTGTAATTATTGGTTCTTTACCTATCAACTTACTTAGCTCAACCACTTTCACCTATCAACTAAATCCTTACAAAATTTAGTTAATATTTTTGTGGCCTGTGTGATTCAGGCTGCAACCCGGGAGGCTCCAGTAGTATCTAAAGGTACATGTGATCCACACACACAGACACACACTGACACACATGCTGGGTGGGGCCTCAATCCCTTTGTGCTTACATTTACTTTGACATTGCTTGATCAATGTTATGCATGGTTTGTATAATCAATAATACTTTTCGGACATAAATGTCCGGACATAATCTAACCCGTTTAGAAAAATGGAGCGGTTCGACCCGTTTTACTTATTTATTTAATTTTGTTAAATTTAAATGTATCATGAATGTTACTATCATGTACAATAGGACTTTAGAAGGCAGCAGGTTTAGTGACTTAGGTATTATGAAATGAAATATCCCTCTGTAGTAAAATATTTCACTTCATATTTTCTAGTTAATTATGTAATACTTGCACATTCAGGCTTATATATTATTGTCTGATGTTGGCTTCATCTCTTTGAATCTGCACCATGATATGTTTGATATACATGTGTTTTTGTTCTAGAATAAATAAGTATATTTTTCTAGTTAATTGTGTTTTTCTTTTAATTACAAAATTAAATAAATAAGTAAAACGGGTCGAACCGCTCCATTTTCCTAAACGGGCTGGATTATGTCCGGACATTTATGTCCGAATAGCATCACTCTTGTATAATGCCATTTCTTTTGCCACTAGGAAAAGACGTTTCTCTATGTTGGAAATTCCAATTCTTTTGGTTTCTTGCAACTCAAATTGTATTTATTTATCAATAGTAAATATGGTCTTGAGTGATTGCTTTGACTGAAAACGATGCTTGGGCAGCGAACTAGGTCCTGAAATATGATCAAATGGCTTTAATTTTTTCAAACAATGAAAGAGATTATTCATAATACCTTTAACTTTGATGAGAATGTCAAAATGTATGTCCTTATCTTTATCTTTCTTGTGAAATCACTGGTAATAGTTGGCAAGCTACTGATGCCAACTGCTTGTTTTGCTTGGTTATGCATGCTGATGCGGGTCCATACTTAGAACAAGGTGTTATATAGATTAATTTGGAGAAGTACAGCTCCGAACAAAGCTTAATTCAGTACAATCTTTTATTCACATCTCCCTGAGGCCCCGCCACATCCTTCTTTACTGTTCTTTTTATTGGTGATGTTTTCATTCAAATCAATTTCTTTCTGACTCTTTATGCTACTCATACAGAGGGGGCATCTCATGGGGATTATCCAACATGCAACAATGTTGTGGTAAACAAGAATTCCGAGCTACCTCAAGACAAAAAGAAGATTGCATCTCCTCTTCCGGCCAGCACGGATTATCGAGCACGCAATAATGTTGTGGTAAACAAGGATTCCGAGCTACCTCAAGACGAAAAGAAGATTGCATCTCCCTTTCCGGCCACCACCACAGTATATTTTCTCTTTTCCTTTTCATCTACTGCTTAATACTTCTTACCTAATCTGATGCAATTATGATAGAAAAGATTTCTGATGCTATATTTATGAAGACCTTTCGGGTTTTAGAATAGGCTACCACTGGGAATGACCACTTAATATTACATATATAGACGAAACAAAATTTAGAGGCTTAATGTTACTGTCTTTGGACACCAAAATTTAGGCTTGAAGTATTAGAGGCTCGGATAGATTTAGCTAGAAACCTATCTTCCTGCAAGCAAATGAAGGTTAAGTATAACATTTTAGTTACTGTATATATTGAGCGAATTGATTATGAAACGGATGGTTTCAAAAGTATCAACTTTCTTCATTCGTGTTTCGTCATCCTCAACTAGAAAGCTTGGGATGTTTCATTGCATTTGCATTCTTTGTTTCTTGTAAAAATCATAGAACATTACTCCAAGCAGCAGAGTTAGGCAGAATTGTAGCTTTCATTTGGCCTTAGTATCCAGTGTTACCAATAGGTCTCTGTCTGTCTGTCTGATAAATTAGGTTTGTTTGCTACAAATGCTCATTTACCTGCTTCACAGGCCTTCACTGGTTCGATTGTTGAGCATGCTCATAACATCGGAGCAAATGCTTCTCAGCAGCAGGGTGGTGCTCGGAGCTCGAAACCCGTTTCGAGGTTTAAGATGCAGAGGAAATAGTGAGAAATTCTCGTGTAAATTTTGAGGTTGATCAATTCGATAGATCTATAAAAAGAAAAAGGAAAAGAAAGACCCTCATTTCTCCATCTTATATAAATCTATTTTGTGTTGGGAGGATTCAATGCTTCGTTTCTGCGCATTGAGCTCTCAATCCACATGATGTAATCACAGAGTTCTTTATATAACTATTTGCAATTTTTATTTTTGGCTTTTTGCAATTTTTATTTAATTGCAATATTTGTTGTTTTTCATAGTAATTAATAGGGTTATATATATTTTGTGGCCCAAATTTTGCCCCGTTAGTGACTTTATTGCCTGAACTGTATGAAATGACAAAAGTGACATGAACTTTGAACTTTGACCAGGTGTTCACTTAATGGCACAAAAGCAAAAATTCTGTGATGGAAAGATGACGTTCACGGCCGGGTGTGGAATATTGGTTAAAAAAACAAGGGGGGGGGGGGGGGGAAATTATGTTTCTGGTAATGGGATTTTGATCGTGCCATTAAGTGAACAAGTTTAGGTCATGTAGCCATAAAATCACTAACCGGACAAAGTTCAGACCATAAAATATATCTTACCCTAATTTATAAGGTGAACTTGGGTGCGGTCAGTCTTAGTGTACGTACAATTGGATTCGAATTGTCACTTTTATTCATGATAATTATCATTTTGTATTTTAATTAGTTATTTCTTCATGTTAATTGGTATTTTAATTAGTTAAAAGGCAGAAAAAGAATAATTGTCACTAATTTGTATGATCCAAGTCTTTGTGTTTCCTTGATCTAAGTTAAATATTTCGTTTTGCTGAACAATTCTCAATTAACGAAGTGAATTGGATCACAGATACTAAAGATTATCATCACTAAACTGTCTTGAAAACAGCTCATAAACTCAAAGGATCAGGATTCATATATTTTTATTTATTATGCAGAAATTAAATTCTATATTATTCACATTTCCTATCTCCATGCATTAAGCAACGCTAAATGAATTTGCTGCACTCTCCACAAATTTCCTGGCGCCCTTGAACCACCGTTTGTCGCCGGCTTGTGCCTTGCAGATGTAGAGCTTCCCGTCCTTCACGGTGGCGCTGATAAGCTGGTGCTTCCCGCCTTCGTCCCCGTCCGCCGTCCTCGTCAGTACCGACAAGTAGTAGTACTGTTTTCCGTTGATCGTCGGAGTCGACGTTTCTAATATGTTTGCGGTTGCAACTGTGCCGGAATCAAATCCTCCCTGCAAAAATTCCGGAACTTAAGATCTCATGTATTGAATATTGTATTATTCTACATTATATAGAGCGTGGATTTATGAGGTGAAATATGAAAATGTAATAGAAAAATCGAGGGGATGATCATGCAACAAAGGGTTTACCTCTGAATCTGTTTTACCAAAGTAGGCCTGTCCTGAAACAAATTGAGGTAAACAATGAAAGTAAAAATAAAATTGCCAAGTTTTATTGTTTAATTTTTGGGTTAACTTCCATATATATTATACTAACATATATCAAAATTTGTGTTTTTTCAAAACTTACGATTACGACATTACCTTTTAATTTTCCGCAATCACAACATTCTCATTTTTTTTCTTCCCTCAAATGGCCTCTGATGTAGTATTTCCACTGGGCAATTTTGGATGTTTTGGCTGTAAAGATTAAAAGGAGATGTAATTGCAACAACGTACTATAAGTCGTGAAAATTATAAAATCGGGTAAAAATTGTACTTATACTGCAATTATTTCGCAATTAAATAATTATTTTCTAAATATATTTAAAGAATATGCGGAAATTAACTAAACAAATTAAATCAGGATTCAAAACCAGTCCTCATTTTTGTAATATTTATAACATTATGATTAAATCAAATGATTAATATAAATCTATACAAGCCATTCTAATATTATGACCATCAATGACATGCAAAGTACATAGTTTTTTTAGGCCACTGATTATAGGCGTTTTGCGAAAATATAACAACCTTTGTGAGCTTGCAATGTTAGGACAAAGGTTCAAAAATTAAGCATCTGCAAGCCACAAATTGTCCTAAAATTGCAAGCCCACAAAAAATTATCTCAATTTCGCAAAACGCCCATAGGTAGTGGCCTAAAACAAACTCTGTCCTCATGACATGTAGAATGAAATTACGTGAGAAGTTACCTGAGAGAGAAACTTCTCAGGGGAACCAAAATCGGTGATAGACTTCTTGTCCGTCTGGGTGACGGTGACGACAAGGTTGCTCTCAGCGTCGAAATTGTCTTCAAATCTCACCACCTGACCGGGGTACTCGACCTCGTTGCTAGGGTTCCATTTCGAAGGGACTGCGAGCTTGAATCCATCTCCAGTGTATGGCCTAAAATCTGTGTTTGTTTTTGGCTTTCCAAATATGTTGGCTGCAATTTAATCCTCAACAGTGTCATTCAATCTAACATACATTGAAATTAGTCCTAGTGCTATATGCATGTGATCATATTATTCCAAATAGTGTTACATCTCATGTTTAAACGCTGCTCAAACTAGCTAGCTACATGAATATATTATATATAGGTGTGTGTCGGTAAACATTTTTATTTTTTTATAGAATTCTTATAGACTCATCGGAATTTTTTTCCTATAGTCCTCACAAATTAAAAAAAGATAGTGGGGCCCTAACATTCTTTTTTGGTTCCGCAACTGGTATGCAGGTGCGGACGGCGGACCCATCCTTTTGCATGGGGAGCATCGACTCCTTCCATTTATTTTATTTTTTTACATTTGAAAAATCACGACTTGTTGAAAATTTGTACCATGGACCCGTTACGGTTAAGGTATTGAGAATTAGATTTTCAAGAAATTAAACCTTGTTTCTTAAGAAAACAAAAACAAAATTGAGTATGACGTAATAATGCTAGTATATAAAAGAGAAACGTCGTCCCGTCACATAATAGTGAACCCCTTCCAAGAAAAAATTATGGGTTTGCCCTGCAGATTTGTGTGCAGGGGCGGGGCTAGGGTAATGTAGGCCCTGTGCAAGTTTAAAAAATTTGGCCCTTTATTTATAGTTAAAAAATATATAAAATATGAATTAATTATATTACTTCTGTCCCTCAAAAGTGGTGCATATTTGATTTGTTGTGAGGTATAAAATATTAGTTGAACCACACTAACCTGAGACGAAGGGAGTATTTTAGTAGATTATAGTAATTTATTTTAGTCAAATTACATGATAAACAAATAAAAAGTTAAGATAGTCACTTTGAAAATATAATTAAACTTTCTTTACAAAATTTATTAAGAAAAATAAACTAAAATTAAAATTTATAAGATTTAAGAAAGGAGCTTCACGTTTTTGTTTGAAGTGTTTAGCCATTTCGGAGCCCTTATTAAAATTAGAACCTTTATTTATATTAGTAAAATTTATGAATCAATATCATTTTAGTAAATATTTTCGACACATGATAAACAAATAAAAGTAAGACATTCACTTAAAAAGTGTTGCTCTGCATGAATTTTATTATAAAAAAACTAAATATTATTTATGTTTCTATTATTTTCCAAGATTATGCATGGTTTTTATTTTATTTTTTCTAATTTTACATGGTAATTTATGCATTAGGAATGAACAAAAAAAAGTAAAAGTACTTAGAACACATGACCTACTGAAGTAGAAGGAGATACTTTACCACTGAGCTAGTAGAATAATTAGTACTAAATTCAATAATTTAAATATATATTTATATATAAGGACCTATATATTTTTTGGGGCCCTCGTTTTTTCGGGGCCCTGTGCGGTCGGCCACCCCGTTTACCCCCAAAACCGCCCCTGTTTGTGTGCATGCGTGTGAGAGACACATATTACTAGCTAATGTTTGAACGGACAAGATCAACTACTCAAAAATCGTATATATTCAAGTGTGCGTGTGTTGGCTTATCAGTAGGGTGGTTAATGCTCGAAGCCAAAGATCTCGAGTGGAGTCCACCGTGATGCAGTCTTTAAATTTCATTGCTAATTTATCAAAAAAAAAAAATCGTATTCAATCTTCTATTCTGATGTTTGAACGGACAAGATCATATCTTGTGCATGTATATTGGATATTTTATAATTAATCATTAAAAACAACAAGAAGAAATATTTGAAAATTTTAAAATACACGCGACAAATTAAAAGCAATTTTTTTTTCTTTTATTAAATTAATTAGTTCAATTCAAATTCATAACTTTTCAATTACTAGGCCACCCTAGAAGCAGTAAGAGCATCTCCAAGAGAGCTCTATAATAGCTCTCATATTTATTTTAGAGGCTCTTTTCTCTCCAACAATACTCTATTCATTTACTCTATGATAGAGAAATGAATAGTATCTATCTACTAGTAGAGGAACACTATGCATTTCTCTATAATTTTCTTTTTGTTTTTCCTTTTCTTTTATTACATTTAGTTATAATAGTACTTCATTAAACATATGACATTTAATTATATTTTAGATATTAAATTATATTATATAGTATATTAAAACTTTTAATATTCATTGTTGGGTTATATTCATTGTTGGGTTATATAGAAATATTGAAACTTTTAATTTTAAATAACTAAAAATATTATTTTAATTTTATTTGATTTTGTGCATTTATTTTTTATTAATTTATACCTTATCATTAATATAAGATTAATATAGTGTGTAAAATTAAAGAAATAATATGATTTTTTTGAAATTGAGTGGAAAGTAGAGTAATTGTTGGAGATAGTATGTATTATTTTCTCTATAATAGAGAAAAAATTCTCTATTATAAAGAAACTCTTGGAGATGCTAAGCTGAGTTAAAAACAACAGTTAAGTACCAGTTTGTCCATAAGCAGCATCAGCAGGTGAGACTTTGGAGCCAACAGCCGCACCACCAATCAATACAGTGAGGGCCAATCTCCGGCGGGACATGACGGCGGCACCGCCGGCTTCTTCCTGCGCCTCCGCCTGCTTCTGGGCCCGGCAGATCGTCAGCTTTGACGGCGGCGGCGGCGCGTGGCGTTGAGAAGAAGTTCTTGCTGCTGCAGCTGGGGTGGAGCAAAGCAAGAAGCAAGCAGTTGAGGCCATTTTCCAGTCAGCAATCTCTCTCATCCCTCATTCTCTACTTATATGTTTGATAGTTTTCTTGAAGTTTCTTGATGGAGATGTGGGGCAGTGTGTGTTGTGTTTTTTTTTTTTGGTTCTTGAGAAGAGTCTAGAGTGTGTTGCTGAGCACTTCAAATATTTGTGTTTAATTGTCCACTTCTTGGTGATGATCAGTCGTCCGAGCAATTTTATTTCTTTTAATAATATTTAATTGTATTTTGTATTTCGTCCTGTATTTTTTAAATACATAAATTTAATCTTGCTCCTCTATATTTAGTCTTAAATATATAAATGTAATTTTATCCATTCATTCTTAAAATCCTAGCTTCTCCCCTTTCCTTCATGTGTTGAGACTCGATATTTATAATTATCAAATACAACTGATGATCGTCCTCTATCATTTCGTTAATTATATGTGTGATTTAGACCAAGCATGTCTACGTGCGATAGTTCGCTAATAATATATCGAAATCGAAAGCCTTGTTCGACCAGCTCAATCTAATTATTTAATTAGATTTAAAATGTTTCGGTTATAACTACTTTGACTGAATTTAAATTTAAAATGTTTCAGTTACAAGCAAACTTATTCCACCAATTAAATGTCGACTTGACGCTAGTTAGAAATGAGTACAGTTCTGTTAATCGATCATCTACGACATAAAAAACCAATCACAGGGTTTTTAATCGATCTGGTCAACTACTAACAAGTAGAAAATAAAAGCCAAAAACCGCTATACCGATTAAAAGTAGAATCAGTTAACTAATTATTCAACGGTTAACCATAAAGAAAGAAAGTTTCAATTTTCTTAAAATTCATAGCAAAAAAAATTTCATATCTAAAAATATGGATTTAAAACATACTCCCTCCGTCCCTGATAAGTGTAGTCCACTTTTCTTTTTTGTCCGTTCCCCATAAGTGTGGTCCTTCCTTAAATGGATATGATCCCACTTAAAATTTTATCCTTTTACCCTTTAAAAGTAACTAACACTACAACAAAGTGGATCTCATTCTCCAATCACTACACATCTACCAACATCCTTCTTAAAATCCGTGCCCCTCCCTCCGGACCACACTTATCAGGGACGGAGGGAGTACAATTTAAAAAAAGTATAAATCATAAAGTGATATCTCTCATGCTTTCAAGTCAAAATAGTAAAATATAAAGGGCAAAATGCATTTAAATTCCCGACGTTTTATGAAATTCTGGTTTATTTCATCACCTTTTAATTTTTCGCCTAAGATCTTCACCTTTCAATTTATCTGATTTTTCTCCCGAAAATAATTTGAGGAAAAAATCGAAGATGACATGTTCAATTCACATTGACGTGACATTCAAAATGATGTCGTTTTTTATTTTAAAAATTAAAAAAAAATTAAATGACACGTCATCATTTTCTTTCCCTTTCTCTCTCTCTCTCTCTCTTGCTCTCTCTCCAGCCACCCCCACCACTAATGACCAAACTGAAACTGTAGCATCTAGGGATGGCAGTGGATCTTAGACCCGGTCCAGATCCGTGGATCCGGATCCGTTTTTCCGGATCTGGATCTCAAAATTTTGGACCCGACGGATCCGGGCCGGATCTGGATCCATATAAAAAAATTCGGGTCGGATCTGGATCTTGAATTTTCAAACCCGGATCCGGCCCGGATCCGACCCGTGAATCCATACTATTAATATATATATATATATATATATATTATACTTTTATATCTATATTTTATTTTATAATTAAAAAAAATAAATATACTCCTTTTCAATAAGTAATAACGAAAACCCTAATCTAAAAAATAAATATACTCTTTTTTGTTTTGGAAATTTGGATACTTATAATTGTGTTGTATTGATTTTATTTGATTTTTTTTTAAAACGGATCCGGGTCCAGATCCGTAGACCCGCGGATCTGATGGATCTGGATCTGGATCTCAAATTTTCGGACCCGACGGATCCGGACCGGATCCGGATCCAAGCAAAAAATTCGGATCTGGATCTGAATCCAATAGGATCCGGTCCAGATCCGGCCCGTTGCCATCCCTAGTAGCATCCCGCAAAATCCGAGCTAGAAAAATCCGAATAAATTAAAACTTTTTGGATTAATTAGATAGGTTTTTATTTCCGGATATTTTAAAAGAATAAATTATTTACTCTAAAAGAGAAGATGAAGATATTATTGATAAGTATTTAAAAGAATTGATTTCGAAACCTAACAATTGATTTTTTTTAATTGTTTCGATTATCATATTTATTCACGAACACGAGCATGACACGTTATATATCTATGTGAATTATGTGTGGTATATTACGTGATGTGATGTAATTGTATGTTGTGAATTATTCGATAATCGAATAATGTAGCAAATAAAAGTATCGATAAAGATCGTATGAGATGAAAAAACTAGCAACGGGACCACCTAGAATAATTTATCTAGGTGAGTATGCTTAAGATAATTAAATAATATTCGATCATAACATAATTTTGTTAGTTTAATTATTTAAGCTCGATTTATTTAGAATCCTTCTAATTAATTTACTTTAAGATCAATAGGGCTCGTACCTGGATATAATATACGAGACGAGATGAACTATACGTATGAAAGTATGTGAGTGCCGTGTGAGAGAGAGAGAGCAAGAGAGAGATGGACTCAAAGTCACAAGTTGCACCATAATCATTTCATTCTTTCCCCCAAAGTCAAACATCCAATGCATGCCCTCTAATCTACACACACATCTACCTATACAAGCAACTATCACATCCTTATCACTCACTCACTCCAACTTGGCAGCAACAACAGCAGCAGCAGCCCCATCATTCACCACACTTCATCTCCTTCACACCACTCTCTCCATTGTTGCCCTCAAACACCACCACCACCACCCACACCTCTCGGCTGCCACCACCACCACCACCATTTCTCCACCGGTGAAGAGAGCCCAAGGAGGAGAGTAAGAAGATGGGAATGGCTGGAGAAGAAGAGAGAAACCGAGATAATCGAGAGAGAGCCGTGAGTGAGGTAGAGAGAAGAAGAAATATTTGGAGACGTTCAACCATAGATCAAAGGAATACGTTTCGCGCTCGACAACCAAGGTGGGTTTCCTATTTTCAACTGTGGGATTACAAATTCTCTTGGCACTTATGTGCCAAATAATTCAACAACGATCGGTCTTGAGCTTCGTACAAGCCAAGGTAGTGTACACGGTAAATTGGACATGGGAGGGACTGAAAGACGTTGCCCCCTTGTCTCAGTAAAGGACGGTTCAATTGAGTGGGAGTGGCTCCCCACTAATTGTTCCGGGTTTGGTAACACAAGAATGAGAGTTATGAATTGGTGCACCCATATTTTGAGCTTAAGCTCATATTAAATATTTTAAAGAATATAAAGGGGAAAGTATTTTCTAACTAATAATACCCTTTATATAAAAATGAACATGCTATATCTTAATGCTTTTATAAATGTTTTTCAAGAGGGGCATGGAACCACTGAGTGCTTTAGTACTCAGCCCCCTGCATTGCTTTCCCTAATGCAGATTGAGCAAAGGCCGAGACGGAGGTGTGTTGGTATTCAAGCCTATAGATGACGATCACTCGGATCGTCACCTTTTCTTCATTGCATGCACGTATACAAAAGTCATCATTCATTTAATATCTACGGACTTAACCGATTACTGTTATTTTCAAGTAATCGCTTCCGCAGCGCGGGGTCAAAGTCCTCATACTTTACCCCCAAGACGACCAAGCTAGGGTAACGATGACAATACGATAAATGTTGTTTTCATAGTATTATTATCAAGTCCTCGATTGTTCAGAATTATTAATATTTCAGTCGCAGTTGTAAATTGCCCCTATTATTGATGTAATAATGGTTATACCCATGGATTCACAAGTAGCGGTCCTGCAAATCCGCATAGGGTGGGGTGTCGGGTCGCTACAGAAACCCCCACATCCTCTGCAAAAAATAAAAGAAACAAAATACTATATGCTCTCTCTCATCTCGCTCACAGCCATTTCGCATCAATTCATTGCTAAATAAGAGATGGTGCGGCAGTGGACATAAACGACGACGGCTCCGGTTGAAACTCCGGTGGAAGGTCGACTGAAACGCAACATAGCAGAACGGTGGCAGAGGTCACGACGGTGGAGAGGTTACTAGTGCAGTGAACCGCAATGGTGGGCGCGACTGTGGATGGGGTGTGGAGGTGGTGGTGGGTCTGGAGCGATGGTGAGAGAGAAGGCCGACAGTGATTCTGGGCGGAGGTCACGACAGCGGTCGGAGATGCAGCTATGGAGATAATGCGGTGGTTGTGGATCTTGAGCAGCGGTGGAGATGATTTTTGAGAGAGCAGCGGCGGTGAAAGAGAGAGAGCGAAGCGGCGGTGGGAGAGAAATGAGAGAGATTGAGAGATTGAGAGAGAAATGAGGCGGTGAGAGAGAAGGGAAGAAGATGATGACGCGACATTAATTATTGATATGTAATTTAATTTGTTTTATTTTTTAATTCTTTAAATTAAAACGACGTCGTTTTGAATGCCACGTCAATGTAAATTAGACATGTCATCTTCGATTTATTTCTGTCGCCAATTTACTCTCCCGACGGATCGGCGACAGAACAGATTCGACGTCGATTTCTTGGTCGCCGGTAAAATTAACGACGGAACTCATTCCGTCGGGAGATTTGACGACGGACTAACGACGGAAAATTCCGTCGTCGAAAATGGTCACCATTTCGTCGTCCCGGAGCCGTACCGACGACGGACGATATTCCGTCTGCGATTTAAAGGCGTTAATGACGGACCGGCGACAGAACGATCCGTCGTTACCCGACGACGGAATAAAATCCGTCGGTGATTTTGAGTTTGTTCGTACTATTAATTTCCGTCGGCAGTCCGTCTGGAATTTTTTTTCCGACAATAATTTGTTTTATTTTATTTCCAACCACCTGTTCAAATCAGATCCAATCAAGAACACATATATTATTTTCAATACAAATACGCAATGAAATAACGAAATTATTTCATATATAATGACTAATGTTTGAATCATCCAACACAACAAAGTATCTAATATTCAGTTTTCAAATAAAAACTACAGTAATAAAAACTACAGTCAAGATGGTGGGTGTCCTGATCTCATGAACTGCTGCATAATCATGTCGAGTTGTTCCTTCATCCTAGCTGCCTCGGCAGCCAGCAGCATGTCTCTGCATTCGCTCCTCCAACTACATCCGTTCTTCAAGCTCAGCTTGCATCTGCTCCATTATCCGGACACGCTCGCTCCTCTCTTCCTGCAGCTTAGTCTGCAACGAGGACAACTGTTGTGTCATAGCCTCCGTGTCAACGCCTGATGACACTACTGACCCACCAGAGGAGCGAGATCCACAACTTGTGTACATTGATGCTCGATCTCCTAAACCTAGCATTCTCCCATTGCTGCTGTTTTCCTTGGCCACCTCGATGTATATTGTGTTCATATCGATCTCTTGCTCTTCAGTAGAATCTTGTAGCTCACTCCTTTCGTGTGCAAGCTGGTACACCCTCTCCTATAACCAAATACATGTCAATTATTAATAAACATAAAATACAATCAACAATTAAGTTGTAAAGTACTTTAAAAATATTTAAAAACTTACAGCAATTCGTTTGCCCTTGCTGATGTATAGTCTCCATTCTTACAGTGAATTATCAAAAAAACTTCCCAGTCAACTTGTTCATCCGACATATTCTTTTTCTTGGCATGTTCCTGCAATACAATGGGAAAGTTTAATAATACAAAAGTCAAATAACTAATACAATATAACTATAATTTGAAAAAAAATACTTACTAGCAATTTAGCATACTCGTGTGCACTCCTCGACCCTCCAAAGTGTAACATCCCACATTTTATAATTAAGGTCTTATTAAATTTTTTGTTTATCAATAAGAATTTATGATTTCTGAGAATTTAGATTTTAAGATTTGAAATGTTTGGAGTCCGAAATTGCGCCCTAGGAAATTAAAATGTATAAATACTTATATATATATATATTTATCGATCTCATAAATTATTTCTAACTGGGCTATATATATAATTTTGGGCTATTATTTTTGTATTAGGGAAATTATTGTATTGGGCTTTAGAAAATTATTGTCTTCTAAATTAAATAATTAGGGATAAAGTCCATTCTAAATTTCTTTAAAAAAATAAATAAATAGATAAAACGTATATATATATATAATATAATATGAGTCTTTGTTTTGTTTCTTTCTCAAGTATTACTTCTGCAGATGATTTAACTTGAGAAGAGTTAAGAGTTGTAGGAGAGAGAATTAGTGTTTGTTTTGGAAGAGTTTGATTAGTTAATTGTTAAATTACTTATTTTCATTCCCTTTCGAATATATTGAGTACGAATGATTTATTATAGAAAATTTTCATTAATATTTTTCCTTTTTGTTTAGAAGAGTATTGTTTTACAGTGTTTCTAAGTTTTGTGATTTTTGTTAGAACATGATCGAAAGTTAAACCTGTAGTAGATTAAATAAAATAATTTAAGATTTTTTTTATTTAAGTGTTATTTTGGAGATTATTTTTGCTTAGAAGAGTTTTGCCTAATAAATTATCTGGTTTAATGACTTTTCATACATATTGGAGTTTTGGTTTCAGTAGCCGGTTATGAGCAGAGTTTTTTCAATGAACAGATTTTTCAATAGTTTTAAATAATAGATTAGTTAAGGTCTGATTACAGAGATTTAAGTATAATCAAAGTTAGAAATTACCCTTAATATTTATTATATTATGTTTAACTAGGTTCGGCGCAAATAGGATCTCCGTCTTCGTGATAAAGTCCTTTGTTCGATTTCTCTGTTTCTCAAGAGTTTAAGGTGGGTAAAGTATCAAATGTTTACATGTTATGTTTTATACGAAAGAGATTTAAATTTCTTATTTGAGAAATATGATTTACGTCCAACGTGTTTACTTGTGCTTTGAGATATGGTCAAAGTGAAAATGATAAGTATGTGTACAAAATATGTCCTATGCATAGTTGAAGTTATAAATATCCTATAGATTCATACTTTGCTTTGTGCATTGAAATGATCTATGGTTGAAGTTATTGTCCCACAAGATTATTAGCTTGTGGTTGAAGTTTCCATATTCTCATTTGCCATGTTTATACTGTTGGACAAAGAAAATTGTTATGTTTTGGAATTACCCCCACTGAGTATATTTTAAATACTCACTCCGTTATTTCTTAAAAATGTTTTCAGGTGATGAGTATGGAGCGGCGTGAAGGAAGTGTGTTGGTGGTTTTAAGTTTCCTGTTTAATTAAGTATCGGTAGAAGACATGTGATTTCGTATTTCTTTCGAATTTAAGCTTATGAATTGGTATTATATTTTGGTAAAATATTTAGGATTGTTATGTTTAAATCTGATGGCTATATTTTATTATTAGGATTTGTGGTTTAATAAAAATGAAATATTTCAGATTTTCCATGTATTTTAAGTTCAGTTTAATGTTATCTTTTAGAACTGTATTTTTCAGAAAGTTTAATTTCTTTCTTTTACTTTGAGATAAGTATTTATTTAGAATTATTTCATATTTTTATTTAAAAAAAATATAGACTTTCCGCATTAGTTTTTATTATATTTAAATTAAATAATTAGGGTGTTACATTTAGTGGTATCAGAGCAGGTTTACGTTTCTGTAGACTTGTATATTTTAAAATGTTAAGTTATAAAGTACACCACACATTTCCGACACGCGCTCCTTCTCTGAGGTAAAGTTATTTATATTGTTCAGTTATTTATATTTTTCATCTATATATAAATGTTTTAAAAAAAGTATGAAGTATTTGTTGTAAAGTTGTGAAGCATAAATGCTTATATTTAATAGTTGATGAATATGCAACAATTATTTAGTAGTTCAAGTGATATATTGATCACAAGTTAAAGAGAAATCTTATTTATTTCATTTTTTTTTCTTTTTGTAAATGATTATACTTTGTAAAAGTCCTCGAAATGTAGATAGAATATAGAATGTACTCATTAGTTTTGTCAAATTGTGAAGTAGAATGGCTGACCTACGTGCCGAGGCAATTATGGAGCTTCACAAGGCATCAAAGAATCGCTTCTTCAAGCGTAAGTGGAAAACGAGCCTAGGTATGATAGAGAACTTGCGTACGATAAGATATTTGTGGCGAAGGACTGGCGTTTATGGTGGACGTGTGCATCAATACGAAGCGGCAATCAGAGTTTTAAACTTTGTACCGGATTCCTACTATAGTGTGGCATATAGCGTTTACTTAAAATGTGCCACTTCTCGGCCGGATCGTTTAGACAAGATCAATTTTGAACAGTTCATGAAGGCCTTAATTCGTAAGTTTCAAGATGATATGAATGGAATACAGGAAATTAATAAGACGGGACCCATTGAGATAGGTAGTTCGGAAGAGGAACCTTCAGAGGATGAAGCATATGATGATGAGCTAGAGTTAATCATTCTTAGTAGCGACGACGAGGAGTAAAAGGAGAGAGAGTTATTCCTTTTCTTTTGGTAGACGAATAAAATTGTTATCAATATGTTTTCCCTTAGTGTTAATCTTTCTTTTTAGATGTAAGTGTTGTTTTAGTTCTTTAAAATTGATGTATTAATAAAATGAACAGATTCTAGTATTGGTGCATTAAAGTATTTTGGTGTTTGGGAAAGATAGTAATATCAAATTATTGCTGAACTTTAGGAAATGGCACGGGGACGACCTCCATTGATCAACTCAAACAATGCCAATAATGGTGATGGCAATCAAGGTGAAGGGTCAAACGCTAACACTTCCAATAATGCCTAGGGCAGTCAAGGTCATATAACGGTTGATGGTAATCTCGTGCAAACGTTGATCACCACCCTTCAGACTTTTGTTCAACATAAAAAACAACCAGCTAGGAATCAGCAACGTGAAGTTCCAGCTGAGCGAACTACCAGTCGTGTAATTGAGCAGTTTCGTAACTATGCACCTCCAAGATTCAATGGACGTGATGGACCACTTGCATTGGAGGAGTGGATAATGGAGTTGGAGAGAATCTTCGAGCACATTGAGTGTGCTGATGTTCACAAGGTATCATGTGCGGTGTTTCAATTCACTGAGGATGCAGGCCATTGGTGGAAGTCGCATAGGAACGGAATGACTGAAGAAGAGCGACACACTCTTACCTGGGATAGGTTTAAGGAGATTGTAATGGAGAAGTACTTTCAGCGCTCATACCGCAATCAAAAGCAAAAGGAATTTCTGGAACTCAAACAAGAATATTTGAGTGTGACTGATTATGAGCGAAGGTACATTCAGCTGGCTCGTTTTGCTACGCGTTTGGTGACTACTGAAGCAGATAAGGCTGACTATTTCTTGAGTGGTCTCCGGCCGGAGATTCGTGGTATTCTGGCTATGCAAGAAATTGCAAATTATGGGCTTGCCGTCAAACGTGCTCACGAGGTGGAAGCAGCACTGGAAATTGACAAGACACCAGTCAAAAATGATTTTAATCAAGGAAAGAGAAAGTTTGATAACAGAAATCAAGGAAGGGGGAACTTTCAAAATAAGAGAATGATGGGTACTTCAGGAAGTGCACACTGTTTCCAGCAACGACCCCAGTGTCCGAAATGTAACAAATTTCATTCTGGCAAGTGCCTATGGAACAAAGGAGAGTGTTTTAGGTGTCATGAGCCTGGACACTACGCAAATGAATGCCCAAAAGGAAATGGAAGTGGGCAGAGGACTGGAGGAAATGCACCAAGGACTAGAGCAAATGCGCAAAGGCTTGGAGAAAATGCGCCAAGGAATGGTATTAATGCACGTCTCTATGCATTCACGCAGCAGGAGGCAGGAGAAAACAGTGGAACCATGTCAGGTATGATATCTGTGTTTGGAATACCTGCTTTAGCCTTGTTTGATTCTGGTGCCTCTCACTCGTTTATTTCTGCGGAATTGTATAGAAAAAGTGGACTTTCTCTTGAGATAGAAAATATAGACCTTAATGTAAGCATCCCTTCAGGAAGTACTTTGAATACTAATAGGATGATTAAGGGCGTTAGCTTGAATTTTGGTGAGAAAGAATTGCAAGCTGACTTGTTTTCACTAGAGATGCGTGATTTTGATTTAATACTAGGCATGGATTGGTTGAGTAGTAATTATGCAACAATTCGATGTCGTAGTAGAGAAGTGTTGTTCCAAAGATCAGATGAAAAGGAGTTTGTGTTTCATGGAGCCAAGACAGGTGGTTTACCAAGAATAATATCAGCATTGAAAGCTGTAAAAATGCTGAAGAAAAGAAGTTGTCAAGGATTCTTGGTGAACATAGTGGGAAAGGAACAAATAGAACCGACAATTGATAGTATACCAATTGTTCGAGAGTACCCAGATGTGTTTTCTGAGGAGATACCGGGACTACCACCGGATAGACAAGTGGAGTTCACGATCGATTTGTTACCCGGAGCAGCACCTGTGTCAAAAGCACCGTATAGGATGGCACCAAAAGAGTTAGCTGAATTGAAGGTGCAGATTCAGGAATTATTGGACAGGAAATACATTCGACCTAGTGTATCACCATGGGGAGCTCCGGTTCTATTTGTTAAGAAAAAAGATGGAAGTATGAGAATGTGTATTGATTATCGTGAATTAAATCAACTCACAATAAAGAATAAGTATCCATTACCAAGGATTGAAGATTTGCTTGATCAGTTGAAGGGGGCAGGAGTGTTCTCAAAGATAGATTTGTGGTTTAATAAAAATGAAATATTTCAGATTTTCCAAGTATTTTAAGTTCAGTTTAATGTTATCTTTTAGAACTGTATTTTTCAGAAAGTTTAATTTCTTTCTTTTACTTTGAGATAAGTATTTATTTAGAATAATTTCATATTTTTATTTAAAAAAAATATAGACTTTCCGCATTAGTTTTTATTATATTTAAATTAAATAATTAGGGTGTTACACAAAGTGTGTAGCAATGCCTGTCCCTGGCCCCTCAGGCTCCGACAATCTGCACATCTTTGCTTTACGGGCTTTCTCTTTGACATCATCCCGTTCCCGATAAGCTATCCACCCCTCCCAGTCTGAATCAGGAATGTATGCATGCTTATTTCCTTGAGCTAAATAGTCGGCCTTGAAGTCACTGATCAAGTTCTTGTACCTAATTGCTGCTCTCTTCCTCCACAATTCTTTAATTGGCTCTTCCTCAACAGGTTCCCAATAGAACACTTTCTAAACAAACATAAATATACTTTAAATGAGAAAACAATTATCTCATATCTAAAAAGTGAAATAATTTTATAAGATTACCTTGAATTCTTCAAGTACTCCAACTTCTTCTCCTCGGGCACTAGCTTCCAACTGAATCCATCTTTGTGCATAGAACTTCTGAATGTAGCTGAAATCGTTGAGGCACTGCGAAATTGTGGTTCAAAATACCTGCGACACGTTAACATAATTATGATGTTAATTCAATAAACCATCAAATATTTCAAGTAAAATAACATAATAATATAAAATGAATATACTTAATCCCCTTATTTTCCACCAAGTAAAGTCGTTGCCTGCCACCACCACCACCACATGCAGTGCTAGGAGAGCCTGCGGCTGATGATGTATCAGCCGTACCAGTAGTGAAGAAAACCTGCTGCTCAGGTGGAGTCCTAGAAGCTGTCCCAACTCCAAATCCACGTCCTCGTCCACCTGTGGAAGTCTGTGCTACCTCGTGTGAAGCTGTGCTCCTACCACGTCCCTGGGCTCGACCCCGACCAGAACCTCCTCATGTACTACCTCTAGCTTCGCCAACTGAACCGAGGCTACCCCTACCACGTCCGTGACCGTGTCTTCCAGATGACATCTGCAAGTAAATTTACAGAATTGTTAAATCTATATAAATAAATATATCATAAAAAGTAAAACAAATAAAAACAAATGTAACTTGATGCTTATTTAACGCATTCACACAATGTGCATGATATTATTAAACCTCGATGCTATTCGTCTGAATCATAATCGTCTTCATCATTCTCACTAGAATTATTAACTTCATCATCCGACATAATGATTTCTTCATCTGAATCTTCATCATCTATTAATTCAATCTGATCACCATCTGGATGAACTGTACGCGGGTCTTCGTCCAAAATTGAAATGGTGGAATGTTCAAACTCATCCTCTTAAAATGGCGGGGGTACTATTGAGTTAGATGGCACATCTATAGTTGATGTAGCTTTAATTCTACAAGCTTCCCACCAATCTTTCTTCGACTGTTTCAAACTAGGATATGAACAATAGTATACTTGCACTGCTTGATTTGCTAGAAAAAAGATTCGTATTTATTATACCGACGCTTATGATTTACAGAAACCAAGTTGAAGTCCTTATGCACCATTGTTCCTAATGGTGATGGATCAAACCACTCACATTTGAACAATGCGGTCCTTTTAATAGGTAGTCCAGTATACTCCAACTGCACAACTTCTTAAAGACGACCGTAGAAATTTGCATCATTTGTACTATAATTGGAACCTTTAATACACACTTCACTGTTCATAGTGGTTCTTCGAGTCACATGATTAGTCGTGTGAAATTTGTAACCATTGACATAATAACCATGATAACTCTTTACGCGGCGCAGTGGTCCTTTTGCTAGAGAAATTAAGAACTTATTCACAATATGATTCGTTGGATCTTTAACCTATGAAATCAATAAAACACTTCAAGTAATTAGAGCGCTAGAAAAGAAATTCTAGTATATGTTCTCACTAATTAAATTCTAGAGCACTTACATATGCTTCAAACCAAATGGCAAATTCTTTGTCGAGCTTACTATCAATCTCAATGCTTGAAATTGATGGATTTGATGCTTTTAGTTGGTCAATAAACACACTTACAAGAATAGAAGTTCTAGTGTTAGTTTGTGATTGAAAAAAGCTTAAAGTAATAAAAACAATTAAAATATTAAATACGTACTTCAAATAAGTATCTGTAACTTCATTGCAATTGAGTAGAACATATTGACGAGCGGCAATGTATTCCTTCTCATCGAGATATCTCTCCGAGAACTTTCCAAGAGTCCTTCCAGGAAGTAAGAATACCGATATATTATCCGGATCAATTTCATCTGCAGGATCAGAGCCTCCATCATAATTACGTGGCACAACATTGTGCCTCGTAATAACATGATCCTCAAAGTAATAGGAGCAGAACAATGATGCTTCCTCGACTAAATAGGCATTACATATTGATCCTTCAACTCTAGCTCTATTCTTTACATTTTTTTCAGCTTACCCAAGTACCTTTCAAAGGGGTACATCCATCGATACTGAACGGGTCTCGCCAGCCGAGCTTTGCCTGCCAAATGCACTGGTAGATGCTCCATTGAGTCGAAAAAACTTGGAGGAAATATGCATTCAAGCTTACATAAAATGATTGTGTGGCCCTGGAACTAAGACGGTTAGAAACAAGTACTATTCCTTCATGCACATCCAAGGAGGAAGATTGTATGGTGTTATTACAACTGGCCACAAAGAGTATTGTTGTCCTGATTGGCCGAATGGCTGAAAACCGTCTGTAGAAAGACCCAGTCTTACATTACGAATTTCTGATGCAAAGGCTGGAAATTTATCATTGAAATGCTTCCATGCAGGTGAATCTGCAGGGTGACGCATAACTCCATCGTCAACTGATAATGCATGCCAACGCATGTGTTCAGTAGTAGCATTCGACGCATACAACCTCTGTAGTCTAGGTATTAGAGGAAAATAATACATCTTCTTAAATGCAACTTGCTTCCTCCTACGGCTTCCTGATGCACTACCTTGATTCTTATATCGAGGATGCCCACAAGACTCACAGTGAGTCAATCCACTGTGAGCAGCCCAATATATCATGCAATGATTAGTGCAAGAATCAATCTTCTCAACTGGTAACCCCATACCACGCAACAACTTCTTCGTAGTGTAGAAGTTATCGGTTACCAAGTTGTCTTTTAGAGTCATCTCCTTCATTAATTCAGTGATTTGATCAAAAGCTTTTTCTGTGATAGTGTTTTCTGATTTCCAACTCATAAGACAAGACACAACAGATAATTGTGAATGGTTCTTACAACCAGGCCACAACTCTTTATCTGCAGCATCCAACATATCGTAGAAATGTTGTGATGCTGGATTTGGAGGCTCCTCTAGATTCATCCTAAACTGTGAAGCACCTACATCCCTTATCATCTCATGATATGCATTTGACTCATATCCTTGATCAAAATTTTGTTCATAGTTAACCTCCACTGTCCGCCTTTCTCCTTGATATATCCAATTGTAATAGTTTGGTACAAAACCCAACTTTACGAGATGTAGACGAACAGTATATTGGTTGTGGTATTGTTGATTCTTACATTTACTACAAGGGCATTTAATTTTTTCTCCATCTAAGAACTCGGGTCGATCAAGGGCAAACTTGATGAAACTTTCGAGTCCATCCAAGAAATCTTGGGATATAAGACCATTCTGATAACGCTTATACATCCATTCACGATGATTTCCACTCATTCTCTTATCCACTAACAATAATAAAATTAAATAATTCAACAACATAATAACTATAATCCAGGTACTATACCAAGTTCTCTAACTCACCACTATAACCATTAGTCTTTGAATTGCACAATACACGTACATATTCGATAAACGTACATATTCAACAAAGGGAAACGGATAGTTTTGGGTAGAAGAAAATAAGAACAATACCTTATGAGCTGCAGGCTGAGGGCAGAGCTGCCGGGGACGGAGAGCTGAGCTGCCGGGGAAGGAGGACTGAGATGCCCGGGACAGAGGGCTGAGCTACGGGGGACGGAGGGCTGAGCTATCGGGGACGGAGGGCTGAGCTGCCGGGGACGGAGGGTTGAGCTGCCGGGGATGGAAGGCTGAGGGCAGAGCTGCCGGTGGCACGACGGGAGAACTGCGAGAGAGGGGGAGTTACATAGAGGAGAGAGAGAGAGAGTTTGGGGTGCTGACCTAAGACGATGGCGACGGCAGAGGCGCGGCTACGGCGACGGAAACGGCAGCGGCGCGACGACTCCAGTAAAGCACCCTACATATACGATGAGACAGAGAGAGAACGTGAGAGAGAGAGATAGACACATTGTGAGAGAGAGAGAGATTGGAGAGAGGGCGGCGACTTACCGTGAGAGAGAACGGAGAGACACGACCGGCTATGTAGAATGGGAGACGGCAGCGGGGGCGGCGCGGGGGAGGAGGCGGTGAGGAAGAAATGAAAATAGGGCAATGGGCGCGACTGGTATATTACCACCGGCGACGGACGCGTCCATCGGCGTTACGTCGCCAGAACATTAACGACGAAATTTATCCGTCGGGAATTAAAAAAAATTAATTTAATAAAAAACATTAACGACGAAACATTTTCCGTCGCCAATATTCAGCAAATTAAAAAAATAATCACGTCAACGACGGACTGTGGCCGTCGGCGCTGGCGCCGGAAGTTTAACAACGGACATGTTCCGTCGTTATTTATTAAAAAAAATCGGATTAACGACGGAATAATTCCGTCATCGATATTAACGACGTCCAGTCCGTCGTTAATTCCGTCGTCAATTATGGCACGAGTCGCGCCCGCGATTTTCCGTCGCCAATCCGTCGTTAATTCCGTCGTCGCAGCTGGTATCTTTTTTCTGTCGTGTGTCCGTCGTCGAGGGACGACGGATCTATTTCGGTCGCTAATTCCGTCGTTATTATGGTGTTTTTTTGTAGTGAATATAAATTGGTAATTATAATAATTTTATATATATAGTAAAATTATACCTTTCGTTCCACAATAAGTAACATGTATTACATAATTGGCTATCCCATTATAAATAGCATGTTTCCTAAAATGAAAATAATTATGTCTTTAAAAATTGTGATATATCACTTTAACCACTTTATATCTTTCTCCTTAATACTCATGCCCAAAAATTTGAGGCACATATTGTGGGACGGAGATAATAATTTTAATGAGTATGGGTAACCGTCGGTTATTATTTAAAAAAATAATAAACTAATCGATGCCCTCAGTTTTTTTAAATTAGAAAAAAATTCGAAATCATTGATTCGATTAACCACATTTTTGAAATAATTTCGGTATTGTTTATCGGTCGGTTCGATTTTTTGATTTATTTTGTTCGCCCTTGCCACCCCTCTATTAATACTATGCTGACTTGCTGAGTCACTGACGTTGCATCGAGATTTAATTGGTTGGTTTTAGGCCCATTTTTTTATCGGTCCATTTTTTAGCCCATTAAGCTTCTCGCGTTTTTGTACTATTTTGAGCCCAGTTATATTTTATCAGCTTCTTGGAGGTTCATTTATTTATTTAAGGGAAAATGTGCAAATACCCCCTCATGTTGGCAGCGCTAGGAAATATTCCCCTGAACTTCCCAAATTCACCCTTCCTTAAAGTTTTCATGTGCAATTACCCCCTCGTCGTGACGGAAACAATACTTCCGTTGGCAAAAAAAAATATGTTTGATTCATTTTTATTCTTGTTAGGCTCTTACAATTCCCAAAAATTAATTGGTGCTAAAGGCTCAAATTAGGAAAAAATTTTGTTTATAACGCTAGCTCACAACTATCAAAACTCAGGCGAAGTTCTCCGATAATTTGCAATCCAACCCAACTATTTGTTGTTGACATTGATGATCTCATATTCTTCAAGTGGTTCATCATCCTTTTTCGTGCAAATTATTGGAGAACCTTGCTTGAATTTTGATAGTTGTGAGCTAAGGTTCGAAATAATTTTTTTCCTAATTTGAGCTTTTAGCACCAATTATGTAGTATATAACCGTTGGAAATAGTAAAGGTCCCAAAAGAATAAAAATAAATCAAATTTTTTTTTTTTGCTAACGGAAGTGTCGTTTTTGTCACGGCGAGGGGTAAATTGCACCTGAAAACTTTAGAAAATGGTGAATTTGCGCATAAACAAAGTTCAAAGGGTATTTGCCTAGCGCTGTCAACATGAAGGGGGTATTTGCACCTTTTCACTTTATTTAATCGTATTTGCCCTTTTTTGATCTAATAATAAAGTTCATTTTTTGTTGAAAAAATAAAGTTCCTTTTTTCTCCCTATTACCTACATCAATTTTGCTATTCATATAATCATATGTGAAATCATATCCCAAAACAAGTTTAATTACTTCTAATTAGGAATTATAAAATTTAATTATAAATTAATAAACTCTATTTAAGAATTGATGAATTCTAATTAGAATTGATGAAATTTAATTGAGAATAATTAAATATTAATAAAATCCAGTTATTCCTTAATTTTTTTAAATTAGATTAGACGGTAATTTAAAAAAATTTATAAAATGAAAAGGTTTTTTTGGTTCGAACTAGATTCGCAATTTGGATTTTTTTTTCGAGATGTAATTTATGATTGTGAAAAAATACCGTGACTTTATTTCAATTTCAAATTCAAAAGCAGAATATTCAACACTGAATTCAACTAAATGACATTTCTCACATCTACATCAAATATCAACATCCTCAATCCAACTAAAATAAAATATTTAGGATAATTAAAAATCGTAAAATATGAAATTTATTAAATAGAACAAATTACAATGTATGTGAATGAGATTGATGCTGGTAAGTGGTAAACATGCCATTTTTTTTTGGTACTATATAATTGACAAGATATTATTAGAATTCAAGAAATAATGACTAACCGACAGATATTTTACCTTAACATTAACATTAAATTTTTTGCTTGAGAAGTTGGTCAGTTCATTCCATGCTCAAATTACTGCCAAGTAATATATGATGATTAATTGTGATTATATAGGTAAGTTGGAAGAAAAATATGCTATAATTAACACAGCAGCTGGGTAGGTGGAGCGATGGCTGCTAGCCTGCTACTGTGTGCATATACACACAAATGTGTGTGTATATGTGTGTGTATATGTGTGTCTGAATTGAATAGTTGCATTTGCATGAATTCAAAGAGGTTCGAATTTGTGGGACTCCAAAAATTCTTGATTCTCACTTTAAAAAAAAAAATTCTTGATTCCAGTTGGCCCAAAAAGTGAAGAATCTCACACTTTTCGAAGTTGAATCGCTTTGCTTTTTGCTGCCATTTAGATATAAAAACAACTCGCTTTTGCAATCAGGGTTAGTTTTTTTCTTGTCTTTTTTAGTCTTTGATTTTCACATTGGGCGTCAGGTAAAGTTTTTGATTTCTTGTTTTGGCTGATTCTAGTTGCTTTATATGATTATTGGGTTTTTTTTTTTCAAGTATTATTTGATTTATTTATCGGTGTGGAGAAATTTCTGAGATGGGATTTCTTTTTTTATGAATTTGTTGTTTGAAATATTGGATTCTTTTTATTGTATTTGGTATGTAGCTGATGCTATTTGTGATCTTTGTTGTGGGTTTTGTGGAAATTTAAGAACATGGTCTGATATTGTTCATATTTCTTGGTGGGGTGGTATGTTGGGGGGTGGGGTGGTAGTTGGTACATAGTTTTTGGCCTTTTGCATTTGTTCTGTTTCATTTCTGTCGATTGCATCTAGTTTTCGTATTTCTTGAGGTTTGTTTTTGGCATCTTTGAATCAATTTTGGCTGAGTTATCAGTATGATGACTGAACTGTAGCTTTGCTATGCAGAATTTGTTGATTATGCGATGCTGTTTTGCATCTTCGATTCGTATTCAGCTTCTGCAGTTTTCTTGATCCTGTTAATGTCTCTATCTTTAACCTTGTTGTATCGTGATTCTTATAATTTATAATCGAGATATCCTTTTGTGTGCAGTAGGCATGTAGTTTTGCTTTTGAACCATTTCTCTGTTTGCTAGTTTTGTTTTGCATGATTTTTAGTCGTTTAGGCCAAATGATTATATTGGTTTTGAAATGGAATATATGGAACACTTTTTAGATGCCATTTGTTAGCTTTTACTTAATTGATGAATATCTTGATTGACTTGTTATATCTTAAGAACACGAATCTGTTCATTAAGTCTTGATTTGTAAGATCAGGAAGGTCTTCATTTAAGATTCATATACGAAGAAACTCCGTTCATTTAGTCAAGATATTGCTTTGTATGCACTAGGATTGTAGTATCGTTTTTAAAAAATTCCTTCGTTTCCCAGTTTGTTTTGCATGATTTTTAGTCTTTTAGGCCGAATGATTATATTGGTTTTGAAATAGAATATACAGGACACTTTTTTTGCTAAATTCATGAATATCTTGAGTATCTTGTTATATCTTAAAAACACGAATCTGTTCATTATGTCCTGATTTGAGCCCCTCTGCAAGTTCAGAAATGTCTTGGTTTAAGATTCATATACGAAGAAAATGGGTTCATTTAGTGGAGATATACTTTTGTATGCACTAACCTTGTAGTATTGTTTTTGAACCTGTTCTCTGTTTTCCAGTTCTGTTTTTGTATGATTTTTAGTCTTTTGGGATGAATTATTATTATTATTTTGGTTTTAAAATAGGAGATATGGAACACTATTTAGCTGCCATTTGTTAGCTCTTGCATAATTGATGAATATCTTGATTGACTTGTTATATCTCAAAAACACGAATCCGTTCATTAAGTTTTGATTTGAGTCCCTCAGCAAGATCAGAAAGTTTTTTATCTAAGATTCATTTACGAAGAAAATCACTTGACCTTAAGAGATTTGGAAAATTTTATTGGAAGCAAATCAGCAATAGTTCTTTTCTTCTTTTGCAAATGATCTACTTCTATGATTTGATCATCTACCGTTTTCAACAATTATGTGATAGTCTCTCAATAGTTTTCTCGCGTTTGGCTTAGGAAAATGCCTGAGCGAATAACAGCCGAGGCTCTGATGAGCAATATCATGGATACACTTGGAGATAGCATATCAAAGCACAAAAACGTGTCGTTCTTCGAGGAGGAGAAGTTGAATTCTGTAACTTCTCAGTTCAACAGATTGTTTGGACGCGACAAACCAGTTCACCATCTTTTAGGGGGTGGCAAATGTAGGTTTTTCCGTTATTAATAAAACACCATCTTTTGTAATAATCGAGTAGCTCCTCTCATTTCAAGTAACGTTGTTTGCTTAAACATGCAGCTGCCGACGTGCTCTTATGGAGGAACAAGAAGATCTCAGCTAGTGTTCTAACTTCTGCTACTGTTATTTGGGTACTTTTTGAATGGCTGAATTACAACTTTCTTACACTTGTGAGCTGTGCACTCATTTTCGGGATGCTCGTTCAATTTGTCTGGAGAAATGCTTCTGGCATTCTGAATAGGTGATGATCTCTTAATATGGCATTGCCTTCTGCTTTTTTCTTGTTCCGTAAATAATAGTAACGTTTCTATCTTGACAGATCCCCATCCAAGGTACCTCGTCTCGTTTTGCCCAACGAAGTCTTTGTCAACATTGGCAAGGCGATAGGATCTGAGGTGAATCATGGTTTGAGATTCTTGCAGGATGTTGCCTGTGGAGGAAACATAAAACAATTTCTAGTGGTAATTTCACTACTATACGACTGATCCGTTTTTATTTAACTCTACTTTTACACCGTTTTGCATTTTCCACATAACTTTTCATCGTTGCAGTTAAAACACCACTTTTCAATTTTCTGCAATTTTCACATTGTTTTAACTTTTCCGGCCGAACTAAACATGATTATTACTCTACTTTATGGCTTAAGATGTATTAGGACCTTAGTTTTTAGCAAGTGGAAGTTGTATGAAACTGCGGCTGTCGGATTGTTCTAGCCGGAAAACTTAAAACGGTGTAAAAATGGCAAAAAATTGAAAAGTGGTGTTATAATTGCAACGATTGAAAAATCATGGGAAAATAGCGGAAGTGGTGTTAAATTCGGCAATTGATTTTTCCATAAATAAAAGGATAATTTGAATCGAGACGTTGATGCTACTGCAGGCTGTTGCTTGCTTGTGGGCTGCTGCCATTATCGGAAGCTGGTGCAATTTCTTGACAGTGTTATATATCGGTAAGCAAGCTATCACGCCAATTTCTTATCTATGCTCGATTTCATGCTTTAGAAACAGCGATTATGATCTCTATACGTAATTCATTTGATTTTCTTCCTTGCTCGTGATATGTTATACTCGATTCCTTCGTATTAATGAACATCTGAGATCACCTTCCCAAGGTTTCGTTGCTGCCCACACATTGCCTATCTTGTACGAAAGATATGACGATCGAGTTGACGGATTCATCTACAGCGTGCTCGAGCAGCTCCAGCAGAAGTACCGGAAGCTCGATGCCGGTGTCCTCAGCCGAATCCCGAAGGGCAAGCTGAACAGGACAAAGAAGGTGGAGTAGATTCTGAAGTGAAAGAGTATGGTTTCAGGTTTATTTTTCCTCCCTTTTCTTTTCTTGCTACACGTCTTCGATTTTTCATATATCTATTACTAATACGAAAATTGCTCCGTTCAGATTTTCCTTTATTTTGGTAATTTGTCTAATTTTAATTTTATATATTCTAATTTTTTATATATAGTTAATATTGTAATATTAATACATATTTATCTATTCTAATATTGCAATATTAATACATATTTATCTATTCTAATTCTAATGTCATGTTTATCTTTTCTTGATAATTTATCTATTCTAATTCTATGGTTTCTGAGATTGCCGATATGCCAACATGTAAATATGTAATAGTTATATAAAATTGTTGTGGACGTAAATCGTAACATCATATTTTTTAAATCAAATTTGACATTAAATACATATATATATATATATATCTTATATTTTCTACCAAAAAAGTATATATATTAGATGTAATAAAACACATTCTATTATAATTGCGCGCGCCCAATCTATCTATCTATTACTATGGGTTACTAAAATAAACGGTGCCCCTCCTCGGTGCTCCATTCCAATTTTTCTTTATTCTGGTATTTTGTACAATATTAATTCATATATACTATTTTATATTATTTAATATTCATATAAATATATTTGTATTTATCTTAAATCCTTATTCTGTGCATCATGAATTCATATATTATAATTCGATCTTATATATATTTAATCAATAAATTGGTAAGCTCGATAATTACAAATATAAAAGAAACATATATCTAATAAAAAATATAAGACTATGAATATTTTAAGCAACAAATTCCGAGTGCTCAATTCTTACTTAGATAATTATCATGAGAGTAAAATTAATTAATCAATAACTTTTTGCATGCCACTATATTTATAGAATATGAATTAAATTAATTATAATATTATTTTTAGGGTAATTCATAATTTGTTGCCCCAACTTTGGGCGCTTTTTGATTTATGGCCCCAACTTCAATATATTTGAAAAAATACCTCAACTTTGAGAAATGTTTGAAATATGATCCGCGTATTATTTTCCGACGGACCGTTGTAATCCTTATTTTTAAGTCTATTTGAATTTTAATTCATATATTCATCTATTCTAATCTAATAATGATTTTTATTTTATTATAAGTTTGCATTGAATATTATATTAACATCTATCCCAATTCCTATTTTTATATATATTCTATTTTATAATTAATCTAATAAACTCTTTACCCATTCATAGGAATCCCATATTCTATTCTCTTGGTTTATCTCTAAGTTAGAATTGTCATAGGAGGAGTAGGAATATTCTGTATTTTTGTGCAATATTAAATAAAATCAAGGATGAGTACATCATTATATTTCTGAGAAATATCCGATAAATTATGAACGGATTTGAGTTTCAAAAATTCATAATGAATTGATTTAAACCCATTGTCATTCTCAATTATATATTTAGATATGAGAAATAGAATTACTTTTTAAGTTAGTGTATAAGTAAAGCTAATAATTAAATTTAAAAGCAACAAACAAATTTTGAAAAAATACATTAGCATTTTAAGAGGCCAATTAAAAATTTGTAAACAAAAAGTCCTGCGAAAACTAAATAAATATATTTAATTAATATGTCTATATGAAATTCTCTTCATTTTTCATTTATATTTTTCTAAAATCTTCGATTAGTGTCTGCTAGAATGTATATATATATATATATATATATATATATATATATATATATATATAAAGACCTACTTTTGTACCTCTGTAAATAACATAATGAGAAAATTTTCTTTTTGGGATAATATTCTTTTCTGCCTTTAAATCTGAAAAATAGAAACTAAGGGCATTAAGAATTTGAACTTTGAAAGAGGTGGCGTTTGGAAGAGTTTGAATATGCCACAAATTATCTAACAAACACTGTTGTTGAGGATTAACCTCGATTCCAGTGTATGGTTTGAATTTTTTATTTTGATCTGTGTGAGTAGAAAGCATAACAGATCCAAACTGAAAGTGTGTTTTCAAATTCTTTTCTCCCTTTGTTGAAATTTTGGAAATAGGAGAAGTTTGAGAAAAATTTCCCATCTGTAAGAATTTTGAACTGGGAGAAATCTGAGAATCACTTCCCATCTGTGTAAATTTTGAACAGGGAGAACTAGTAGAAGTATGTCCCAATTTTAGAAATTTAGGGCTACTTTCTGCACTAGATGTTATCATTGGAGAATTGTCTGTAGAAACTTTTTCTGTAGCAACTTTCTCCTTGCCTTTAGGTCTGATGACTTTTCTGTGATTCATGACCTGTATTTAAATATTTAAAAATGTTACGGGAAAGTAAATCAGCTAGATTATTATCTTTTCCTTTTATATGTTCAAAATTTATTATGTAACCGTTTCCTTGAATTAGGTTTTATAAATTTACCCATCTGGTTCTATTTACTTTTCTACTATTATCATTTTTTAAAAATTTTACTATTGCTTCACAATCTGTTCTTACTGTAAATTCATTATTTAAATAAATTTTGAATTTTTCTAATGAATTTATTAATGCCTGTATTTCAAAGTCTAAAGAAGTCCAATTACTTCCAATTTTTCCAAAATTTCCACTGCTATATGCAGCAATTCTTTCTTCATTTTTGAGGCAATATTTATTTTTTTTGCATAACATAACAGCTCCCCATCCTTCTTTGGAGCCATCACATTCTATAATAATATAATCTGTTACTAGAGGTAATTCTAGTGGGTTAATTATTTTAACTGCTTCTTTTATTTTTCTAACTAAAAGAATATCTTCTCTATTAAAATTTCTTTGCCCATTTTTAGTAGTTTTACTATATAAAGGTCCTGCAAGCTTACTGAGGTTTGGTATAAATTTTCTAGCATAATTGAGCAATCCTAAGAAAGCTTGAATTTGCTTTAAACCTTCTAGTTTATCTGGAAAGTTTAATAGTTTTTTCTGCAATGTGTGGTTGTAATTCAATCTTTCCATTTCCAATTTCTAATCCTAAAAATGATATTTTTCTTTTAAATAATTCCATTTTTCTTTTACTAATTACAATACCTTGTTTTTCTATTTCTTTAAAAATAATTTCTAAATGGTATTCATGTTCTTTAATATTATTACTCGCTTCAAGAATATCATCTATATAAACTAGACAGAACTCATATTTTAGAAATATAGAGTCCATAAATCTTTGAAAAACTGATGGAGCATTTTTTGAATATTCTATAAAAGAGAATCATTGTGTTTCTGTAGAAAATTTTAAATTTAATTGTAAAATTAAAAAAAGGTTTTAATCATATTTTACATAGTGAAAATAATCATTTAAATAGTATTACAGATCTTGTTTTAAATATAGGCTTTGGCCTAGAAAAAGAAAATAATAAAATTATTAAAATTTTAACAGAATTAAAACAAAAAAGTCTTGAGAGAGAGGCTGTTATTAATAAAATTAAAGAAAATTTAGATTTTATAAAAGATCAAAATTGTTATATAATTGCAGAATTAAAAAACAGCAAAAAAGAAACCAAAGAAAAAGAAAGTTCATAACCTTTTGATTTTATTAAAGAATTAGATAAATTAACTAAAACCATAAAAGATTTAGAATTAGGTCCAATTGAAAGACCTAAAAAAGATATTACTCCACCCATTTATAAACATTGGAAAGCTAGAAAATGAATAGCTTTATAGGAAGATCTAGAACAATACAAGAAGGAAGAAGTAGTACGTCAAATATTAATGACATAGTTTCTAATACATTTTTAAATAGAATAACTACAAGAGGATCAGGAAGTAATTCTTCCGAAAATATTGTTCAAATTGAAGATGAAATTAATATAGACAGAAATTTAGAATTATACAATAATCATCAAATTGATATTTTAAATTCAAGAATTTTATATCAAACAGGCATGATGAATATTAACACAGTATTAATAAGAAGCAGTAGGGAAGAAAGTCTAAGAATAGTTGAAAATACTCAAATTATAGACTTAATATCACCAGAAACAATAATAAAAATTAAAAATTCCAGAAAACGATTTGTCCATATTGGATTAGTTGTTATAGGAATAAAAGGATTAGGAAGAAAAGAGTTAGGTACTAAAGTTTTAACAATATTAATGGATAAATCTTGGAGTACAAATATGAAAAAAGCAACTATTTCCGGAATGAAAGTAGATATGTGTCAAAACGGTAATATTTTATTGTTTACCAGCAATACTAAAAGATATAAATGATTTAAAAAATTTAAAAATAGGATTACAGACAAAAGGATAAGATGGTTTTATAGGAAATAATCTAATTGTAAGTGTAGGAATTTTAGGAAAAGCCAACAATAGATCTGATATGAATTTTAAAGTAAACATAGATGGAATTGTAAAAAATATAAATAGTAAGGGCATAAAAATGATAGACCCCATAAACATCAATCCAGAAGATCTTGTTGGATTAGATTGGTCATTAGAAAATTTTAGTATTAATGAAGATAATAAGATTTTAGTTCCACAGAAAAGTCTTATGTATGAAACAAGTACTGGAACATTTAATTTAAGATTCACAAATTACATTAAAAAGAATAATGAAAAAAGTGATGATGAAAAAACAGAAACAAATCATACATTAATGGCAGATATAAAAGAAGATTCTATTTATAATTCAGAACCTATTTATGATACAGAACCTGAATCAGAATCAGAAACTGAAGATTATGACCAAATTGATTTAATTGGATACAGTCAATTTAATGAATTAAATGACTATTCAGATAATGAATCAGAAATTGAAATTGAAACAGGTTTTAAAATAGAAGAAACAAAAACTTCTATTGAACAAATAATAAATAAAAAATTTACTGAACTAAATATACAGGAACAAGTTGATGATATGATAATTGAATGTATGACAGAATTAAGTATGAATTATGAAGAGTCATATGTTGAATTAGAAAAATACTTTAATTTACCATTAGTAACTGATATAATGAACGGTAAAAGTATGATAATAGATTTTTACAAAAAAGAAGCAAATTTTATGGATGCAACTACTATAACTGGATATAAAAGACCAAAAATAGAATTTTCACATACAGGACAAGGTTCAACAGATAATATAGGCAGAGAAAATTGGGCTCCCTCTAGTTTAAAATACGAAGGAGAATCTCAATATAAAGGAAAATGAAGTAGAATGCCTATTGGAAAATTATACAGTAAAGAAATATTATTATTAGAACAACAAAGTCCTCAATTATGGCCAGATGAAATATTAATATGGGAACAAAATGTAGTTAGAAATTGGGAAACAAATAAAAGAACAGATATAGATATGTTTGCTTATTTAGAAACAATGCTAGGACCAATTGCTCTAGGGTTGTGGCAAAGTAAAAAGAATCAAGCTCCTGAACAAATTAATCAAATTAAATCTTTAGGAGAAAATCCCTACAATTTCACAAGTCAAATTAGAATATTATTATTAGGAGTTGATCCTACAAAAGAAAATACATTTATTCAAGATACTGCAATTAGAAATCTTGAACAATTAAGTATTTCACATTTTAAATATATTAGAGAATTTAGTTCAGATTTTATTAGAATAATATCACAAACCGGAAGTGCTAGAAATGTTAGAACAAAAATTAATTAGAAGATCAGAAAGCCCACATAGAACATCAGCTTTTATAGTTAGAAATCATTCAGAAATAAAAAGAGGAAAAGCAAGAATAGTTTATAATTATAAAAGATTAAATGATAACACCATAGATGATGGTTACAATATTCCGAATAAGGATGGATTAATTAGTTTAATCCAAAATAAAAAGATTTTTAGCAAATTTGACCTTAAATCAGGATATAATCAATTAAAATTAGAAGAATGGTTTAAACCATGGACAGCTTTTTCCTGTCCAGATGGACATTTTGAATGGAATGTTTTGAGTTTTGGTTGTTTACTAAGAGTAATATGGTTTTTTGCTATTGTAATTGATCCATTTAAACTTGTAACAAAGTTTAATCCTAACAGAAAATCTTCTGATTTTACAGATTCTGGATTAATAATAACCTGTGGTAATTCATATTTAGAACTAAAATTTCCTGCAAAGTCTAGGAATTGAATTCCTAATGCTTCAACTTGGTGTGTTATTTTAATAATTCTATTTTCAACAGTTCTTGTTTCTATATTATAAGTTAATTTTTTATGATACTGTTTTGGGATTAGACTATATCCTATTAAACTTTTAGTACTTCCAGTATCAAGTGTGGCTGCTAATGGTATATAAGTATTTTGATCTAGCCAAACTCTGCAAGAGTGCTTGATCTCCCTTACAAGGAGGTCTTAAAACCACTTTTAGACAGAGTTCCTGAATTGGAACAAATAATTTCAACAAAGGCCTTGGAAGGAATATTAAAGGATTTTGAAAATCTCCAAAAGAAATTGGTAAAAATTATTTTTGGAGAAATTCATTTCGAAGGAGTAAAAGTAGTACAAAAGTCAACATACTACTTTGATTCTCAAGAATTTCCAGATGGAGTCTCTGGACTTTTCAAACTCCAAGTTGACCTAAATTCAACAGACATGAATTGTGAAAATATTTTAAAATTTTATCACAATGGCATGGTTGATTTTATTGAGTTCTGTCTTGAAGAAGAAGACTAAAAAATTGAAGACATTTTGGAAAAATTGGGAGAAAAATTCTTGCATATAGGAGGGAAGAAACTAAAGAACACACTAACTTTTCCAATTAATATTAGTGTTTTTAAAGAAGAATAATCCTTCATTCTGGATGAAAAATCCTTTGTTCTTAGTATAAGCAGGATGAAAAATTAAATTTTTATAAAGAAAGAATAAATAAACATGAGTTAGCTATTGAACTCATAAACCAAAAAATACAACTATTAGAATTTAAGAATAATTTATTAGAAGAAAAAATTGATAAAAGAAAAAATATACTTATAACAGATGAAGAAACCGAATGTAGTAAAATGTCACAACATATTGAAGAAAAACAGGAAGTCATTTCAATAAATAATAAAAGTCTTTAAAGGATATTATACCTTTAAAGAAGCTTTAGATAATGCTAGAGATTCTTTAGGGTTAAACTTTTTCATTGAACCCGAAGAAGTCAAAAGTTTTTCACAAATTGTAGAAGAAAACCCAAGTGGGGTAATTTCAGCTCAATCCGAGATAATTCAAAAATTAGAAAAACAAATTTTTGATTTACAAAGTCAACTTTCTCTCGCCAATTCAAAAATTCAAGAGAATGTTGAGGCCCTAAAATTCAAGGACCAAACAATTTTTACAATGGAAAAAGGGATTTCAAACCTTAATTCAAAATTTTTTTCCCTGAACACTGAGATCAAAGATTTTGAAATGAAAAAGGTCTCCATGAAGAATGGAAAAAACTTGATCCAAAACCTATAGATTTAGGAATTGGGCCCAGAGTGTCCTTTGTTTTTCATAAATTAGAAGAAAAGTGCAAAGAAGCTGTCATGCAAGAACAAATTAAAAGTCAAGCATGTGCTTTTTGTAAAACAACAATTTATACACCACATGCATATGGATATTATGAAAAACCTAAAAAATATAAACATATTAGAAAAAGTACTAGTTTTGATAAAAATAAAAATTATGATAAAAATAAATATGTTAGAAAACCACAAAATAGGACTTGTAGATGTTTTATTTGTGGGGATCCAAAACATTTAGCAAATAGATGTCCGGATAAGAATAAAGATAATAGAAGTAGAGAAAGAAACAATCTAGTTGAACAAATAGGAGATTTTGAAATAGAAGAAATTAAAACCGACTCAGAAAATGATTCAGTATATAGTATATTTAGTGAAGAAGAAAAATCACAAATAACTTACACATATATGAATACAGAAACAGAATGTCAACATGATTGGATAAGATTTAAAGGAAATAATCATATTAGTTGTTTCATTTGTAAATTATTCCCAGCTATTGATAAAAGATATCAATGTAATAAATGTTTTAAAGAAATATGCTTCCTATGTATACATGAAAGGAGCTTTCCAGAAAAGAGCAGCACTCTAGGTTGATCTTTGAGATGGAGAAGAGTTTACACAGCGGAGAATTTTTTTTTTTTTTTTTACTGGGATATATTATATGAACTAGGAAGGAATAACTATCTGCTAAAAACTAAGAAGAGAAGAGTTTAGAAACTCATTCTTGATTTAGAATAAAAGAGGGTTGTATTGTTTCTTCGGTGTGTTTACAATGAAAGAGCAAAGCTCCTTTTATAGCCAAAAATTGGCCGACAATTCCAATCTATCCTATAAATAAAAGTTAAGCTAGCTAGTCTAGAAAAAACCACAAAGTCTTACAAGTAATAATCAAAGAAAAGACTAAAAAAGAAAAGAGAAGACTACACTACAAAAAGAAAGATAAAGCCGGTAATTGTGGCCAAATAACAATAATCGTGGCCAAAAAATTCAAAAAGTAAGAAAAACTTTTTGACAAATGTTAGTGACAATTGATAAATTTTCGTCATTGCATTCGTCATATCCTTTCTAGAAATCCCTGTGAGTCTCTGGAATTTCTTCATCATTTTCTGTATCACTTTCTTGATGAAGAGCAATCACTTCTTCAGTATTGATGATGTGTTCTTCGTCTTCTAATTTTTCGCCTTCACCGTTGAATGGTAAAAGCATTTTCTAATTTTCTGTCCCAAAGATCTGGGTGAAATGTCCTTCTCCAAGGAGTTTGTACTGGTTCCAGAAAATTAGTTCGAAACCCATATTTTCTTGATAGTATTCATACACCTTGGAATTTTCAATTTCCTTGAAATCAAATGATGTTGAATCATGATTTCTTAATCTGTCTTTTTCTTCCATAAAAATCCTCTTTCTGCTTGGCACATAAGAGTCATTTATAACTTGTGGAAGAGAGGATATAATTTTACAGAATACTTTGCCTTTTAGGGATTTTGATGCAATATTATATATATATATATATATATATATATATATATATATATATCACATTGAATCAAATTGAAGATGTAAATGTAACTTTCTCGGCTTTTTGGCTAAGATTAGGGATATCAATTTAGCATAAACCAACGAGACGATTCAAACATACATGAAAAGAAGGATTTTTACTAATTTTAGTTAATACTATTAGTCTATAAGTAGCGCTAATAATTAAATTTAAAGCAACAAATTTTGAAAAGACAAATTAGCATTTTAAGAGGCCAATAGAAAATTTGTAAATGAAAATTCATATGAAGACTAAATAAATATATTTAATCAACATGTTTACATGGAATTGTCTTCATTTTTCATTCATGGTTTTCTAAAAACTTCGATTAGTGTTTGTTAGAAAATATATACATTGAATCAAATGTGTGATAGATAGCTAAAAAAAGAACAAAATTTTTGAAGATGTAAACATATCTTTTTCGGCGTTTTGGCAAAGATTAGGAATATCGATTTAGTTTGAACCAATGAGATGGTTCAAATAGACTTAAAAAGAATGATTTTTACTAATTTTAATTAATATTAACTTTGTTTGGATTTTTATCGAGTAATTTAGAATAAATCAACGAGACGGTTCAAACAACTACTAATTTTAATTAACATTACTTGTAGTGTTCATATTATTATCGAGTATTACCCAACGGATTTGAGATGAATATGTACAGTAAAGTCACTATTTTAACCGAAATTAGAACGAGAACATGTAGAAAAATTTTAAATAAATTTAGATTTAGAAAATATTTAATGAATGAGTACCTAATCTATTGTCATTCCTAATTATAAATTTAAATATGTGAAATAAAATTTATTTTCTAAGTTTGATTAATAATTAACGCGAACAATATCACAAAATAAAATATAAAATTATTTTTAAAATGTATACATATAAATTAAAACATAAAATTATTTCCCGTCGAATTTCGACGGACTACTTACTAGTGTTTAAATACAACGATGTTCAGTTAGAATGTCTGAAAATGAAATGCAAAGGTTTTTGGGAGTTAGCTACACAATGCAAAAGATTCATTGACAGAAACAATGCCCTTTTGTTGGGTTGATAAGAAGTTGGGTGATTTAAGGGTTAAATTTTGCATATAATACAATATTTATTTGAATTTGTCAATTTTACACATACTTCTGAATTATTTCTGTTACAATATTATATTTTCATTTTTTTGTGAATTGAATATAATCTTTTGTAGCCAGACAAGTTTTGCTTCCCAAAAAAATTGTGAATGATATAAATGCGAAAAATTAAAAGACATGTATTAAAAATGTGTGGATATTACAAATTTGTCTAAATGGTATGTTATTTGAGGTATTTAATTATCCCATGGTTTAACTAAATAGGTTATATCATACTTCTTTAAGTGAAAAATAATTTTATTTTTTTATTTGAATAATTTAAATTTATATCATATGCTTTCTACAAAATTTCCCACTTTTAGGGGGTGATATGGTTTGAATTAAATTATTTTCATTATTTCCGACCCAATATTATTTAGAAGCTGCTCAAATAAAATTTAGCAAAACTATCACCTATGGAATATTGAAAGAAAAGACTCAAACCCTCCAAATTATGTGCATGGAATGCCAGAGATACCAAAGGTGCAAATTTGCAAGTTGGTTATATTTTAAACTCTAAATTTTGCCCTTCACCACCAACAATAAAAAAAAAATATTTAAAAAAATTACATGCCCATAAATGAAGACAAGAAATGAGAGAGAGGTGCAAAATTTACTAGTTAGTTAGATTCTGTATTCTGCCCCTTATCCACCAAAAAGATAAACAGTATATAAATCCCATCCCACAAAAGAAGAGGACAAGAAACCAAGGAGAGAGAGAGAGAGAGAGAGAATGAGCCTACCAGAAGACGTGATCACAGAAATCCTATCAAGATTACCAGCAACATCACTTCTTCGATTCAAATGCGTTTGCAAATCATGGCGAAGCGTCATCAACGACCCCACATTCACCTCCAAACACCATCAAACCATCTCGCGCATGCACAACTCGGAGGTCGTGATGATCAGCCGGCGCAGCAACGCCACCAACAGAAGAGTCCTCTCTCTCATGAGGAGCGACGGGGCAAATGAAATCGTCGACCACGATCTCCCGACATTCCTCAATGACATGTTTGGCCACGTGAGGCTCGTCGGCCCCTGCAACGGCATCGTCTGCCTGTACGGATATCCCGACCACATCGCCTTCTGGAACCCTACCATCCGATGTTTCAAGAAGCTTCCAACGTCTCACCTCCCCCGCCCCCCCAATACGAAGGTGCGGGGAGGCGATCTTGGAGTTGGCTTCGACTCCAAGACTCGTGATATCAAGGTATTGCATGTTCATTCCCTTGTGTTGAATTTTAATAAAACCGAAAGAATTTCAAGAAAGCATGGCTATTAGGCAAGCCCATACCCCTAGAAAATGGTCCGATTAAATTTTAATCGGCCACAAAATAGGTTTTTGACCCAATGGGTTCGGACAGGGCAACTACGTCTTCTCTAAAATTAAATATTCAAACAATATTACTTTTTGAAGGTTTTAAATAGAGGTTTCAAATTATCAGATCAGCTTCATCTGAGCCCACTAAATTGTAGTATTGGCTAAAAATTGATGGTCTCGTTTATTTTGGAAGTATAAGCTTGACCAAAGATTGGGCTTTTCGGGATACGTGGGCATATATGATAATATTTCAGGCTTGATAATTTTAAACATAGCCCCAATTCTCTCACTATATCCCCTTATTTATTAAAATAATAAAAATAATAATAAATGTACTAGATTAGCCCTATAGCCCAAAATTAAATTCCTTGAACCCTATAGCCCCCAAATTTTGAATACAATCATTTGCTGCAATTTACGGCACAAAATCATGTAATGAATTTTGATCTTTTCTTTGTTTTCTCAAAGCTCAACTATGAATTGTGTTTGTAATTAAAGTCTTAGTTTCGATATATAATTAAGCAAATATCCATATTTTTCATCTCACATCCTGCGGCTGTATTGCAACATTAATGTGAGAAAACTAAAAAGATTCTTGGGAGACAGAGAAAAAAAAAAGCGAATTGAGGACCATGGAGTATATGGACGATCGAGGAAGATAATAAACTCCTAAATTTCATCCTCAACAATGGAATACAGTGATGGAGACTCGTTCCAAAATTTTCAGTTAAATAAAAAAATCAAAATGAACTTATATTTTTTGTAGGATCGATTCAAGGAATTTCTTCTCTAATTTTGTATGATTTTTAATATCTTCTCCAGCGTTTTTTCCTCTACAGATTTCTTGAAGAAAAAATGGGGGTATAGGGCTAATTTAGTACATTTTTTATTATTTTAATAAATAAGGGACTATAGTGGGAGAATTGGGGGCTATGTTTAAAATTACCCTTCAAGGCTGGATTGGACTGATCAAGCCGAGCAGGCAAGCTAGTAGAATTGGCCCGGCCCAAAACCTATAAAAATATGGCCTGATCCATATTATTGGTAGAAAAAAAATTTTAAAAAAAATAATATAATATAACATGCTTTTTTGGACTCAACATTTTCGTATAAGATTTGTTCTTTATTCAAATTATTTATCATCTTATAGAAATAATGCTGCTATTTTCCTGCAGGTATTGCAGATATTATTTTGCGTTTCAATAGATTCCCAAACTGTTTGTCAAGTTGAGATATACTCATCAAGAAATAATTTTTGGAAGAAATTCGAAAGTCCTATGCCAGCAAATATTATGTACTACAATCTATGGAGCATGGTGTGCAGGAATGAAATTTTTTGTTGGTGGGCCCAAGATAAAAATAATGTTGAGGTAATACTTTCATTTAATATGATTGATGAAGTATTTCAAATGACTCAATTACCCTCCGGCATTGAAGCTCTAGGGGGGCAATATAGGACTACTCGAGCTATTTTGCAACTAAAAGAATCACTTGCTTTGATTGTGTATAGACAATTAGAAGTTGAAAAGGTTTTTGATGTTTGGATATTGAACGAGTTTGGAGGAGGCACTGAAAGTTGGAGTAAGTTGACGAGTATTGGCCCAATTTCGGGGGTCGAAAAGGTATTGGGATTTTGGAATGAGTACGAGTGCATTTTGGAAAGTAGTACGGGAGAGATGATTTTGTATAATCGTGTTACTCGGAAAGTGAAGCATCTTGAGATATATGGTAAACGGAGTAGGTTGGAAGTCCTCGTTCTTATAGAAAGCCTATTTTCAGTCGGTTGAGTCAGTGACCTTTTAGGAGTTCTATTACTATTATTTGTGGATGCACTTTGCTTTAGTATATTAGTTTGTAAATGATATTTATAGGATATATAAGCTACATTAGGATATAACCGACTCAACTTAAGAAAAACATTCACTTGTAAACTCACTCACGGATCCCCTTTCAATTTTCTTTCCTTTTTTCACGACACAATTAATAGTAAGATTTTACTTTAAATCTAATTATGTATTATGTATTATGGTATCGGATGTTCCTAAAGATTGAGAACACTCTTAAAAGTTAAGTCAGTCATAGGGAATCGTGTTGTATAGTATTTTGTTATGTATATGATGTGTATAGTGGAAATTTTGTATAATAGTATTGTAATGGATACGAGATACATATGTATATCCAATGTATTTGTGGCCTTTGAGGGGTTTATGATTGTTGATCATACATCCTCTATGCTTTATCCCTTCTTTTTAATGATATATTTACATAATTTGTATAACAAATCATATTTATTTGATTGAGATAGATGCATGAATATTGGACAACGTACATATTATAAGTATTGTATGAAAGTTATAGAAATTCATCTCAAATTTGAAGAAACATTGTACTCGATATTACTATATTTAACTCACATTGTCATTACTGCTTTTTGAGAAAAATCCATCATAATTATAACTCAATATGCACAATTAATGTTTTTACCTTTTCATTTTCTTTTTCTTAACCATGCATTTCTTTCATTTTCTTCTTCTTCTTTTTTGAAATGTCATTTTCTTCTTTTTTAATTTGAGGAAAATCTAAATTTTCATTTAAAATTATCGAGATAACAAAGAACAAAATATTTTGAAGTCATTCAAGATACCAAAAGACGGCACATATGCTTAATGTCTCTCGTTTCATGATCGAATATATATTCACATCATATTATACTCCCTCACATCCGATATGTAAGTCGTTCTTACTAATTGCACATAAATTAATAAATAAAATTTATGCCCAAAGTAATCTCAATTGGTGATAACTCTCACACAGTCATAGATAGTAATCTCTTGGTCTTCTTCATTCCGCGTGCTTGTCTGGGAGTTATCATGGTCAACTAATTCTTGTGATTTGGAGCAAAAACATTCGAATACGGAGGGAATTGACAAACTGAAGAGTATAAAGGAAAAAATTGAATGATCCATGAACATCTGAAGAGTTTAAATGAGATTCAATGAACGACATTAGAAGAGTTGAAATGAGATTAGATATAATTAATGGCATTATATACAATTAATGAGAGAGATGAATTAAATCATTAATATGGGCATTCCTGGTATAATATATACTTATATAAAAATAGCATTGTTTTACAAAATTTGGATTGCCTATTATATCCTTACTATATAATTTAATTTAAGGGTGTGTAACATAATATATTATATTATAAAAAATATAATAATTAATTAGTAATTAAATTTACCTTATATAGAGATTTTATATATGGTAAATATTAATCAATATCCATATATATAGACACTATGCGTTTCATTAATTTGTTGTTTATAAAGGATTTCTTTTTTATAAAAGAACACTTATAATTTGTTAACGATCGCATTGACTTTTTTCTCTTTATTCTTTGTAATTGAAAATAGAAAATCATTCAACATAGTAATTCGCTAATCTATTATCACTATATAATTTATCTATGTAATTTTTTATACTTTTAAATTCTTATATATTAGTTAATAATATTTTCAACTATCTTAAAAAATCTTAACTTAAAATCTTTTAATGAATTAATTTATTTTACGGGAGTATATTACTATTATAGTGATTAGTATAACTTTTTTTTAATCAAATCAAATTAAGACGAGTATCATCAACTTCAAACTTAATTCAATTATTAGCAATCATATTCAAGTTTAACCCGCATAAACGAGCTTTATGAGTATGTATTTCAATTTAAATATTTATTTTTTTAAAACAAATTATATTTTTTAAAAATATACTACTTCCTTTCGTCCACCAAAGATTTGCTACGTTTTGATCGGTATGAATTTTAATAAGTTTGAGTTGAATGTATTGTAAGTAGAATAGGTGTCCCACTTTTAATGCATTTGATTGAGTAAATGTGTTATTAGTGGAATAAGGATCCCACTTTTAATGATTTTAAATTAATATGACGGGTTCAACAATGACAATTTTTGTAAATAATGAAGTATGAGAGGTTAATAAGTAAGTGAATTGTGTGTGGTCTATTATTATAAATGGATGTGGCAATTCTTTTGTGGACGGAACGAAAAGGAAATTGTGGTAATTTTTTTTGTGGACGGAGGAAATAATATATATCCTAAAATCCCACAACAAATAAGGTTAAGTAGATAATTAATATATCTTAACTATTTAAAGTATATAAATTATAATTTAGAAAGAATTACTTTTACATATTTCAATTAATTCGAGAGGTCATTAACGAAATAATGAGTTAAATAGTACTTCATCCGTCCATGAAAATTGTGATGCAATTTGTGTAGCACGAATTTTAAGAAATATTTGATAGATGTTTATTGAGTGAAGAAAGGACCCATCACTTTTGATTTGTTGTGAGATTTAAAATATAAGTAAGTGGGTGATATCATGTACAAAAAAGAAAAGATCATAATTTTGAAGTACGCATAAACAAGGCAATAAAATCACAATTTTCAGGGACGGAGGGAGTATCAAATTAAAGTTTGAGCTAAACTAAATGAACATTTGTTTAATGATTTGATTAATAATACTCCATCCGTCACCCAAAAGTGTAGTGCATATTTTATTTATCGTGAGGTATAAAATATTAGTTGAATCACACTAACTTAGGACGGAGGGAGTATATTTTTGTGTACTATATTTATTAAAAAATTTGTAATAATAATAAAAATAATAGTTAATACATTAAGAGAAATTAAGATTATCATATTATTTACAATTAAATATTTTATTTAATTTTGATTTTATACGTAATTAATTATAGATTTTAATATTTTTGAAAAGCTATCCTCTAATTAATTCAAAGTGTGTTGATAAATAAAAAGGATACTATAGTAAGAATGAAATGTAACATAAAATACACATAATAAAATTCACTAATTATCAGTCATACTTATTTATGTGTAATTTGTCTAGAGTGGTTTAGAATAGGCAAAAATAAGTTAGATAAAATAAAACTTTAGTATAATTCTAAGCAAACTCCACAATTAGATTTTCACAAGTAAAAAATGAGAAATATTATGCCGCTTAGCAAATTAACAATCACAATCTACTTTCTATTTTGATAACTTATATTCATATTACTACTGATAATTGTGCAAAATAATGATATAATTTAAAAAATATTATACGATACTACAAAATTGCAAAATGAATCTTCATCCATCAAGATCAAGAAAATTAAAAATTAATCAACATAACGTCAAGCTACTAAAGTTTTTGTCCAGACTGGTTTCTAGGTATCAAAAAATAATTAAGCATTACATGTAATATCTAAATTTAAGAAAAATATAGAATTTCACATTAAAGCTACTCATTCGGTCATACTGTGGCCAGCCACACAGTGGCATTCTCGTAATTACGAACAATAAAAATATAATTAATTAATAGTTCTAAATTAATTCTGGATTATTTTTACATAATTACTCTTTCCCATTTTTTCTAAAGAGAATATACTTCATTACTTTCAAATTTGAATTTGTAAATATTCTCTCTCCACAATAATTTCATACTCCCTCCGTCCCGTCATAAGTGGCCACATTTTCTTATTGGGCTGTCCCATCATAAGTGGCCACTTTCCTAATATGGAAATACCCTCTCTCACACAAAGATGTGGGTTCCACCACTTTTTATCTTTTTACCCTTTAAACACTCTACTCCTAAATACCCGTGCCCAAAAGAAAGTAGCCACTTATCATGGGACGGAGGTAGTATTTGTTTTTCAATAAAGTGAACATCAAATTCTTTAAATATACACAAATCCTCAAATAATAAAACTTGTTTATCATTTTATCTACAAACAAATATTAATTGATTATGGTTGAATCAAAGTTACAAAGTTATAATCGAATTAAAGTTCTTCTTTAAAAAAAATAATTTATATAATTGTAATGTATCCGATGATAAATATAAGATATCTATGTTTTAAAGGAATATAATTATCTCTTCTTAAGACGAACAACATTGAATAAAATATTAGTGTAAGATATTTATCAAAACAAAAATATTAGCTTGGTTTTGAATGATTTAGAGGCAAAGAGAGAATAATTATTTTATTAATTTTTTTTGTTTATTATTGGCTAGGATATTTTTGATCTAGATCTTGAAATTTTCATAAATAAAATATTAGAAGAGCAATGAAAATGAGGGATGAAATCTTACAACACAATCTCACTAAAATTTGGAGCCAAAATAATATTGGGGGTGCTATAGTTAGTTATAATAATTTTAATTCGTTTTAGTAAACCCATTATTAATTGAACCAGTTTGGTTTAATAATAAAAATAAAATATTGTGTGGCTAGCCACAGTGTGGCCGAATAGCAACACCCAACAATATGAACACTTCCACACCCAACAATATGAACACTTCAAGTATTAAGTTTTAAGATATATTTAGGGCTCGTTTGGTACAAAGTATGGGATAAAACCTGATATGTTTGACTGAAATGTCTTATAAATATAAAGAATTAATATTCCGTTTGGTATGATGTATTAAATTATCTGCAACACATAGTAATTATTGTAATTTATTGCTATAATTAGTTGCAGTATTATTTATACCACCTTATATAGGGCTGGCAATTTTCGACACGACACGATAACCCGACACAAAATTAATGGGTTTGGGTCAAGCCTTATTGGGTTCGGGTCCTTATCGGGTTGACCCGATAAGGACCTGAAAATTTCGAGTCAGGTTCGGGTTACCTGATAAGGAATTATATTTTTTAATATTATATTTATTTAATTCAAATCAAGCTTTTAAATTGATGACATATTTATTTTTCCTTCCAAGTCATCAAAAGATATTAAATTTTTGAATATATATTTATTTTTCTCTATTAAATTTTATTTTAAAATATTTTTTCTTTTATTAAATCTTATTTTAAAATATTTTTTCTCTTATTAAATTATTTAAATTTGGGTTCGGGTCATTATCGTGTCGGGTCAACCCGAATATTATCGTGTCAATTTCGGGTTCGTGTCGTGTTCTGGTTTAGTCATTTCGGGTTGGGTTCGGGTTCGGGTTGAGCATATCCTTAACAGGTCGGGTTCGGGTTGGGCCTTAACAGGTCGGGTCGAAATCAGGTAGACCCGAACCCGACCCGATTGCCACCCCTAACCTCATAGGTAGTATACATAACAACAAAAATAAGTATTATTCATTATGGTCCGAACTTTATAAAGGGCCGTATACTTCATACCAAACAAGATATTAGGGTGTCATAGACATATTATACACCCTAATATAGCATATCATATTATATATTTATAGGTCATACAAATACCAACGACCCACATGTATTCATGTTTATTACTTTAAATTTTCCTTTTATTTGATTCTTATCATATACATATATATTCTTTAAATTCATAACTTGTACGTGCGTTGCACGTACCATCCATCTAGTATTCTAAAACGTCAAATGAAACTTAAATAATAGATCAAAACGACTTACATATCGGATGGGAGGGAGTAATACACACTACTTACTAGTGTTGATATTTAAAAAAAAAAATCTTTTACTTAAAACTTCCATCCATATTAGTTTCAACGAAATTAACTTCATTATCACCTAACAATTAACATCATTAAATCTAAAAATGACATTTCTCATCCCCCCTCAAATTCCAACATCAAATCCCCAAATTATTTTTAGTTTTTTGCAAAACCTAAATCAATTTCCCTCTCCAACTAAAAAGGATGTCCTTTCCACTCCACAAGAACTTTTCTCCAATCGTAAATTTAATTTTACCAAATTCCTTCCCCTCCTCTTCTTTCCGTAAAATGCCCATTATTAGATTTTCTTCAGCGAAAAGGGAGATAAACCCGTTTGCTGAATCGAAAAACCCAGACCCAGGTAAGAAATTTTACCCGAAAAGATTTTTATTTTGTTGATTAATATCAGGGCTTATAAAAGTTTCAATTTTTTTAAGATTATTTCATGTTTTGAAGCTGCAGGTGACGATTCTACGCAAAAAGTTCGTGTCTATGTTAGGAAAAAGAGAGCTTTAGTTGAAGCGACTAAGCCTGAGATTCTTGATCAAAAGGTAAATTTATCTTTTTAAATATTTAAGGAAAATAGGACCCCCATTTAATTTTTTAGGTAAGTGAATTTAGTTTCTTCTTGGGAATGTAGTTAAGTATTTGTTGTTACTGTTATTCAGTGAGAGTAGTATATTTTTGGATTAATGGTAATGGCTGATTTTTGTATTTCTAGTTTTAGGACTGCTATGGTGATTAAATGTTATTTTGTATATATATATGGTTTCATTTAAGAAAATTAGTTAAAACTAAAGTCTCATTTACTTTGCACTAAACAAAGTAATCTATTTAGCAGCTTTGCTCTCACTTTGAACGTACATTGAATGCTTGATGCATTGCAGCCTTGCAGCCTACCTGAAATTGAAGATTTTGCATATGGGAAGGAAATCACTTATTCTCGTTCGAGTATGTTTCTGCTTAAAATTCTTATATGCTAGAATTAAAAGAATTTGATCTTCTGAAGTTTGAAGACTCAAGCTAGATGAGTACACTGGCACTGTATTTAAGTTATTGGTAGCTTAAATACATTTTGTGATTCATTTTAAAGATCCAAAACCAGTACCGAAATTGATGGTTGACGTGATAAGGTTTTACACGTTTGTGAATGTTTGCAATCTGTGCCCAGTTTATTTCGTTGGAAAGAAACAGATTTGCCAGTGCTCTTCAGTGAGCTGCGTTATAATTAGTCAAAAGTTGATTTAGTCTGAAAATTTTGTTCGTTTTGATGTAGTACAACCTCCTGCCAACTGGGAAAAGGTCATTGAAGGAATTCGCAAAATGAGGTCTTCTGAAGATGCACCTGTGGATTCAATGGGGTGTGAGAAAGCTGGTGTTTCCCTTCCTCCTAAGGTGATTCTCACATGATGATTTCACTGTGAAAGTTTAATCAGTAAATTCCTATAAAAAAATTTCTGCTGAGGAAAGTTTAATCCGTACATTCGTATCTCCACATTGCTTATACTTTCCTGCTCAGGAAAGAAGATTTGCAGTTCTCATATCTTCTCTATTGTCGAGCCAAACAAAGGACCCTGTTAATCATGGCAAGTTTACCACTCATGCTTTTTTTGTGTATCTGTAATATTATGTGACTATGGGTGATGATGACATACACGTTGGGAAATTCTGTCTTCCGTACAATCTACAGTAGACATTGTTTCCTTTACTGCTTTTTCTTTGTATGTTTATAATATTTATCAACTGACTGCGAAAAGAGTTCTAATTTTTTCATGTTGACATTGTAAACATGCTATCATCAAATTCTGAGCTGCATTTTATTGGATTTTCCTACGTCTCGTACATTTATAACCAAATAGTTTGAAGGTTCTTTTTTATCATTTCTTTTTTTCTTTTTCTCCTGTGAATGTGAATGTGATTAGATGGTCGTATTTCTTACGTTTGTTTCAGCCGTGTCTTATAGGAGCTATTCAGCGACTACTTCAAAATGATTTGCTTACGGCAGAAGCCATTGATAAAGCTGATGAAGGTGTCATCAAGGAATTAATTTACCCGGTAGGCTCCTTTGTGATCTTTATATTTTGTTGGTATAGTTATGTACTCGATTTGCATGAATTTTGAAATAGGAAACTTGTTGATGTATTAGCCAGTAATAGCTCTCTACCTCATATGCTTGGTGCTATCTACTTGTTTGACATCGACTGTTGGCAGGTTGGTTTTTATTCAAGAAAAGCAACCAATATGAAGAAAGTATCGAGAATTTGTCTCGAGAAGTACGATGGAGATATTCCTAGTACATTAGAGGAGTTGCTCCAGCTTCCCGGGATCGGCCCCAAAATGGCTCATCTGGTGTGACAAAAGATCTACTCTATGCAATTGCTTATGCCACTGTTCTTTATCATTTTTTTAATTTTTTTTTAATTCTCATAGGTCATGAATGTTGGTTGGAATAATGTTCAAGGAATATGCGTGGACACTCATGTGCACCGTATTTGTAATCGGCTTGGATGGGTTTCACGTCCGGGCACTAAGCAGGTATTATTCATTCTCCTAAAAGCGATCTACCTCAAAGGCATCCGATTACGTACTCTTGGGAAATTAACTATTCTCATGTCCTCAATTTCAATTTGTCTCGATTGATTTTTCTATAAGCGATTTATATCCTACCTACATAACTTTGTCTTATGACTAAATAGTCAAATATATCTCAAACTAGCACAATTTTTCCAATTATATCCTTACCTTTCTACCTTGACCAATTAATACCCAAACTATGGGAATCTATCCGCGGATGAATTTTTCAGTACAAGCTGAGTAGGATCGTCTGAATTTGACGGGAAACTGAGCAAATCTCTTCTGTCAAACTTAGATTTATTTTTTGAGCCAGCCTTTTGAATCTACATCAAATTCCTGATGATCCTACTCCGCTTTCAAATACCGCAAAATTCTTCTGGGGATAGATTTGCATGGTTTCCCGTAGTTTGAGTGTTAAGTGGTGAAAGTCGATAGTCCAGGATAGAATTACACACGTGTAGACAGCTACATATTGAGAGATGGAAGAAACCCGTAGTATTGAATCACCAACGGACTTCGTTTTGTTTGTTTTATTTGTTAGAGAACTTCGACGCCAGAGCAGACGAGAGAATCCTTGCAGCTATGGCTTCCTAAGGAGGATTGGGTTCCCATCAATCCTCTTCTGGTATATTTGTCCTAACTACTACAATTTTTTCGGTTATTTCACTCGCTGCATCATGATATTACTTTTCATTTGTACGAAAGAACTATATCCACTAAAATCATGTAAACATTATCCTCTTGAAGCAGATCCTCATGAGGTTATTCCTAGTTTTCGGATTTTTTACAGAATGCTCCATCAAGCATAATATCTTGAGCTCTACACAACCAATTTTTTCGATTTTCAGTGTCTTTTAAAAAAATAATTTTTTCTGTATTTCTTGAAATAGGTTGATTTTGGGTATTGATTTTTACATGGTTACCTACATATATATCCACATAAATTATGCAAACATGACCATGTGATAATGCCTAGCATCTTTTCCTTTTTGGGTGCAAACTTCCATTGGAGTGTGCTCGAATACGTTTACTGCTCACCCTTTAATCTTTTAGAAGATGAGCTAGCCACAGTGTTCGGATTTTTACAGAATGCACCATCGAGCATTCTATCTTGAGCTCTGCACAACCCATTTATTTGATTTTTATTGTTTTCTAATAAATATTTTATGTATTTCTTGATATAGGTGGGATTTGGGCAGACCGTGTGCACTCCTCTTAGACCGCGTTGTGGCATATGCACGATAAGTGGGTTTTGCCCGTCTGCCTTTAAAGAGGCATCTAGTCCGTCATCCACACCAAAGAAAAAACGAGCATTGAAAGAGTAGTTGCTCTAAGGATGTAAAGATTGATGTTTAACTTCTTCACTCATTGTTTTGGGAAGTTGAAGCTCAGGCATTGTGGTCAGTCTTTGTCTATCTCTCTATTTTGTTAGCTATGTTCTGAAGATAAATGTGAAGTTTCTACCATGAAAGAATCCTAGTAAATAGCCATTAGGTTTTGGTATCTACTTGTAATTTCTTAAATCTGGAAAACATTCGGATCATATATGACTATTTCGTAGGTAGTATTTATGGTTGCACATCAAGTGTATTGAATATACTTGTACGGCTCCCACTTGAGGAAAGATTCGATGCAGCCCGCACGTATGGTGACAGTGCTGCACCTGTGGGACAGTAGCGTTCCAAGTGATCTAAAGAACAATGTATGTATTTAAATTAAAAAAAAGCATAAATGCAATCAATAAGAATGCAATGATATATAGTTGATCTAATAATTTTAGTATGAAAAAATTAAAGACAAAATACGTCATTCGGTATAATGCATATGCAGGTTAGACAAGTGATTCTAATTTTAATGCTAGTCTTCTAAGCTACATGTTTAAGACAATTCATTTCTTATAATTTCAGGTTTTGGAGAAGTACAAATTCTTAATAATTGTATAGAATAACACGATCTTTACACAAAAAGTAATTGTGAAGAGGGAAAATGTGCATAAAGTGTTTGTGAAATTGCCTCATAGAGATGTCAGCAGATTTGTAGTTAAAATCGAGATGTAATTTTTTTTATTAAGGATACAAATTTAGGGGTTGGAATCGAGATGATTTATTTTGGAAAGGTACAAATTTGGGGTTGAAATCGAAATGCAAAGCCATGAAGTTGAGAGATGAAGTGAGAGCAGGTTGGTAAGGTTCCGTATATGAGGAGGAACAATCCCAGAAGAGTTACAACTTGTCAAATACAAGTGTCATGGAAGCAATGAATTCTGGAATGGGATTGCCGCCTCCAAAATTTTGGATAATTTAAATGATGCAGCTCAAGCTAGGAAGAACCAACCTTACCTCTCAAAAAACCATCATAATAATCACCAGCATTAAGTTGGAGGCTGATTCACCCAACCATTCGCAGCAGTCGTCGCTTCGCCAAAATAGGAAAATGACATCATTGATGAGGCCATTCTTGAAGCTCAGAAGACCTTCTCCCTCCCTCTCTATGCTTCTCACTTCTGCATCTCCTGAAACAAACACGCAGAATAGAACAACAACAGGAACAAATTTGATCATTGCTCCCATTCAATTTCAAGCCACGTAGAAAATAAAGGTATTCTGAAAATTCTCCAAAAAAAATAAAAAAGAAGTTACTCGCTCCGTCCCGTTATTCTTGTCTCATTTTTTTTTTGGCACGGATATTAAGGAGAAATAAATTAGGGATAGAAGGTGGAGTTTTTAATTGAATACTTAATATGGTACAAATAGTGAAATAAAGTGAGTTCATATAGTGAAGTAAAGTGGGTAGAGAGAGAGTGAATAGTGAACAACATAGAAAATGAGGGGAAGAATAGTGAAAGGTGGAATAGTTAGGAGAAATAAGGGCCACATTAGCAATGTAAATAGGGCCTTAATAACCCTTAAATTAGTCCAAAAAAGGAAACAACATAAGAATAACGGGACAACCCAAAAAGAAATACAAGACAATACAATAATAACTAGACGGATGGAGTATTTATTATTTGTGCTCCAAACTTTCAACACTTTTCTATTTGTGGCTTGTACTTAAATTTTTCAAAAAAATTATGTACTTTACGAACTTTTCTAAAAAAGGCTCGCCTCTATTTCCCCGCTGCAAATTTCATGAAACGTTGACCGGATCGGATCGCGGGATCGGGTATGGTTCGGATCCGGGTCAGATCGGATTCGGCTAAACCGTACAACAGCTGCACCCAAATTTTGTCTTAAAAAAAAATATTTTTTTTCTCGAGTTGATAATTAAGAAATTATATTAAACAGAGTTATTAGAATTGTAAAATATTGTTAGGTAGGCATTTTCAATTGCCGTTTGTTTGGGCATTTGGAGTAGTGGTAGTCAATAGTCTACGAGTCTATTATTTCAAATCAACAACAAAATGTTCCAAATGTTCCTGAAAATTCTTGCTCCCATTGGATCATGCATCTATATACATTAGGATTCCGATTCATGAATCTCTCGTCAGTTCGAGAAATCAAGATAAGATGATCGAACGTTTTCTTTTTCTCTTTTTCAAATTTGATATACATGTATATATGTTGGTTGATCGTATATGTTAATTATAGTTCTATGATTCAGAGTACCATTTCCTATTTGATCCCTTTAAATTTCATATTCGAATTTGCGATGGGATCGATTCATTAAAAAGAATTGATACAATACACCGCGTCCTGTGCGGAGGGTCTCATTGATCTTCTTTATTCTTGTTTCTAACAATAATACCGTGGCAATTACAAAAGAAAAAAGAATTGTAAAATATTTGCTTCAGAGGTGTCAACCTATATGTGGAGCTGTGTCTCATCGGAAAAGTATTCCTTTTATACATATATATGGCCCGCTCCGGCCTGCTTGAGCCCAGAGCCAAATATGTTTTTTTGGGCCGGGTCACATCAAAATCCTGCCAACTTACAAATAATACTCATTTCGTCTCATTTCAATAAATTTTCTTGTCTTATTTGGACATAGAAATTCAACACATAACAAACACCCCAATATAACTCATTATACATCATATGCCGCAAAAAACTACTTTATTCTTTCTTTCTTTTACTTGATTTGATAAAAATATCCCCAAAAGCTACATTTTCTTTCTAATTTTATCATAAACAACTCATTTCAACATCTATATTTGGATATGAAAGCCTATTAAATGGGACAGATAGAGTATGTCCTAGCTCAGCCCAGAAGCGGGCTGGATCGGGAAACTTGTGTAACCATGCCCAGCCGTCTCATTCTTTCCATTTTACTCATGCAATAAACAATACGAAATTAAATTGTATTGATTCAAAAATTTGTTGCAATAGGGAGTTCTTCTACACTCCTTCCATCCCCAAGTAAGTGTTCCGATCCGCTAAGATTGTTGTCCCAAATAAGTGTTAGTATATCACATATTTCTATGCAAAAATTATGACAAATTATTATATTTACCTTTTTGTCTCGGAAAAAATTTACTTTTTGGTTTCACACGTTATAATTAAAGGTAAAATGAGTCATTTATCCATAATTTTAAATACACATTTTAACAGTTCAAGACACTCATCGAAATGAGAGTGAATATTTCTTTCTGATCCTGACAATTACGATTGAAATTTTGGAATAGGAAACGGACCTCCCTTTCTAATGGAAAGATGTGACAAACTAGAAAGACTGACAATTCAACTAAGACTTTTTGGCTATAGACAAATTAGTGAAGTGAAGTTAGGAAAAATTATAACCACTAAATATCCGCAACATTAATTTAAGATAATCGTTTGTAGAAATTGGGTGTGAAGACTAGAGCTGTCAAAACCAGCCCGTTCCGGGCCGGCCCGATTTCGGGCTGGGCTGAGCTCCAAAAATCTAGGCTCGATGAAATTCTGGGCCGGGCCGGCCCGGTGAATTTACACTATAAAAGGGGTTTTCGGACCAGGTTAGGCTTCACATTTCTTGGCCCGGAAAATTGCCAGCTCTAGACTGAAGACTAAATTAAACGACAAACTAAATAGAAAACTAAACGGAGACGTTAGAGAGGGGCAGGAAAATAATTATGGAGGTCGAAGTCATTCGAAATGGAAATACAACAAAAATACACTGAGGGTGGAGAAATGGTGCTTGTTGTAATATACCCAAAAAAAAAAAACGATTATTTGGATTAAAAATAAGTTTCTTCTTTTGGCATCAAGTTCTTATAAATGTCAATACAGGTTTCGACACTTGTAATCTTCCATCCCACTTTTATTTTCCTTTTTAATTTTCTTCAATTTCAATTTCTTTTGTTTCAGATTACATTGAAAATTATTAATTAATTCACTAATTGAAAATTATTAATTTATTCGACTTCAAGTCGTTCTCTAATTGGTTTTTCTAATTTTAAAAACCATTCTTTTTTATCTTTATATTCTGGATCATTGATTTGATTATCTAGATATTTGAGATTCATTGAAAATTCATTTTCTATAATTACATTAATTTGATTTCCCATTTGAGAAATAGTTGGAGATCCCATTGAGGATCCATCATCTGTTTGATAATTAGTTGAGGGAATAGGAGTTTTGTAATTAACTCTAATATTTTGAATATTTGAAAAGTCAGATCTAGATTCTTCAGAAAAAGAATTTCTAGATGAGGCTTCTTGTATTCTTATTGAATTTCTATTTGGTTGTCTAAATGAATTAAAACGAAGTAGGATTCGACCATCGTTATCTTCTTCTATTTCAGAGACTTCTCATCTCTCTATTCTTTTTGGGATTTGTTGAGTTTGAATTATGAATTCTTTAAGAATAGTTATTTCATTCCATTTTAATCTTTTAGGAACAAAATATGTTGGATTATCAGCTTCAATTTGAAGCATGACAGTTTCTTCTTTTGAAGTTGGAGAAAGTAAAAATTTTGGATTTAATTGAGAAGACATTAATCTAAAGTAAACTCTATACATTATAGCAAAATTTTTGCATAAATTTTTGAATTCATCTCCTTGAAGATGAACATCAAGGATTAAAGAATCTTGAATTAATGGGTCTGTAAGATTTATTGAATAATTGGGTGCACAATTGAAATAGATTGGACCATTACAAATATTAGTTTGAATCATTGCTAATAGAGAAGTTTTATATTTTTGAGTCTATTATCTCTTAATGCTAGATAAACTGGAGCATCGACTCCTATATGAACTAGAGGTTTAACTGCTACTTGTATTAAACCAAAATGAATATATCTATAACCTTTCTCAAGGTATTTTTTAATAGATACATTTGATAGTAATTGTAAACTATGAAATTCCTCTTGAACAGAAATTGTTTCTTCATGAGTTTTAATTGAAAAAACAGTTTTAAAATCTAATGAACCTATTGAATATATTGTTTCAATTTGTTGTTCAGGAATTTTTCACTTATTATAATTATCTGGAATATGTATTTCTTTTGACTGAATAATACTAGAATTATTCATACTATTGTTTTTGGAAAAAAGACTTCTTAATCTAGATGTCATTGATACTAATGAAATTAACAAAGTTCTAGAGCACAAATTGCAAATAGACAGGGACCACCTCACCTGGGCTTACCAACGGATTTCGAGGGCTGACTAAACCGTCTCAACAATTTTCTCTAAATCTTTGGAAATTTAACTAGTATGAATAGAATTTATAGAAAGAAAAGTTCTTTCCTAGACAATAATTTGAATGGCTCTGATACCATTATGCAGATCTCTAAAATGTATTGAGTATTTAATAAATTTCACACATAAATTTTCGTGAATTCACATACCATTATGCAGATTGTTGGTCCCAAGACGGATACCTTGGTGTAGAGAGGGGGTGAATACACCAAGGTTTAAAAACTTTTCCAATTAAAAACTCTTTTGAGTGGGCTGGCTGTGTTCGATCCAGCTGGGAGACAGCTTGATCGACACAACTGGCTGTGTGCGGAATGTGGTGGATTTGGAAAGTCCGTCTGTTACTTCAAATATATTACAAAGCATCGTTTCTCTCTTCAGTTAGTCAGTTTATGCAGCTTGAAATGTATGCGTGAGAGGAGTTAGCAGAATGCATAAAACAAAGCAGTAAAGAACAAAGCAATTTTAACGTGGTTCGGAGTAACACCTCCTACGTCCACGACCAGATTCACTGGTAATTCACTACCACTTGGTTTCCAAGTACCAAGCAACTTCACAACTCTAACCTGAGTTGTGTTCCAACAGTTTACGGGCACTGTCAAGCCTACACCTTTCAGTTTGCGGGTACTGAAAAAACCTGACTTACAGTTTTCGGGTACTGTAAAACCTGACCACTAGAATTACACGCTTCGAGCAGGCGTACCTTGACCTAACCTTTCTAGATTTGGGTTTGGATATGTGTTTTCCAACTATGAACGAGTTCTTACAATGAAGAACAAGGAGTATGATGAACTCGTTCAAACTAGGCTTAAGATATTTCTATTCTGATCTATTCTGCCTATGACTGAATATGTGAACAACTAAGAACACAGCTGACTGGCTGGGTGTTCTTGAAAGATTTGGATTTGAAGATCGTTGTTCATTTTTCTGTTTGCTCTTTTATTTCTTCAGTCGTCTCGCCAGCCTCACCAGTCACTTCTCTTCAATGGTGAGGAGATATATATAGGTAGAGATTCAAACTAGCCGTTGGAAGAGAGCCGTTTGAATCTTACCTACTCTCATTGACTTCTGGCTTTTTGTCTACGAAGTAGGTCTGCATCTGCAGAAGCTATTTCTTCTCTGATTTGACCGCGTCAGATAAGATCTTCTAACATCGGGATCTTGTCTTGGAGAAGGTCTTCATCTTTGAGCTGCTAAGCGTCTCTGCTGTGTCTTTAGCGTCTTGGACTCTGCTGAGTCTTGACTCTGAGCTGTGTCTTAGACCTATGCTGTATCATTAACCTGAGATGTATCTTCAACCTGAGCTGTGTCATTAACCTGAGCTGTCTTAGACCTGAGCTGTGTCATTGACACTAAGCTGGGTCTTTTACACTGAGCTGGGTCTTTGACACTGAACTGGGTTTCCGTCACTGAGCTGGGTCTTTGACTCTGCTTGGTCTGCTCTGCTGAATTCCTCAGCTGTGTCAGCTTAGCTGTGTCTACTGCTATGTCTTCTGCTATTTTCAGTGACTGTACCTGTAAACTTAGAAACTCTATAAGCTCAAACAGGTGAGCTGAAAAACGCTTAGGCTTGTGCAATCATCTACTCGGTTGGGGTCAGCTAGGTTTTGGAATCAAATCAAAACTCTATTAATTTTCCCAACACAGATCTCTGAAATGTATTGAGTATGTATTGAGTATTTAATAAATTTGAAATATCACACATAAATTTTCGTGAATTCACAACTCATTGATTGGAAAATAGCCTGAAATTATTCATTAAATATTAAATTAAAATATTTCATACATTTTGTGATTTCAGGTATAAAATTTTGTGAATGTACATATCTAATTAAAAATGTGAATATATCAAAAGGTCTCAAACAACTGTAAGGACTGAACAAATACAATAATGAAAAAATGAAGATGAAACCATTTTTTAGTAATATTCCATCTGCATTGCTGGATTGACATTAACCCATGATGTCCTAACCACTACAACTAGACTATGATTACAAATCCTCTCACCCATGTTAAATTCATCGTGCCACTACCCAAGCAAAAAACAAAATCATTTAATTCATTCTCATGAACCATTGTTATATATGAACACTACTAGAAAATACGGGGATTCCAACGGTACAAGACCGTTGGAATTCAGAGAAAAACCGTTGGAATTTTTGAAATTCCAACGGTTTTCCAACGATTTTGTGTTGTTGCATAAACGTGCGTTGGAATTTTTTTATCCAACGGTTTTTCTGATTCCAATGGTACATTCCAACAGTAAAATCTGTTGGCATTTTTATCAAAATTTTGAATTATAATTAAACATTCCAACGACAATAACCGTTGGAATTGTATATATTCCAACATACGGAAACGTTGGAATCCTGAAGTTTTGTGTTTTGTTTATCATAAAATTCCAACGGTTAAGACCGTTGGATTCATGATGGGCGTCAGTTATTTCCGTTAATTCCAACGCTTTTATGCATTGGAATTCTCTTTTTTATACGTTCATAAATAAAAATTCTAACGGATGTTATTGTTGGAATCACAATTTTTATTTTATTTTTACAATTCAAATATTATTCATCTTGTACATATCAAATACACATTTATTTCCATAACAAAACACAATAATTGAAATATGATATTCAATCCATTCATTAAACTGAAAACAAGATTTAATTTTTAATCATTCGTACAAAACACAAACATCGACCATCCAACTAAAATTTAACTTAACAATGTCATCAACATAAAAAAAATATAGAAAAATATCAATATCCTAATAAGATCTAGGCTGTCTAGCATCAAAGATTATAAAAGTTGCATCTAGTAGAAGTCATCATCATCATCATCATCATCATCATCATCATCCCCACCAGCAACACCACCATGATTATCATGCTTATATTTTCACCTTCTTCGTCCACATATTCATCATCTTCATCATTAATCGAATTCATAACATGATCATTAGAGTGTGAAAAATAATTAGTAGAAGTAAATGCATGACCAGGAGCACCTGACATTTTTTCGAACATGCTGAGCACTTTCTGAAGTTTATTTTCAAGTTCCAGATTCCTTTCCTCCACTGCACCTAAGCGAGACTTGAGATCTTCAACTTTTGTTTCTGACGTGCTAACTTTGTTAGGTTTGGTCCAAGCACTAGAGGTACTATCAGCAGTAATATAAAATGTAGCCTCAGAACCAAACCCATATGATCTTCCCCTTTTATTCTTTCCACCATTAGACTCTAGGAAAATAACTGAATCATCAACATTTTCACTTTGTGTTAATTTATCTTCTTTTAACTTCTTGAATGCTTGCTGCATATTATATCAAAACAAAAAGTAAATATAGAAAATTGTTAGCAATATTTAAACTGAAATATTTTGCTTGAACAAACTACAAAATAATAACTCTTACATAGGTTTCCTCAGCTGTTGCATTCTTCCATTCCTTTTTGTCCTTATCATAATTCAACTTCTCAAAAATCTCAGGTACAGAGACCTCTCTACCCAATACCTTTCTCTACAATAAGCATGCAGTCCGAAAATTTATAAATAATTTAAAATAAAATGCACGAGAAAAAACAATAAAAATAAGTATAGTTACCTCTCGATTTCTATGCTCAGTAACCGAGATAGATCATGTACGATACATACGTCGATTCTTGTTCAGTGCAATATTTTTCTTATATTGCTCAGATTGCTTCTTGAACTTATCATCTTTGGCCCATTTCTCCCTTAGTGCTGCTAGAACATTTTTAGACAGCCATCTACCTTTTACTTTGTTATTTCGGATGCTACATAAGCTTGTGCGTATTAGATCTGATGCCTTGTGTTTGAATATTCGCACAATTTTAGCGTGGTCATGACCATCCCAAGTATAATATAAGAATCCACCATCATCATTTCGAGGGACTCTTCTACTTCGAGGGTGGACATGAGACTCAAAGTAGAATGAACAAAATACAGATGTCTCTTCAAGGATATATGCCTTACAAATTGACCCCTTCACACGAGCTTTATTCTTGACTTTCTTTTTAAGAGTATGTAAAAACCTCTCAAATGGATACATCCAACGATAGTGTACATGTCCACAAACTTTAGCTTCATGAACCATGTGTATAGGCAAATGTTCCATCACATCAAAGAAAGATGGTGGGAATATTTTTTCCAATTTACATAGAATTATAGGTATGTTTTTTTCCATCACATCCAAATTTGTTTGTTCTACAGCAGGAGAACATAAATCCCTAAAGAATTGGCTGAATTCGGTCAATGTTTCCCAAATAGGAGTAGGCAAACACTTAAAGGCAATTGGGATCAGTCTCTCCATAAAAACATGACAATCATGATTCTTCATATGATGCAATGTACAAGTTCCCAAGTCAACACATGATCCCAAGTTCGAAGCATATCCATCAGAAAGTTTAAGCCTTGTACCCATTCACATATATTTCGTTTTTGATCCATTGTTAATATGTACTGTGCTTTTGGCTTCACAATCTTCCCATTTCCCATCACTTCTAAATCTAATGTTGAATGAGCACAATATAATGCAAGATCCATTCGTGCGTTCACATTATCTTTGGTCTTTCCTTACACATCCATAACAGTATTGAATATATTTTGAAATATATTACTCTCAGTGTGCATGACATCAATATTGTGTGGATTCAACAAATCTTTCCAATATGGCAAGTCCCAAAAAAGGCTATGCTTCGTCCAATGATGATCACTCCCATACCCTAATGTGGACGACGCACTTCCTATGTCAACAACTTTGGGAACATGATTTATCCTTTCAAGTATTTCAGCACCTGACCGTCATCTAGGAGGAGCTCCATATTCAACTTTTCCTTTGGTAAAGTCCTTTTTATTTGCTCGAAATGGATGATTCATTGGTAAGAATTGTCTATGACTATCAAAATAAGAAATTTTTCTGCCATTTTTTAAATAAAACGCTTTAGAATTAGGATAGAGCATTCGGATTTCGGTTCGGATTTTTGCTAAATCCGAACCGATCCGAAAATCCGAAATTCCTTGAAAAAAATTCGATCCGATCCGAATTGTCCGAAAATCCGAACCGAAAAAATCCGAAAATTTGAGACCTAAATCCGATCCAATCCGAATTGTCCGAAATTCCCCGATAAAAATCGAAAAATCTGAAAATTTCGAAAAAAATATAGTTTTTTTATATTTTTTTTCTACCCCATTAACCTGCAACTAAAAAATATAGCAATCTCGATATTCATAAAACTTAAGTACCAATCATACATTGCTCATTACAATCAACCAAAATAAATATTTGATAATGTTCACAAACCATCAACAAAGTACTATCATTCAATCATTCACTGCCAAATTAAAAAAAAAAAGTTTACCAATTAATCTAAGAAGTCAGAAGTGAAAAATTAGGGTAGAAAAAATTTAGAAACTAAGAAATTATTTTAAATAAAATAAATAATATATATATAGTTCGGATTTCGGATTTATTCGGATTTTCAAAGTACCGATCCGATCCGATCCGAAAATCTAAAATTTTAGGAAAAAAAATCAGATCCGATCCGAAAATCCGAACCGAATTTTGAATTTCGGTTTGGTTCGGTTCGGATATTCGGTTTTCGGATATTTTTGCTCACCGCTACTTAGAATCTTCCATACAAATAGGATATCCCAATCTATCTAAAGTTGACCAGCCAGACAACATACCATAAGGTGGAAAATCATTAATAGTCCATAATAGTGCAGCCCTTAAAATAAAATTTCTTTTTGTGGCAACATCATACGTTTGGACTCCATCATTTCACAATAATTTCAAATCATCAACTAAGGGTTGTAAATACACATCAATTTTAACTTTGGGATTACTTGGACCTGGAATGATTATCGATAAGAACATGTATTCTCTCTTCATACACATTGCAGGAGGTAGATTATATGGGGTGAGAATCACATGCCAACACGAATACACCCTACCATCATGGTTGAATGGACTAAATCCATCTGAACACAATCCTAATCTCACGTTCCTAGGCTCAGCAGCAAACAAAGGATGTGTTTCATTAAAATGCTTCAATCCTTCTCCATCAGATGGATGTGATAATACACCACCTTCACGGATATTCTCATGATGCCATGTCATATGCTTCGCAGTTTCATTAGAGGCAAATAATCGTTGAAGTCGAGGAATAATAGGTAAATACCACATTTGCTTCCTTGCAATTTCTCTTCTTTGATTTTTTCTTGAAGCATTCTCCCTGAAACGAGGTTCTCCACAAAATTTACATGATTTCTCATTTGCATCCCCATCCCGAAATAACATACAACTCTTAGGACAACAATCTATCTTCTTGTATCCACAATCTAATTGAGACACTAGTTTCTTTATTTGGTAAAAGTTATCAAGCATTCTATTGCCAGAGGGCAGTACCTCTTTTATCAAACTGATAACTTCATTAATACAACCCTCTGGAATGTTATAGTCAGACTTTATACTCAACAATCGAACTGCAAACGACAACACAGAATGATCCTCACACCCATCCCACAAAGGAGATTGTGCTGCACATAGTGTATCATAAAACCTTTCATACATATCATTTGGTCTTTCAGGTTCATGATGACTAAAGAACCTTGCATCTAATATCATTTTGTTGGGAAAATTATAAGGTTTCGATTTGATACCAAAACCCAACTGATTCTCCAACCGAATAGATGATCGCGTCAACCTAAATAGTGTTTTCCAGCTCGCCTGTTTGAGCTTTAGATTTTCTAAGTTTACAGGTTAAGAAAGTGGAAGACAACAGTCGACCCAGCTGTGTCTACAGCAGGAGTCAGCTAGCGGAAGACAGCAGTCGACCCAGCTATGTCTACAACAGGAGTCAGCTAGCGAAAGACAGTAGACGTCAACCTTCAGCTGAGTCCTCCAGCAGAGCATGATCAAGCTGAAGAGAATTCGAGCTGAGTTCAAAACACAGCCGGTCCAGCTGTACAGAACAAAGGGAACTAACTCTGAAGGCTTCACTTCAAGTCAGTCCAGCTCTGAATTCAAAAGCCAGCTCCAAAGGCAGAAGATCCCGGCGTCAGAGGAAGTCAACATGCCTCGACCAATGAGGGATTGCCAAATCAGTATCCTAGACTTCAGGACCTAGGATGTGACACAAATGAAGACAGGTGCAGATTCGCCCAACGACAGATCTTGAATTTAAGAAGAGTAGGTAAGATTCAAACGGCTTCTCCAACGGCTAGTCTTGAATCTCTACCTATATAAACCCGTCTTCAATCTCAGGATAAAAAACGAAAAACTCTCTACAAGCTTTCATTCTCTGAAATCATCAATCTTTCAAAAGCCCTCAAGCAGTTCTACATAGTTCAAAGAACACTTTATCTAAAAGTGTTTCTAGTTCAGAAACTGCTTAGTTTTTCGTCTGTTCCCTAGGCCAAACTCTTTGTATATCTTAAAGCCTAGATTTCGAACGAGTTCATCATACTCTAAAGTTCTTAATTGTAAGAACTCGTTCACAGTTGGAACCCCATACCCAAACCCAAACCCAGAAAGGTTAGGTCAAGGTTACGCTTGCTTGAAGCGGGAAATTCAAGTGTGTAAGGTTTTTTCAGTACCCGTAAACTGAAAGGTTAGGCTTGACAGTGCCCGCAAACTGTTGGAACACAGCTCGGGTTAGAGTTGTGAAGTTGCTTGGTACTTGGAAACCAAGTGGTAGTGGATTACCAGTGAACCTGGTCGTGGACGTAGGAGGTGTTACTCCGAACCACGTAAAAACTCGTGTGCTCTTTACTTTCTCTTTATATTCAGTTTTGTACTAACTCTTTCATTTCATTGCATATTTGTTCAAAACTGCATACGCAGCTGCTCTCCAAACACAGCTGTGTCTCTCTGAAAGTTGCACAACTTGACTAAGCTGAAAACATAAAGTTAATATTTTCAAACTGAGTTTTTCTAAGTAACCGAGCTAAGTTTTCAAACCATCACTTTCCGCACTGCCAACTGAGTTATTTACCCAGCTGACCCTCCCCAGCTGGATCGATAAGTGAGCTCACCAACTCTGTGATTTAACTTGAAAAAGTTTCTAAAAATCTATTTGGTGTATTCACCCCCCCTCTACACCAAATACCTAGCTCAGGGTAGTATCAGAGCAGTGGTTCAACAGACCACCGTTTCTGTATCAAGAGATCTCTCTTGACAATCTGTTAGTGGTCATCTGAACAGATCCTCTTTATGAAAAACTCATATTATTACATACTGCATATTTCTATGGATTCTTATCTTAATAGGAATCTTCCCACCTTCTCGGTAGACGATTATGCAATATGGAAGTTCAGACTGAAGAGCTTTCTCTGTGCGCATCACGATATGATGTGGGACGTCATCACAGACGGACCCATCATCATCATCTACAAATCAGGGAACTAGCTTGTCCCAACTCAAGATGGCGAACAACCAAGATATCAGCTCATTCCCAAGCCCAAGAATGAGCACACCTCAGAAGAAAGGAAGCAAGCTGGACTAGAAAGCTTCGCGAGGAACACCATATCTTCAACGGTCTCCAATGCCTACCTCAGCAAAATCATCAACTGCGAAACTGCAAAGGAGATGTGGAAAACCCTAGCAAAGCTATGCGACGGGTCGGAGGAGATAAAGAAGGATAAATTCACGATTGCATGCCAGAAGTTTGATAACTTCAAGCAGCTGGTCAACGAGTCCATCGAAGGGATGGAACTCAGATTCTCCAATATTGTGGTAGAAATAGAAACCATCAGAACTGGGAAATACACCCAGCGAGAAAAGAATCTAAAAGTTCTTTCAGCGCTCACAGCTGAATGGAATACCTATAAGGTGGTACACCAAAGTCGAAGTGACTTAGGTGATCTTTCAACTGAAAGATTATACTCCCTGCTCAAAGCCAACGAGTACAACTTGAAGATTACAATGAAAGAATCTTCAAACAATCAGAATGATGGAGAGCTGACACCTGCAACAAAGGAGATTGCGTTCAGAGCCAACTCTGACAAATCCGCATACATGCAGTCAGCTGAGTCATCGAAGAAGGATAAGAAGGACATGAGCAAGGAAGAGCTACTTGAAGAAATAGCCATGCTGGTCAAAAACTACAACAGACTCAACACCAGCAAGGGCAAATACAAAAAGTTCGCACGAACTTACAGAGACAAGTACGCAACAGCTGATGAGAAGTCAGCTGACAAACGAACAGAAGAAGGTTGCTTCAACTGCAAGGAACCAGGACACTACCGGCTAGATTGTCCAAAGCTGTCCAAGAAAGACAAAGACCAACTGAAAGCTAAGGCAGCTAGCTGACAGAAGGAGAGCTTATATCGCCGATGAAGAATCAGAGTGCAACAAAATGGATGACATGCCATTTTCAGACTCGGAAGAAGAAGCCCTGATGGCCCATGATGAACCTGATTGGGATACATGCTTCATGGGACAAACAGACGGCATCGATGAAGATGAGGTAATGTCTCGAACTCAAAATCTATCTAACATCTCACCATCACACGAACACTCTACACAGGTCTCAGAATCTGGACTACCAGATTGGAGTCTAGTAGAGAAAGTAATGAACGATTCCAAGGAGCTTCAAGAGATCCTTGACGTCATTATGTGTGAGAATGCCGAGCTGAAGGCGGAACTGGAAAAGACAAAGGTATCAGACGCAGCTGATACAACACAGCTCCAACAGGAAGTTGTTTAACTAAAAGACAAAATAGTGAAACATGATCAGCTGATGAAGGAATTCTACTATGAGAAGAACCAGCTGATGGAAGATGTGAAAAAGGTCACAGCTGAATCGGAAAAGAAGTCAGCTGAGATCATTGAGCTGAAAAATACCGAAGAGGTACTATCTAAGAAGATAGTAGCTCTCATCAAAGCCACGTCAACAATGGATGAGATCATTAGTGCTCAGCGTCCAGCAGCACTCAAAGCGGGACTGGGATACAACGAATCAAAGGATGCCTCAAACATTGCCTCCACAAGTGGAACAAAGGTAATATTTGTACGTGCAAACGAACCTCCAATCCCAGCCGCTCAGCATCAACAGTTGAGGACACAGCAGGCGTCAGGAAGACCAGCTGTGAAACATCCTCAAACTCCGTCGAAGACACAGCAGGCATCAAGAAGGTCAGCTGTGCGACAACCTCAAGCCCAACTCAGACAGCAACGTGCTCAACCTCAACGAAGACAACAGGCTGGATTTCACAGATACCAAGAATAAAGAACAACACGTTGAACGATATCAACCGAGATATCAGAGATACCCAGCTGGATACCACTCATATGAGTACCATCTGGATAATCATTTCCAGCCACAGCAGCACATAAGACAGCAGAGACAGAGGAACGTCTCAGCTAGGCACACAGCTGGAAATCAAAAGAAATCAAGACATCAAAACGGAAAGACACTGAGATCAAGACCCCGCCAGCAACAACCGAAGAACACAAAGAATATGTATATCGACTCAGCTGGGAGAATTATCAGATCAAATGACCCAATTCGAGTCATCAAGCAGATCTGGGTCATCAAAGGTTCTCTGTCTAACCCACAAGGACCCAATTAAAACTGGGTACCTGAATTTTAATTTTTTGTTTAGGTTGCAAGGAATCGACGCATCTCTGAGGAGTCAATGAGAACGCTATGGTACTTGGACAGTGGATGTTCCAAGCACATGACGCACCTAAAGCATCTACTCCAGGAGTATATCGAGCGTACAGGTCCACAAGTAACATTTGGTGACAACTCCAAAGGCCTAACCAAAGGTTATGGTACATTTAAAACTAGAAATGTTATAATCCCAAATGTTTCTTATGTACAAGGATTGCAACATAACTTGCTTTCCATTAGTCAATTCTGCGACATGGTTTTTCTGTCAAGTTTGATGTACAGGGATGCACCGTGAAGCACAAAGAAACCAAGCAGATACTCCTAAGAGGGAAAAGAGAAGGAAATATGTACTTTGCTGACTGGAACAGCAGCCCTCCGGAGACTTGTCTTGTATCGAAAAGCAGCAATGAAGTCGGTGGTACAGCACAGATGGCTGAATCATCTCAACTTCAAGACAATCAACAAACTGGCTAGGAACCAGCTCGCTAATGGAATTCCAGATCAAGTATATGACAAAAGTCATATGTACAGCGCGTGTCAACAAGGAAAGCAGACAAGAATTTCATTCTCTCTCAAGCCAGTTCAGTCAACTGATCGAGTACTTCAACTCCTTCACATGGATATTTTTGGTCCAGTTACTCCAGCAAGCTTCAATGGCAGAAAATATACTCTGGTCGTAGTGGATGATTTCTCAAGATTCACATGGGTATCATTCTTGTACCAGAAGAGCGAAACCAGGACTAAGCTGCCTATTCTGCTGGAAAAATTATCAACACAGAAGGAGTGCAAGATAATGTCAATAAGATCATATCGTGGAACGGAGTTTCTGAATGAAACTATTTATGATTACTGTGAGAAGAACGGAGTTCAACACCAAACATCTGCAGCACGCACACCTCAGCAGAATGGTGTAGCAGAGAGAAGAAATAGAACTCTCAAGGAAGCAGCTACCTCAATGCTAGCTAGCTCTGCCATTCCAAAGAAGTTCTGGGCTGAAGCAATCAACACAGCTTGCTTCACTCAGAATCGCTCCCTACTCACATCAAGGCAAGGAAAGACACCGTATGAGCCATGGAACAACATAATACCATACATAGGGTATTTCAAGGTATTCGGATCCAAATGTCACATCCTCAACAATGGAAAAACACAGCTCAAGACGTTCGACATGAAGACAGACCGAGGAGTATTCCTTGGTTACTCCGCTGTGAGTAAAGCATACAGAGTCTTCATCAGAAGAACTCAAATAGTCGAAGTAACTCCACATGTTACCTTTGACGAATCCTCCTTCAAATATAGAGAGTCTATCAAATGAAGAAATGAAGGAGAATCTTCAAGACTGATTCAGACAAGAGCTCAAGAAAATAGAATCAGGAATCTGGCCGAACTATTAATTTGGGACGATGAGCCGGAGGAGGAACTTCAATTCAACCAAGAAGCTCCACCAGCTGGAAATCGAGAAGAACCCTCAACGTCAAATCAAGGGGAAACATCATCAGCTGTAAATCCAGACACAATGAATCCCGGCTCCATCTCCAAACTCGAGCCTCTACAGAAGTCTCCTCAAAATCTAAATCAAAGAGAACCAATCTCTCAGAACTTAACTCCTGAGCAACTTCAAGTCAGACGAAATTTAGCCACGTCAAGCATCAATCAATTGGAAGAAGAAATTCATAAGAGGAGAAGATGGATTGAAGATCATCCATCATCAGCAATCCTTGGAGAACCATCTGACCAAGTCAAAACCAGAAGCTCAGCTGCTCAAGCTTCATCGGATCATCAAGAAGCAGCTGACACAGCTTAACTCTCAGTAGAGCTAGAACTGACGGTCTATGATGAAGACACAGCTCTAATGGCGTGTTACGTAGCTCAAGTGCCAGAGCCTCCATCAATTCTCGAAGCTTTGAAGAGCGTGCCTTGGACTAACGCCATGCAAGAAGAGCTGAACGAATTCCTCAGAAATTGTGTCTGTGAATTGGTCGACAGACCTCAAGAAGTCAAAGTCATAGGACTCAAATGGATATTCAAGAACAAATTGGATACCCTGAGAGTCGTCATCAGAAACAAAGCTTGACTGGTTGCCAAGGGCTACACTCAGCAGGAAGGAATTGACTTCGAAGAATCATTTGCTCCAGTAGCACGATTGGAAGCAATCAGACTCTTTCTCGCCTATGCAGCACATTACAAATTCAAGGTCTATCAAATGGATGTGAAGTGTGCATTCTTAAATGGAGAAATCAAAGAAGATGTCTACGTTGAACAACCTCCAGGATTTGAAGTAGAAGGAAATAAAGTCTACAAGCTAAAGAAGGCTCTTTATGGATTGAAGCAAGCACCTCGAGCTTGGTATGACACTCTGTCAAATTTTCTTGTATCCAAAGGATTCAAGAAGGGCTCAGTAGACAGAACTCTATTCACCATCAAGTCAGGAGAAGATATCCTGGTTGTTCAAATCTATGTAGACGACATCATCTTTGGATCAAGATCAAGCTTCTTATGCCAAAGATTTGGAGAGATGATGTCAGAGAAGTTCCAAATGTCCATGATGGGAGAAATGAGTTTCTTCCTAGGACTTCAAGTCAAGCAATCATCAGAAGGGATTTTCATAAATCAATCCAAATACGTGAAAGACTTGATCGCCAAGTATGGAGTTCAATCCAGCAGAACTGTAAAGATTCCAATGAACACCAACTGGAAGATTGAACCAGGAACTGAAGGGAAGTCAGTTGATTCCAGCAAATACAGAGGGATAATAGGATCCCTGCTGTATCTAACAACAAGTCATCCAGACATCTCTTTCGCAGTCGGAGTGTGTGCCAGATTTCAAGTTGATCCAAAGGAAGCACACATGCAAGCAACCAAGAACATTCTCAAATATCTCAAAGGAACTCAGAATGTTGGGCTGTGGTACCCAGCTGAAGACAATCTACAGCTGACTGGATACTCAGACTCACACTTCGCTGGAGATCGGTTGGACAGAAAATCAACTTCAGGAACTTGTCAGTTCTTAGGAAGTAAGTTGATATGGTTTTCAAAGAAGCAAATGTGCGTCGCAACTTCCACGACAGAAGCAGAATATATGGCCGCTGGAAGCTGCTGCTCACAAATTCTCTGGATGACTATGAAGTGAAAACTGGACAGGTTCCAATTTTCTGTGATAGCTCAAGTGCGATTGCCATTTCAGAGAATCTAGTACTTCACACAAGATGCAAGCATGTAGACGTACGACATCATTTCATCAGAGATCACGTAGAAAAAAGGGATGTGATTGTTGAGAAAATTCACACAGACATACAGCGGGCTGATATTCTTACAAAACCGCTGATAGAAGCAAGATTCAAAATGCTGTGCGGATTACTTGGACTACTCAACCTAGACGATGCTTCATCCAGCTGAATGCAAGCAGACAACTGTAATTCAGAATCAACGTCACTGATATCAGCTGAGAAAGAATCCAGCTAAACCAGATGCTGAAAATGAGGGGGAACCAGCTGGAACCACGATCACCCAGCACACCCACTCAACCGAGGTATCAGCTGACTACAATGATCAGCTGAGAGGTTTGCAACAACATTAACTACACCTACTCAATCTGTTTTCAGTCAACTCATATCTTGTCAAATCTAATCAAATTTAATTAAAAGTCTGCATGGAATTGAATCATGGGAGTTTCGAGGCAAAAGTCAAAACGTCTCAACCGTCCTGTCACGCGCATTAACTCGCATCTTCTAATCAAGAAACTGACAAATCACGAGAATCACTCATAGTCGTAGATCTTCTTATCAATAGATAAATCTTGATCGTCCATTCATCAAGAAAGCTCTTTAAATATGCTAGAAGATATACGTAAAGCATTGCATCAACCCCAAAAAGTTTTTTCGGCATTCTTTCTTATTTCCATCAATTAGTATTATTTGTTTCTACTAACAAAAGTTGCAGAAGAGGAACATGGAATCCGGAAAGATATCTCCCGAAGCCGATCAAACTTGAAGAATCTGTCAAAGCTTCAAGATAAGAGTTGCTTAACTCTCAGGAACCTCAAAGAAGACGGACGTCCAGAAGAAGGTGAAGCCCATCGACAGATCCAGGCCAACGCAGTGAGAGACTGCAAAGCTCAAGAACGTCATTCACCAGGAAGGTGCAGAAAACTTCCTGGGAATGTCAAAGGAAAAAGACCTCCTCAGCCCCACTGTTTCTCTCAACATAAAAGAGAAAACGGGACATACAACTCCCTGGGATGCAAAAATCAACGTCAACAGACCTGGACCAGATGTTGATAAAACCGGAGTCTTCAAGAGCAGTCATGTCAAAGCTCTTGCTCCACCACAGGAGGCACAGAAAAAGATGCAGGAGACAAAGCAGCATGCATCTATCTCCGTCCCAGCTGGGAATCGGAGACAACTTGAGGAGACAAAACATGCTGAAGCACCGTCCTCAAATAGAAGACTCAAGTCAAAGGTGCTCAGTCAGTCAGCCGAGAAGCCAGCTGACATTATGAGAGAATTCGTAATTACTCTCCGAGAAGCAGAAGGTCCACAAGCGGTCGTTTCTTACGGTGGAGGAGAAGTTCATGTGCCTGCGTGAACATCATCGTCATCAACACCGCAATGGAGTATTCCAGCTGATCAACCAAGCTTAAACCCCAAGACAGATGGAATACTTCAACCGCCTTCTCCTCAGTTTCCTTCAGCTCCACAGGGACACCAGCTTCAAGATATTCCGATGAAAGATGCTCAAGTCCCTGCACCAAGCTCAAATGAGAAACATCACCCAGCCAATGATCACCTGCAGCTGGATGATGATGATATAAGCTGAATCTAGGTCCCTCAAGTGCTAAATCATACTTTCTCATTCAATCTAAGAAGTCTGAATAAGCAAAATTTGCAAGGAATGAAGTTGTGCCCGACTCAGAAGATGCTATCTCCCGTGCCAACTCATCCCTCCAAGCACTCAGCTGGATCGCTCCAGCTGAATCAGGCCAAGGACACTATGTCTGAAATCACAGCTGAGGCTAATGCTACTGAAGAAGAGCCAGCTAATACAACAGCTGAGCCACCTAGACTCAAAACCTCGCTGCTCAGAGCTGAAAACCACAGTTTAGCCAAACTAAAACATCACAACAGCCGATGGTGTATCTCTTCCACCCTGTTTGATCATGCCAAAAAGGGAAAAGTAGGGGAGAAGAGACAAGTCAAAGAAGAGGCAAACTGTTGAGCTAGAGGAACCAGCTGAATCAGAATCAGCTGAAGAAGAGACGAGTCAAAAGAAAGAAGCAACGGATGCAGAAGAGAAGACCCAGCCAACTGGGATGGAACACCGAAGGATTGAAGACTGAAGATTTGAAGATTTTTTTTACTTCTTTCTTTTTCATGTGTTATAATGTATATTCTTACATTAATAAAACACAAGTTTTTCTGCATCATAAGTTGTCTCAGTTAGGTTTTGGCATCATCAAAAAGGGGGAAATTGTTGGGAAAATTATAAGGTTTCGATTTGATACCAAAACCCAACTGATTCTCCAACCGAATAGATGATCGCGTCAACCTAAATAGTGTTTTCCAGCTCGTCTGTTTGAGCTTTAGATTTTCTAAGTTTACAGGTTAAGGAAGCGGAAGACAGCAGTCGACCCGAGTGTGTCTACGGGGAGTCGGCCTAGCGGAAGACGACGGTCGACCCGAGTTTGTGTCTACGGCAGAGTCAGCTAGCGAAAGACAGCAGGCGTCAACCTTCAGCCGAGTCCTCCAGCAGAGCATGATCAAGCTGAAGAGAATTCGAGCTGAGTTCAAAACACAGCCGGTCCAGCTATACAGAACAAAGGGAACTAACTCTGAAGGCTTCACTTCAAGTCAGTCCAGCTCTGAATTCAAAAGCCAGCTCCAAAGGCAGAAGATCCCGGCGTCAGAGGAAGTCAACATGCGTCGACCAATGAGGGATTGCCAAATCAGCATCCTAGACTTCAGGACCTAGGATGTGACACAAATGAAGACAGGTGCAGATTCGCCCAACGGCAGATCTTGAATTTAAGAAGAGTAGGTAAGATTCAAACGGCTCCTCCAACGGCTAGTCTTGAATCTCTACCTATATAAACCCGTCTTCAATCTCAGGATCAAAAACGAAAAACTCTCTACAAGCTTTCATTCTCTGAAATCATCAATCTTTCAAAAGCCCTCAAGCAGTTCTACATAGTTCAAAGAACACTTTATCTAAAAGTGTTTCTAGTTCAGAAACTGCTTAGTTTTTCGTCTGTTCCCTAGGCCAAACTCTTTGTATATCTTAAAGCCTAGATTTTGAACGAGTTCATCATACTCTAAAGTTCTTAATTGTAAGAACTCGTTTACAGTTGGAACCCCATACCCAAACCCAAACCCAAACCCAGAAAGGTTAGGTCAAGGTTACGCTTGCTTGAAGCGGGAAATTCAAGTGTGTAAGGTTTTTTTCAGTACCCGTAAACTGAAAGGTTAGGCTTGACAGTGCCCGCAAACTATTGGAACACAGTTCGGGTTAGAGTTGTGAAGTTGCTTGGTACTTGAAAACTAAGTGGTAGTGGATTACCAGTGAACCTGGTCGTGGACGTAGGAGGTGTTACTTCGAACCACGTAAAAACTCGTGTGTTCTTTACTTTATCTTTATATTCAGTTTTGTACTAACTCTTTCATTTCATTGCATATTTGTTCAAAACTACATACGCAGCTGCTCTCCAAAGACAGCTGTGTCTCTCTGAAAGTTGCACAACTTGACTAAGCTGAAAACATAAAGTTAATCTTTTCAAACTGAGTTTTTCTAAGTAACCGAGCTAAGTTTTCAAACCACCACTTTCCGCACTGCCAGCTGAGTTATTTACCCAGCTGACCCTCCCCAGCTGGATCGATAACTGAGCTCACCAACTCTGTGATTTAACTTGAAAAAGTTTCTAAAAATCTATTTGGTGTATTCATCCCCCACTCTACACCAAATACCTAGCTCAGGAACCATCACATTTGCTCGTAGTTATCTAAGGCATCGGGGTCAGCATTAGTTCGAGTGAACATGCTTTGTTGTGTTTCTCCATGATTATGCCAATAATAGTAATCTGGTTGGAAGCCTTTATTATATAAATGTAACCTCACCACCTCAGGAGGAAAAAATTTCACACATCTGCATCTAAAACAGGGACATCGAAATTCTCCAGATTCTTTGAAAACCTTAAGTTCAGAGGCAGCTAACAAAAATTCTTCTACACCATTCATGAAAACATGAGAGACAGATTTGGATTGAGGATCTAATCTATCATCCATCCATCGACGATGTTCTGGTACCTCCATCTATGAAGATATATAATATATTTTATATTAATTCTCCTCTTAAATATAAATCCTAATAAATTAGTATCTATCTGAAAACGATTTCAGTAAATTAAATCTCAAGAATAGTAATTTGGCTGTTCAAAAAATCAGAATTAATTGCACTCCACTTTGAAGAATATTTTCATACCAATTTCTGGACTTTTGAAGAAGGCAACATCTTTTAAAATTTAAACAAAAGCCTTCAAACCTAGTTGTGATTGAATTGTAGGAATTTCAACAACTTTTGAACTTTAATGAATTATAAATTACCTAATCTAGTCAGACGAGTAGAGGTAGTGGAGCGGGAAGGCGGCCGACGGCGGACATGGTTGAGAGGAATTAAGAATCCAGTCGAGAAATCCACTTCACTCTTCTTACACGTTGCAATTGGAAGGATTGCTACTGCTCAAGAAATACCAAATCTGAATAAAAAATTATGACATAACGTCAAAATCCACCAAGAGATTATAAAAAATAGGAATTAAAATAATGTTAGTGGAGAATTTTCTTACATTTTAGTAGTTTACAATTCCGTTGTTGGATCCTAGATCGCCGACGATCTCCAGATCTAGAAAAATTCAGATCGCCGGTGGTAAGAGAAAAGCCCCTACATGAGATGAGGATGCTAATGGCGGTGAACAAGAATGTGACCTCAATACAAGATTTAGAAATAAATAGAAACTCTAAAGACGCATGCAGACATAGGACAAAAATGATTTTGATAGGAAGATTATCTCAAATTTGCAAGTTGAATACGATGTAAGATTGACAACAATAGAAGTTGAGAAAAAACATTATTTGTAAACACCCTGCACCTAAATCAAGAAGATAAAATCCTAACCAAAACCTTTGTAGATAAGGCAACAGCAGAAGCAAGCAACAAAAATAGGTACAATAGCTAAATGTGCAAGGGCTACATCATAAATCGAGAAGACGTTCTGGCACGGGCGAATGGCGGACGGAAAACAGATGGTGAGAGTGAGAGGAATAAAGAGGGAGAACGGTGAGCGGCAGTGTGTTAGGATAGTACAACTAGATTAATTTTGTGATAAAATTCCGACGACTTCGACGAGCAGCAGGATTTTCAGACGACAATTATTTTTCAGACGAATGGTTTTGTGGAAAATGAAGGGTTTTGTAGAAAATGGGGGAAATTGTTTTTGTGAAAAAATGTGGCGCGGTTTTTTTTTTAGGAAGAGGGAGAAATTTTGATACGAATTATAATAGAACTAACATGTTGGTCCCAAGACGGATACCTTGGTGTAGAGGTGGGGTGAATACACCAAGGTTTAAAAAATTTTCCAATTAAAACCTCTTTTGAGTGAGCTGGCTGTGTCCGATCCAGCTGGAAGACAGCTTGATCAACACAGCTGGCTGTGTGCGGAATGTGGTGGATTTGGAAAGTCCGTTTGTTACTTCAAATATATTACAAAACATCGTTTCACTTTTCAGTTAGTCAGTTTATGCAGCTTGAAATGTATGCGTGAGAGGAGTTAGCAGAATGCATAAAACAAAGCAGTAAAGAACAAAGCAATTTTAACGTGGTTCGGAGTAACACCTCCTACGCCCACGACCAGATTCACTGGTAATTCACTACCACTTAGTTTTCAAGTACCAAACAACTTCACAACTCTAACCTGAGTTGTGTTCCAACAGTTTACGGGCACTGTCAAGCCTACACCTTTCAGTTTGCGGGTACTGAAAAAACCTGACTTACAGTTTCCGGGTACTATAAAACCTGACCACTCGAATTACACGCTTCGAGCAGGCATACCTTGACCTAACCTTTCTGGGTTTGGGTTTGGGTATGGGTTTTCCAACTATGAACGAGTTCTTACAATGAAGAACAAGGAGTATGATGAACTCGTTCAAACTAGGCTTAAGATATTTCTATTCTAATCTATTCTGTCTATGACTGAATATGTGAACAACTAAGAACACAGCTGACTGGCTGGGTGTTCTTGAAAGATTTGGCTTTGAAGATCGTTGTTCATTTTTCTGTTTGCTCTTTTATTTCTTCAGTCGTCTCGCCAGCCTCTCTTCAATGGTGAGGAGATATATATAGGTGGAGATTCAAACTAGCCGTTGGAAGACCGTTTGAATCTTTACCTACTCTCATTGACTTCTGGCCTTTTGCCTACGAAGTAGGTCTGCATCTGCAGAAGCTATTTCTTCTCTGATTTGACCGCGTCAGACAAGATCTTCTGATATCAGGATCTTGTCTTGGAGAAGGTCTTTGTCTTTGAGCTGCTAAGCGTCTCTGCTGTGTCTTCAGCGTCTTGGACTCTGCTGTGTCTCGACTCTGAGCTGTGTCTTAGACCTGTGTTGTATCATTAACCTGAGTTGTGTCTTCAACCTAAGCTGTGTCATTTACCTGAGCTGTCTTAGACCTGAGCTGTGTCATTGACACTAAGCTGGGTCTTTTACACTGAGCTGGGTTTCCGTCACTGAGCTGGGTCTTGATACTGCTGGGTCTTTGACTCTGCTTGGTCTGCTCTGCTGAATTTCTCAGCTGTGTCTTCTGCTATGTCTTTTGCTGTCTTCAGTGACTCTACATGTAAACTTAGAAACTCTATAAGCTCAAACAGGTGAGCTGCAAAACGCTTAGGCTTGTGCAATCATCTACTCTGTTGGGGTCAGCTGGGTTTTGGAATCAAATCAAAACTCTATTAATTTTCCCAACAATTTTCCCATTTTTGATGATGCCAAAACCTAATTGAGAAAAACAATTTACTTCCTCCTTAACAGGAAACGGGGTTTCAAAAAGAAATAAACATTCATAGCGGATAATCAAATTCAGAGCCTGGACAAAGAGAGATTGTCTTTAGGTTGATTTTGATAAAACGAACTTTTCATTAATACGAAATTTTACAACTTTAAAATTACAAAAGTTCAAAAGTAAAGATTCCCAGTTGGCTGGGTCTTCAGCTGTGCTACTTCCTCTATACGTCCATTTGATGGTCAGTCTTGAGACCATATCTGTTGAAGATGAATTCTTCCAACTCCTTCCATTCGACTTGATTTTTCATTTTGGAGATTCCTCTTTCGCCAGCCCAATGATGAACTTCTTTGATAATCTGGGCCTTGTCGGGAAGGTTCGTTCCAGCTAGAGTGGGAGGCTTCAATTGCTTGACTTTTGGAGCTTTTAGCTGGATGTTATTTCTCTTGGCATATAGGGCAATTGATCTTGCCATCATTGGATCCGTCTCATGGAGTTCGAGAAGATAATCCTGGAAAGCAGTTTCTGAATCCATGTCTTTGTACTGATTCAAGTAGTAGAATTCTTTGATGAATTCTGATTTGCATCGTTCCCAGTTTTCATTGAAATCATCTGGGTTCTTCTTGTCAGTTGATGCTGCTTGGACTTGTTTCTTCTTAGCTTGCATGTAGCTCTGCCTTTTCTTCTTCTGCTTTTTCTCAGCAGGCTTGAGCGATTCGGCTTTCTTCTTGATAATTTTGTCCAGCTCCTCTATTTCTTTTCTTTGCTCATTGTGGAAGTTACACAGCCAGTGATAGTCCTTGTATTCCTCTGGCTTATATCCACAAGCTTTGGCGAGAGCGACCATTTTCTCTCTCCATGTCTCTTTGACTGCTGCAGCTGGCTCTTCCTCATCCAGCTCTTTAGCAAAGTCGTCAATTTCCGACTGATTTGGCTGCACAGGTTCCCCCTGAGCTGCAGCTTTCCTCTCCATTGTTTTTCCAGCTTCATTATTTTCTTCTCCCTTTTTGGCATTATCAATAAGGGAGGCAGAGAGGTCAGCAACTGTTGAGTTGAGCTTGGCGAGGGCAGCTTCAACTTCAGCGATCTTGGCTGAGTTGTCAGCTGTGGCGATGTTCAGCTGAGCATTGCTGCTGCTTCCAGCTCTGAACTGAGCATCCAGATCTTTATATAAGTTGAAAAGTTGGCGGATGTCAGAGCTGTTGGAGAGAGTGGACTTCTTGATGCCTTCCAGCTGGCTTGAAATATTTGCTATGTCGTCGACCAGTGGAGCTTGAAGTCTTGTTACTATCTCAGGAACTCTCTTCTCTAGATGAATTGACTGATCAATGCTTTGAGAGACGAGAGATTGCTTGAGATCTAGACTTGTACTTTCTTGTAAATTTTGGGCAAATTTATGGACTTCATCAATTGCTCGCTGTTGTTCTCTAACTTGACAGTCTAGAGTTGTGAATCGCATGATGACATCGACTTGAGACTTCAGTCTGTCCTGAAAAAGAATTTCTTCAACCTCTTTAGAGATTGCTTATTTCATAGCGGTTGAGAGCTTGACATCTGAGTCCGTTTTGGATTCGTCATGACTGGGTTTGTCTGCCTCGAACTCGACCAATGCGCGAGTGTCATCGGCAATTGGACTTGGTGGGGCAGTTTCTGCGGGCTCAACTATTGCAGTAGTTGGCTCGTCTTCAATCACCATTGCCTCAGCTGTGTCGGTAGGTGCAGCTTCCTTGTCCGTCTCAACTGGAACAATCCAGCTGAGAGTATGGAGGTAGGAGTTGGCTCTTGCGATTACCTCCTCAGACGGCGGTACTTCATCTTGCTTAGCCTTCTGGATGAGAGTTTGGATCAGCTCGTCTTGATGCATGAAGGCATCCTGAAGACTTCCAAATCCAAAGATCTCTTGCAGAGCAGCTTCTTTGGCTTTGAGCTTATTGAAGGAGTAGAACTCCACAAGTTCCTCATTTGCATACCAAGTAGTAATCTTGGTAGCAAGGTAAAATTTGAAGTCGCTGATGGCGACTAGTGCGGCGGGGAGTGAAGTAAGAGAAGGGTACTATTGCAGTGCGCTCTTTATCCCTTGAAGCCTGAGGTCATCGAATCTCATGATAGTGGCAGCACGTACAACGGCTCTGGGACTGAGGATTTCAAATTCCTCAGAAGGGCTTGTAGGTTCAGTTTGGTTTTCATCATCCAGCTGCAAAGGAGCGTCAGCTGGATGGGGTTCTTTGGGTGAGCTGGGATTAGAAGAGAGTTCAGCTTGGGTGTCAGCTGGCTGTGAAGGAGCTTCAGTCAGTTGAATATCTCCCTGCTCTTTTACAGAAGATGGTTCTTTGGTTGGAGAGCTGGGTGCTGAAATTTGGAGTTGAGCGGTTTCAGGTACTGAGCAAGTGGGTGGGGAATCTGAGAGAGGTACCTGAGGATGAAGAGGAAGGAGAGGATAGTCTTGTTGAGCGGTTCCAGCTAATGTGGGATCAGCTGGAGCGGGTTGTGAAGATGCTTGAAGAATTTGACGAAGGAGAATAGCATCCTCTGGGTCAGGGTGGGAGACCACTATTTGTGGTTCTTCAGTTTCTCGTGATGTAATCACGAACTCCCTTCCATTGTCTGAGCTGGAGGAGGATCCCTGAGCTGTCTCCTCAGTGACTGGTCTCCACTCAGTTTTCTTATTTTGGATTGGGGATGCTGTGGGAGTGGACTCAGATTCAGCTGGCTCATCAACTGGTTTCTCTGCTGCCTCCTCAGCTGGCTTGCTGGCTGCCTTGAATTTCAGCTTCTTTTTGGCAGGTGGAGATCCAGCTGGCTGTGTTTCCTCCGGTTGCTTCCTTTTTCCTGCTTGAGAGAGAGAGGCAGTCTGTTGCTTTGCACCTTCTTCTTCCCTTCAGGGGCTGCTTTCTTCAACAAGTCAGTGAGCTGACTTGGCTTCTCAAAAAGGATTCTGGACACAGGAAATTCTTCTGTGTCATGCCACTTGATTTGCCTTCCGGTAGTATAATTTTCTATTATGCACGCCACTTTGGTGCATAAGTAGATTGTTTCTCTACAGCTGTACCGAGTGAAGCTGTCATCCTCAAAATGAATCTTCTTCGATTCTTTCTCCAACTTTCCCATGAAGAAGGAGAACCAATCCACAGGGTCATTCCTGAGGATGGCTATCATTGGCTTCAGTTTGGGAATGCTGATCTCTCCTTGAGATCCAGCAATACCAAGGATGCACTTCTGGGTGACATCCAGAAGTAATCTGAACTTGGGCTTGAGCAGGAGCTTGGACATGCTCGCCCTGTAAGGTTCCGGCTTGAACAACATCTTATCCAGTTCGGCCTGGATTTCTTCTCTGGTGTAGTTATCTGGGGAGCGGTCCCCTAGAGTCTTTAAGTTGAATAGCTTGTTCAATATCCGGTTGATGTTGATGTCGACATCCCATGGAGTTGTATGTCCTGTCTTCTCCTTGAGTTGCAGAGAGACGTTGGAGCGGAGTCGATCATCTCGGTTAGTCATATCTAGGAAGAACTCTGCGACTTCTCTGCGGAAGATGTTCTTCGGTCTTACAGTCGCCCACTGCAAAAGTCCGGCTTTCTCGATGAGATCCAACACCTCCTGGAATTCTGAGTTCTTGTAGTTCTTGAGAGTTAAACAACTCTCGAAATGAAGCTTTGACATCAAATTCTCAGTCTGGCTTGCTCCTGGTGTCATCTTCTTTAGGGTCATGATCTTCTTCTGTAGCAAGAGGTTAGAAAGACGAAGATACTAGGGGAGCGTGTTTGTAAAGAGATAATCAAGAATCTGAGATATAAATTTCAGAGATAAGTATGAGCGATAGACAACATGGCGAAGATTTGCATATTTTAGATGTATATATCAACTGTCCATTTTGATGGAAGGTTGAGATCTTGGTAAAAGAATTGAAGATCTGCGGCTGAGAGAGATTTGCGCAACACGTCACATGACGTGTGTATATAGAGTGTAGGTCACGCGCGCGTGAGGTAGTCGAACCGTTCTGACTTCTGCCTCAGTTCTCCCGAGCTACAGTATTCTGCATGCTTTTCATTAAATGCCATGGGATGGATGGCATACTGACTAATCCATTTAAGAAATGTCTGGGTATTAGAGTTAAATTCAAATGTTTTAATCTTTAAAAAGCATATTCTTCAGGGAAATAGATAAAAAAGGTCTGCAAACCTGTCAGCTGATCATTGTAGTCAGCTGATACCACGGCTGTGTTTTCTTTATGTTGAATGAGTTTTCTCCTCAGCTGAGTATCTGGAGATTAACTTGATTTCCTTACAGCTGAGTTCCCTTGAGCTCTGCGACTGACGTCCAGCTGAGCTTGATTAGCCTTCATCTGGGTAATCCTTCTGAATCTGAGCTTTGCGATCCATCTGAGTTTGTTCTCCCTCAGCTGGATGATTTTTCTTCATCCGGATTGAGCTGTCCAAGTAATTCACACATCATCTTGATTTAGATTTCAGCATGTTGTGCTTCTGTGTGAATTTTCCCAACAACGGTGTCCTTCAAATGTTGAGAAGCCTCTTGGGTGCTTTTCATGTCGTCAATCAGCTTGATTTCTCTGTTGGATCAGGTTTCTCTTCAGCTGGTGATTCCAGCTGAGTCTGTCTTTGTGAATGCATCCAGCTGGGTATTCTTCTTGATTTTGCTGACTCTTTCCAGCTATGTGGAGTTTCCTCTTGAATTGATAAATTCATTTTCAAATCCTTGGGGTTTCTGCTGAGTTAGTCCAGCTGTGTCCGATTCATTTTTGATGAAACACAGTGATCCAGCTGAGTATTTCCTGCTGGATTCTCTTCTTGATAATTCTACTGGACTGGGATGAGATCAATTATTGATACCAATTGTTGGTGAATCTGCTGAACTGAGTTCCCCCTGAATTTGATAGTAGGTGGTTTTTTCTTCAGCTGCATCCTACTTTGAGCGGAATTTCTCATCATTGGCTCATTCATTTGATAAGGTCAGCTGTCCCAAATCCAGCTGATTCATATGCTGCTTCTGAATTCTTTTCGAGACCAATGTACTCAGCAGTGAGTCCAGCTGTGTTTGCTTTTCACAGCTGGGTTTGAGAGTCCCATGAACCAGGCATCTTCAATGAAATGCTTCATCTTCTGAGTCGGAAGAAAATACTTGATCTTCTATCTTGCTCGACTTGAGCTCTTTATTTTTTCTTTGGGAGGTCGACTCAGCTGGGGTTCTCTTTGGGTAGTGTTGCTTGTCGTGATGAATCTTCACGATCATCTTGTACCTTTCCTTGCTTTGTTCTAGCCTATTGATATTCCGTACAAGCATAGCAACTTCTTCGTGCAATTCTTCTCTGCTCATATTTCTGTGCTCCTTGTTAATCCTTCCAAGCTGAGCTGATTGAGCTGATCTTCTTGATTCTGCACTGAGAGCTGTCTCCTTTGCTTTAGAAGTCAGTTCTGTTTGAGACATCTGGCTGGATGATTCTCCGTTTGTGATCCCCAGATCAAATTCGTTGGCTTTCAGGATGGAGAATAATTTTTCCGTCTCCATGCTGCCAAGATCAGTTCTGCTTTGGTGAACCACTTTGTGTGTACACCATTCTGAGGAGAGAGCTGCAAGAACTTTCAAGTTCTTATCTCGAACTGTATATTTTCCAGTTCGGATTGTCTCGATCTCGATGAAGAGGTTGGAGAATCTGAGCTCCATTTGCTCGATGGACTCGTAGGGGAGTTGCTTGAAGTTGTCGAACTTCTGGCATGCAACTGAGAATTTGTTCTCTAGAATTTCCTCTGAGCCTTCACACAGCTTGGCTAGAGTGTCCCACATCCCCTTAGCTGTCTCGCAGTTGATGATCTTACTGAGATAATCGTCTGTCACCGTTGAGGAGATGACGTTGCGAGCGTAGCTGTCCAATCCAGCTTGTCTTCTTTTTTCTAGAGAGTACTCCCTTTTTGGGCTTCACAACTTGCCGAAGTACTGGTTCAGCTCCAGGTGTGGTTTCTGCTTCTCTTTCTGACTTCATGATGACGATCGGTCCGTTAGTGATAACATCCCACATCATGTCGTGTTGTGCGTATAGAAAGCTTTTGAGTCGGAACTTCCAGATCTGATAATCATCGACAGAGAATATCGGAAGATTCCTGCACAAGGAAGATTCCATGACAGTATGCAATATAATGATTTTTAAAAGGATTTTGAAACTGTGAAGGATCTGTTCAGGTGACCACTATCAGCAAAGAGGCTGACTTGACACAGATACAATGATCTTTTGAACCACTGCTCTGATACCAATTGTTGGTCCCAAGACGGATACCTTGGTATTGAGGGGGGAGGGTGAATACACCAATGTTTAAAAACTTTTCCAATTAAAACCTCTTTTGAGTGAGCTAGCTGTGTCCGATCCAGCTGGAAGACAGCTTGATCGACATAACTGGCTGTGTGCAGAATGTGGTGGATTTGGAAAGTCCGTCTGTTACTTCAAATATATTACAAAGCATTGTTTCTCTTTTCAGTTAGTCAGTTTATGCAGCTTGAAATATATGTATGAGAGGAGTTAGCAGAATGCATAAAACAAAGCAGTAAAGAACACAACAATTTTAACGTGGTTCGGAGTAACACCTTCTACGTCCACTACCAGATTCACTGGTAAATCACTACCACTTGGTTTCCAAGTACCAAGCAACTTCACAACTCTAACCTGAGTTGTGTTCCAACAGTTTACGGGCATTGTCAAGCCTACACCTTTCAGTTTGCGGGTATTAAAAAAACCTGACTTACAGTTTCCGGGTACTGTAAAACCTGACCACTCGAATTATACGCTTCGAGCAGGTGTACCTTGACCTAACCTTTCTGGGTTTGGGTTTGGGTATGGGTTTTCCATCTATGAACGAGTTCTTACAATGAAGAACAAGAAGTATGATGAACTCGTTCAAACTAGGCTTAAGATATTTCTATTCTAATCTATTCTGCCTATGACTGAATATGTGAACAACTAAGAACACAGCTGACTGGCTGGGTGTTCTTGAAAGATTTGGCTTTGAAGATCGTTGTTCATTTTTCTGTTTGCTCTTTTATTTCTTCAGTCGTCTCGCCAGCCTCTTTTCTTCAATGGTGAGGAGATATATATAGGTGGAGATTCAAACTAGCCGTTGGAAGAGAGCCGTTTGAATCTTTACATACTCTCATTGATTTCTGGCCTTTTGCCTACGAAGTAGGTCTGCATCTGCAGAAGCTATTTCTTCTCTGATTTGACCACGTCAGACAAGATCTTCTGACATCGGGATCTTGTCTTGGAGAAGGTCTTCGTCTTTGAGCTGCTAAGCGTCTCTGTTGTGTCTTCAGTGTCTTGGATTCTGCTGCATCTCGACTCTGAGCTGTGTCTTAGACCTGTGCTGTATCATTAACATGAGTTGTGTCTTCAACCTAAGTGTGCCATTAACCTGAGTTATCTTAGACCTGAGCTGTGTCATTGACACTAAGCTGGGTCATTGACACTGAGCTGAGTTTCCGTCACTGAGCTGGGTCTTGATACTGCTGGGTCTTTGACTTTGCTTGGTCTGCTCTGCTGAGTCCTTTCCGCCGAATTCTCACCGTGTCCGCTTAGCTGTGTCTTCTGCTATGTCTTCTGCTGTCTTCAGCGACTCTACCTGTAAACTTAGAAACTCTTTAAGCTCAAACAGGTGAGCTGAAAAATGCTTAGGCTTGTGCAATCATCTACTCGGTTGGGGTCAGCTGGGTTTTGGAATCAAATCAAAACTCTATTAATTTTCCCAACATAACATATTTCGTAAATAGCATTGTAGACTATTTGGGTACAAGTCCAATATTTGTTTTAAACGACCCAAGTTCGAAACCTTCTAGCTTCTTATTTAAGTTTGTAATTTTTTTTCATATTTAAATATTTCCAATTGCAAAAAATGTGCAATTCCAACGGCTTTTAGCATTGGAATATTATGATAATTGAAATTGTGCGTTTAAATTGAATTCCAACGGCAGAGACCGGTGGACTGTATCGTTGGAATCAAAATAATTCCAACGGCACGTGAAACTGTTGGAATAATCCGTTGGAATTTAATTAAATTCCAACGGCATTACATGGCGTTGGAATAATACCGTTGGAATCTCCGTGTTTTCTAGTAGTGGAACAATTATAAATTAACACTTTACCGAACAATTAGTACACTAAAATTTATTAGGAATCTAGATTCAAAAATTATGTATGTCGTTTCACATGTCAGAAAATGTGAAAACATCCAAAGAAAAAAAAGTTAGCCATCTAGTTTCACAAATTATCATATGTGATTTTACATGTCAGGAAATGTGAAAAACGTCCAAGGAACTATGAGTTATCCACTAGATTCACCCCCTACCAAATGAACTTTAAATTTCCATCTCAAAACTTCATAAAATACTAGTAAACGTAATGACCATCAATGCTTAACAAATTACACAATCGGCAATGAACAAACAAACAAAAAACCTAAATCTAATGACAACTTTAATGAAACCCAAAAATAACTAATTGGAATATGACAGATTCACAAAAGGATTGAAGATATGAATTCTTTCACCACCGAAAACTATGGAGGTAGATTGAGAAATTTTCGGCACCGAAATTCATGGAGGTAATGGAGGAATATTAAAAAGGATATAAAGAAGAGACGTTGAAGGAGATGTTCATGATGGTGTTGCCGACGAGTGCATCGGCATCGGCTACATCAACTATGGTAGCAGTAGCGGCGGAGAGAGGAATTGATGAGGGTGAGAGGAAAGTGACGAAGTAAGAATATGATGTTGGATAAAAAGGATGAATAGATTTTTGAATATAATGAAAATATATTAAATGTATATAATATTCTTAATTTAATTTTTTAAAAGTTGATATTCAAGTAATTAAAAAAATAATGAAGGGTAAAAAAGCACTAAAGTGCTATTATTTGTATTTTTAAAAATTGGTGCTATAATTTATGTTTTTTTCCTTATAAGTGCTATAAACCCACAATAATCCTTAAAAAGGGAGACCACCTATTCAACGAGATAAATTATTTTGTCTTTTGTATTTTTATAAAAGGGGTCTCCCACTCACCACATTTGACCTCCACTCCTATTACATCCACATGTTAGTCACCATCTTTTATCCTCCAATATATACAGTTGTTCCATCAATTATAATTAACTTTTTTTCTTTGAATTGTTGTACAAGAAATTTTAAAGACCGCGTGGCGGTTCCGAATTTTAATCATTCCCTCTTTCGGTTATTCTATTTGCTGAGTCAGCATAGTCAAAGATAAGATGAAGTGCCGAGTCTCTTAGTTAGTTAGCTTTCATTTCTCATTTGAGAGAATTTTTCTGAATTTCATATATGAAAACTGATTACAGATAAAAGAGCTCAGCTCAATTACATACAACTCAAAAGAGAAACGAAAGCTAACTAACTAACAGACTCAACACCTCATCTTTGACTATGCTGACTCATCAAACATAATAATCGAAAGAGGGGAAGATTAAATGCTCTAATGTACTCCCTCCATCCCACAAAATTAGTCCCCTTATTCCTTTTTGAGATGTCCTAATACATAGTCCATTTTTCTAATCGAAATTTAATTAAAATATTCTTTTACTAAAATAACCTTAAAATGTGAAAATGTCGATGCATGGAGTATTAAATAAGGGTAACATAGAACAATTACATATAGATTATGATTTTCAAAGTAAATTAAATGCATTTTTGTAAGTTGTATGAAAATTGGAGGGGGGACTAAATTTGTTGGACGGAAGGAGTATATCAAAGGTGGTTTTAATTGTTAAAACTAATGTGACAAGTTCATAAGTCAAAATTAAACGATGTCGTTATGAACTTGCCACTTCAATTTTAATTTGAGGGACAATAGTTTAGTAATTCCATTGGTGGTGGAAAGTGAGTATTGTGTTTGTTGTTGTGACGTCCGAGGCTGAAGTATGGAGTGATCACCGGTGTAGAGGCACAGACAAGGAGCTGCTCCTATAAAACTTCAAAGCGGAGGGGGACATCAATGAGCCGAAACACACCCGAAGGAGAGGGGTTCCAAGAATATGTTGAAATGGGACAATATATTCGAGGAGAGCTTAAAGGAATTGATATGGCTACTCATACTAGGGCTGTCAAAAAAGGCCCGACCCGGTTTCGAGCTGGGTTGGGCGTCACAATTTAAGGCCCGAAAATTTTTCCCGAAATGGACAAAAGCCCGGTGGGCTCGGGCCAGCCCGAAAAATTACACTACAAAACAGTTTTCGGGCCGGCCTGGGCGCCACATTCTCAGGCCCGAACAAATTTCGGGGCGGGCCGGACTCCTCATTTTCAGGCCTGAAAAATTTTCGGGCCGGTCCGGTCCGATTTTTCCAAAAAGCCAAGTGGGCTCGGCCCGGCCCGAACTTTTGACACCTCTAACTCATACCATCAAGATGCATCTTCTTTTTTAGTGCTCATTGTGGAAGTACTCGCGTGCTTGGGCTGGAGCAATTCTAAGATGAGTGACCTCCTGAGAAGTTTTCCTAGGAAGTGTGCGAGTGAGGACAAAACACACTAAAAAGGACTTGTGATGGTGTGTGAATGAGGTCAGCCGTCAATCTTGAAGTCGGGTCATTACAGTTGTTAACACCGCATCCTCACTTGGATCCAAATACAACATAGGGTACAATTTAGAGTCACCTATTAATTTAATTCTATTAAATTAAAATTTTGAGAATAATTTTTTTCTAATGTCTTTCGATAATGATAGTGCTAATACAGTTAATTGGTTTAGAGTCGCCTATTAATGTTTGCCAATCTTCTATTGGTGCGATTTTTTTTCATTTTAGTTTATTTAATGATACTTCAAATTTAAATAAAAATTGAGCGAAGTTTTACAAAAACAAATGGTTTGCAGCTAAAAATATTTGTAGTAGATTTTGTTAAAATTGCAGTTATTTTTTAACACTTTAATTGAATATGATGGTTTAGGAGAATGACAGCAAAATGGTTGAAACAATGACTGTAATCTATTTGGTCGCCTTAACTTCCATTTTGCTAGCTGCATTTATTTATGTTCAGATTACCTAGCTAGGACCTATATTATTTTATTCTTTTGCAATCCATAGAACCTAAAATGAGGGAAATTAAATCAATTTAGACAACAAATTTAATTGCAAAACAATCTGCAGATTGGAGCGCCATTTTTATATATAAATAGGCAGCTGATTTTATAGCTAGCATTCATATATTTATGATCTTTTGCATCCATGCTTGAAAATATAGTTACATTGTTATTATGTATAATTAAATTCAAGAAAAATAATACTCCATTCGTTCCAGGTTAGTGTAATTCAACTAATATTTTATACCTCACTTATAATTAAATTTGAACCACACTTTTAGGGTACGGAGGGAGTAACAATGTAACTATATATTCATCCATTCAAGAAAAATTTTCCTGAACTAAATACAGTTAGAAGTTCTGCATTGGGCGGATTTGAGTTTCATATTATGGCCCATTGGTGAAAGTTGAGTCAAAATATTTGAAATTTTATTTTGGGCTAATTGGCTCCTATTTTATAATCTGGGATAAATTAATTTGAGTTAATTTTTTTTTTAAATTGGGCCTTCACTGTTTCAGAGAGAAATATTAGTTGGGCTAAACGTTAAAGTCTTATTAAATCATTTCGATATTAACCATTTTTCCTTTTTCTTACAAATATTACCTGCAAATAAATAAATAATTCATGTTCTATACTACAAATTCAATATTACTTATTTAAATCAAACAAAATATATATTAGGTTTTTTTTTTACTTAGAAAAGGTGGAGTGACAGAGATTGAACACGAGACCTCTCCGATCTATTACCTCTTGGACATATATTAAGTAATTTAATTTTTACTTATTGAATATAAATCCCACACATTAAGATTTGAAACTTAACTTAAAATTCATCACCCACACTTCAGGCTTCATTTAATAAAATTAGTAAGCAAACTACCATGGACCTCTCTTTTAACACACGAAGGTCTTTATTATTTGGATGTCCTCGAAAGTACATTAAAATGAAGTATATTATATATAACGTAGTAAATTATTTAAAGATACATGAATTATTTATTCCTTTCGTATGATTTGAGTACAGTTTTTGAATAAAATGAACGGTGCAAAATATAATTTCCCTACCTAAAACAAATTTAAATTTGGACCAGGTCAACTTTATTCAGTAAAAAAAATTTAAAACCCTAATTGAACCAATTCGATCCGTCATTTTTTATTTGTTTTATATTTAATTTAGAAAGTACACAATTCATATATATTTAAATTTCACAAAAATCGTACAAACAGATTCAATGAACCAAACAGTTTATTTGCTTCAAATTTCGAGAAATGCATTTTAAAATTATTTATACGCAAACTCATTAAATTATCACTTTTTATATAAAAACAACATATTCGATATTTTTTCTTTACTCCAATTCACATATTCGACTAAACCATCAATATACTACAATTGAAATATTAAATGCACACCATCAATGTAAGACAATTCCCCTCCAACCTTAAAATCGGTGTTCGAGTTATGTGTGCACCTGTTATTGAAATTAAAAAAAAAAACATGCAAAAAAATTTAAAAAAAAAAGAGTAAAAAAATAAACAAAATCTAACTGTAAAAAAGAAGGGAAAAGGTGAATTCCATTTCAAACTTGAAAACAAGATTGCAATAATTGATTATACTTTCCCAAATTACCTCGACTGCTTCTTCAAGTATCTCTCTCTTTCCCTCTCTCTCTCTCTAAACATTAATTTGTTTTTGAAAGAAAAAGGAAAAGGAAAAGCTCATTAAAGATCTGAAGCTCAATTTAGCTCCACACAGAGGTAGAGAGAGAGATCTCAATAGTTCAGAAAAGCTACTCATCATTTTCTTCCTCGGTTGCTTTTTTCTTCTTCACTTACTAAAACTTTAGCTCATTTATTCCTCGGACCAGTCTTCTTCTTTTCCTTCTTTAGGGTTTTGTCCCAACTATAACAGCAAAAAGAACTTCAAGATCTGCTTCACCTTTTCTTTTCCTTAAAGCCCTTGCCAAGTTTTCACCTTCCAATTCCCGTCATTTCTTCCTCTGTTTCTTGTTTTTAACTTGAAAGGGAAAGAAAGGGGGCTGCAAATTTTGGGGGTATGTGTGAGTTGGGATGAAAATATTTGGCATCTTTGGGTGGTTTAGGGAGGGTGGAGGGTGGGGGGTTAGGATGAGCTTGAGTATTTAAGCTTCTTTTATTTTCTTTCTTGGAGCCCTTTTGATTTTAGTGTTAGTTTTGCAAGTCCCAATTTAGGAAAATTTTGTTTTTTGTTTTTTTGGAAAATGAGGCCGTCTTCTTCTTCTTCTAATAGTGCTGGATTTAATGCTCAGGCGGAGGAAGGTATGCTCTTTTATTTGCTTTAATTAACATTGGGTTTGTGGTACTGTTCATGTGAATGCTTTATTTTAGCTTAATTTGTTGTATATTTGAAAAGTATGATGCAAATATTTAATGTGTTATTTTGCTGTTTGGGTTGGCAGGGGAGAAAAAATGCTTAAATTCGGAGCTCTGGCATGCGTGTGCCGGGCCACTGGTTTCGCTTCCCCAACTCGGGAGCCGGGTCGTGTACTTTCCTCAAGGCCATAGCGAGCAGGTTATTGAAGAATTTTAGTTTGATCATTCTTGATTAAGCTGTGGACTTTAAATATTTTAGAATATTGATTGTCATTTTAGAATATTGATTTTAGGGGATATTTTAGAATTTGTAGTATAATGCATAGAGTGTTTAGTTGCTTTTTCAGTTTCTACGATATTTCTATTCTTGCGACTCATGAATGATGCATGCCAATGTTATGCATAGAACTGTTTAGTAAAATGCATAGAGTGTTTAGTTGCTTTTTCGTCTTAGTGAGATACATAATGTGGATTTTAGAGTAGTAGAACTGTGAATATGGAGGAGGGTTTTGAATTGAATTGAATTTCAAACTCCATCGTTTTGAGTTACTTATGTAGTGAATTAGTGTGCGTTTCCCCTCTTTTTTTCTCTGGTTGATTGGTGAAACACTGGCCTCTGAATTGCTGTTTTTTTTTTTACTTTTGTGAGTTGCACAACTATCCATCTGTACATCTTTGATCAAACCCTGGGATCGGAGTTATGTGATGTTAGCATTTGTAAAATTTGGACGATCAGTTCGTTCCTGGAGCTTCTATAGTTCCTCTAGTGAAGTAGCTCTGACCTGGAGATAGAGAGTGCATTTACAATTAAGTTATCACCAGTCCTCTAATAACTTGATATTTTGCTTGGTGGATGTGCGGTTGCATCTTTATCCTTCTGCATTATGTATGAGAAGCTAATGTCTTTCCGAGCATTGTTTACATATACCTAGAACCCTAGTTAATGCAACATCAACCAACACTAATAGGAATGACCTGGCATCGAACTTCTACATTCTCTTTCTTTAAAAAGTATTTCCCAAGAGATGGGAGTGTATATTTTATTAGAAAATTTAATCAATAACGTCCGATGACTTTATATACATCCGAGTTAATGATATTGGTCTCAAACACAAGTGTTATGTTAAATGTCTTGTAACATTTCGTAATTTTTATCTAGGTTGCTGCCTCTACCAACAAGGAAGTAGATGCTGCTATCCCTAACTATCCCGGATTGCAACCGCAACTAATATGCCAACTTCACAATGTTACCATGCATGTAAGTTGTGTATTATTATAGAATTTTATAATGTTTCTAAATGTTATCAAAAGCTCGCACCTTAAATCTAAAGTTTGTAAATTGCAGGCAGATGTTGAAACGGATGAAGTCTATGCTCAAATGACTTTGCAACCACTTACCCCTGTAATTTACTTAAGACTTATTTATATTTGTGTTCTTTATATAGTAATTTTTCGCTCATTAGTTTGTTGTTTGCTATTTTTTTAGCAAGAGCAAAAGGACATATGCCTACTACCATCAGAACTCGGCACTCCGAGCAAACAGCCAACAAATTATTTTTGTAAAACATTAACTGCTAGTGACACTAGCACTCATGGAGGATTTTCTGTCCCTCGTCGAGCAGCTGAAAAAGTTTTTCCTCCTCTTGTAGGTTTATCTGTTCTTTGTTTGACTGGCATCTGGCTTTGCAGTTTTTTGGTAGTTGTGAATTTCTATATTTGAACTATGTTTTTAATGGTTGTTCAGGACTACACTCTAACGCCTCCAGCTCAAGAATTAATTGCAAAGGATCTTCATGGCAATGAGTGGAAGTTCAGGCATATATTTCGAGGTGACTTCTCGTATTACATTAATTTCCTTAAGTTTGTTTTAAAATGTAAGGAAGGGTACTCTCAACCACTGGCATGGACTCTTAAGAGCTTTCTTTGTTTTTTTCTCATCAGATACTATCATACTAAGAGACATTCTAATTGGTAAAAATAATCAGCTTTTGATGTTTCTATATAAAGAATAAGTGTCTAAAACAAAGTAGAAACAAATTATTGATTTTGTTGATTAGACTAGAGGCGCAAAAAAAATCAAAAAGTAATTAAGATATCTGAACATAATTGTATAAGCATAGTAACTATGAGTATAACAGTAAACATGAAGTATACTGAGTGGAGTTTCAAATAGTATTTAGGATTTTACATATTGGAGTTGCGAATAGTATTTAGGATTTTACGGAGTGGGTCTAGTTCCGAATCATTTGGAATTGACTTTGATATGATATGTGATTAAGTTGATTCATCCGACATAGTTAATTCCTAATTATAATTCAAAAGGTCAGAATGGTGTGGCGAACTTATGAAGCTGTAATCTCATCTTATGCAGGTCAGCCGAAGAGGCATCTCCTAACAACAGGTTGGAGTGTGTTCGTGAGTGCAAAGAGACTAGTTGCTGGAGATTCTGTTATTTTCATCTGGTATGCAACCTCATTTTAATTTTAGTGGTCCCAGGGCATAGGTCAGTGGTCTTTCCACGATCTTATCTGGATGTATATCATTGTTCTTATCTAATTGAGGTTGGTTAATGTTTTCATGAAATGGTTTTAAATTCCCAATTCCATTAGAATTATCCTTTCTCCTGCTATGCTATCACCTTGCTCCTGTAGGTTCGTTATGCTTTGTTATTCAAATTTTCCTTCTACCGAATCCACGCCTTGGGATGATCAATAAATATATTCTTGGAAGCTTTTTGAAGGAAAAAATTCTGGATTTAGGAAATTCATGCACAGTCCATTTTCAACTTAACCGCACCTTTCAGTTGTTTTTCTATGGTCATGATTCTTTTAATCAACTATTAGGAATGAAAATAATCAATTGTTCTTGGGGATTCGGCGTGCCAATCGACCTCAAACTGTCATGCCTTCGTCAGTGCTGTCAAGTGATAGCATGCACATTGGGCTTCTTGCTGCTGCTGCCCATGCTGCGGCAACGAATAGCCGGTTCACCATCTTTTATAATCCCAGGTAAAGTTCTGCATGTGCTTATGCTTATTAGGCAATATTCAACTTCAACTTCACATTCTTGTTTTTACAAATTTCAGGGCAAGTCCATCGGAGTTTGTGATACCTCTAGCAAAATACGCCAAAGCAGTTTATCACACACGAGTTTCTGTGGGTATGCGCTTTAGGATGCTTTTTGAAACTGAAGAATCAAGTGTCCGCAGGTAGGTCCAATCATTTTTGCAAATTCACACTATTAACGAAAAACAGAGAGTCTCTTCTTTTCTTTGCAAGCATTTTCATGCTACGTAACTTCATTTTTGAACTTGCTGACATGAAAATTTTATATTTCAACAGAGAGATCAGATTATTTGGACAGCATTTGACTGAATCTTTTTAAGTTTCTTGAGAATTGGTATAATTCCAAAAGGAATAAATAGTTGAAAACTTTACTTGGCATATTCGAATGTACTATATAATGAACTATATAAATTAAATAAGACCGTTACTAGTCTTGGAGGTGACCTTGATAGAGAAGATAAACATAATCTGCAAAACCTATTATTCTTAATTTGATTTCAGAAATTTGATAGATAGGGCTATGATTAGGAACAATACTAGGAAGAGCTCAACGTCGAGTATGGCTTTCAGATGGAGCTATGCTAACATCAATAGGTGACTTAATATGGCATGAGAGATCCTTAGATAGTATGCACCAATGATGGTCAATCCTAAAGTTGCCGTGTTGTTTTGAGTCCTTGATGAATTGCACTCTTGGAGCCTTAAAAATAGAGTAATTGATGGTTGCTTCTTTGGCTAGGTGTCAATTTTGCTCAGTTTTAGATATTGAAAGTGGATAAGCATATCGAGCATTTCCATTTTACTTATATATGGTAGTTGAAAATTTTCTTGTTAAAGTTCTCTGCCTTTCTTTTTTTTTTTACTCCTCTTCCATCATGCAGATCTATTTTATTGTTGTGTTTTGTTTTGTCTTCTTATATTTATTTTTTGTTCTTTCGAGTTCAGGTATATGGGTACAATTACCGGCATCTGTGATTTGGATCCGGTTCGTTGGCCAAACTCACATTGGCGCTCAGTGAAGGTATGCATGTTAGGTGTCTTGCTTACCTTTCCTCATCTCTTATTCACTATGTGCAATATCAGCTGAGTTCTATTTAAATGATTTTCTGAGTTGCATTGTCGTGCATTGTCTTTTTCAGGTCGGATGGGATGAATCAACTGCAGGCGAGAGACAACCCAGAGTTTCCTTGTGGGAGATCGAACCTCTGACAACTTTTCCCATGTATCCATCTCCATTCTCCCTCAGATTGAAGAGACCATGGCCATCTGGACTGCCGTCATTTCCTGGTCTGGTTTATTGAAAGGCTAACAAATTTATGACTTCCTTCTCCTTCAAGTGAATGTTATTTTGATCCCACTGTTTTCGTGTTTCATCATTCAGGTCTTAAAGATGGTGATATGGGTATGAATTCTCCAATGACATGGCTTCGTGGGGGTGTCGGAGATCAAGGGGTCCAGTCACTAAATTTTCAGGGACATTGTGTGTCCCCTTGGATGCAACCAAGGCTCGATGCTTCCATGCTCTGTTTACAACCTGATATTTACCAAGTTATGGCAGCTGCTGCACTGCAGGATGCTGGGTCATTCGATCCCTCTAAACTTACCAATCAGTCCCTCCTGCAGTTCCAGCAAAGTGTTCCGAATGTTTCTGCTTCACTGTTACAGAATCAGATGCTGCAACAGCCCCATTCTCAACCGAGCTTCCTACAGAACCTTCCGGAAAATAGCGTCATTTCTCAGGCTCAGATTCTGCATCAACAATTGCAGGGTCGTCAGTCATTTATTAATCAGCAGCAGCAGCAGCAGCCGTCACCTCAACAGCTGAATCAACAATTTCAAGAACAGATGAAAAAATCTATTCCAACTAGCTTGCAAATGGGTTCGGCTTCTGAGTCTCAGTTCACGCCTGTGCAGGCTTTGTCGTCGACGAGCCAGCTACAGAACTTCTCTGACCTCATTGGTAACCATATGGCTTCATCTAATAACTCCTCCATGCAAAGTATTCTAAGTTCGTTTTCCCGTGATGGAGCAACCCCTGTTGTCAACTCGAATGGATCCCATCCTCTAGTCTCTCATTCCTCATCGAAACGAGTAGCATTAGACCCACAACTTTCTTCCAAGGTTTCTCAGTTTGGAGTGCCCCATCCAGAAGAACTGGTGATGCCTAATTCTAAGGTCTCGGACCTTTCGGCTTTGTTGCCACCGTTCCATGGTAAAGAATTTTCGGATTTCAATGGTGTGGCACATTCGCATGACAATTTGTTGTTTGGAGTTAGTACAGACTCATCAGCTAATATGCTGACTGGTATGTCGAACCTTAGAAACAGTGGCAACGAGAACGAATCATTATCGATGCCATATGCAACCCCCACGTTTCCAAGTGGTGCAGGCACCGAATTTCCTCTCAACTCTGACATGACTACCTCCAGTTGTGTAGATGAGTCGGGTTACATGCAGTCCTCAGAAAATGTGGACCAAACAAACCCGACACAGAAAGCCTTCGTAAAGGTGAATAAACGTGTTTTTTTCCGAGTTTGAAGATGCATATTATTTTATCGATCATGATGATCTAAGTTTGAAGGCGCATATTGTCTTATAAATGTGTCCATATTATAGCATCAATCTGTTAATGTTGTCAACATAAGATATCACCCTTTTCTATTGATCTTTTCACCCTTTTTGAGATCACAACTGAAAAGTCCGAACATCTTTTGGACGTGATGCTAAGGCCATTCATTGTGACCTATTTTTCAATATTTTATGGCTTCTCCTGAGCTAAATTCTGCTGAAGTTACTTTGCTTTCAGAATACGCTCACTCTTTCCCTCTTTTAAGTATGGTGAACTAAAGTTCTGATTTAAATATTTGTTTGTTACATACAGGTTCACAAGTCAGGGTCCTTTGGACGGTCGCTCGATATCTCCAAATTTAGCAGTTATTCTGAGCTGCGAAGCGAGCTTGCTCGCATGTTTGGACTCGAGGGCTTGTTGGAAGATCCTCAGAGATCAGGCTGGCAGCTTGTATTTGTTGACCGAGAGAATGATATTCTTCTCCTCGGCGATGATCCTTGGCAGTAAGTAACCATCTTTCATTTCCTACTGCATTGATTTTTTGTATGATAATTATATGCTGTTAGTTTTTGGTACATGTCGTATTTAGGTAGTTCTCATCGAAAAATGTGTCGTGTGTTTCCAACGTATGTGTTGATTGAAATTGCTAGTATAGATTGCAGATATTGCGGACCTTTATAAATTGCCTTATGTAACACCACTTTTACATTGTTTTGCAATTTTCACATGACTTTTCAAATGTTGCAATTGAAACACGACTTTTCAATTTTTTGCAATTTTCACACTATTAAGTTTTTTCGGCTCCACTAAAAAGGATTATTACTCCATTTTATGGCATTTTGAGATGTATTATGACCTTTAGATTTTAGCAAGTGAAAGTTGTATAAAGCTACGACTGTCATTGTCTAGGCGGAAAAATTAAACAATGTGAAAATTGCAAAAACTAGAAAAATTGTGTTTTAACTGCAGCAATTGAAAATTCGTGAAATATATTGCAAAACGGTGTAAAAGTGGTGTTAAGTCCAGTAATCAACCCGTTTGGTGTTTATCATGCAAAAATCGGAAGGGCATTTATTATCATTTAGCACCATTTCGAGGGTGTGCCATAAATCATGCTCGTGTGTAGTAGTCCGTAAATCATATAGGAGAGATTTGAGTCTTCGACCACAAGTTCACTCACTCGGCCACTTAACTTCGCATTCTATGAAGCCTTTTACATTCTACATTTTCGTGTTTGTCGATAGCCTAAGTATCTACTTGATCGTGACACAGGGAATTCGTAAACAACGTGTGGTACATCAAGATTCTCTCGCCTCTTGAAGTGCAGCAAATGGGCAAAGAAGGCCTCGATCTTCCAAATTCCACCCAAAATCACCGGCTGTCGACCAGCAGCAATAATAGCTGTGACGACTACATGAGCCGGAAGGACTCCAGAAGTAGCTTGAACGGCATACCATCCGTAGGATCTCTTGAATACTGACGGAAAAAATGTCAGGCATCTGGAGTATGCTACATCCCGTCGTGTAAGATCACTCGTCCCATCGGCCTCGGGCGATTTTTTTACCCCTCCTAGCATAAAGGCCAATGGTATGTAACCTCTGTCCTTATCATTGAAACCCAGTATGTATATTTTATGATGAATCCTCGCCTTGTTAGGGCTACTCGAACGAATTTTAAGAACATCGATCACAATTTGTAACGAAAAAAATGCATACTTTTATTACTAACGTGCGTATAAGCTCTTGTTTAAGATAATTAATTTATTATAAATAGTAGTAATATATTTGCAAAAAAATTAAGTTGTAATATTATCAATTTTGACTATGAACTTCAACAAGTTATTAGCAAGTATTAGATGAAAAATATAAGTTAGTAAATTAATTGCCGTGCATTATTTCAACTTGAATTTAGTTGAGGTTGTAATTATCGATAAAAACTTTAATTACACCAAAAATCACATCTTTTACACCAGATTGTAAATTCATTTCTATCGTCGTCTATGAGTAGCTTTAAACAATATGAAATTAATTTATCAATCACTAATTTTTATACTCCCTTCATAAACCATGACTACAGACCTAAAAATAATTCATAATCAATTTCAGTAAGAAAAAAGTCTACATCAATGTTTTTCTTTTTAATTTTTAGTATTATTTTTATTTTAATACTTGAGAAATTATAATGCGGATTGTCAATTTTACAAATTACGCAAAATTCAAGCCCGTTTTTAAAGCATAATGATGTCAATCATGCTCAATTCCATTTAATTTATCGTCTAATGTGATATTATGCTTTAAAACTAAGAAATTAATTTATCAACCACTAATTTTCGGACTCTCTTCACAATAATTATGACAGACCTAAAAATACTTAATAATCAAATCAAATAATAATTCTAAATTAAAAATGAATTACACAAAAATACAAATTTCTCGCGTAATAAAGTAATCTAGAACTATTCAAATTTATGTTGTCTTTTCTATTTCACCTTTGAGTAATAGAACATGTAGGACTATATTATTAATTAATTTATTAAGTTGTAATAGTAGTAGTAGAAGGATTATATTATTAATTTATTTATGTTTATAATAAATTAACTATAGATTTACACTATTGCCCATAAGATAAAAATAATGATAGGGATATATTTGGTAAATTCAATTTTGTAAGAATCCGCTTTTTTATAATAAGTATAGATATAGATGTTCTTAATTTTATTATTTTACTTTGGTATTTTAATTTCCTTTTGGGGAATTGTTGGGGCTGTATACGAGCTGAACTACTCCGATTTCGATTTTACAGAAGTTTGTTCAAGCTCGTTTAGTAAGGTTCGTCAACATAAATTGATCAGATTTATGCTTGATAATATTTGGTTCGGTAATATGTGGATGAGTTTGTTAATATACTAAACTTGTAAGCTAGCTTGAAAATATAAAATTATTAATTTCATATTTAATTTATATTTTTATTAATTGTGAAAAAATAATTATCTAATCACTTAATTTGTCAAAAAAAAAAATATTTGATAGACATAGTATTTTTTTTAGAATAAAGTAATTGAATTCTTAAAGAAAATGATGAAAAATTAAATTTAATTAAATTCTCAAAGGTTTGGATATTAATTTAATATTTTCTCTTTCTAACTTTATTTTAAATAATTCATTTCTTAACATCTTCGCCGAGGCATAGACTAAATTTTTATTACAATTGGTATCAAAATCTCGGGCCGCGCCGGCGAACCTATTGGGTCAAAGGAAGAATATGGATTGGGCAAAAAATCGTTCAAGTCTAAAAAAGCATAGCCCAAGCCCAACCAAAACCCGATTGGTTCGAGCAACCCTTAGGTGAAAGGCATATTTTTTCGGCCAGCGTGACCCGACCTAAAATCTAATCAGATCGGATCAATTTTGACAACTTTATGCACCTCTACATCTAGCATTTAATAGACACGTATAACCAACCCTCTTATCTATTCCTTCTCAAAACTTGAGTTACAAGAAGAATCGAGAAGGTATCAACAATTGATTTAATTACAGAACAACTTATAATGTTGGATAGACCTCGTACAATCTTCTCTCTTCCTTCTCCGAGCTTGAGTTATGGAAGAACGAATCAAGAAGAAGATATCAACAAGAACTAATTTAATTACGGAACAACTCATGATGTATGTTCATTTCGACTTATTATGCACTTCTACATCTAGCATTGGATAGACCTCGTACAATAGTTGTTCTAACTCTATGTATCAAAACTATATTCATTATAGTAGTCAACCCAAATTAAAATAATATCCAAAATCAAGAGAACTTTCACAATGCATGAGCTTCTTCTAGTACTACATGTTGCATTTGATCAATGTTGCTAATTGTCAACTCATCAAATTGATCTTTCAATACTTCTTTCTCACACACATCATCATCCTCAATGTCGCTTCCGTTCACGATGTCGACTTCATCACCCTCGATGCTGTTCGAGAGTCGACTCAAAGACAGGTTTTCCCCAAGTTGCTTAGCTTCAAGCTGTTCTTCTGCTGTTTTTGCCAGAGACAAGAGTATGTTCTTGGCCTTCTTGTCGGGAGCAACACCACCCAACACCATCTCATTGTACCAAATCGCGGCATTGCCAAAATCCTTGTTCCTCCCGAAAGCATCCATGATCGTAGTGAATATGGCCGCATTAGCTTTTATCCCTTCAACGCGCATGCTTTCGTATTTCTCCATCATCTTCTCGAGATTGTTTGCTTTGGCATACCCGTTGATGAGAGTACCGTGTGTGAAGACATTTGGCTCGAACCCATCTTGCTTTATCCTTTTGAAGAACTTCTCAGCACCATCCATATCAGATGCATTAACATAGGCTGATAGCATAGTTGTGTAAGAGCAGAGATCTGGGGTGCATCTGCATCACTCACAAACAAGAGTCATAAATCGAATGTTTTACAAAGTTAACATTGCATTTCCAACCCGTTCCTCGTATATCACTGCCTATGCAGCCAAGTACTCGTAGGACTCACATTCACCAAGCTATGTTTATGATCACAAAAACTTGTGTAAGACCATTTCACGGGTCAAATATCCGGATGCAAGCCCATATCCATTAACATAATTGTAGTTTTGCCAATGTATTATAGTGTTTGAATAGGGTCATGACCCGTCTGACCATCTTACCCAAGACTCCCCATTTAAGATATATTCAGCAAGAAAATCACGTTTTATACTACCACGAACCCGAATCAGGAGTGAAGTACAAAAACTAGCATACGATTCACAAGAAGATTTTACCTGTCTCTTCTCATGCTCTTGAAGACAATTCGTGCTTGCTCTACCATCCCTGATATTGCAAATGCATCTAGCAAGATGTTGTATGCTTTGTGCGTCGGCCTAGAAAGAAAAGCATTCGATCGGTCATGTAAGAAAAGAGAAAACCAATCTACACAATGTCCAACAATGAAGTTCCGTATGTTGTTTATTATTGTCAACTTTATCTTCCTGTAAAATTGAAATTGACCTAATTGGAAACAAATCTAATTGTAGTTTTTTCATAGATAATTCAGCTCGTATTAGTTTGATATGATAATGTACGCACAACTTAAACGAGCAAAAATGGAGGAAATCATACCTCACACCAGCATCAAGCATCTCTTCAAACACAGCTAAAGCTTCTTCTTCTCTTCTAGCTTTTCCATAGGCGTTAATGAGAAGTGCATATGTCACGACATCAGGTCGAATACCCCCACGTTGCATCTAGAAATAGCACACATAATTCGTTTGAACCATCATAGGTGTAAAACAGAAAAAGAGTTCAATATGGGACATAAATAGCTTTTTTGGAAAATACATGCATATTGTTCATCACCGAACGAAAAGTAATACACCTAAAGGAAGTAGGTAATTTCAACAGAAATCTCTCCACATACAATTAGCAGAAACGCGATAAATCATAGAACAAATTGGCACCAATCATGTAGGTCAGAAAGCTTGTATAACCCCCCCCCCCCCCAATACACACACAAACCCAACACTCTGCACATACACGCCCTTCCTTTACCGATGCAACTAGTACAAAACTTGACTACACTAATCATGAGTCATGACATACATTTCCACTATGGAGAATCGAGAAGCCTCATCAACATGTAAGCAATTTGGTGTATACATAATAACAATGAGAGCAAAAACTACAGAATAATACTCCCTCCGTCCCATTTAAGGTGGCCACGTTTCCTTTTTGGGATGTCCATATAAGGTGGCCACTTCTAAAAATGGAAATAATTATCTCTTAAAAAATTGTGGACTCTACCACTTTAATCACTTTATACCTTACTCCTTAATACCTATGCCGAAAAGAAAGTAGCCACCTTATATGGGACGGAGGGAGTATAACTTAGACAATCGTCCACAAAACAAAAGTAGTTTTAAAATTACCTGGTCAAAGATATTGGCAACCTCCTTGTAGCTGGTTTCAAATGACATCAAGCTGTTAAAAGTAACTGTATTTTGCTCGACTCCTCTCTCGGTCATCGATGCAAATAGTTTACGAGCTTTGTCATAATCCCCTGCTTTCTTGTACATATAGATCACCATGTGGAACATTTTCTGGTCAGGTTTTAAAGGTGAAATCTTTTCATCAAGTAGAGTTTCGAAGAGTTCTTCAGCTTCTTTAAACTTGTTTCCCTGAAATAGCCAAGGGCAAGAGAATTTCAGTATTTTATGTTCAAAATGATCTGGCACTTCATTTTTAATATTTCGGGAAGAAATTGCTAAAGGGATTTTATTATTCAAATAATGGGCCTAGATCCATATATGATATATATATATCCTTACAAATACATTTGCATTCAACCTGTTATTCATTTAATAGACCAGCAAAATACGACAGATATTATGAGAAAGCATTAAAATGACGGGATCCATTACCTCCACAAAAGTTTTAAGAATTATCTGATATGTCACAGCAGATGGTTCGGGGCCTGAAGATTGCATTCTACGAAATATTGCTTCTGCCTGATTGTATCGACCTCCTTTCCCGTATGCTTCCATAAGAGCAGTGTAGGATCCAACGTGAGGCGGATAACCATTTTTTATCATGTAATTCATAACCCTCTCAGCTTTAATGAAGTCTCCAAGTTTTCCATAGGCTGTAATAAGCATCAGAAAGTCCATCTCCTTAAAATCCCACCAATGCTGAGTACGTAGCCATTCAAGTATCTTAAGAAAAAGTGAAGAATATAATGAGGCGAAGATATCCAACGGGCATATCACGAGCAATTGCATTATAAAATCAGTGACCCCCGAATGCAAAATGGTCAAATTAATCCCAAAAAACAACACATAAAAATTGAAATTGAGATACTGTTTCAGCAACATTGGTGCAGATTTGTTTCCAATACGAGCAGCATTCTTTTGATTAACAAAGAAATATTTACAGAATAAGCTACTCCATACAAAAACATCGACCGTTTAACACACTACCAGACTAAAAGAATAAATAAGGGCAGATAACAATGACAACCTACACTCTAAAGTCTCAAATCAGTCGAAAAAAACAAGAAAATGAAGAGAAGTAATGATAACTCTTTGATACCTCACTAACAAGGTTCCACTTCTTGAGCTGCTTAAATCTGATCAGCGTCCCGACAACTACGTCTTTGGGCAAAGCCTGGTTCTTGACTCTCCGGCTCCTGAGCACTTCAACAGCAGAATCAGCTTCCTCTATTTCGAGCATTAATTTCCTAAAATTCTTTTTATCCGCTTCATCCTCAGCATCCTTGAAAACCTCCACTTTCCTCCTCTTCTGCATGAACTTTCTTGGTGCTAACATTCCAAAACACATCACCTCTGCCCTCTTACATATCCTAATATTTGCATCAACCGCATTCTTGCTGCCATACGATTCGCTGCAATCCCATAATACAACATGCTATTATTTTGAAGAAATGAAGAAAAATCCCTCGTCTCTCTCTCTCTCTCACTCACACACACACACACAACACACACGCTGCAAACCCATACTACATACTGTCATTTTAAAGAGACGCAGAAAATTCCCCCCCCCCCCCCCCCTCTCTCTCTCATACACACGCGCACACAAATTACGAAATGCATCTTAATTTAGAAAACCATCTATCCCTACCCCTTTGCACTGTTTAAAACCACCTCAATCTGACATTTACATTAACAGACATTCACGGTTCCCCAAAAACTGGATATTAAGCAGCTGCAGGAGCCCATGATAATATGAAATTCAAGAAAACTTCTAGAATGAATTTAAAATTCAACTTAACCCTTAGCCATAAAGTCGCAGCCCATCTTACTTTGTTTATCCAATCAAGGATACATAAACAAAAAAATAAGATAACTTTCGAAGTTACACACACACATATGCATATGTGCTCGCGTGTGTGTAAGACACACAAATGACAAAACCCACAATCATAAAGGAGCTTAGTGAGAGAAAACATACCTCCAAGGGGAAGCTGATGGAGCAGAAATGAAGGGCTTTAAAAACATTATTGTTTGAGGCATTGTCTTTAATCATTCAACACTCTCACAGCTTCACTTCAATTCTCCTCAGCTTTGCGCGCGTACACAGACACACACACGCACTCAGTCTCTCTCTCTCTAATTCACACGCACACACACTCACACACCGAGAGAGCGCCGGCTTTACAAGCGGGACTGCTCTGAGAATTTTCGGCAAAGATTTGATTTTTAGATATTTGATTTGATGTGGATAATTTACACCTTAGAAGAAGGGGAATAAATTTACAGTTAGGTCCTTGTAATTTTGAATAATTACTCAAAACCCTCCATTTCCTCTCCTGTTGCGTATTTCTTTTTTAGTCCCTTAGTTTTTTTTTTTAGTTAGTGAGCATAAAATATTAAAATGATATAATCTCGTAATTTTGGTATATACTGATTTTAGTATTGACATTAACAAATTTTGGTGAATCTATCTACATCAAATACTTCTAGTTCTACTAAATAAAACAATAAAGTACAAGTACAAAAAAAAGATCATTATATTAGATATATGGAAACAAAAAACATGTCAATGGTGATATAATCGGAAAGAGCTAGAGAAGCAAAGATGAAATGAAATATTTTTTTGTCTTGACTAGAGCTACATAAGGAACCCAAAATATGGGGTTTTTTTGGAAAGCAAGTAGACTTGCACCTTACTTTTTGTCAAATTGAATTTAAAAGTTCATGATCTACCCCGATTTCAAATCAAATTAGATAATATTTGACATCTCTAGTCTTGACGAGCTTCAAATCAAACAGTAAGCATATTATTGTATGTGATGAGCCTCCAATTTTGAGGCTAAAGCAAGAGCAAGAAGTTGATCATCTTGAGAGTGATCATCATAACGCACCAAATGAGAGTGCATGGAATCACAAAGCTCATCATGGCTCCTTTCACCACTTACCTACAATTGAATTATTATGATCATTTTGTATATGAAGAAAGTGTGACATTGATATGAAATATTATTATTTGTCAAAAAAATAAATATATGACATATTATTAGGGATGACAACAGGATGGGGAGAAATCAGGTATTGCTTTCCCACCCATATACTCGTCCCAATAATTCACCCCCCAGCCCTGACCCCATATCCGTTTAAATCGTGGGCAGGGTGGGGGTGTTATCCGATGGAAGAAGGGTGTATCCATCCGATACCCGCCAAATAATATATTTTTTTGCAAGAAAAAAAATTAAATACTAACAAAATAAATATTTCATTTAAATAATGTTAGATTCGAGCTGGTAGCTCAATTGAAGTTGACAAGTTTATGTAGAAGCAAAATTGACTCAAGTGTGTTGAGCTGTGCGAGAACATAAACCGGTTTATGAGTTTCTGTCTGAGCTACTATATTGTGGAATAGAATAAAATATTTTTTCCTTATTTACTTGCGGATTTTGCGGAGATATTTTCCTTATCCTTGTTTGACGCGGAAAAGATATTATATTGCATATATACTTTATTATTTCACAAGGCATATCTTCAAAGGAAGTTTTCATGTATAAGGAAACTAAGGCAAAGGAGATGGGGAGCATATCTAGGATTTCTCAAGACCTTTATATATATATTTACACCAAGATATGTTGGAGTGAGCTGCTGCTATTGTTATTGTTCATAGCTTATACTATTTCGTGAGAGTATATTTCATTGTATCTTGAGAGCGTTTATTTCATATATAAACACTTTTGTAAGGGGGTTGGGTGTAGAGTTGCGACTCGAGCTTAGGTTGTAAGTGATGCACTAATTCACGTAGATCGGGAAGGGTGTGAGCGAACAGGTAGCATAAAGTGGAAGACTTGTATGCTAAGATCCTCTGTATCTACAACTTCTGATAGTAGATTGATTCTCTCTTAGGCGTGGCCTCCCAGACGTAGGTTGATTAACCAAACTGGGTTACCATTCTATGTATTGTTTACTTGGCTCAGTTATTATATTTTGTATTATATTCTGTGCTAAATTTTACCGTGACAGATTCGTATTTTATATGCATAAAGTGCTTGGTTTTGAAATTTCATATACTTCTAAAAAAATATTTTATTTAGATAAAAACATATTGATTCATATTAGTTCCATAAATATATTTAATAAAATTTATTGATTGGTGTAATTAAAACAAATACTACTAAGTATAATGTTTATTCGGGGCGAGTATAGGGTGGGGATCTATAAACCTGCTCCGCGCCCTGAGCTCGATACGGGTATAAATTATCATATTTGGCCTCGACCCGACCGTAAAAAATTTTCCCCGCCCCGTCCCATTAGGAGCGGGTACCCACGGATATAATTAACATTCTTATATATATTTTTTTTTTATAAAACATTCTTATATATTTTATTATGTATGTATTCATGCATGCAGACGCAGAGCCACATATATTTTGGGTGGGGTTATTGCCCCCCTCAATTTTTTTTAATTACCATTACTCATGTATAATTTCACAAAAATTATGTACAAATTTATTAAAATATTTAGATCTTGACCTACCAAAAGTTTAAAAATAGGGGCAAAATTAAAACTAAATATTTTGCCAATGTATGTATGTATGTATGTAGGGCTGCTTAAACGGTTTCGGTTTTTCGGTTATTAACCGAAATAACCGATAACCGGCCAGTTTCGGTTAACCGATAACCGATATTATCGGTTATCGGTTCGGTTACGGTTACGGTTTTTTTGAGATTTTCGATTTCGGTTATAACTGACCGGTTATCGGTTAACCGAATAACCAGTACCAATTAATTAAAAATTTAAAAATTATATATACTCTAATATTATTTCATATATATAAAAAATCAAAACTCAATAAAATCATTTAATAATGTAAACACTAAACATTACGTGTAAACACTTGAGAGAATCTGCAAGTCTGCAACTCCTCTCCATCCGCTAGCTCTCTCTCATTCCTTACGCTCATGGCTCACACCTCCGGCTCCGGCGTTCCTCCTCCGTACATCGTTGTCCTCCGTCGCCCTTCATCTCTGTCTCCAGCAAACTAGGGATGTCAATTGAGCCCGAACCTGACGGGTCGACCCCGAATAAACCGAACAAAACAAAGGGTTAGGGTTAATTTTTTACAACACGAATACATAACCACTACTAAAAAAAGTTTCATACGTAACACTACATACATAACGGAGTTTTAAATAAACCGTTACGTATGAGCGCATTTCCTGTAAAGATAACGCGATTTTAATTATCCGTTACGTATGTAGTGTTACATATTGATAAATAGAACGGATACAAATATTCCGTTATGTTTTACTGTTATGTATTAGTCACATATATAACGATATGCTTAACCGTTAAGCCATACGTTATGTATGAGCGTCAGTTTTATTTTTTAAATAATTTTTTTAATGTCCAATTAATTGAATATAATAGACCAAAAATTCCACAATCTTTGCTCGAAAAATTCTAAGGCAAATTTCCCAAATTCTGCTTCCCACCGTTCCTTCGAATTCCTCTGCCATTCCTCCACCGTTCATCCGCCACCTACCTCCGTCATCCCTTCGCCGGAAATCTCAACGATGAAGAAGTAGAATCCCTCTGTTTGTCTCTCTCACAGAGTCGCCGCCCTCTGAAGCTAAAATCTCCAAATTGAAAAACCCTTGTCGCCGCCATCTGAAGCTGGTGCCTGATGCCGTCGGTCCGCCGTTGTCTCACACAACTCTCTTCGATTCCATCACATACAATTTCCGAAAATTTTGCTTCAGAATCGCACACCATGGACGAATTTTAAACTGTAAGAGAACTCGCTCCTCACCATCAACACCTCCAATTTCTTCCCCGTACTATTTCTAACTTGTGCTATAGATATAATTTTTCTTTGGTTTGGTAGATCTTTCGGATTTATTCTGGAAAACTGTTGTTTTTTGGTTGTGGAGAACCTTTATTTAATCTTGTTTCCTCGGGGAATTGGTTAGTTTTTGGAAAAATGGAAGTTGTTAGATGGTGACTAGAGAATGGGGATTCTTAGATTTATTAGCATTCATTGTTAGAAAAATATGTAGCCTGTGTGCATTCTTTAGGATGATATTTGGTATTGTATATCATTGCATCATCTGTATTAGCCATTCTTTTGGTGGTTCTTTTATATGGTTTGAGATGCAGAGTCATACGAGAGACTAGTATGCTGAGATTGTTCTTACATAAACACAGAAGGCTCTTTAATTTGCTTTATGAAATTTTTATGTTTGAAGGCTCTATTTGTCGGAACCTGTGCTAATAAATAATAATACATGTATGAAATTTGAATTTGATATGCACATTTCAGATAAGATAAATGGAACCTTAAATTGGATATATCATGCTTGTAGAATCATTACTCTAAAAAACAAAATAATAATTCAACATCCATGTTAATCATCTTTACTTGGGAGTTTGAATATATGACCGGATTATTAGACCGTTATGCTAAGTACCCAGCATATAATGCTGCAAAGTCTTTGTTATATCAAAATTGATGCAATATATGCTATTTTATCCAGTTACATATGTCCTTTAACTACTTTTAAAACCATGAATTTTGAAAAGCTTTGAAGGTACACCGATTTGTTTGGATTCATTCTTGTGAAATATGTCTTATGTTTACTGATTGATAGATGTAATTATTTGTGGTTTTCCTTCTTTCTTTGATACATGGCTGTGATTGAATTTCTAAAATTGGAAGATTTTGTGGCCAACTTGAGTAATTGAAGATACTTGATGTTGTCTATAGATTACTAGATGATCTGGTCTGGAAATATATATTTTTTTACTTGATATTTTTTTGTATCTTTGTGTATGGCTGTGATGGATTAAATGTTTTTCTTATACTCGAATGGTATATCGGCTGGACACTTTTCTCGTGCCATATAGATCATCCCCTGGATGAGGTTGGTTTGGACTGCCACAATGCCACGTGTCATTGAGTATCTTTCTTTACAATATTGAATGATTATATAAATGCTTGTCTGTAAATAGATTGTCACTACGTTGAGGTGGTTACTTAGAGAATTGATAAAATAGAAAAAATATGAATGTCAATGAATAGATTGTCACAAGACAGAAAAATACTTGTTCAAGATAAGGTAATCTACGAGTTAGTGACTCGAATTGGGAAACTTGAAGCTGCAGTGGATGAAAAGAACTAAAATCTGAAGGGTTCGACAGTTGTTCTGTAATAGCTCCAGATCCAGCTCACGTTTGGTTGAGAAATCAACATTCGTACAGGTACGATTACAGGAAGCTGCATTGCCACCTATGTTTGGTAAGACCATCTATAAGTCAATCAATTCGTTTCATTTATAATGGCATGTTTCTCTTTATTGCTAATATATAATCATCTTTACTGCCAAGCATTTATATGGAAAAATTAAGGGAGATAAAGTTAATGGCAGGTTTCTATTTGTGAATCCGTTCAGCGTAGCACATGTACCGAAGTTCTCACGTGAAGATAAGGCACGCGTATTATCAGAAACGTTGCTTGATGCAACCTCAAATCAAATTGTATTGGTGCCTTGCAACGTGGGGTAAGTGAATCCTTAGCATTGTAACCTCAATTAATATGTTATATGATTGTCGTCTACTAATTCAATACTCGTATGAATTAGTGAACATTGGATTCTAACAATCATTGAACCGGACAACGATCATATGTCTATTTGATGGACCCTCTTGGTCATAGAAATCGTGATACCGCATGAAAAGGTGCTATTGACACGTAAGATTTAGAAAATTTAAGTAAGATTTAGAAAATTTAAGTAATCATCTCTTTTTTTGAATCCGATGTTAATGTTAAATAACTTTATTTTGATTCTTTGAAGTGTGATGAGTATTTTCAATGCAAAAAGGGGGAAAAAATTAAAAAATTAAGCAAAGTGGAAGTTATAAAGGTGTGTACTCTTATTTATAAGTAATATTAATTCACATTTGGTAACCTCATTTTTTTCTGATTCTAAAAATAGGGTCCTAAGCAACCCGGTCATACTCAATGTGGATATTTTGTGATGCGGTTCATGAAAGAGATAGTCGAAGGGTTTGAAAAAAATGCCAATATTTCTCTGCCGTCACTGGTAATTTATCTTTATAAATATATCTTATTTCTTATTATATCATTAGTAGTTATTAATAAACTATATTTGTGCACTTCTTTTTATTTATAGTTTAAGAATGCTACATGTTCCAGGTATGGATTGCTATCTACCTCTGCTGATCAAGTTCTGTTTTCTATTTTCTAGTCTCTGCTGCCTCAGCTTGCCAAGTTGAAAAATGATGATTTTCATCTTTGAATATTTTTGCACCAATCTTCTACGTGTTTGGTTGGTTTTAATGATCATCGGCATCGATTTTATAAACTACTTGTGCTGTTGAGCTTCATTTAATTTTCAGATTAGTGTTATTTTGTTTTTTTAAGATAGCATTTTTGTGTTTTTATTGATTTGTGTTATTTTGTAATTGTGGCAGAATTAGCAGATATAAGTTGGGATAAATTGAGCCCTTCAGCTGAAGGGGCATTAATTGGTAGAATTTGTGTTGAAGATTGTACGGATTTGTCAAAAAAGTAGTGCAAATGGCTGCAACTTTTGTAATATCTACACATTTGACTCTCATTTCCTTTAAGACATATATTAGATAGAACTATTGTACTTGGCATTTTGATTATATTCGGATGATAATGTAAGTACAATGTTTGGATGATTATATAATATATGTTTTGAATCGTAGAATTTGTTGTTTTAGAGGATAATTTATTTTTGGGAATTACAAAACATGCAAATAGAAAAATAAAAAATATGATGGCCAATTCTGCATCGAGAATACATAACGATACAGTGTCGTTCTTTAAAAATACAAAAACATCGTTATCTATAGAACAATTACACAATGAATTCAATAAATTTCATAACGATGAATAACTGTTATTTTTTATAACAAAAGATAACGTCAAATGACCGTTATATAAAACACGAAGAAACGTTATGTATAATGACTATACAATACGTATGAATTACATTTCATGACGGAGACTAACCGTTACGTATAATAGTTATAGATGACGGGAAAAAATGTGTTACGTATAAGTTATAAAACCGTTATGTATTTGTTATATAGATAACGGTTAATCACCGTTATGTATGAGCGCACTCATACATAACACCACTATATATATCGCACTTTTTTGTACATAGATAACGTAAAAAGTCCGTTATGTATTAGCGCGTTTTTTAGTAGTGAACCGGGCTATTCGGGCTGGCCCGCTAGGGTTGAAGGGTTATCCGGGCTAGCCCGATCAGGGTTAGGGTCAACCCGAATAACCCTGATGTATTTTTTAAAAAGTAAAATAAATAATACATACTACTAATTACTTGTAGTAGTTGTATGTCGCGCCCTCTTTTGCTCTACACAGAAATCATAGAAGATGAATGTCATTCAAGTGTTTAGTTTCATTTGTGAGATAACGAATTAATGTTGAATATTATTGTTATTTTTTCATGTCGTGTAGTGCTACTAGATTTATTTTGTTGGATGCTATTTTTTGGATTTAATCAAGGTTTTATTTTTTGGGCCACTCGTATTCTTGTTTTGTTATTTTTAAATTTTTTTGTGTGTAGTTTTTTGCGATAAATATTGAATAGTCAAGAAAATATATACATTTTAATTTTTATTTACAAACTTTGTGACCCGACGGGCCAGCCCGAAAACCGAAGGGTTAGGGTTGAGTTTTTTCAACCCGAAAAAAAATCAATCCGATTTAACCCGGACCGAATAGCCCGATAACCCGATAGGGTTAACCCGAAACCGAAAGGGTTGGCCCGATTGACATCCCTACAGCAAACTCCACTTCTCCAAGTACGTCGTTCTGCTTGGGCGAATTAGGTAAAAATTCGATTTGGGGCAAAATCCAAATTGGGCAAAATAAAAAATTGTGACTTGAAAATTGAAAATTGTTGTACTTTAATTCTCCTTTCTCCGCTTCCGTTGCAGTACTTTCTGTTGTTATGACTGGAAAATTGTTCGAAATTTTGCAGTGTAGAAATCGAAAATTGTAGGACGGAGGGTAAATTCTTTGTTATTTATTTGCTGCTTTCTTTCTCTTCTTCTCTCTATGTTCTTCTCTGTAACAGGGGTTGAATTTTTTTTATTTTTTTTATTTCTGTTTGACCGGTTAATCGGTTAACCGAACCGACTAACCGAGGTTGGTTAGTGGTTAACCGATCGGTTTCGGTTACGGTTATTAAAATTTGGAATTTTCGGTTTCGGTTAACCGAGTATTTCGGTTCGGTTAACCGAAACTGAACCGATTAGCATCCCTATATGTATGTATGTATCGGGTCGGGCCAATTAAGAAATTGTTGATTTTCGGGCCATCCCACATGTAACCCAAGTAAAATATACACAGTTCAATCTATTCATTTTCGAACCGTGTTGTTGGGTTGCATCGAAATCGACAACTATATGTGCATGTGTTTGTGTGGAAATTACCTAAAATATTTGGAAATCTTATACATCATGAATATGAAATACTTATATGAGACAATTTAGCATGTACACAAGTAGTTTGTTTGTGTGCTCGAAATATCATTATAAAATGGTATTTTTATTTTTGCATGTTAGTGTATTAACTATGCTAGTACTATGTTTGGTACTTGGGATTCTTTTTCTATAATGAATATCATGGAAAATATTTATCTTCACGTTTCCACAAGTTAAAGAGGAAAAGTTATTTTATTCAAATTTTTGCTGTACTCACATAATTTCAGGAAATTTTGTTTTGATTTTATCCAAAATAAAAGGATAAAAGGAAATTCTTTTTTCATGGCTTGTTCTTTGTATCATCTAGAACTCAACATTTCTGAAAATGTAAATTGTGATATTTCCTGCATAAGCTAAAAGAAAGCGGAAAATATTTATTATTTAATTCAGTCAGGATTTTCCAATAAAAATATATAATTCAGTGTGGGAACTCTGGCAATCAAACAATAAATTAAAGGAAAAAAATGTAAATGTAATTATTGAGTTTTCCATATATATTTCTCACCTCTTTTCTGTTTGTAGATTGTGGGACTTCCTTCATTTCTTCATTTTGCTTATATTCCTCACCTGCCATTTCTTTTACCTAAATTCATGAAAAATAAAAAGAAAAGAAAGAGAGAGAGAATTGCAATTTCATAAATAAATAAAACATAATTAAACTCCTTAATTAATGGGGCGCTGAGAATGGTAGTTAATGGGCTTTGACATATTATAAGGCTATATATATCGGGCTTAGCCCATTGGATTTGTATTTTAATAAGGAGCCTAGTCCATTAGACTTATATTCTACCAAATAAGTACATACCCCTTCCGCCCTTGAATAAATGTCTTATTTTGATATAATTTTCTCTCCCAATTTATTTTATATTTCATAATTCTACAAAAGATATCAAATTTTTCACTGTGTCCATTTAATGCAAATTTTTTAGATGTTCGATTTTTCATGCAATAAATAGGGTAAAAAGATTTAATTATTTGTCCACTTCATTGATATATATATATATATGAATTTTGACGGAAGATGACACTTATTTGTAGACAAAGAGAATAATAGCTTATCCTGTTGAACGACGATCTCATGACTGAATCATTATTTATGATATAAAGTGGTGTTTCAAAATTTAGTCTTGAACAAATTAAAAAAAAAAAAGTTATTCAGACTTTTTTGTCCAAGTATACTTTTCAAAGACAGCACGTGATACTTGACTCTTCGACTATTGATCAAGAATTCAAGATATTGTATGTGAAATACTTATCTTTTATTTAACGGCCAAAAAAATACGGTATCTTTTATTAAAACGAATATTCAACACTTAATGTCATATTAAGAAAAACAGGGGAAAAAAAAAGAGGAAAATAGGAAGAAAAAAAAAAAAGATGACACCCGAACTATGGTCGATTTTTAAGCATCGCCATTTATTTAATTTTTTGTACAATTAACCATTTCTCAGGGCACAATTAGCCAACTCGAATTTTTGTTACTAATACTTTATTCTTTAACGGTTTGTTATCGCTCACGTGAAACATACATCTTCAAACTTTAAAATAAGGATATACTCCATCCATCTTCTAATTTAGGGCCGTCAAAATTATTGTTCCCTAATAAGTGTTTTATCTCAATATTATATATGGAGTATAAAAATTATGTTAAACTATTATATTTGCACTTTAACTCAATGTAAATTCTTTACCTTTTTTGGTTTTTTATGCAATGATTATTTGATCATAGGTAAAATTAAATAGAGTCAATTTACCCACTATTTTAATATATGTATTTTGATGGATGTAGATACTTGTTCAAAAACGGAGAGACTAACTGCTATCTGATTAATGTAAATTATTTTTATGTCGTATAGTGGATTACATGTCTTATTAGACAATTTATTTATTTTATAAAATTGTTAAATTATCAACAATTTATATGAATTATTGAGGAAAAACCTTCACGGAATTGCATGAAAAATAATATTTTGATATATTATCCTCCACCCATGAATTTTCCTGTCTACTGTTCGACCACATGTATTTCGTGTGACAAGAAATCAATTAATCAAATCACACTCTTAAATGAATAAATATAATCAAGTCAAAAGAAAAAAAAAAGAATAAATACAATAATTAGTATATGAACGTGGCTATAGCCACGTGTGAGATGGGCCAATTACATCACATGCATGGTTGGTTGGTTAGAAAGTAGCATCACCTTTTTTTCGTTGATGAAAACGACGATTTCAGTTAAATGGGCCCTACCATCACCGACGCCCTTTCTTTCCCTTTCACGTTTTCAAATTTCCTTTTGTGAACAATAGAGAAGACAATCTATATATATATATATATACTAGGGGTGGCTGACTAGTGGAAATGGAATGACCCATGTAGTGGAATGAAGGTAGGAAATGAATAAATTAAGGAATAATATTTTTATGACTGGTATTAGGGATGTATACAAATAAAAAAAATTTGGCTCTGTTCGATATTCGATTCGAATTTTTGATATTCGAATTCGAAAATTTATGATTCGAATACAAATACAAATACTTTTTTTATTCGATTAGTTATTAAATACGGATTCAAAATCATGGTATTCAAAAATATTCGAATATATATAAATATATATATTTGATATTCATAAATATATATTTGTGTGTGTGTATATATATTTTTTAAAAACTAAATTAGAAAAATTAAAATAAACAAAAGAAGGAAATTTAATATAAAAATTGTTTTAGAAAAATTTCCTTCAAAATTGCGAATCGAATAGTCTAAAAAATAAGGAAATTTCGAATCGAATATTTGAATTGTATTGTTTATCAAACATTTAAAAAATTGAATCGAATATTCGAATAGTTTCGAATATTCGCGAATAGCAGTTCGAATCGAATACGAATAAAAAATAAGATTCGAAATCGAATCGAATACCGAATCGAATATGCGAATATTTTTTCTAATCGAATCGAATCGAATACAGTGATATTCGCTTTTATTCGATTCGTATACATCCCTAGCTGGTATACATCAGGAATGGAATTATCATTCCTTAACTAATTTTATTCTTACGGTTAATAATAAAATCCGTGTCGCAATTCTTGATGCAAACTTTTGGTGGACGAAGGGAGTACTTATTATAATTGACTTATTATTAATAATTTTAATAATATTAATATTAATACTAATACTAATACTAATAATAAATATTATTTTAGTTTTATTGTTTTTATTATACTTACTACAATTAGCTTAATAATAATATTTATTATTTATTATGATTTTACTAATTATTATTTTTAATTTAATTATTATAATTAGCTTAATAATAATAATTATTATAATATTAATACTAATAATTATTATAATATTAATTCTAATAATAAGAAATAATAATAATTATTAATAATAATTATTAATAATAATTATTAATTATTATTATTTTAATATTATTATTTTAATATTATTATTTTAATATTATTATTTTTAGTGAAATTGGATAAAAAAATACCAAAACTTAATAAACATAAGTTTTTTAGCCTCATTCATAAAACTATAAGTTTTCTATACCAAAATCATTTAAAAGACTAAAGTGCCCTCCCTTTAACAAAAACTAATAAATAAATAATACACCGATAAATTAAATTAAAAAAACCACAAAAAAATATGGAAAACAGCCTCAATCTCTCGCGATTCACTCCCTTCGTCGGCCAGATTTCTTCTGGACACGATGACTGGACACGATGGGAAGACACGATGGGGCTATTGGACACGATGGGAATTACACAATGGGTGGACACGATGGATGGACACGATGGTGCCCATCGTGCCCATTGCCCCCATCGTGTCCATCGTGCCCATCGTGTCCAGAGCGCCCATCGTGGCCATCGTGGGCATCGCCCTCATGATGGATGTCCCATCGCTCCCTCAATATATTTTGATTTTATAGACATTTTTTGACTTTATGTTGTTGTGGTGCAGATATATTGATTGTAATTGCTTATTTAAGAGTTTCATAAGTAAAAACTAACATTTTAAATAATTTAAATGTAGTCTTTAATATGATAATGAATCATATCATATCTTAAGAATAAAAAGAATCACAATGAATATTTACTTCAAATTCTCAAATTATAGGTTGTATATCATCGATGTTGCAAAAATCGTTTTGATTGATTATAATTATGTATGTAAGGTATAAAAAACTATTTATAGGGTATAACAAACACTATGTAATAACATTAAGATATTAAAAATACTTATCGATGTACGATTCTTACGGACACGATGGGGGACTCCCCATCGTGTTCACGATAGGCTCGCACGTCGTGCCCCGGAAGAACGTCCATCTCACCCCATCACCCCATCCCCATCGCCCAGCTGTTCTCCCGCGCGATGGAGAAGTCTCCCATCGTGGGCACGATGGGGACTCCCCATCGTGCCCAGAAGAACAGACATCGATAAGTATTTTTAATATCTTAATGTTATTCCATAGTGTTTGTTATACCATAGAAATAGTTTTTTATACCTTACATACATAATTATGATCAATCTGAATGATTTTTGCAACATCGATGATATACAGCCTTTAATTTGAGAATTTGAAGTAAATATTCATTGTGATCTTTTTCATTCTTAAGATATGATATGATTCATAATCATATTAAAGACTACATTTAAATGATTTAAAATGTTAGTTTTTACTTATGAAACTCTTAAATAAGCAATTACAATCAATATATCAGCACCACAACAACATAAAGTCAAAAAATATCTATAAAATCAAAATATGCGAGGGTGATGGGACATGCATCGTGAGGGCGATGGCCACGATGGGCGCTCTGGAGACGATGGGCACGATGGGGGCGATGGACACGATGGGCACGATGGACACGATGGGCACGATGGGCACGTTGGACACGATGGGCACGATGGGGGCGATGGACACGATGGGCACGATGGGCACGATGGGCACGTTGGACACGATGGGCACGATCGGGGCGATGGGCACGATGGGGGCGATGGGGGCGATAGGCACGATGGATACGATGGGGGCAATGGGCACGATGGGCGCTCTGGACACGATGGGCACGATGGGAGCGATGGACACGATGGGCACGATGGACACGATGGGCACGATGGGGACGATGGGCACGATGGACACGATGGGGGCGATGGGCACGATGGGGGCGATGGGCACGATGAACACGATGGGGGCGATGGTGTGGGCACGATGGACACGATGGGCACGATGGAGGCGATGGGCACGATGGAGGCGATGGGCACGATGGGGGCGATAAGCACGATGAGGAGTCTCCATCGCCCCCAGTCCGCATCATCGCCCCGGCCCCCATCGCTACGCCCTCCATCGAGAACCACGTAGTGCCTACCTACTCCATCGTGGTCGATTGTATCTCGGACGAACTTATCGTGCCTGGTGCCCGTCGAGAGTGTGCTTCGTGAGAGAGAGAGAGAGAGATTTTTTTTTCGTGGGTTTCGATCGCTGATTCTTGCGAGAGAGATGAGAGAGAGAGAGATAATGTGGGTGTGTGTGGTAGGGTAGGGTGGACAGAAATTTAAGAGAGAGAGAGAGAGACAAATTTTTTTAAAATACTTAGTAAGGGTATTTTAGTATTTTTATCAATTTTGGTATAGAAAACTTATAGTTTTAAGTTTAGGGTTAAAAAACTTATACTATTTAAATTTTGGTACCAAAATATTTGGACCTCTTATTTTTATTATAATTATTTTCATAATAATAATAATTATTATTATTATTATTAATTATTATACCATTAATAATAATATTCATTCCTGATAGGGATTAGCTAATACCAGAGGGAGGGAAGGAATGACTAAACCCATGTTCATGAGATTAGTCATTCATTAGGGAATGGTTATTCCTTCTGAAAAAAATACACCAACCGTGGTATTAGGAATGGAGACAGTAATGACCATTTCATTTCCATTCTATTCCAGCATATCAGCCATTCCCTATCTTTCCGTTATTTTTAGGTCTTACGTGCGCGTTCTCTACTCATTATTCTTATTTATCTTAAATTCTCATTTTAAGTATTTTTATTTATATATATATTTATTATATTTAATATAAGATTTTCTATCCCACATTGCTTTTGAATAAGACTCTACTCTTGGAGAGCCTATATAAATACTCAAAATTCTTATCTATTTTCTCATCCCAAGATTATTTCGCATAATCAATTTTATTTGACCGATTAATTAGTTGGCCAAATAAATAGTTTTATTTTTATTAAAAAAATAATTTTGAGAAATTATTAAGTTGTCTATAGTAATCTGTATAATTTGATAAGTTATTAAGAAATATAATTAAGAAATCGATAAATAATAATGATGATATCTATATAATAAACAAAAGCTTCACGGAAATAAATAAATTAATATAGTAATAGTTATTACTTTGGTATCTCTATAAACTAATATGACAAAGAATAATATTTATTAATCTGGATCTCTCTTATTTTGAACATTTTTTATTCATATATTTTATTATTATATTTAATATATTTAGTATTTTCCATATTTTCAAAAACAATGGATGGAAACCTATATAAATACTAAAATTCCATGTATATTTTCTCATTTGTAATTATTTTGCACTAGCAATTTAATTTGAAGAATCAATTAGTTGTCCAAATAAATAGTCTTATTTTTATTAAAAAAATATAATTTGGCCAATTATTAAGTTGCAACTATATTATCTATATATTTATAAAGTATTATATATCCAAATTCTATTATTTGGTATTTAATATTTAATATTCTTGAATTCCACATTAAATTTGTAGTGATCTTCACTTCTTGAAGAACATATATAAAAAGATTTTATTTTCCAATAAAAATAGATTCTTATTTAATTTGACCAAATAAAAATTAATTTTGAACAAATAAATAATTTTTTCATAAGTATTACAATAATTAATATGGGACGAGATGATAAAAGCTAAACATGGTCAATAATACGTTCCAATCTCATGAGTACACTAGCAAAAAAGATCTCAAAATTTTAATTTGTGAAGAGATGATCAGACGTACAAAACAATTAACATCATATACAATGAGGTAAATAAAATTGAATAAAATTCTTTTTTAAGGAGGTAAATAGAATAAATTCTTACTCTAGGAAATTATTAAACAAATCTTCAATAGTTCCTTCGGCAAATTGGGTTGGCCAAATAAATAATTTTTTATTGAAAAATTTAATTTGGTTACATAATCAATTTGGCCAATTATTAAGTTTGTCAAAGTAAAAGAGAGAGAAAGAAATAACAAAAGAAACTAAAAATTTTCTAAATAAAAAATAAAAATATTTTCAAAATGTGGTATGTTAAGATAAAAAATTTTAATATAATCTTTTTTTTTTCAATAAGAGATAGAAAATTATAATTTTGAGACAAAAATAAAACATAAAATTAGGAAAAACGAATTACACAAAAAATGTGTTGAATTTTATAATTGAATAAAAAAGAATTTCACATCAATTTTTTTAGTAAAGTGAACGACCGCTAACCTCACTATTTCAATTATATAACAAAAGAAACTAACAATTTTTTCTTGAGTTTTATTATAAATTAAAGATTTTCACCTCTAAAAAAATTTCGAACTACCAAACATATTTGCGTCTAATAATTTTATTTATTTTATTGAATAATGAACTCCTGTCGATTTTCGACGGACTACATGCTAGTTTACATAAAAGTGGAACATTGCGTCATTTCAACAAGTCACCATATTCGGATAAGAATGTTAAGAAATAAGTTATTTATGAGTTATATTGAAAGAGAAAGTAACTTTTTTGAAGGTTTTTTATCAAACTAAATAAGAGAGAGAAGGAAGAAAGTGATTTTTTTGTGGCATGTTGTGTAATTTATGAGTTATATTGAAAATGTTTATTATGTGTTGAGTTTTTATTTTAGAAGTGACTTATTAAGAAGAAACATCCAAATAAGACAAAGATGCCTATTTAAATGAGACATATGGAGGAAATGAATGATAAATGACCGTAAAATAGACGATTTTTTGGACTATAATTTGAATTGTGTACATAATTTTGAAATGACATTAATAAATAAATATATATATATATATATATATATATATATATTACAATTTATGTACAATTACGAATTCGGAATTTCACTCAAATTGAAATTGATGTGAGACTAACTTTCGGTTGTCACATTGGCGCTGTGTCGTCATTTATTTGACCAATAATGAAAATATTGTGAAAATTGAAAAAAAAAAAAACAAAAAACAAAAAACAAAAAGAAGGTAAAGTTTATGTTATGTGAGGATAAATTTGTTACGTGATATACGATAAGTTAATATTATGTTTGTTCTAAAAATGAAAGCTCGTGGGGAAAAATGAATAGTCTGGGATAACCACATCCAAAATCAACATATGCATGATTCGACATCATACTTTCAAATAGTGGCACACGCAAAAAATTTCATCCCAGCATTATTATTCGAATTTCATATAAATGTAGAGAGTTTAGTTTAAATCAAGTATTCCCTCCGTCCCATTATTCTTGTCTTGTATTCCTTTTTGGGTTGTTTCGTTATTCTTGTCTTGTTTCTTTTTTTGGGTTAAATTAAGGGTTATTAAGGTCTTATTTTAAATTGTTAATGTGCTCTTATTTCTCCTAACTGCTCCACCTTTTACTATTATTCCCCTCATTTTCTGTGTCGTTCACTATTAACTCTCTCTACCCATTTTATTTTACTATTTGAACCCACTTTATTTCCCTATTTGTATCATATTAAGTACTCCCTCCGTCCCACAAAATTAGGCCCCTACCCATTTTCACACATATTAAGAAAATATATTTAATTTTATATGGAAAACATAATTTATACGTAATTATTCTATTTTACCCTTATTAATTACTTCACTTATCATTTACACATTTTCAAAACGAGGTGAAATTTAAGTTTGAATAAAGTTATATTAGTAAAACAGTGTTTTAATACAATTCACAATTAAGTAAGGGAACTATGTTTTTGGACATCCCAAAAAGGCATAATAGACTAAATTTGTGGGACGGATGGAGTATTCAATTAAAAACTCCATGAACAGACATTCTATCACTAATTCTTTTTTTCCTTAATACTCGTGCCCAAAAGAAATGAGACAAGAATAACAAGACGAAGGAAGTATATTTTAAAGAGAAGGACTCTCATACGACAGGTCTTACATGAGACCAGATCGGGGTTGACCCGACACGGTCAAGCCGGGTCAAACGTTGACTTTACAGTTTTTTTTTAATTCGATTTTAAAAAAAAAAAAAAAATTATTCTCTGCCTTCGGTTCCGATTTTAATTTATAGATAATGATTGTGACAACATTAATGTCTTTTAGCTCGCTTCGAGGCCTTCGGTTCCCCTCGCTCGACTCTTTAACCAAAAATTAATAAAAAAAATAAAATAAAAGAATTAAAAAACTGAAGAAAAAAAATAAAAAAATCGGAAAAAAATTAAAAAAGTCTGGCGCGTGTATTACACGCGCCAATTAAAAAAAAAATTGTTGGACACATGTGATGCACGCGCCTGACTTAAGGATTCATAGCAGGCGCGTGTATTACACGCGCCCGCACGAGTGGGACCGGTTGTACCGTACGACCGATCGTATACAAATCATACACGCGCCCACGCGCGTTGGACCGGTCGTACCTTACGACCGATCGTATACAAGTCTTTGTCTATTTTAAAAGGGGGGAGGGGAGCTTCAGCCCACGAGCCAACCCTGACTCTTGATCAAGTGCCTCCAACCAAAAATATTTATTACAAATTTGGATATTTAGCATACATAATATTGAAAACCACATGAATAAAAAATATAAGATTTTATTCCATCAGATACAACAAGCGAGCCCTTTTTTCTGTTAGAAAAAAAGAAAAAAGAAATATGTCATAAGATAAAATAAAGAATAATAGTTTAAAAATTGACAACAAGAATTATTTATTTCCGCCCCCACACTCCATTAGTGGACTATGAGGGAATTAAGAAGGTTAGTTTCACATTCTTTATTTTTAATTTGTATAAATATCTTAAAAGGTATTAATATATTTTACACTAAACGACACAGTGAACCCAAGAAAAGGGGGAGAAAAAAACAATATCTTATAGTAAATGGATGGATTAATTCTTTTGGAAAACATTCAAGCAATAATAGATGTTGCATGTAATTAAAGAAGTCTTCGATTCAAATTCTACCGTTCGCCTTCCCCAAATAAAAAAAAAAACTAGACGGACTAAAAGTAGTTAGGTCCGATATCTTACAAGTGTATTTAGTTTATAATTAAAAATACATGTTATCATTACAAGGTGTTTTTTTAGTTATATTTTGTAAAAAAAGGTCTTTTCATCATATTTTATTTAGCCAATAAATTATAACTAAAGTGACAAAGTTGCTATAATAATATTATTCGTGTACCGATCACACTCCACTAAAAGGTGAGTGGATTCAAACTAAGTTTGATCACAAATTTTAATCTAATAAAATTTATCTAAGATAATTTGTCCTTATAATAATGCAAATAAACGTGCTTTAAATTGAGAAGATACCCTACATGAAGACATCTTATTAGACTAGTTATTAAAGTGTGATATGAATTATTTGGTGGATGACGTGGCCGAGCAGTGAGTGCATGACTGAATTGAAGTATATTCTTTTTAGAGGCAAAACTTAAAATAGCCAAAACACATAATAAAACACAAATGTTGGCCACAAGTTTAATTTTCACAAATTATGGCAAACATTTGCCTTTTTGGTCGAAAATACCCCTCTTGTAGATGGAAGTTACTTTTTAGTTGTCACTTTTAACTTTTGAGATTTCACTTTTTTTTTTCAAATCGTCCAAAACAAATTCTCTCTCTTCTCTCTCATCTCTCCCCGTTTTCTGCAACCGCGCCTCCTCCATCACCGCACCGTCTCCGCCACCGCGCCGCCTCCATCACCGCAACCGCCTACTGTCAACACATATATTCTCCACCACCACACCGTCTCCACCATGGTTCGAGCAAGCAAAAAGAAGAAAACCGTTCCAGAGAAGCGGCGACCACCAGCGCGCCAACTGAAACACGAGAAGCAAGCATACTAACGGAATCCATGGCGCAAGAACCAGAAGCACAAAATCCGACCACATCGCCGGCGAGATCTGAGGAAGAAACGGCAGAACCAACGACCACACGAACCGGGATAGATTTGGAACGGACGAAGAAGAACAACCCTACGAATCGAGAATCACCGATCCTTTTGGTGAATTGTTGGTAAGATTTCATCAATTTTGTAGATCTGGAAAAAAAGTTTTGAATTTTTTGATTTCGCGAGTTTCGTACGATTTGTTTTTTGAATGTAGATCTGGAATGATTTAGTGGTAAGAAATGTTAAACTTCTTACCTGAATATTGAATTGTTTCGTATGAATATGTTCTTCGTACTTGAGTATTTGTACGAAGCGTGAAATTCTTACATGATACGTGGTAAGAATATCAAACTTCTTACCATGATTTGATATATTCGTGCTTGGTTAATGGTACAAATTGTAAATTCTTACCTGATACTTGGTAAGAATTTCACATTACGTACCATGGTTTCTATGTGCTTGGTTATTAGTACGAAATATGAAATTCTGGTACGAATTACGAAATTCTTACTAAGTATACGTACCATGGTTTCTATGTGCTTGGTTATTAGTACGAAATATGAAATTCTTACATGATACTTAGTAAGAATTTCGTAATTCGTACCAGCATATCACTTGAAACCTGGTACGAAATGTGAAATTCTTACATGGTAATTAGTAAGAATTTTATAATTCTTACCAGCTTATCACTTGAAAACCTGGTACGAAATATGAAATGAAATTCTTACCATTATTTGATATATTGGTACTTGGTTAATGGTACAAATTGTAAATTCTTACCTGGTACTTGGTAAGAATTTCACATTTCGTACCATGATTTCTATGTGCTTGGTTATTAGTACGAAATATGAAATTCTTACATGGTACTTAGTAAGAATTTCGTAATTCGTACCAGCGTATCACTTGAATCCTGGTACGAAATGTGAAATTCTTACATGATAATTAGTAAGAATTTCATAATTCTTACCAGCTTATCACTTGAAAACCTGGTACGAAATATGAAATTCTTACCATTATTTGATATATTCGTGCTTGATTAATGGTACGAAGTGGCCAGAATTTCTTATTTCGTACCAGCATGAAATTCCTTGGTGCTTGATTATTGGTACGAAATGTGAAATTCTTACATGGTAATTAGTAAGAATTTCATAGTTCTTACCAGCGTATCACTTGAAACCTGTTACGAACTGTTAAATTCTTACATGATACTTAGTAAGAATTTCGTAATTCGTAATTCCTAGTTGATGATGTGCGAGCTGGACGGGATACATTCGAACGTTTCTGGACAGCATGTGGCATCAGCTTGCACGAAATACATGTAATTTCGGAATAAGTTTCAACTTCTGGGTACGAATTACAGTTATGTCGTAATCAGCGTGTCACACCTCGGTACGAATTTACATATAAATTCGTACCGCATGTGGCATCACTTTGCACAAAATACATGCAATTCGTAACAATAGTGTCAACTTCTGGGTACGAATTACAGTTATTTCGTAATCAGCGTGACACACCACAGTACGCCCAGTGGGAGCTATGCTTTCCACCTGCTAAAGTCAATAACACATTCAAGCAGCAAGACGACGGGAATTGTGGGCTCTACGCATTGATGTACGTCGAGCAAATTCTATCAACGAAGCCATTGCCAAAGAGCTTGAAAGACCAAAAGCAGCTGGAACTTTATCGAGACCACATTGCAAGGACCATTTATGGTCATAGCACAGATGAAGCCCCTGTTCCAATTCTTACAGAAGCATTTTAGTATGTCGAACAAAAACTATATATATTTTGCTAGTAATATGCTTAATCTATGTTAATATTATGTAGATATTACGATGTTGTATATTTTGCTGTAATATCCGAGAAAAGTATGGTATTTATTCTGTAACTATTATGTAAATTATTGTATGAATATTACGAGGTACGAAATGTATGTTTCGTTCTATAACACAGTACGAAAAACAACATTTCGTACCCAGCTTAACAAAACTTCAACATAGTTGCACGGTACGAAATTCAACCATTTCGTACCCTATATCGGTACAAAATTAAACTATTTCGTACCGTGTTACCTCAATTAGAACCTTTATATCGCGGCACGATATAAAAGTTCTAACTTTGGTAACACAGTACGAAATTCAAACATTTCGTACCACAATATCGGTACGAAATTCAACCATTTTGTACCGGGATATAAAAGTTCTATCTTTGGTAACACGGTACGAAATTCAATCATTTCGTACCACGATATGAGTACGAAATTTAATCATTTCGTACCGTGTTAGCAAAGTTAGAACCTAATATCACGGTACAAAATTCAACCATTTCGTCCCACGATATAAAAGTTCTAACTTTGGTAATACGGTACGAAAATCACCCATTTCGTACCACGATATGGGTACGAAATTGAACCATTTCGTACCGTGTTAACAAAGTTAGAACCTACTATCACGGTACGAAATTCAACCATTTCGTACCACGATCTAAGAGTTCTAACTATGGTAACACAGTACGAAATTCAATCATTTCGTACCACGATATAAAAGTTCTAACTTTGGTAACACGGTACGAAATTCAACCATTTCGTACCACGATATAAAAGTTCTAACTTTGGTAATACGGTACGAAAATCACCCATTTCGTACCACGATATGGGTACGAAATTGAACCATTTCGTACCGTGTTACCAAAGTTAGAACCTTTATATCACGATACGAAATTAAACCATTTCGTACCACGATCTAAAAGTTCTAACTATGGTAACACGGTACGAAATTCAACCATTACGTACCACGATATAAAAGTTCTAACTTTGGCAACACGGTACGAAATTCAATCATTTCGTACTGTGATATAAAAGTTCTAACTTTGTTAGCACAGTACGAAATTCACCCATTTTGTACCACGATATGGTACGAATTTAATATAAATTCGTACCGCACGTGGCATCAGATTGCACGAAATACATGTAATTCGTAACAACAATGTCAACGTCTGGGTACGATCCTTACATATTCGTACCCTGTACCATATCAGAGTGTGGCATGCAGTTTGGAATCTAGCGAATGGTACGAATTACATTTATTTCGTAACCAGCGTGTAACACCTCGGTACGAATTTAATATAAATTCGTACCCCATGTTGCATCAGATTGCACGAAATCCTTGCAATTCGTAACAAGAGTATCATCGTCTGGGTACGATCCTTACATATTCGTACCGTGTACCATATCAGAGTGTGGCATGCAGTTTGGAATCTAGCGAATGGTACGAATTACATTTATTTCGTAACCAGCGTGTAACACCTCGGTACGAATTTAATACCCCATGTTGCATTAGATTGCACGAAATCCTTGTAATTCGTAACAAGAGTATCATCGTCTGGGTACGATCCTTACATATTCGTACCGTGTACCATATCGAGTGTGGCGTACGGTTTGGAATCTAGCGAATGGTACGAATTACATTTATTCCGTAACCAGCGTGTAACACCTCGGTACGAATTTAATATAAATTCGTACCCCATGTTGCATCAGATTGCACGAAATCCTTGCAATTCGTAACAAGAGTATCATCGTCTGGGTACGATCCTTACATATTCGTACCGTGTACCATATCAGAGTGTGGCATGCAGTTTGGAATCTAGCGAATGGTACGAATTACATTTATTTCGTAACCAGCGTGTTACACCTCGGTACGAATTTAATATAAATTCGTACCCCATGTTGCATCAGATTGCACGAAATCCTTGCAATTCGTAACAAGAGTATCATCGTCTGGGTACGATCCTTACATATTCGTACCGTGTACCATATCAGAGTGTGGCATGCAGTTTGGAATCTAGCGAATGGTACGAATTACATTTATTTCGTAACCAGCGTGTAACACCTCGGTACGAATTTAATATAAATTCATACCCCATGTTGCATCAGATTGCACGAAATCCTTGCAATTCGTAACAAGAGTATCATCGTCTGGATACGATCCTTACATATTCGTACCGTGTACCATATCAGAGTGTGGCATGCAGTTTGGAATCTAGCGAATGGTACGAATTACATTTATTTCGTAACCAGCGTGTAACACCTCGGTACGAATTTAATATAAATTCGTACCCCATGTTGTATCATATTGCACGAAATCCTTGTAATTCGTAACAAGAGTATCATCGTCTGGGTACGATCCTTACATATTCGTACCGTGTACCATATCAGAGTGTGGCATGCAGTTTGGAATCTAGCGAATAGTACGAATTACATTTATTTCGTAACCAGCGTGTAACACCTCGGTACGAATTTAATATAAATTCGTACCCCATGTTGCATCGCAGTTGCACGAAATCCTTGCAATTCGTAACAAGAGTATCATCGTCTGGGTACGATCCTTACATATTCGTACCATGTACCATATCAGAGTGTGGCATGCAGTTTGGAATCTAGCGAATGGTACGAATTATATTTATTTCGTAACCAGCGTGTAACACCTCGGTACGAATTTAATATAAATTTGTACCCCATGTTGCATCAGATTGCACGAAATCCTTGCAATTCGTAACATGAGTATCATCGTCTGGGTACGATCCTTACATATTCGTACCGTGTACCATATCAGAGTGTGGCATGCTGTTTAGAATCTAGCGAATGGTACGAATTACATTTATTTCGTAACCAGCGTGTCACACCTCGGTACGAATTTAATATAAATTCGTACCAAATGTGCCATCAGATTGCACGAAATACATGCAATTCGTACAACAAAGAATGCCAACGAATGTAAGAAATACAAAATCGACGAACTGTAAATTCATGAGCTTCATGAGAAACCTAGATCTAAATATATAATTACCTCCATACAATTACAAATAATTACAGAAGCAGTTGTGGGTAAATATTTCAGAGGATTCGCCGCCGTATCGCCGCCACCGATCTATAAATACGCCGCCGCAGATATAGAAAATTGACCGCCGTATCGCCGTGAATTAATCCACCGCCGCCAACAACCAACTGAAAAGAAAAAAAAACGAGAAAGATGAGCTCGAGCTCATCGACCTGAAAGAGAGAAAAATATACCGCCGCCACCGCTCTATGAAAATATACCTCCACAGATCTATAAATACGTCGCCGTATCGCCGTTAATTAATGCACCGCCTCCGCCAACCAACTGAGAAGAAAAAAAAACGAGAAAGATGAGCTTGAGCTGAAAGAGAGATAAATCTGAGGTGAAGGCAGAAAAAATAGAGATGAGAGAGAATCACGTGAGAAGAGAAAAATACAAATATGAGGAGAGAGAAAAAGTAGGTGGGTAAAGTAAAAAGTAAGGGTATTTTCGATCAAAAAGGTAAATGTTTGCCATAATTTGTGAAAATTAAACTTGTGGCCAACTTTTGTGTTTTACTATCTCATGTGGCTAAAAAGGTGTATTTTCTCTTCTTTTTATGTAAAGAAATGTTCACTGCTTGAGTGTTAGTGAATTAACAAATTCAAATATTACAATCACAACTTGAGAAGGTACTATAATTAATTAATAAAAGGATTTTAATTCCCTATTTTAGATACATAACCGATTAGATAAGAAATCAATCACATCTTATTATTATTATTATTATTAGAGGGAAAACTCGTAATAGTCTTTCTTGAAATTAAAAAATAAATAATGGCCCTCAAAACTTAAAACACAAATTCTAGCCCTCAAAATAGTAAAATACCAATATCTATTTTTAACATCCCTCATATTTATTCCTCTTCATTTTATTTGTTGCAGCTGTTGTTGAGAGGGTTGGGCAGAATTCCGGCTGCGACAATAATTTCCGGCACGCGCGGCACGATTTCCGACTAAAAATTCCGATGACGAAGATTCAAAATTTCTGGTATATGACTGAGTTTCTGGCATACACGAAAAAGACTTTCATGTATGAATTTTCGTGTATGTACAACATACTACTTGGAGTAGCTTATGTGTATGCATACATGAAAAACAACATATTTCCAATGGCGGCAACGAATTCCAGCGACGGCGACGAAGATTCACAATTTTTCAAAAATTTCTGGAATATCGCTGTGTTTCTGACATACACGAAGACTAACTTTCATGTATGACTATTCTTGTATGTATAACATAATACTTGAAGTAGCTTGTGTGTAGACATAAATGAAAAACATCATACATGAAGACTATAATGAGACTTACAAGAAGTACGTGCATTTATATAAGACTATATTTATTTATACAAGAAGAATGTTTGTATGCTTGTATAAACGCATACATCTAAATATATATACATGAAGACCTCATAAATATGACGATTTTCATGAAAAACACACACACACAAAACATACACGAAATATGTACGCTTCATGTATATAAAAACACATACACAAGACATATGTATACTTCATGTATATCCACATATGAAACAAAACACATACACGAATATGTACGCTTCATGTATATATAAATCCATACAATGTACACTTCATGTATATACATATGTGTTGGTCATGTATATCTTCAAAAAATAGGATCACTACCCATCTTTACATTAGATCTAGTAGTAAATCTAGAACGATGATGACGGGGATGAGCGGCTGAGATCTGAAATCTTCGGTGGTGATGGCGGTGGTACCGAGGATGTAGGGGACGACGGCGACAACGAGAATAAGCGGTTGAGATCTGAAATCTCCGATGGAGACAATGGCAATATTGAGGATATAGGGGACGACGACGAGAAGAAGGACGGCGCAGACTATAGAAGTTGGGGACGGTCGCCGATGGAGAAGCTTTAAATCTTCCGGTACGGTGAGGCGACGGATCCAAGAGCAACACGGGATGGCGACAAGTCCGAGCAGCATACGAGCAGAGTGGTGGTGGCAGTGGGAGAAGGTGGATAGCAGAGAATAGAGAGGTAGGCGAGCGAGAGAGATAAGTTGAGAGGAGAGAGAAGATTGAGAGGGGAGAGAGAGACACACACGATGGAAATAAAATGAGAGGAGGGTCTTTATTTCTGTTTTAAGTTTTGAAGACTATTATTTATATTTTAGTTTAAAAATATGACATTTTGGACCATTAACTCTTATTATTAGATATTAAATTTAGAGATCACGTCATGTTAGACTTAAAATTGGAACTTTTTGGCCAACACACGCACACCATAAATCAATCACATCTTACTATTAATTGTTGTTATAATTTTATTCACAACCCTTTAATATTAGCAAATAAACGTAAAAAAAAAAAAATCATAATAATTAGATTCAATATTATGACGTCAGATATTAGTAATTAATGCGACATCATACGCAGCTTCAACACACTATAAATAATCCATCTGCCCAACATCTCACCCTCTCCCATCTCTCTCTCGCTCTCTCTCTAGAACCACAAAACCCTCTACAATTCGATCCCAATTTCGGATTTTTCACGCCTTTTCCGTTTTCTGGAAAATACCAGCTAATTTATTGCGGATCAGCGCAGTAATATTGGATGTTGGATTGGAACACTCTTAGTTGCAGAATTCAATATTGATAGCAATTCTTTTGGGTTACTCTTTCTTTTTCTTCTCCGATTTAGGGGGGATTTTGATCGTTCGCTAGATTGGGTAGACGCATGAGCGGGTCGGTCAAGCTGGGTATTTCTTCGAATTCCAACCATTTTATCACTTCAATTCTCCTTTTTTCCAAAACCATTACCTTTTTACTGTTCCTCCTGCTATTAAGATTAAGGTCGATCGATTATTCGAGTAATTTTAGTAGTAGAAGTAGTAAATTTTGTTTCTATTCCTTCGATCGCGGCCTCCATTCTTTTTTGAATTATGGATTCGAGCGACAGCAAGTCTAATCGCCAATTGCGACCCGGTAAGAGTGTGTGTGTGTGTGTGTGTGGTTTCTTTTTATAGTTCCCACTTATAATGTCTTGGATTGTTTTATTGTTCTTGTGGCATTTTGTTTAGATCGTTTTTCTGAGTAAAATAGTGTTACTTTTAGCTGGATTTATTTAGGGCTATATATTGTCTGATTCTGTTTAATTTTCCTTGGCATATGCTTGTAGACTTGTAGTTGTAATCTACGATATATAAATTGTGTGGGACAAAATTGGAGAGCATGTGATTACCGTTTAGTCTGAAATTCACATTAAAAGGACAATGTACAATTATGTCTCATCATCACAGCACCTTAATTCTCTCTGATTGGTGCGGCAGATCCGATATAGAATGGATTACATGCTATGATATAATATTCCGCAATAATTATAATGTGGATAGAGCAGAAATTATTTGAGCCATTTGTTAGTGTCTAACAAATGCCGTCTTATACTCAAAAGAAATCTCTTTTAGGTGAACTGTTTTTACCTCGTTGATTTGGTTGTCTCTCAACTATCTCATAAGAAAATATCCAAAGCTTTGTCAAATAGGGTATAAGTATGTTGTGAACTATTTCAAAAGTTTTTACTTGAGTGAATTTTTACTTTCCAGGTCTTTGTGATTCAAGCTTGGAGAGGAAATCAACCTCCCCATCTGTTATTGTCATAGGTGCTGGTTTTGCCGGCATTACAGCTGCACGAACTCTTCATGATGCCTCGTTTCAGGTATATATATACTAAATGCCGACATTGAATTGTTGCATTGATGGCCGAGAATATTGGTCCTGAAGAAAATGATTTTGCAGGTTACCTTGTTGGAATCACGGAATAGAATTGGTGGTCGTGTTCATACTGACTATTCATTTGGTTTCCCTATTGACTTGGGTGCATCATGGTAATTGGTCTTTTATTGTACAGAGAAATATAATGTTGCTGTGATGGCATGCTACTTCTGCTAACTACTGCTGCACATTCTTGTTCAGGTTACACGGTGTTGGCAATGATAACCCACTGGCTTCGCTCATTGGAAGATTGGGATTACCACTTTATCGTACCAGTGGGGACAACTCAGTTTTGTACGACCATGATTTAGAAAGGTTGCCCTTTTGGCCCTATCAACCTTAGTGTGCCTATTCAAGAATATATTTACCCACATGCTTAACTTTTTTATTTGAACTCGTAAAAGCATTTACTTCATCATTGATGATACATCCTTACTATGTTACTTGAAAACTTAGAAAGGATTAACAGAGTAACAGACAATTCATAAGGGTTACTTATTTCAGTCATAATGCAAATTTTGTTTTTTGATTCAATAAAATACTAGGTATAACCTGACATATATCGAAGAATCTACTGTATGCCTTGTGCAGCTAATAGGTGTTTGTGTTTTGTTTGGCATATTGATTAAACTGTCTTAATTACTGTTAATGTTTGTGAATTTAGATCTATTGAACATCTTTGTCGCATTATTTGCATTCATGATATAATTGGTATCCTTTTGCTCTTTTTCAGTTATGCCCTTTACGACATGGATGGCAATCAAGTTCCTCAAGATTTAGTCTCAAAGGTTGGCGAAACATTTGAGGCCATTTTGAAAGAGGCATGTCCATCTTCTCCCCAATCACCAATTCAAATGTCAAACCCTATAGCATAAATTGATTGAATGTTATTGATTTTCTTACACTCTCTACTGCAAAGAGCATGTTTCCTAGATATTGGTTGTTCTGATTTCTGATTTGGTTTGAATTGTTTTTCAGACTGATATCGTGAGACAGGAATTTAGCGAGGACATGTCTATTCAACGTGCTATCTCACTTGTTTTTGAGAGAAGACCAGATCTGAGGTTCTACATGTGCAAAATTTGCAACCTTTCTTTTATGTCAGATCTTGTGACATTTGTTAACAAGTTGGGGCATTTGTAGGTTGGAAGGACTTGATCATAAGGTGTTACAGTGGTACCTCTGCAGAATGGAAGGCTGGTTTGCTGCAGATGCTGATACTATTTCACTTAGAGGCTGGGATCAGGTTACTCCTCATGCTTTAAAATTTGATTCCATCTTCTATAATTTTGTTCCGGATTCTATTACAATATGTCTTAACCTGTTCAAACTTCAAATAGGGATGGAATGAGTTCCTGAACAGTTTTCTCTTGAAAATTAATTGTTTTTTCTTTCAAATATATTAGAGGTGGCCTTACCAAGAAATGTCTTGCAATTAGCGACTAGACTATAGCTTGCTTGATAAGTTGCTATTGTCCTTAATGCATTTTATTAATATTTGTTGCATCTGCTTTATAGGAAGAGTTGCTTCCTGGTGGGCATGGACTCATGGTCCGGGGTTATCTTCCTGTTTTAAATACTCTAGCAAAAGGTCTTGACATCCGCTTGGGCCACAGGTACCAGATGATCTACTTAGTTTTCATTAATTCATCCTCTCTGATATACAGTCTGACTCTAAACTCGGTTTTGTTATTGGGTTTTATTTTTAGAGTGAAAAAAATAGTCAGACGTCATATTGGAGTAAAAGTTACATTAGAAGATGGAAGATCGCTTTTAGCAGATGCTGCTGTTATTGCTGTTCCTCTTGGTGTTCTGAAATCTAACAGTATACAGTTTGAGCCGAGATTACCTGAATGGAAAGAAGAAGCGATTAATGACATTGGAGTTGGGATCGAGAACAAGATAGTTTTGCACTTTGACAAGGTCTTTTGGCCAAACGTAGAGTTCTTAGGGATTGTTGCTGAAACTTCTTACGTATGCAGTTATTTTCTCAATCTGCACAAGGCCACAGGCCACCGAGTCCTGGTCTACATGCCTTCTGGGCAACTGGCACGTGACATTGAGAAAATGTCCGATGAGGCTGCTGCTAACTTTGCTTTCACACAACTTAAACGGATGCTTCCAAATGCTTCTGAACCGGTATGTTTTGGCTCATCTAATTCTGCGCTGGTGCACTGCTTTTTCAGACAAACTCTTATTTATTCGTTTTGCTATTCTGCCGTATGAATGCCATTCTTGAATAGTCTTATTGGTTGAGGAAATCTGCACTGCGTTGATTTTTCACTACTTCCTCGCATTATACTCCCTCCGTCCACGATAAATTTGCCACAATTTCCTTTTTTTTTCCGTCCACAAAAAATTTGCCACATCCATTTATAGTAATAGACCCCACACAACTCACTCACTTTTTCACTCACAACACAATTTACAACTATATAAAAGTGAGACCCTTATTCCACTCACAACACAATCAACCAACAAATTATTAAAACCTGTGCCATCCACAATGTGGCAAATTTATTGTGGACGGAGGGAGTATTTTATTTGACTCCAGTCCTACTTGTAACACTAAAGATTCTACCATTTCTTGATAATCTGACGAAGTCTTGTTCTTATACAAATCATGCAGATCCAGTACCTCGTTTCCCATTGGGGCACGGACACAAACTCATTAGGCTCCTACAGCTACGATACAGTAGGGAAATCCCATGATCTGTATGAGAGGCTAAGGATCCCAGTCGACAACCTGTTCTTTGCTGGGGAAGCGACAAGTATAGATTATCCCGGATCCGTCCATGGCGCATACTCGACTGGTCTAATGGCAGCTGAGGACTGCAGGATGCGCGTCTTGGAGCGTCATGGAGAGTTGGATCTCTTCCAGCCAGTCATGGGTGAGGATGTTCCGGTTTCAGTTCCTCTATTGATCTCTCGTTTTTAATTTCCATGCGTCTGCATGCTTCTGTGTCGATGTTTGCTGGAACGAGGTACTGATTGCTCTGTGAGAAACTGTGGTAACTGGTAGGTCGCCCCGTTTGAATGATCAGAGTATCAGTTGAACTCTTGAGCTAGTAGAAATCAATCTAGAAATAAGAATTCTTAATTGAGACTTGAGAGTTCCTATGTATAATACATATATATACACATATTGTGAAACAATCATGGCTGTGGACTTCTTGCATCTTTCTTGCTACATTTCTTACTGATGTGTGTGCGCATGTGTGGTTTCTTTTATAATAATAGAGGGAATTCGAAATTATTGAGCCATTATTCTTGTGACCAAAGGTTCTTATACGTCAAACTTGTCACACGTACTGTTTATCTATCTTGGCTATTGCACATGAATGGAGTTTATCCAGTACTTCAGGTATCGGTTGTTGGCATTAAAAAAAGAAAACTAAACAATTGGCCTTTCTAGAAAAGAATCCCAATATTATCTCTTTTTAGCTTTTCAAAAAAGAAGGGAAAGATGCAATTTTGGAATCTTACATCATGTGAATGTAACACAGCGTAGCAATTCTAATAGTAATACACCTCCTTACATTTTACAAGAAGATTCTGAAAATATTACATATCTAAAGTTGGATTTTCGAAGTGAAAATCAAAAGCTTCAACTTCTTGGCTAAACGATATTTCACCTAAAATGATCAACATGTGACATAGTATCATACAGTTTAAATGTGTGGGGTAAAAGATCTAAATCACAATGTTAAATTTTGGTATCTTTTCCATAAGTGAGATGTGCTAGCACGAACTGCAGTTGTTTGTGTGCATCTGGTGTCCGTAGATTCGTTCGACGAGGCCATCTCGACAACCTTAGATTGCGTAGATATTGTGTAGGCTCTCGTTGTGGACTAGAGGATTTCATCTCCGACTTTTCTTGACCAAACATGATTGGAGGACTAAGATAGTACCTCATCCAACCGATGTATTTCCATTGCCCCGTGGTGCGGTCACCTGATTCTGCTGAGATGGATGGTAGCCGAAGTTGAACATGTTCGTCGGCTGCAACACATTCATACAACAGTTAGAAAGCAGTTACATGAATACACGATACCACGAATTTTTGAATCTGAGACATCTATGCTGACGGGACCTAGTCTGGTTAGGCCTCGTTTAGCATAGATGATCATGGCAAGTGTGAGAAATACACCTGAGATGAAGCATTTTGCATAGAGTGGAAGTTCATGTAGTTCGCATACTGTTCTTGAAAACTCGAGCTCTGCATCTGATTCGGATAATTAACCGGATTCAACATAGGGTTATGCCTGACCGGAGCTTGATTTGGTGCGCTCATAGCTTGATTCACGAGTGGCAAGCGCGACAGACGCATGAGGTTATGGATCCCGGGTAGCATTGGTGGCCCGATTCCCATCCCAACACGTGACATGTAGTGCTGCACTCCCGGAAGCATCATCGGGGCCATCCCCCTCCCCATCCACATCAACTAGAGCAAACACACACATACACACTCATAATTTATTGAAAATGGACTAAATTTACACCATTTTCTTCACTAGTAGTAGCAGTACCTGAATCTGTAGCTGCAAAGATTTCATATACTCAATCGCCTCATCTAACATGGATGCTTTGTCCGACTACACAAAAAGAATGCTCAATTGTAAGACGATAACAAAATTTTTATCAAGCTAAATCAAGAATCTTGATGAACTTGATTCTACCTTGTTGGCATGAGGGATGAGTTCTTGCAATGCCTTCATCTTCTCGTTGATCCTATCCCTTCGTCTCTGCAAGTAAACATGTAGAAACGGATGAAGGGATTGATGCAAAAAAACTAATGCGTGTCTAAATTTTATGATCTTACTCTTTCAGACATGTTATGCACTTCAGCTACTCTGCTCCTACGAATACTTCCACTCTTCTGCGACGCCTTGTTTCCTGCAGCCGACTCCGATTCAGTAGCCTACATAGTAACCTTTTACCTCAATCCACATGTCCTAAAATCATGCAGCTAAGAATTAACAAAAAACGCGAAAAAAAGAAAGAGCATTACATCACTCGGGCATTCTGATTCTTCCACATCACGACTCTTCCTTTTGTGCCTGATCTTATCATTCGATAAGCTGCTTGTTTTCCACGAACTACTTCCAGATCCACCAGAACAAGATGTTCTTGCCTGTCCAAGCCCCTCTCTCTCTCCTCTCTCCTTGCCCTCGTGTATTCTCTCACCATACGCCTCCCCTGCCCCTGCAGACATCGTGGTTCTACTACCAATCCCACAGCTAGAAGCCCAACTCATATCCACTTCATTCATAACTTGGTTGCTCGCACAATGGCTCATTCCAATAGTCATACCTGAACACTCACGACTCCTCACAGGCAGCTGAGGCTGATGTGCGGCCTCAACTGCCTGAAATCGTTGAGGTGGAGGAGCAAAATCTAGGTTAACCTCGGACGGACCTAATTTGAACACCTTTTCGCCGTCTAGCTTCTTGCTTGATTCATCAAAGGATGGAATCTCAGACAAGAAATTAGCACAGAAATCTCTCTCAAAGGATTCATCAATAGGGCAATCAATCCATGAAACTGTCTCATCATCTTGAATCAAACTAGTTGGATTTGGATTCAGATCTCTAACTTGCTTCGATTTACTAGGATCACAGCCTTGTTTCCTATTGGTTTGACTATGCAACACAATCTCCCCATTTTGCCACAACAGTTCAACCAACTCATTCTCTAATCTGTAGCATATATGATTTACATAAATCGAGATAAGTTCGAACCACGAATCATGTGTAAAAAGGCGAGGTCTAGGGTTCACTTTCGAACAATCTTGTACGAAAAAAACTTACCCCATAGATTTTTTCTGAAGAGGGGCAGAGAATTCACCTCCAATATCAGTATTCCAATCAGGAAGACAATTATCCATACCTCAAAATTCTGCCTGAAAAATGGGTTGTAATAAGTACTTGAGTGCAAGAAATTAGTTTTTATTGTTATGTAGTTACCAACATCATTAAAAAGTGATTATCTATTAATCATCAACAGTAAACTGTCTGATCATGAACTATTAGTTTATTCTGTTTTACTTAAAAAAGGAAATAGATGTGATTGTCAACAAAACAACCCCACTACAAACTAAACTCAATCAATTACAAAATGTTTTTTCTTTTCCCCTTCTCTCTCTCTCTCTCTCAAATAGATAGATGTAAGATGTGTATATATGAATGTTTACCTGAAGAAAGAATACAGAAACCAAGAAACTGTAAAAGGGCAGCCCAATTGACTGAGACAACACCTGCAAGAGAAAATTAACAAATATCTGAGTTCAAGAATCAGACAGAGAGAGAGAGAGAGAGATTACCTCTGGAAAGATGGGGAAATCAAGACCTATAAACAATTCACCGAGACAAGACCTGCAGAAGCTTCCAGTTCAAGAATCAGACAACAATCTACCAAAAAACAAAAACCCAAAAAACCTTCCAAACATTACCCCCATTGAAAAGTAAGCAAACATTTGCCAGAACAAAGAACTACTAAAAGATCACTATAAACAAGAAAAAGACAAAAAAAAGGAATCTTGATACTTGGCCACAAAAAAGAAAAGAAAAGAAAAAAGAAAAGAAAAGAAAAAAGAAAAGAACCCACCTCCAAAAATACTCTAACCTCGCAAAAAAAAAAAAAATTCCTCAAACATCAAATTCAATTCCCACTCACACTAGGTCTGAAGTGACGCGCACTGAAAGAGAAATTAGAAATAGGCGTAGGCTCCGCTACAGTTGCTGTTGGAACAGTATTTTGAAGTTACAACTGCGTCAGCTATCAGCTGCACACGTGTCCAGTTCGCATTAGTGGGCTTGGATAGCGTGGGCCCACTTCGTAAGAATAACAGCTGTTGTGAGAGAGAGAGAGATCTACATCTTCGCTCCCGATAGAGTTGTGATCAAGAAACGAGCACACAACTTGCCACGTGGACTTGTCATTTTTGGCTTCAGAGATTCGCTGTAAAGTTGGTGCCTTTATTTATTATTGTTATTATTATTATTCTAATTCCATTTTTTAAATCTTATCTCTTTGGCTTAAAAGTAAAAAGAAACTGATCATAGCAAGAATTTATTTTAGAATTTTTGCAAAAGTAGCAACATGGGTTTTGGATGAGAATACTTTTTGTTGTAGGATTTGGGGTACAATTAGAGGCTCATCCCAATTTTCTTGGGGATAAAATAATAAAATAAAGGGGGATTCCTAATGTGAAGGAAATAAGAATTTTTTTTTGTTACATTTTAGAATAGGAAGATAACCCACATCATAGTGAGATTTGAACCATAGACTTCTTATTTAAGAAGAAATTTGTGATATTTCAACTTTACCATTTGACTAGACTTCATCGACTGTAAAGGAAATAAGATTGAATTGTTACAAAAATTACAATTTTTATGTTAGAATTACAAATTCGACACAACTTCAAATTTCACAAATCCGACATTGTCTCTTGATTTTGGTACAAATTATATTTAGGGAGAAATGGTATAATAGTACTTTTAAGATTAAAAATCCTAATATAGCACATGTTTTAAAAAATACAAATAATAGCACTTATGGACATATTTACCCCTCCATCCCACCATCTCTCTATCATTATGTGTGAATTCACGAATTCAAAAATTTGTGAATTCTCAAATTCCAATTTGTGAATTCTTAAATTTTCATTTGTGATTTCACGCTACATCTTCTTCAAATTTAAAATATTAATTCGAGAATTGACAAATTCACAAATTTTAATTTGTGAATTCATGATTTTAATTTGTGAATTCACGAATTCTAATATGTGAATTCACGAATTTTAATATGAGATTTTATGCATAAGAAAGAAGGTCGTCGAAAGGGAGACGTGGATGGCGACTATGTCATGTGAGTCGGTGACGACGACTTTAAAATCCACGGCAGCAGCGGAAAGATGGTCGACATGTATGAAAAAAATGAAGAAGATATATATAAACAAATAAAAAGATGAAAATAGATCGAGATAAAAGAATTAGGGGCAAAAATATCCAAAATTGCTATTATTTGTCTTTTTAAAAATTGGTGCTATTATTAGTGTTTTTTTCCTTAAATGTGCTATAATCCTATATTTTCTCTTATTATTTATCCAATTTTTATTGTATTAGCTAAATAGTACATGTGATACACGTAAAACTTATGAGTGTATATTATAACTCTCTCCGTCTCACCTCTCCGCCACTGCATTACATAATGAATACCTCAACATAACTCATATATATTACATACAATAGTACAAAAAAGCTACTCTCATTTCTCTCTCATACTTGATTTGATAAAATTACCCTCCAAAAAATGCTTTCTCTTTCCAAATTTATTATAAATAACTAATTTTCTTTATATTCGTATCGGGTCTTCCGACCTGTTGATTTGGGACGAGGAATATATAATATAATGGTGAAAAATTATGCAGCCGCCAGTGTGGACTGTGTCAGAATATTTCTTATCTGCTAATGCTATATAACCCCACTCTTTTTCTTGAGTTTATTATTTTTTAATACTCACTCCGTCCCACTCATCTTGGCTTGTTTCCTTTTTTGGACAAAATTATGGCTCAATTAGTACATTAATTAAGCCCAAAAGTCAATAAAAAATACTGCAGGATTGAAAAGTCAATAAAAAATACTATAAGTCAATAAAATAATATATACAAACTACACTAAACATAACTTTTACGCTTAATACCTTTTTGCTTAATACTCGTGCCGAAAAGAACTAGGCCAAAATCAACGGGACGGAGGGAGTATGATTGATTTTCTTTCTTCCTTTTTATTTCTAATTTATTCTCTTTCTAAATAATTAAATGTCAAATCATTATTATGAATATAGCTATATTGGAGAAAGAAAAAAAGTTTCAGAGCTGGTTAATTAACACTATTTTTGGACGGGATCTAACATCCCAAAAATTTTCTGCATCCCACTATCAAATCTATGTTTTTGTAGTAATATTTATTATAAAAATAATTAGTATAATATGATGAATCATAGTTAATATTTATTTCTAATAATTGAGGTAAAAAAATTGTATAACTTAATTATTGATTAATTATAAACTCTAATAATCAATTATTAACTAATAAAATTGAAATAAAATATAACTTCTAACAATCCGGCTCAAAGTCTTCTAAATTATTATAGAGAAAATTAGCATATACAACCCTAACGTGTCAACCTCGATCTCATTTACACCCTTAAGAGAAGGGTTGGGGCTGCCAGAACCCCAACGTTTAAAGTAGGGGCAAATAACCCCTCCAATCTAACGGCTCTCTAACGCCGTTAGACGGGAGGGGTCATTTGCCCCTACTTTCTTTTTAAACGTTGGGGTTCTGGCAGCTCCAACCCTTCCCTTAAGGGTGTAAATGAGATCGAGATTGACACGTTAGGGTTGTATATGCTACTTTTCCTTTTTTATATTAAATAGATAGACATACATTTTTATTAATAATATATAGATAAATATATTTTTTATTATACATGCCAAAATGTATAAATTTTCTTCTATTTACACCAACTTTATAATTTGTCAAACTAAACAAATTAATATTCACAACTTAATAAATTATCAAATGAAATTTTATATAAAATGAAACTATTAATTTAATTTAACCAAGTAATTAATTGGCCAAATTAAATTGGTGGTGCAAACAATTGCAAGTTGAAAAAGTACACAATATTCTTGAGTATTTATATATGTTGTCTAAGAGTAGAGTTCATATTGAAAAGCGATGTGGGATAAAAACTTTCGTATTATTCAATCAAAATAGTTTCTTATTTAATTTGATATAATTAAGGATGGATCGATAAGATTATTAAATAAATATATAATTCTTGCCATAAAATTAAAATACAATAATAATATATATTCTATTGATTTTGGATCTTTTATGTACATCAATTTTCATCATAATTGGATATTCTATAGATTGGTTATTAAATAATTAATTGGATTCCATCAAATTAGATTATTAAATAAAGGAAAATGATTTTTTAACATAATGTCTTGGACATTACCTCAAAAAAAAAAAAAAACATAATGTCTTGGACATAATTGATTTTTGGGAAAAGTAGCATATACAATCCTAACGTGTCAACCTCGATCTCATTTACACCCTTAAGGGAAGGGTTGGGGCTGCCAGAACCCCAACGTTTAAAAAGTAGTGTCAAAATGACCCCTCCCGTATAACGGCGTTAGAGAGCCGTTAGATTGGAGGGGTTATTTGCCCCTACTTTTTAAACGTTGGGGTTCTGACAGCCCAACTCTTCCCTTAAGGGTGTAAATGAGATCGAGGTTGACACGTTAGAGTTGTATATGCTACTTTTCCCATTATTATATAGCTCGATCTAGAAAGAGATCCCAAGTGAAAACCTTTCAGTCCCGAGTTACCTATTTCACCGACTAGTATTAAATTTGGCAACGTTACAAGAACTCATGCAACTCCTCTAACACCAAAGGAGTTGAATGGCTGCATCAATTAATACCCCAAATATGGAGGAGTTATAACATTATACGACAACAAGAAGTGATCAAAGGTAACAACTAGTGTACATGATCTCTCTCTCTCTCTCTCTCTCCCTACTATATATATTTGGACTAAGCTAATTAAATTTCAAGCAAAGCTCACAACTTCTCAACTGGGAAACCGATGACTGGTTTGATTTCTGAAGCCATGGATCGAAGCTCCTCGACTTCTTCGTTGCTGAGTCGCCATCCGACTGCACCAGCAAACTCCACAGCCTGCTCTGCATTCTTGGCTCCCGGGATTGGGACGACATTGTCTTGAGCAATCAACCAGTTTAGGACAACCTGTTGGGTCGATCAAGGGTTCAAAGTTAGGGTTTTTGATAGAAAAAATAGAACATAAGGCGTATGATTATACAAGCTAATGAATTATGCATACAATAATGTTTATTTATAATAATCCTCATTTTACTACTGAATAATGCTTATTTTATGATAATGCTTTATTTATATATACATAATGCTTTTTTATTTTTTTATGACAATTCGTAGATCATATAAAGAATATATTGACCAGATTAGTCCTAGTTAACTTCGGGGAAAATGTTTTTATTTGATCCTAAACTACTAATACTAAATTATCCTTATAAATTTTTAAAGGAGGACACTTGTACAATAGTAATAGAAGGAACCTGAGTTGGAGTTTTATCATAGCTTTCGCCTATCTCCTTGATTCGGTTTATAAGAGGTTGCAGCTGCAGATAACACAAGCGAAGTTAGGGTTCAGAAGCAAGATCTTGAAGCGTGATTTAGTTTTTACAAACGAAAGCGCACTTACTTTCGTCATGAACTCCCGGGTGTAAATCTGGCCTCTAGGACCGGACGGAGTGTTATCCGGGGTATATTTCCCAGTAAGAGCACCTGAGATTCAAGCTAGGCTTGTTTCAAAACTATGACACTTTCAATTCTCAAAAATGTACTCCCTCCGTCCCACTGAACTTGTCTTGTTTCCATATAAAGAAACCATTAACTCTTCAAAAGTGGTGATCCCTACCCCCTTTCTAACTTTTTATCCTTCTCATTAATACTCGTGCCGAACAGTAACAAGACGTGTTCAGTGGGACGGAGGGAGTATTACATTTTTCACAAGAATCATTGATATTTGATGTATGTAATAGTGCATGGAAGTGTAAATCTTGAGAAGAAATTAAAATGGCAGAGCTTCACCTTGAGCAATAGGAGAATACGCAATCAAGCTGATCCCAAGTTCGTCACACGTTGATTTCACACCATTTTCCTCTGGTAGTCGATAAATGAGGCTGTAATTTACTTGGTTTGAAGCAAGAGGTATGCCTCTCTTCTTGAGTTGATCATATGCAGCACGAAGACGCTTCTCTGAAATCACAACCCCATTCGTGTAAGTTGACGTTTGCTTGTTTTCATGAAGAGAACAGACAAGAATCTTACCAAATTCCTCAATAACTCAGATAACATAGAAAATAATCTACTCCATAGTCAATCATGAATTTTATCAAAAGATTAAGGCAATAATAACACATCCAGACCAAACTACCTATCGATTGAATTTAATTATAATACATTGAAAGAAATTAATTAGCACTATAGTTTAAGTGGATCATGGATCATCAAGAGCACACTTAGTAGCCTGTATATATATATTTTTAGTACGAGATTAAGAGATGAATCACGAAATCTCACTTCTGATTTTTCAAGAAATTTAGCACTATAGTTTAAGTGGGTGATGGATCATCAAGAGCAAACTTAGCCTATATAGTCCACAGAATTAGAAGATGAATCGCAAGATCTCAACTCTATTTTTTTCAAGAAATTTACCATTATAGTTTAAGTCATGGATGATCAAGAGCAAACATAGCCTAATATATTTTTCTTTTGATTTAGTACGAGATTAGAAGATGAATCACGAGATCCGAACTCCGATTTTTTGAGAAAATTTACCACTATAGTTTGATACCCCAACAGCTTTCACAAGACCTTGCTCCACAGCATCTGCTAAACCATCAATGTATCCTAGGAAAAAAGTCATAAATTTTATAACCACGTCACCAACTTCAAATAACCACGAAATAGGCAATCACAGTACTTATCAGCAACCTTCGTTTCCCCATATCCCTGGCCTGCAACATTCACGAGCAAACAAATCGATCAACACAAATGTATGAAATCAAAAAATGCACCAAAAAACTGATATCAGCAGGCCTAATGTCCTATATACCAATGTAGCTGATAGAGTTCCACACACGGCAGCTGGAGACGAGACAGAGAATCCTTCAAAGCAGAAACAACACTCTCACGACCAAGCCTCCATGGTAGAGCTGCAAATTTAGTAGCAACAGCAATCTCTACTTCTGGATTCCTTTGTTTCCTTTCCTTGATGAATCTTACATCATACAAAACCTCAATAATAAACAAAAATATGGAATAAAACATATTTTCAGCTGCGATTAAAAGTAACGAGTGTACTCAAAATGTACCTTCCGAGCAGAGTTTCAGAGCTGATAGCACCAAATGACATCTGCAAGAACAAAAAATAACAATTTTTTTTAACAAATTGTGGATAGTTAATCTAATGAGTTTAAGCAATTAATTGTTAAAAGACCAAACCATTTTCCCACCCGTGAGCCATAAACCTCTGCAGTGTCGAAGAATGTTATACCACAGTCCACACTGGTATCAAAAGCAGCCTTAGCAGCCTTCATTTTCCTATCTGTCATCAAATCATAAGGGCAACATTATATATCATTGTTGTCATATTTTCAGCACAATTATGAAGGCGTTCGGACATCAATGGAAGCTAAAATTCAAGAAAATGGTTGAAGAAAAGTAAATTAAGTTAAGTGATATTTTTCCCTATCCATCACCAGCAGCTTCAAGAAATCCGTAATCAATACATAATGCTTCACTCTCAGACAAGCATGCAACGCATACACACACACGCACACACACCAACATCAAAATTAGTTCAAATATGATCACAATCATGATGGTGTTCAGACATCAACAAGAACAAAAACTCAAGAAATGGTACAAGATTACAAGAAAAGCAAGTTTAAGATTTTATTCCTTATCCATTACCAGCAGCTGCATGATGTCTATAATCATTTCATACTGCACATTTTTTTCCTTCTCCCTGTCTCTCACACACACATACAAATCAAGACTTTAGTTAGGGCAGCATTATACTCCATGTCAGTTCATCTTATCACCATATATTATAACACCATCTAGACATGACCGAATGAAGAGGAAAAAAAAGGGAAAAATGTGTTGTGGAAATTCAAGAAATGCTACAAGAAAACAAGCCAAAATAATGTTTCTTATTCATTATCAGCAACAGCAAAATCACATCCATTATCAACACAAATCACCACATTCTTTGACACACACACACACACACAACAACAACAACAACTCCATAAGGGCAAAATGATGATAAGCATACAACTTCATCTTTCTATAGCAAAATGACAGCTTTAATCAACAAGGATTACAATCACAACAACCTAAGACAAAACATTACACACAAGAGAAAAAAAAAATCAAGAATACCAAACAAAATTTGGCAAGAAGTAAGAAAATTTCACCATCCCATTGAAAATTATTCCAATAACTGGTATCGCCCCATGACCAAGCTCCGATTCCAATCCGGGTCACCTGCTGTGCGGACCCTCCGAGACTCACTTTTTCCACCTCAGCTGTCTTCACTGCAACACTCCCATCATCAGAAGCAGCCACAGCTCTAACTGCACCAACTTTACTCCTACTTAACGCAGAGAAGAAGCAAGCACTGCTGAAATGCAAAGCCATGATGGCTTGCCTATCTTCGATGATCACAAAATTAAAGTAAGTAAAATAAAAACTCTATATATAGAGAGAAATTTTCCTGAAAATTTAAACGGGTTCTTAGATTTTCTTGAGAAGATTTGAGGAATTATAGTCCGCGGAAGTGATCTCGTGGACATATGGTTCTTGTTTCAAATACGTGGTTATATCTTTTCCTGTTTGACAGAGTAAAAATACCTTTTTTCTTTCTTAAATTAGGACTTTTTTTTTTCTTTTTTTTTTCCTTTTTTTTTTTTTCCTTTTAGGACCAGTTTTGTCGTTCTAATTATATCCATTTTAGCATTTCATTTGTATATTATTTTTTGGGTAATATTTAGTCATCTAAATTCAAGACTATAAATTATTATATACATACATTGAAAAAGATAAATTTAACCCAAATTGTGGTGCAACAATTAATAACCCATCCGGACCGTTAATTTGATTAGATATATAAACGGATTAAAAAAAATAATTTTTATTTACAATTACGTCACTTTGTGGTAGTATTTGTCAATTTCATTTATGCTTAATAGTACTAGTACGCCACCCGTGCGATACACGGAAATCACCAAAACAAATTAATGATTTAAGTAAATAATATAATATAAATTTTAGAAGTGAATTAAGCTATCGGCAATAGCCAAAAAAAAAAAAACACATACGACTATATGTTTTGGAATACTTCCCTATACACCACATTTGTGGTAGCAGTATCACCATTCCTATCTTCCTCAGAAATCAAAATTTTCAGACCATCACGACTTCGAACTCTTGATATAGCAACATACAATTGTCCATGTGTGAAAACTGGTCTTGGCAAGAATAAACCAACATGAGAAAGCGATTGCCCTTGACTTTTGTTGATAGTCATGGCATAAGAGACAATCAGAGGAAATTGACGTCGCTCAAACTTGAAAAGACAATCTCGGGTCAGCTGGAGTCAAAGACATTCTTGGAATCAATACCTTTTGATCTGCATTTTCTCCAGTAAGGATTTTTGCTTCCAAAATATGTTTACCAAGCCTTGTTATCATCAATCGAGTGCCATTACATAATCCATTTGCATGGTCGATATTTTTCAACAACATAACTGGAGTTCCAACCTTCAGATACACTTCATGATTTGGAACACCCGAACATTTGATACTATTCAAGAATTCGGGAGTATGTACTTGCTGCATGAAATCAATATTTGAATCCGATCTGCACATTGAATCAGAGCTCCTATATAATAGACCTTCACTCTTATTCAAAGAAATCATGTGTTGATTCACAGAATCGACAACTTTAAGAGTTGGTGCAAGTATTGCACTTTCTTGTAGATAACTCGTGTCGACATTATCAGTACAATATGATGGATAAGTACTGTTAACTATATATTCAATCGAATTCCCTGACCATTTTATCAAAATATCTTCAGGAATATTGATACTGACATGACCATCATTTGGACCTCCAATTTCTCCATCACCTATATCAGCAATCCATTTAGAGAACTCTTCCAATTCCATCACTTTTTCATTCGAACTCATGTTTTGAAGTCTCATATTTTTCGTCAACCGTAAAACCTTACAATCTCTCAAGAGATATGAAGAATTTATTGTTGCAAAAACAATATCTTGTCTACTCCCTTTTGGAATAACAGGTAATATCTGTCTAAAATCTCCTCCAAAGACAATGGTCTTGCCTCCAAAAGGGGTGTATGCACTTGATGGATTGACAAAGCGCATTATATCTCGTAGACTTCGATCTAAAGCTTCAAAATAATATTTATGCATCATTGGTGCCTCATCCCAAATAATAAGCTTACACTTAACCATAAGTTCTGCAAGAGAACTTCCTTGTTTAATGTTGCAAGTAGAATCTTCATTAACATTCAACGGAATTTTAAATCTTGAATGAGCCGTTCTTCCACCGGGCAATAATAAAGATGCAATACCACTTGAAGCAACATTTAAAACAACTTCTCATTTTGATCTAAGAGCTGCAGAGAGTGTTTTCCATATAAAAGTTTTACCAGTACCTCCATATCCATATACGAAAAACATTCCTCTAGAACTTGAATGTACTGCATTCATAACGGTATCATAAACACGGAGTTGTTCATCTGTAAGCTTAGAAATCAACACTTTGTGTTCCTTCATTAGAGCTTTACGATCGTATCTCATTTCATCGTTGATTAGTCTATTTTCATGAAATAGAAAGAATTCAGCACTTGGATAAGGGATACCTTCAAATTCTCGTAAACTCCTACCAAAACTTCTCAATAGTTTCTCAATTTCCACAAGATTATAACTCTTGATTTGATCCTGAGTCAATTGCAGTTCTGCAATATTTTTTGAAAGCTACATAGTTTATTATCTCAAAATTATTAAAAAAATCCAAAAATTCACAAAGATAACATTAAACTATATAATAAATGTTACCTGGATGATGCAACAAAGCTCTTTGATTATATAAGATATCATCTGATAAATGTGTCCAGCATGTATTCCAGACTTCTTCTGCACGTCCTAAAGAATTCGACGACAACAACGTGACGAACAAATTTCTTAAAGATTTTGCAGATGCCCAATAACTTGCTTCAGTTATAGCATCAATGTATTCTTTGTCATCACTTAACAATCCATATGAATAGCAAGCATCCTTGAATGAACTGCATACAATTCCATTAACAGTTCTTATGTCTTCATAGCATGTAGGTCCACGTACTATATTGAGCAAGCATCTCAGATAATACATTTCTCCACTGCCAGGAGGCACATAAAATATTCTTCCAATTGAGTATCTTTGTTTTCTTGGTTTCCATTCCTTCAGATCCTATTTCCCAACAAATTCAGTTGGAAATTCTGCGTAGGTAAGTTTTCTCGCAGCTTTATATATCTTATTTGCCTCAAACCACGCTAAGAACATGCTTTCTCCAATTGTTGGTTTACTCAACACTTCATCAATTGGATCGGAATCAGAGAATATTATATTTTGTTCATTCGGAAGGTGAAAACTCAATCTTTCAACCGGAGAATTTTTATACTGAATTTCGAATCCAAATATTCGCCAAGCAGCCTTACACGGTGATATGTATCTGCAATCATAATACATATTCACTTCATCGACTTTCTTTCCCATATGTTCATCATCTGTGCTCTTGTAGAAAGATACGGTGACACGATCATGCCCTTTGTTAATATATTTGAACAAATATTTGATAGATCGTGACTGATTGCACCATTCAACATTTATGTGCGCTCCATACTTCATTAAAAGATAACGATTGTGTGGAACAACATATCTATTGTCCAAAGGCACACCATTCTTTAGAATTGTCCGTCCATTGTCCCTACGTCTATAAATTGGATAGCCATCTTTATCTATGGTCGTTGTCTCAACATATTTTTTGGAAAAATACTTTGTACAACGACCGTTTGTCATGCAAGGCGAGCTCTGTTTTGCAACTCCACATGGACCATGAAGCATGAAATCTTGTACATCTGTATAATACTTTGGATCTGAATCTTTGTTTGGTATTTCAACTGAAATGAGTTTGTCGATGCTTTCTGGTGAAGGATCCGTGTCTTCTTTCGAAAGAAAGAGCAAAATATGTGCATGTGAAAGTCCTCGCTTCTGAAATTCGATAGTGTATACAACTGCGACAATAGAAAAAAAAGGTGTATAAAATTGATTAAATATAAACACAATACAAATATATTAAGAATTTAGTAGAGTAACGTAATTATTTTACCTGCTTTTACACTTCCAAATATTTTTCTTTTACGTAGATCTTCAATCAGATTATCCAGTTTCATTTTGAAAATACGACAAACAATATCTGGACGGTTTTCGGGTTTCAATCCTCCACTTTCTACGTATCTCAATATCTCTGGCCATTTCGGATTGCATGTAAATGTGATAAACAAATTAGGATATCCAGCCCATTTACATATAGCCATTTCATCTTGATAACTTTGCACCATGTATCGAGCTCCACCCATGAAAGTGGATGGCAATATGACTCTTTTTACTTGGCTTTCTGGATTTGTCTCACCCCTTATAAGAGCATCTGTTAGACCCTTATACATATCATATCTCAATTGTTTTTTATTTCTACGTATAAACTTCAATCTGGATGATTCAACCATGGTGTAAGCATCAACCACAAACTGCTGGTATAACCTTTTAGAAGATAAAATGGTTGCTGGTTCAGACTCTCTTTCATGCAACCGATAAGCGAAGTATTCTCTCATACTAACATTCTTTCGAGCGCTAGAAGCAGAAGATTTTTTAACTATATTTAGAGGAATATCTTCACGAAAACCATCTTCGCCATATGGAAATAACAGTGGATATTGCAAACCAAGATAAGCTGCATTTAACTCATTGATACGTTTCAATTCGCCTGATCGAGTTTCAATGAGTAAATCTCTATCTCCTAAAGATTCATCAAAATCACCGACAATTAAAGCTGCCACTTTAGACACTGATGGTAGGTTATATGTTCGAGCATCTCCAGCTCTTCTGCCTATAAGCTTTATCTTCACATCAGTTTGCCCTTGATCAATAATCATCTCTTTTGTCATTCTAAATGTCTTCACAAACACATTGTTTTGATCTAACATTGTCTTCAAATCAAAAACAATCTCAGCATGCAGAGTGTTGATGTCTTTTTTTTTCCTAAATGAAGAATAACATATATATAATACAATATTAAAAATGCACGTATTAGTTAAAAATTAAATAAGAAAATAAGAGTTACCTCACAGAATGCATTCTATTCGCAACTTCATTTTCTGTATCATAAATATAAAGTTGAGCAAACTTTGGCGGCGAACTTTCAGATGGTATCAAACTCCCGATCAAATGATAATTTTGACCGTGCAATCGAAATGTTGGCGGTGAATTACCATTGTTCAAACTCAAATCTATCTTCCCTCCCATTAATGTAAATGCAAACATACTATTGTATGATCGGATATTATCACAAAAGTGTTTACTCTTTACATCATTCCCGCAAAGCAAGTTATGCAACAAAGCTGGAGGTCTTTCCATCCTAGGTAATATGATTTTACCACTTTGACAACACAATGAATATTTTAGATTCTCGGAATCACAACTTTTTCCCAATCTTTCATCATACCAAAAGTTGGCATTACAAAATTGACATTGACAAACAGGATCACCAAGATCGCAATATTCTGTTCAATCCCAAATTAATATTAATAAATATAATTATAAAAGAAAGAGAAAAAAAAAGTAAAAGTTACTCGATTTATTTAATCATTAATAATTAAGAAATGAATTAAATGTTATGTTAAAAGTCATTTAATTCTAATATCTTTAAATATATATATATATATATATATATATATTTGTAATGTAATTCAAAACAATGCATGCTAACATATTATTTACAATAGACATTTTGGATGTTCATGTTGTATTTATATATATTTATACACACACACCAGTAAAGAAAGCATATATTAATAATAAAAACAATTCAATAAAATAAATATCACATAGTATAAAAATCACAAAAATAATATATACTATGAGATTCCGGATAAAATTACCATTTTCTATATCATCAATAAGCAAAGAAGATTGTGTGTCGCATGTTTCGTCCTCTGTTAAATCAATACATGGTACATCCTCTATTAAATCAATAAATTCAGATGTTTGACTGATTCTTTCACGTGGTGTTAAACATTCATGTCTACTTTCATTCACATTTGTGAAATCTCTAATTGGATATTGTGGTGTAATTCCAAAAGCTGCATTACAATAATGTGAATATCTATTACAATTTAAATAAAATATAAATATAAAAGTTATGTATATTGTCAATACTTTAGTACATATAAATTATGATTACCATTACGTATATCATTAATCAATGAAGAAGATTCTAAATCTTGGATTTCACAATCACTGCTATGGTGTTTCGCTTTTTTATGTGTGTGATCCATCTTATCTGCATAAAAGAACAATATAAATATTTTTAAAAATAGTTGTATATGACTGTTAAATAAAACTTGGAAAATAATTTCTCATTTTCCTTATTTTTATTATATAATTATATAAATGTAAATATTAATTCAATTAATTGATGACCAAAATAGACAAAAAAATATTGATGACGAAAATGTATCGTCACAATTTTTTCTATCAGTTTCTATTATGATGCATTCTGAGGGCTATGGTCGCCGGCTATAAGGTTCAGGGAATGGAGGTTATGGAATAAATTAATTTTTTTTAATTAAAATTTTAAGTTAGGAGTATGGACTAATATATCTATATAATTTTTTTAAAGGATATAATTGTACATTTATATTTTTTATTATTATTATTTTAATTAGGAGGTTATAAAGAGAGATTTAGGGGCTATATTTAAAATTACCCTACTACTAAACAGAGGTTTCATTTGATAATCATGGCTTCCATCAAATTTTAACAAACCAATTGGGCTAAGCCCATACAATAATAATTCTACTACAAAATCTGTTGGGCCAACATGTTTTATGGCCCAGCCCATTAAATCGTCCAGCAATGCGTAGTGTACTGTACATCTCCAACATAGTGAAATGGAGACTGAAAAATCCTTTTCTCCACAATTTAAATCCTAATTCAAATGATTATTCTTCGCAGGCTCAGTAAAACTTCCAGAACGGTTGTTTTTAATATGGCCATTCAAATTTAGGTGCAGAAATTAAATAAATACTCAAACCCTAAAAAGTAGTATAAATAGACAAACTCAAACACACATATGCGACAACCGTTCTTAGGCCATCTCCAGCAGTTAGCACAAAAATACAGCAGTTTAAACACAAAAATACAACAAAAACAACAAGTCATCTCCAGCAGTCTGCTCTATATTTCACACAAAAACAGAATATTCTAAGAATATTCTATTTTTGTTTAATCTTAAAAATATATAATAACCTAAATTCATTACATTAGTATATAAAATAAGATTATATTATAAATAAATAAAATTACAAATTCAAGAATCGAGGAAAAATGAGAAGGGACTAAAACTAAGCCTTGTTTTAAAACACCTCAAACGAGTAGGAAAATCATTGTATCGATTTTAATTTTCATGCTTCTTTTGTGTAATTATTTTTATTTTTATATTTTAAAATTTTTTTCCTATATATTATGTAATTAGATTTTTTTAATAATTTTAATGTTGATGTTACATATTTAGAAACATAACTAAAATAAAATATGTTGAGATAAAATAGCTAAAAATAAGAAAAGAATAAATATAACAAAGAAGAACAAATTAATAGAGCAATGAACAGTATTGCTCTAAACTTAGAGCAATACTGTTCAAACACACAAAAATAGAGCAATTAATAGAGCAAGGCTGGAGGAGGATTTTGCTCCACATTTAAAGATTTGCACCAAAATGAAGCAGGACTGGAGATGCCCTTACACTCCCACTCACACTCCTCACTGCGCTATATTTCAACTGTGTTCTCTCTCCCCATTAAATCTATGAATTTTTCTCAGTAACCTCACAAAAATCTTCACATCTTATTAAATCCTTCGTCTAAAAGCCTATAGATCTTTTATGCTTTGTTGTTCTTGCTTTTGATTTTGGTCGTAGAAGCTAAGATCAGTACTTCACTAAATAGAAAGAAAGATATTTTCAACTAAGTTTATGTAATTTTTTGATCTCTTATATTATTTTGTATTTTCTTGTATTCTTACTGTTTTTTTCCCTAATTATATGTAAATGCAGGTATATATCTCCATCCTCAGAGATATATGTGAGAAGTAGCAAAATAGTGGTAGTCCAAATTCCATTTTCACAGATCTTATCTTCAACAAAATATGCATATTTACAGATTTGATCTTTTGCAAAAGATGCATATATTATATACTTCTTTGACATAATATGACCAAGACATACATTTGTACTATACTTGTATCTCAAATCCCTTAAAGTTTCGAAAACAGAAAAAAAATCTAATAGAGTTGAATTATCTGGATGCGTTTGCGTTTTCATGTCTTTGAAATTTGTTCGTGGCTTTTTTAGGTACAACTCTTGTTTCTCAGAAGATTATCATCAACAAACGAAAAGCTTCCCCGACTGTGAAACTCAAGGTATCCCTCGAATTTAAAAAAAAAAAGAAATTTAATTAGCAATACAAAAATATAAAATCAAATTAAATAAAGCCATTTTGATATAAATGTTATAGGAGTTTACAGTTGTGTAATTTCTTAATCCAAAATTCAACATCAACACACTGCAGACATTTTCCTGTTCTGTTAATTTGTGAAAACATTATTTTGCTTTTGCAGGTCCAATTCAAGGTAGTAACTAGGGATATCAATCGGGTCAACCCTTCCGGTTTCGGGTCAATCTTATCGGGTTATCGGGCTATTTGGTCCGAGTTAAATTGGGTTGATTTTTTTTCGGGCTGAAAAAACTCAACCCTAACCCTTCGGTTTTCGGGCTGACCCGTCGGGTCACAAAGTTTGTAAATAAAAATTAAAATGTATATATTTTTTTGACTATTCAATATTTGTCGCAAAAAAACTACACAAAAAAAAAATTAAAAACTAACAAAACAAGAATACGAGTGGCCCAAAAAATAGAAACTTGATTAAATCTAAAAAACATCATCCAACAAAACAAGTCTAGTAGCACTACACGACATGAAAAATAACAATAATATTCAACATTAATTCGTTATCTCACAAATGAAACTAAACACTTGAATGAGATTCATCTTCTATGATTTCTGTGTAGAGCAAAAGAGGGCGCCACATACAACTACTACAAGTAATTAGTATTATGTATTATTTATTTTTATTTTTTTAAAATACATCAGGGTTATTCGGGTTGACCCTAACCCTGATCGGGCTAGCCCGGATAACCCTTCAATCCTAGCGGGCCAGCCCAAATAGCCCGCTAGTTATCCGGGTCGACCCGTCAGGTTCGAGCTCAATTGACATCCCTAGTAGTAACTACCAAATATATTTCTGAAATCTGAAATTAAATGTATTTTCCATCAAAACATTATCTTTTGTATCTTCTTTTACAGAGTCCATTAATATGCTATACATGAAAATAACTATGAATTGGAAACATATTATTTACTTTTTCAACACAATATAATTTAAGATGTAATAGTACCTGTGTCGAGAATATGCTGAGCAGAAAGATGCAATTCTAATTCCTGAAAATTCATAGTTTGACTTCTTGTTCTACTTTTTGCGCTTTCGAAAAGCTTTTCATTGACATATTTGTTACTTGAACATTTCTTTTGTATTTAGATATTAAAAAGAGTAAAAAATAACTGCTTGCAAACGTGCCATAGTCTTTTTGTTTAATTGTAACCAATTAATTGTCAAAGTCTTAGTTTTTATTTTAATTGTAATCTAATTAATTAATTTGTCAGTCCACTGTTAAACTTTTTTTATTTAAAATTAAATATTCCTGAAAGTCTTAGTTTTTGTTAACACGTTTTCTATTATCTTAAAATTAAATAGTCTTAGTTTTTATTTTATTGTAACCAATTAATTGTCAAAGTCTTAGTTTTTGTTAACACGTTTTCTATTATCTTTTTTTTATGATTATGTTATTAATTCTATATTTTGCATAGTATTCTATTCAATATAGAGTGCTTCTATATTTCTAGATTTAATATTTAGTTTATTTAATGCAATCATATTTTTTTTTCAATATATCTGTGTTTTTTTATCATTTTACTATAGATACCCTTAATTTATTTTCTTACATTTTTGCATCTATAGCATGCAAAGTATATGTTTGCAATCTATTTAGGTTACGTGTATGATTTAAATCTTCTTTTATAAGTTTAAGATGTAGAATTTCGAAACATCAATTTAATTACTGAAACATCAATTACAAAACTTACCAACAAAAATACTGCAAATTCTAATACCAAATGCATAATTTCAAATCCTACTTTCAAATACTTCAAATCCTAATGAGAAATTGCATAAATTTAAATCCTACTAACAAAATAACTTCAAATCCTACTGAAATTTAAATGAGCTGCAGTATTTCTAAACTAATCTACTTAAATCTTCTCTTGCTTGATGATGACTCTCTTGCTTTTTTTGTTTATCACATTTGGTGCATTTTCATCAATAAGTCGTTTGTTCACCACTGAATTTGTTTCTGATTCTGCCTTGCTTGTTGTGGCCTTCACCTGATCACTTGAACATCCATTCTGTAAAATATATAGTATATTTATACTAAGATTAATAATAATATTAATTGTAAAATAATTATAAGTATCAAGACATAATACTCAAATAAATATCTCTTCCATTCTGTTTTATCTACCTTCTCTATTTCTATGATGTCAGTATTTTCGACCTCATTTTCAGAATGTGGCCCACAATACTTTGCTATTATTTCTGGATCAAAATTAACTTTTGTCACTCCATAAGCACCATCATGCATGATTGTTTCTCCAGACTTTATATTGATCTTGAATAGAGCTGATTTTTTAGTTATTGAATCGATTTCAAATGGCATGTCACAACCTCCAGCTTCCAACATAATGTAAATCATAATTAGTCTATCTCTTAAAACAAAAAAGATTTATTATAAAATAGTTCTCAAATCATAAAAGCCTACCACACTCAATTATTGTAATAACCTCGGTATTTCTAATCTCGTGATAAATAAAATCTTATTAATTAAGTAAAGCTTTTGCATTTATAAGGCATTAAAATTTGATATTAAAATTTATTTTAGTTCGTTTAAGAGGTTAACTAATTAAGTTATCTAAGCCTTAATAAAAAGAATTTCAATCGATTAAAAAAAACATTTTTTCTCAATTAAACCAAATTAACTTAATTAATTATGGTAAATTGTATTGTTATGTTATTATTAATATAAATAAACCTGATTTGCCTTTGTTAGAATTAAGTCCATTCCCTTCTAATAAGAATATTTTATTAAACTTTCTGATGTAAGAGAAAGAGCCACGCCATAAATCTTACTTTGAAGATTTGGTAAGTAGAAATTGTGGTAGAAAATCTGGAACAAGTCACCATGTTCAAATCCTTCAGACAAGAATAGTTACTTGAATACTAATACCAGCAATATCAGTTCCTCTTGAAACCAATTTCTCAAACACAACAAATTTTCAAACAAAGAAAACAAAACTACAAAATGATGGAGCCTTACTAATCGATTGCTGAACCACAGCCTCTTGAATTCAGAAATCTAGAGCCTCGGTAAGTTTCTCAAATAATATTCCTTCTCATTCACATGCAAAGATCATAAATCTTATCATTTCTCTTTAATTAAGGCAACTCATCAAATTCAAAATATTCGAAGTAGAAAAGGAGCTCTGCTGGGGAAAATTACAAATTCTCCTTACTAAACCAAGCACAAGGGTGAGAAATTAATACATGAAGGAGAAACAAAACGGTTTGTTGTGTAAGAATATCAGGTGGGCTTTTTAAATTTGTGGGTTTTTTAAACTTGTGGGTTTTCTAAACTTGTGGGCTTTCTAAATTTGTGGGTTTTCTAAACTTGTGGGCTTTCTATTATATAAATAATTGGTGTGTTTTTCTATATATATCAAATAACGTGAGTTTTGCTCTGTTTTCTTTGAAATGTTTTAAAAAGTATGTTTTGAAATGATTATCATGCATAAATGATTTTATGGATTCTCTTGAGCCTATCTGTGTTGGTTCGCCAACTTATTAAATTGATCGGATTCTGAGTTAGCCAAAAGGGTGCTTTCCAGAATTAGTGTACACAGTAACCGAGGTTGTGAGCTCTCTTAGGAGTGGCCGACCTCGGTGAGTGACGTTCGCGGAAGAAGGCCTTCTTCCCCGGCGTTGGACATATATGGTTATTGATGATGACATGAGTACTCAAATATGAAAATGATTTAGTAAGCACAGGTTTTTCTGAAAAACCCCTGTGTGTTATTGTTGTAAATGCATGATAAATCTATAAAAGTATTTATATGTTTTGGCATGTGTCCACTGAGTACGTTGTACTCAGCCCTGCATGTTTTTCTAAATGTGCAGGTTGAGCAGAGACGTGATGGTGGGTGTTGAGCAAGAGCTTTTTGTCCAACATGTTTATGACAAGCCTCGACTTCACATCTTCACATGTGAAGTCAATCTACGTCTTTTTCCGCTGCAAACATTTGAATATTCTAATGCCTTGTTAAGTATAAGTTTTCGAATACTTGCACCCTTTCAACTAAGTTTGTGCTATCGAACTATTCCTCGTGATTATTTCTCTTATATTAATTCAAGTATTCTACTATTTTTATTCACGGATAATCGTGTCTTCTCCTTGGTTTTTTTTTTTTATCGTTAATCCCTTCTTTCCCGTTTCTTAATTCCCACCCCGAGTTACACCTCGGCTGAGCCGTCCTTCGGGATTTGGGGCTGTGACAATTATGTGGCAGATTTTCCTATTAGTTGCATGCATTCTTTATCCCACACAATAAAATCGGTGCTTCCAGAATTATCAGCTATAACAACCCTTAGCCTGTACCTATTTTTCCATAAAATATTAGTTGTCTAAGTTTCGAATGTTGTATCATTTTCATAATTAATTTACCTCAATCTTCCAGATACATCACACTTTTCACAAAAAAAGTTCTCGTTATCCTTCTTGAGCTTGGTCAAACAAACCTTGCAAGCAAGATATGCCCATGCCCCAATTGTTTTCACCTCACAAATTTCTCCATATACCCAATACATTCCCTCCTAAAAAATTAGATAAATTTAAATTACTATATGTCAAAAAAGAATAATTATAATATATGTTTATTAATTAGCATATATAAACCTTTGATTTAGGCAATTCTGAAATAATCTTTAGTGTTGACACACCATCGTTAATTTCATCTTCTATTGTGTGTGGGGTAGGAGCCGCAAGTATTTCATGGAAGTTGCCTTTTTCTTGTTTGATCTGCAGTAGCTTTAATTTAAAAAAAAAAATGGTGTTAATATGAATGATTTATCATAATAATGTGTTATGCATGATTTAAACTTTTTTCTTACCTTTCCTTCATCTCTTTGATTTGATCAAGGTTTTCATCAAGCACAATTTTGGTGGCATGATAACTGGTTGTTATCCTTACTTCCCCTACAACAATAAAATAATTTAATAATTTGCACTTGTACATTTAAAAATAGAAACAACATATATTTTATATACCTCTAAATGTGCATGATCGGCAGAATCGAACTATGACACAAACTGGACCATTATGTTCACCACAAATATAGTCATATAACTCATCAGCATATTGGTCCCACAATGTGCAAGATATTGTTTTGTTCCTACATGAGAAAGAACAATCATAAGAAATCTAATTAATTGTTTAACTTAATGAATATTGAAGAATTTTATTACTCTAGATCTTCGATTATTACATCCATCAGTTTTGACTATCTTCCCTTGACTTGTGGGGTGTAACTTGAAATAACAACTCCAATAACATCTATATCAAAACAGAAAAATATTAATTAGTTTCAAAAAAATATATGTACGTAAATTTAACTTTTGCAACTTGCGTGTTTTTGCATATAAGAATTCTGAATGGAGTGTTTGTTGTTTTGAAAGGCATAGTGTTATCAATAACTATGTAATTATTGATAGCATAGATGTTTCCTTCTTCAAGTAAAGGCCTTATATTTGATACAGTCGAGTGTTGTACGCTTGCATGAACCCGATTTCCCTACAATAAAATAAATGTTTGTCATTAAAAATTTGAATTTAAAATAATAATTGAAATAGAAATAATTTTATATAATGTAACAATCACCTCGTTATCATGAAAAACTCCTTCGTGGGTGTGAACTCCATTGCCATTGAAATATGGTACATTATATATAACTCCGAGTTAGTCTCATTTTCATTGCGAAACGACTTTTTCCTAGTTGCAGCTGCTTCACCAAGCCAAAGAAAGGTGCCATTTTTTTATGTAAATTGAGTAGAGTATAATAAAGTAGACGAAAGCTATGGCAATTACATCATCTTATATTTATAGTTGTAATTAATAGATTTCAGTTTTTCTTTATGGGCAGACTTGGCGGTTAATGGAGTGGTGGATGTAGTGGCTGATTGCAGGTTTTGTTTGTGGAACACGTGGAAACAATTCTAATAAGAAATTTACAACTGTTTTTTTTTTTGAGGGGACAACTGTAATCTTTAAAATAATTATGGGATAGCTTTTATATTTTGAGACGTGTAAACGTGGCAATTCCTTGTCTCTCTCTCTTTCTTCAGCTGTAGAATTTATTGTTAGTGGGTCAATTTCTTTGTTTTTTGTTTTTGTTTGTTAAATTAAATTACGTTTTAGTCATACGAATTTGATACGAAAAATTAGGAGTTTTAAATTAACTGTAAAATTTGAATTTTGCCGGCAAAATATTACCGTTAAAACTCTCTTTTCATATATTAATAGATTATAGGCGGAATCATTTAAGTTAGGGTTGTGCATCGGTCGGTCAATCAGAACAATCGAAAACCGAACTGAACCCCAGAATTTTGAACCGAACCGAACCAAACCGACATTAAGTTTCAAACCGAACCAAAATTTTCGGTCGGTTTTCCCAAAACCGACAGTAGGGAGTATAATTACAAGATGTTAGGCAAATTCAATTCTCATATTGTATAATTTCTTCAGTCGAATTTAAAGTGTATAATTTCTTTAGTCTATTCTGTAATTTATTTTTTTGTAATTGCGAAAAAAAAATACAATAACTCGAATTTTTAGCTGAAAAACAAAGCTGGAATTTTTACTTATCGGCAGCACCGCGGCGGGCCGGCGGCGAGGGGCTGAGGAGTAGTGGGAAGCCGGAAGGAGGCGTGACGGGAAGGATGTAGCAATGGGAAGCAGCAAACGGGAAGGAAGCGGCTGCTGCGACGCCTTGACGGTCGTAATTTCTGGTCGACATCACGACGGTCTCCGGATGACGACGACGCCACGACGGAGGGAAGGATGGTCGACGGGGATTCAGGTGAGGGGCGGTGGTGTTGAATAGATGAGAGAAATTGAGTTTCTGAGAAATGAAACGACGGGGGATAGTTTCAATTTTCAAGGTAGGGTTTTTGTTTTAATTGTTAAAATTTAAAAGATAAAAACTCAAATCATAATTTATATTTAAGTTTTAGACCAGACCAAACCGAACCGAACCGATTGAACCGAACCGTACCTAATTTTAGACCGAACCGACCGAAATTCATCGGTTCAATCGGTTTTTTCGGTCCGATTTCCATCTTGCACACCCCTAATTTAAGTACATGATTTCGAACTTTTGTGCATGGATGTTGTGAACTAAATATAAATGGATAGTTCAGCCCGAGCCCACCGGACCAAGGGAGAAATCAAATGTTTCTCTTGCCCTCGTAGATCCAAAAATCGGATTATTTTTTTGGGATATAGACAAGTCTAAAAGATGGGCTTCTCGGGCCATCTTTTAGCCCTACGTTTTCAAATTTGGGCCACAAAGAGCCAGCCCGAGCCCATCTGACCTAGGCATGAAATCGGCTTGGGCCAGGCCAAGCCAAAATTTATGGAGCTATAAAAACCTGGCCATGCTAAAATAGGCCCCGCCATGTTTGACAAATTTACGCAATGAGATAACATCGTGACATTTGAGTTTTATGTAGCTCAGTTGAAATGAACAAACCTGAGTCGGAGTTTTACCATAGCTCTCCTATCTCCTTTATTTGACTCATCAAAGCTTGTAGGCTTGTAGGCTTGTAGGCTTGTAGCTAGAGATATATAACACAAATTAAAACAATTTGGTAGCGAATCTGGAATTTTGTTAGATGAAAATTGAAAATCACTTACTTCTACAACAGTGAGTAGACAACCTTACCAGTTACCACCGCCACCAAACACACACACACACACACCACACAAATCAATAATTGAAAATGGATGGATGTAGAGCGATTTACCATCCCAATCAAAGTTATTCCAATAACTAGCGCCGCCCCATGAACAAGATCCGATCCCAATCCGGGTCACCTGCAGTTCTGACCCTCCAAGTTTCACTTTTTCCACCTCAGCTTTGTTCACAACATCAAAATCCACAGCTCTAAACTGCACCAACCGTACTCCTATTCAATGCAGAGAAGCATGCATTGCTGAGAATTTTGCTTTTGATCTCATATAGATATATGGCTAAAAAATTTAAATATTTTTGCTAATATAAGAAACTAAAATGAAAAAGGACCTTTTTTCACTTAAAATTATAAGTAGGTTAAATGGCACGTTTACCTCCAAATTTTAGATATTACATAATTCTTTGAGCATATATTATGAAAATAGTTTAAATTTACCGTGTCTTGATTGAATTGTAATGAGAATTTTGATATTTTTCTGTGATTGTATGCAATATCTAACGATGTTGATGAGATTTGAACCCATGACATAATCACGAGATTTGTCAAACAATTAGATTAAATTAATTGGATCACTTTTTGTACATAATCTCTTACATATATTATTTGAATTGCTGAAAATTTAATATTGAAAATAGTCTCGAATATTGAAATAAATTTAAAGTTATATATGATATTCCAGCAAAGCAGGGTCAAACTGAAGCACCCTCAGACAGCAGTTACATATTTTTCCGTCACCCAAAACAAAATAAAAATCAGAAGATGCTAGTAAGTGCTGCAATATTTCTTTTCCTTTGAATTGCAAAAAAATGAATGTGATTATATATATATATATATATATATATATATGTAGTAGATTGCAATATAATTCCATTCTTATACACAGAAAATGAATCTTCTTCGCCTGTGGGTTCTCCTTACAGAGGTAGAGAAACACAAACACTATACACAACATGCATGCTGCATGCATAATGCATTCTCTCTCTACACAAGGATAAACTCTCCCTTTCCAATTTCCATGAGAAAATACTCAAAAAAATGAGAAGCATAGATCAATTTTGATAGCCATTTGTATGTGCCTTCTGCCATCTCCATGCAGTGGCCAAACTCTCGTGGAGATTGGTGTATTTGGGCCTCCAACCGAGGTCGTTGAAGATCTTGGAAGGATCACTGTAGACCTCGGCGTAGTCCCCGGGCCGACGGCTTAGGTACTCCACCTTGATCTTCGCACCCGTCGCCTTCTTGCATGCCTCAACAAACTCGTTAACTGAACTGCCTGCACTTTGAAACCACGGACATTGGTTACTAAGTGTCCTCCACCATCAAATTACACATACCAAGAAAATAAAGAAATTTACATATGTATACATACAACTAATTAACAAATTACGACAAGGATGAAATGGGAAGAATATCATTATTTTACTCTAGGACACTTGTTTGGAAATAAAAAATTGAGGTAAATGGAACACTTAAAAAAGTAGGGAGGAAGTTAACAGTGTTATATATGTCCACGGAATGAAGAACGGAACGGACCTTTCCCCGTGCCAACGTTGTAGATTCCGACTTTGCCGGGCTTGGCATGGGCTAAAGCCTTCACATGAGCATCTATTAGGTCAGTCACATCAATGTAGTCTCTCACACAAGTCCCATCTGCAGTCTTGTAGTCAGTGCCTCTGATCTGCATCCATTTGGCAAAACGACGACGTTAAAGTACGTTCTTTTGGGCGGGCCTACTACCTTCATGAGCACCTAGTGTCTACCAGAACGAGCATTCCTTGATATGCTGGAGGTGCAACCGAAGCGTTTGCCTTAAGAGCTCATTAGTGATAAACGAAGAATGTACCTTTAGACCAGGGATAATGCCTCTAGCGGCATCGAAACAAGCACCCGAAATCCTCCCTTGTTCGCGCAGTTCAGGACGAGGAGCTTCCCCGAGCCTCCCCTCGGGGTCGGATCCGATCACATTGAAGTACCTGATCACATCTAAATTTTCAAAACATGTATACAAATTTCACACACATTACAAAAACATTTACCTCAAGATCATGACAGCCATGTCTGATGTCTTTGAGTAGTCCAAAATGATGTCTTCAGCCATCTTCTTGGCTTTCCCATATGGATTTATCGGTACCTAAACGTCCAAAAACACTCTAATATCACCACATTTCTCTCTTCACGGCTGATAAGATGGCCCGTTGCAAGTCGAGAAAATGAGAGAAACTAGACAGAATTAAACTCAATCCATCACTTACTTGAGGAGTAACTTCTGTAATAGGCATCTTTTCGGGTTCTCCGTACGTTGCACAAGTGCTCGAATATATCAATGTCTTGATTCCCCGTTCCGCCATAGCCTTCACAATCACAAGGGTGTTGGAGGTAATGTTGTGATAGTACCTTCATTAGTCAATACAAAACTATCTGTAAGGACACCATGTTTGCTGCAACGATGCTTGTATAGTAAAAAACGACGTTACCTTAGAGGATCGGCTGTGCTTTCGCCTACATAAGCTACAGCAGCAAAATGCATCACAGCATCAAAAGCATTCTCTCTAAATAACTTGTTCACCTAATATAAAAGTTCAAGAAAATTGCTATTTCACTAAAAAAAACAGAGCAAATTAGGCCAAAACCTAGTATAAAGTTCAAGAAAATTGGCATTTCACTAAAAATACAGAGCAAATTAGGCCAAACCCTAATATAAAAGTTCAAGAAAATTGGCATTTCACTAAAAAAACAGAGCAAATTAGGCCAAAACCTAATATAAAAGTTCAAGAAAATTGCTATTTGACTAAAAAACTAAGTGTAGAAATTACCATAGACGAATCTCCTAGATCGGCATGTATAAACTGAAGTCTTCCCGGCTCTGGATAGAGCGCTTGGAGGACTTTAATGGCACCAATGTTGCCACGAGAAAGATTATCCTGCCAAAAACGCGTTGAGATATATTACTCGGAACACACATATATAAATCTAGAACCAATTAAGTATATGCGTGAAAGAGAACAAAAAGGCTTACCACAATAGTCACGCGATAGGAATCTTTTAGAAGTCGAAGAGCTGCATGAGAGCCTATGTAGCCCGCCCCTCCGGTCACTAAGACGTGTGTGACACCAGGCTCGTGCTGTGAGAACTGAGATGAGAGCATGTGATCAATGCAACATACACGAGCTCAAAAATTTTTATCAATCTTTTTCGTATCATTTTGCAGTAAGACGAGACAAAGTTTTCTTACCTTGATCGAAGTTGTAGTACTAGTACACAAATTGATCATGAAAATGAGAAGTGCAGTAACTCCAGCGACCAAGATAAGCTTCCTAGTTAAGTTGCCACGTCGTTTTGCCTCAATGAAATCCATACCTGCAATTGAAATTTTAAGATCCTTGAGAAAATAACCCAATCCTTTAGAGGGATAACAAAAAAAAAAAGAACATCATATATTTAGTTCTTATTCCATAAAATTCTGATTTTCAATGGCCTTGTCCATCTTTTTATGATTGTTTTAGCCATATTTCTCCATACGTGCACTTTGCTACGAGCTTAGCACGTATGTATGGAGCTCTACTACCTATGTTGCATCTCGTATTTCATTTCAAAACCACGCATAATTCATAGGACTACAGATTAAAACAAGCACTTCTTGAAACAAATGCATGAAACTAAACATTTTTGGCTAAATTCTTGATTTTTCAAACTTGAAACGTTCGTATACTATAAATTAGTATAGCAACACGAACACGATACACTACAGAGCTTGAATGAACTATGAATTTCCAAAAATGCAAAGCTGCAGGAAACGCGATTTTTTACCTTATAAACAATGTTGCTTCGATTTGTTGAAGGAGAAGGATGCAAATTTCTTCGAAGAATTAATAAATAAGTTGAAATATCTCCTCACTGCAATTCAGAAGGATAATTTGGCAACATTAATAATAACAATTTAGAACGAAAATATGCCATAATTTCTATGATATAAGCCTATGATCATTCTGGTTGATAAAGAAAGAAAAAAATGAACTAAAAAACAAGATGACAAAAATCATTTCTTAATCAAAAATGTGAGCTCATAACAAGTAATAAATCAGTAGATACAAAAAACATATATTTATTTCGTATTAATAGAAACATGTGGCCAAATTTCGAAATCAACTAATTTTGTGAGCTAATTAAGTAGTTATAATTATTGAATCAAGAAAGAACACCATTTAAAACATAAGGCCCACATAATCAAATCATCAAGAACAGAGAATCCAACCATAAAAATCGAAGCTTTCTTTACCAAGTTACAATCTTTTTTTTCTTTTTCTTTCAGAATTCAATCCCAATTAATTGAGGCCAAGAATTCAACTTTATCGTTCCAGAACACAAATAAGGCTAGAGACCTCCCCAATGACCATGCGATCAAGAGAGAGAGAGAGAGTACCGTAAGAATAAATTCCAATAATCTGATTTGTTTGAAGATTTGCATGAAAACCGATGACAGAACAAGGTTATAAGAAGAAATATTAAGAATAAATGCTGATTTAGTACCTTTGCTCGTTTATAAAAAGAAAGACCAAGAGACACAGACCGATTAATAATCAAAGTTTAAATGTCAAAGGGCTGCTACAAATCTCTCTCTCTCTCTCTCTACATGTATACGTATAGTAAACATATATATATATATATATATATAGGGGCAGATCAAATAAGAACACTTTCTTAGATAAGAAATAAGAACAAATCTAGACCCTTGATCCTTGTTGATCTACGGTCCAGATTTAACCGTGCATTTAATTACTCTAATTTATGCATTTAAATGCTAATGCATTAAGTTATTGTATTTTATGCATTAAAATATTTATGCATTTAGTTTCTGCATTTTATGCATCTCCGATGTAATAAAAATGAATTGTTCTTACGTTCTCATATAAGATGTGTTCTTACCAGATCCGCTCCCTATATATATATATATATATATATATAAGGATTAAAAGTACTGTAGGTAAAGTGAAATTAAGGAGGGACGGGAAGAATGCGAAAGATTAAGGAAAATGTGATGAGCAAATTGTAATGGAAGAAAAGTGGACCATGTTGATGAGTATAACAAACGATGCACAGCCATGAAATTAGGAGATAACAATTATGCTTAGCACGCAAATATTGCCATGAAACCCAATCAGACAGCCATGCATCGACCTCCCTGTGTGCGTGTGTGTGTGTGTGTGTGTGTGAGAGAGAGAGAGAGAGAGAGACTTGGTCTAATTGTAGTAGGTATTCAAATTGGAAGACTTTTTTGCTTTGGAGAAAATATTTGTTTGTAATTTGGCTTTTGATTTTTTGAAGGGATTATATCATGCAAATTAATAATAATAATAATAATAATAATAATAAAGAAAAGGATGGAATTGTTAATGAGTTATTTATTTAGTAGTTGGATGTATTGTTTGTTTCAATATATTGTTGACAATAGAAAGGGTAAAACGACAGAATATAGTGGCCTTCAAAATTTATTACGTTGTTTAAGAAATAAAAATCAAGTAAATAAAAAGAAGAAAAAAAATTAACTATTAAATTTGTTACAAATATTAAGAATGGTATTATTTATAATCTTCTCCAAATACTAAAAAATTTAAATATTTTACCGGTAGAAAGTAATTGAGGCTCACAGAATGGCATAAATGAAACAATTTAAATAGTCAAAAGATAGTAAATCCCATTAAATATTGCATTAATTTTATTTTCCCTGTAGATAATAACAGAATCGTGATTTATTTTGCATAAAGAAACTCCAAAGTCCAAATGTTCAGAGGTCATATATAGTAAATTAGTAATCACTGTTTATTATAATAATAAAAAAAATAATAAATGTATTCACCAATATTCTACATTTTTTTTGAGGTAAAAAATAAATTTATAGATTAAGAACAAGAACAAGGAAAGTTGGGAAGGCCAGCCATAGATGTCGGGGGCTCGACCCAAACATGAGGGATAGGAAAGTCCCTAGAAATTTTAGCAAGGTGATGAGCCACATAATTGGCCTCACGAAGAACATGATTAACTTTAAACGAACCAATAGCATCTAGAATGCGACAACAACTACTAATTTTCCAAACTCGGATTGGTCAGTTTTCCGAGAAGAGATAGAATCACACACAATTTTGCTATCAGTTATGAATTCAACTTGAGTGATACCTTGTTCTTTTATTCATGATAACACCTCATGCATGCCTATGGCTTCTACTTCATCCACACGAAGACAATCTGACACTCGATGTGCACGTGTCTGCTGCCATTCATGTCGAGAGATAATAGCCCGCCTCTTCGCTCGATCACAATTTGGAGAGATTTGATTCCATATAAAAGCATTACGCTCTCGCCAAATTTGCCACATAAGCATAACAACATCAACTTTAAGCTCCTCATTATTTTCCTCAAGAACACATAAGATAAGCTCCTGAAAAGAATCGCATCTCTCTTGAACACAACCAAACCACTCTTCTACTCCCAACGCTCTCCAACAATTTACATTTAACATAAAGTATATATATTTTTTAATTCCTTCTATAAAACAAGTTTTTTTTTTGAAAGCCATTTTACATCAAGTATTAAAATATGTAACCTGTTTCAATAAAAAAAAGAGAAGTTTTTTTTTTTTATTTTTTTGAAAAGTAAAAGTGAGAGTTACTAAAAAAATACTACATTTTACATCAAGTATTAAAAGTGAGAGTTATTAATTATTTCACATTTTGTTAGGTTTACCGAAAATATTAGGTCAAAAGAAAAATGGAAATACATACTATTTATTTACAATTATGACATTTGTCTTGATCACAATTAATAAAACACTAGAAAAAAATTCGTAAACTATAAAAAAATTCAAGAAATTTGTTTGTATATGAATTTGCGTCAGTGGGACATTAACGTGAAAACGTGCAGCTCTAGCCGACTTCTTCTCACGTTACTTTAAAATAATTTTTTTTAACTAATTGTTATAATATTTTTAATTTGTTAGGTATTATTCTTGATTAAATTGAAAAAGTCAAAGATTTTAATTGGTTATAGTAAGGCTGTCAGTCAACGCAGATGGCAACGAAAAAAAAAGCAGTGCCCATGTGAATCCTTTATCCTATTTTTATTAGTTCTATTTTTTAAGCAAAGTATTACTTTAAATATAATAATCTTGCAATTTTTGTTATATCTCATCAATGAAAACAATGATGGTAAAAAAAGTTAATTATAATAAAAATAGTATAGGAGAATTTATTTTTGAAGGCAATATGACAATTCACCTAACAATTTAGCTAAAAGTACTTGCATAATTAAATACAATCTGTTTCCGAGGTCATCTACCGGTTTCTTCATTCTTACTATATGTTAAAGTCCTAAAATGGTTTGGTTTTTATAAATGAAAATGACTTGGCATTTCAAGAATTCGATTTTGAGAATGATTTCTCTTCTAAGAATTGTCCACGTTGATAAATTTGTTAGATAATGTTGTTGAGAGAAAAGGAAAGCAATCAAAGAATAGCTCAAAATGTCATATAGAAATCGATAATCGACAGAGCAACAACTAATAGGACTCGGGATTCATTGTCTCGCTCTCTGTGATAAGTGTAATATTAATTAAATTTAAAGACCAATAGATCATGTCATAGTGAACTTGAATCTGAATCTTTTAGTCTTAGGTATTAATCACACTACCATTAGGTCAACACATATATACACAAATTTTGTACCACTTTTTTTTTTTTTGTAACAATAAATTTAAAGGCCACGTCATGGTGGATTCGAACCTGTGACCTTTACTGAAAGGAGAGAGCGCCACGTAGACCTCGAATTAAGGAGATGGCTCAAATCCGCAATCGTTTTAATAATATATAGATAGATATCTCCTCATCCTATCACCAAATAAACCCATCAATATTAAAATACAAAATATATATATATATATAATATATTATTTACGCTAACAAATGTTATTTTTTCAATTAAAATACACACAAATAATATATATATATATATAGGGTATGGATTTGGTGAGAACTCATCCTTATATGAGAAATAGGAACTAATCATGTCCATTCATTTGCCAAGAATATATGGTTAGAATTAAATCTAAAAATTCAACATGGATTTAAAATAAGGGTTTGGAGGGCTATTTTTGGAAGGAAAAAAAAAATCAGCAACTCATCTTCCTCACCCATCCTCTCATTCGTTCACTCTTTCTCCCTCCATTCTCTCTCTATTCACCACTACCACCCACATCACCGCCGCCGCCGCCACTATTGTTGTCTGCTCTTCCTCCTCCTTCTTCTTTCTATCTCTTCCCTAGCTAAAATCTCGTGTTCAAGAATTTATTGTTGGATTCTTGTCTGAACCACAAATAATATTGTACAACCATCGACAATTGCGATTCTTCAAATTCAGAAGCCAATTTCTTTAAAGGCCCCAATTTTCAATCAATTCACCTTTTGAATTTTTTTTTTTTTTTACAAAATCTTCCACCTTCATTAGCGTTAATTAGCTAGCTTTTGAATTGTCCCAAAGAAGCCTGCATTTTTTCTTTTTCCTTAAAATTAATTTTAATTTTTTTCAATTTTACCACCTATTATATTATTTATTATAAGATGTAGATTTTCTCTTTTTATGTGGGAGCAAATGAATTGTAAGGATTACGAATTTTCACGTCAAGTTTTGGGAATGGATTAGTTCATGTTGAGAATAGATTACTCTCGTTTTTTGAATTTTGTTTGGCATTTTCTCTTACAAAAATCTATGAAGTGGTGCATTAAGTGCACATAGTTAATGCATCTATTAATGTAATCTAATGGATCAACTTTGTATAAGTAATGCATCAAAATTTGTTGCATGAACCTTCACTTGAAAATACATAATATAATGAATAAATCTAAATAATGTAATGCACAAATACCGTATGTGTGATGCATTAATTGTGGTAATGAGTCTTTTGTGCACTTACAGTTTCATATTAATGCATCACATAAATCATGTTAATGCATCATAAATTATTCTAAGAATATCAAATAACAAATAAGAATACGATATATATATATATATATAATGAATAATTAATTATTGTATCATTTACGAATACAAATATGATATGCATATTGCATAAATGAATGATACTTCTTGACAAACAAATAAACAATGTAATGCATAAATTTAAACAATATAATGCAAAATAACGATATAATGAATGATACTGTTGGAAAAATTATAAAGTTTTGATTTAATACCAAAACCCAACTGACTCCAACCGAGTAGATGATCGCATAAATCTAAGTAGTGTTTTCCAGCTCGCCTGTTTGAGCTCTAGCTAAGTTTACAGGTTCAGCAGAAGATCCAGCTGTGTTCACAGCAGGAGTCAACTACCAGCTGAGTTCTCCAGCTGAGCTGAGTTCAAAACAGAGCAGGATCAAACTGAAGATTAATCGAGCTGAGTTCAAGACACAGCTGGTCCAGCTGTACAGAACAAATGGAAGTAACTCTGAAGTCGTCACTTCAAGTCAGTTTACCCAATCCAGCTCTAAATTCAAAAACCAGCTCAAAAGGCAGAGATCCCGGTGTCAGAGGAAGTCAATATACCTCGACCAATGAGGGTAGGGATGTCAATTGAGCCCGAACCTGACGGGTCGACCCGAATAAACCGAACAAAATAAAGGGTTAGGGTTGATTTTTTACAACCCGAATACATAACCGGGCTATTTGGGCTGGCCCGCTAGGGTTGAAGGGTTATCCGGGCTAGCCCCGATCAGGGTTAGGGTCAACCCGAATAACCCTGATGTATTTTTAAAAAATTAAAATAAATAATACATCATACTAATTACTTGTAGTAGTTGTATGTCGCGCCCTCTTTTGCTCTACACAGAAATCATAGAAGATGAATGTCATTCAAGTGTTTAGTTTCATTTGTGAGATAACGAATTAATGTTGAATATTATTGTTATTTTTCATGTCGTGTAGTGCTACTAGACTTGTTTTGTTGGATGCTATTTTTTAGATTTAATCAAGTTTCTATTTTTTGGGCCACTCGTATTCTTGTTTTGTTACTTTTTAATTTTTTTGTGTGTAGTTTTTTTGCGACAAATATTAAATAGTCAAGAAAATATATACATTTTAATTTTTATTTACAAACTTTGTGACCCGACGGGCCAGCCCGAAAACCGAAGGGTTAGGGTTAGGGTTGAGTTTTTTCAACCCGAAAAAAAATCAACCCGATTTAACCCGGACCGAATAGCCCGATAACCCGATAGGATTGACCCGAAACCGAAAGGGTTGGCCCGATTGACATCCCTAAATGAGGGATTGCCAAATCAGCAAACTAGACTTCAGAACCTAGGATGTGACACTGATGAAGACAGGTGCAGAAACGCCCAACGACAGATTGTGAATTTAAGAAGAGTAGGTAAGATTCAAACGGCTCCTCCAACGGCTAGTCTTGAATCTCTACCTATATATACCCGTCTTCAACCTCAGGATCACATACGAAAAACTCTCTACAAGCTTTCATTTTCTGAATTCATCAAGCCTTCAAAAGCTCTTAAGCAGTTCTAAATAGTTCAAAGAACATTTTATCTTAAAGTGTTTCTAGTCCAGAAACTGCTCAGTTTTTCGTCTGATTCCTAGGCAGAAATCATTGTATATCTTAAGCCTAGATTTTGAACGAGTTCATCTAACTCTAAGTTCTTCATTGTAAAAATTCGTTCATAGTTGGAACCCCAAACCAAACCCCTCTTTGAAGTCAAGGTTAATGTTACGCTTGCTTGAAGCGCGAAATTCAAGTGGTTGTAAGTTTTTTTCAGTACCCGCAAACTGAAAGGTTAGGCTTGACAGTGCCCGTAAACTGTTGGAACACAGCTCGGGTTAGAGTTGTGAAGTTGCTTGGTACTTGGAAACCAAGTGGTAGTGAATTACCAGTGAATCTGGTCGTGGACGTAAGAGGTGTTATTCCGAACCACGTAAAATCTCGTGTTATTTTCTTTCTCGTTATTTTCAGTTATTGTACTAACTCCATTGACACATTGCATTTTTATCGAATCTGCACACTCAACTGCTCTCCAAAGACAACTGTGTCTTTTTAAAAATTGAACAACTTGATTAAGCTGAAAACGTAAAGATAATATTTTCAAACTGAGTTTTTCTAAGCAAACGAGCTAAGTTTTTAAACCACCACTTTTCCGCACTGCCAGCTGAGTGATTAGCCCAACTGACCTTCCTCAGCTGGATTCATAACTGAGCTCACGCACTCTGTTTTAAACTTGTCAAAAAGTTTTAAAAGTCTATCTTTGGTGTATTCACCCCCCCTCTACACCAAAAACCCAGCTCAGGGACCATAAGATACTACAAGTAAAAAAAAATAATGTAATGCATAAATTTAAATAATATAATGCACAAATACCATATACATAATGCATTAATTGTCGTAATGAGTTTCCCTAGTATATGCATTTAAAGTTTTATATTGATGCATCACATAAATCGTATTAATGCATCATATAAGTAATGCTTTAATTGTAAAAGGATACACTTTACAAAATTTATTTGTTCTTTATAAACTATGTAAAAAATATTATTTGTTCAACATTAATAAAAAATAATTGATGCATCGGAAATGTGATATTAATGCATCACTTTACACTAATTAATGCATTGGTTTACACTATTTTATGCATCACATTTTTCGCATTGGATAAAACAACGAAAATTACCATAATAACCTTACTTAAATAAAAAGATGCGGGATTGACCAAAAAAAGTGGGTTTGACTGATTGACTATGAAATCATATCCATAGATCTTGTAGAATGAATGACTTTAATTGGTTCATATTTCTCATATAAAGATGAATTCCTATATGAACCTCTATATATATATGCACACTTTCATTTCGTAGTATGTGATTTCTATAATCGAACTCATGTGAATGTGACGTGAACCACAATTTCAATACTAAATTTAATCTCCCGAAAAGAGAATCAAACAAATTATGTGGCATTTACATCAACATATACACACGTTAGGTGTGTAGCGTTAAATGTATTTAATATTATGTGCATAGTCTTTGTATATTTATTCGCTAAACCCCGAAAGTCCAAAAATTAGGCAAAACACCATCACTATGCGTCTGCCTTTTCAAGGCTTCAATTTAAACCTTTAACACAAGTACTTTTATTTCCCCTTTTATCTGCGCGAAATATGAATATAACATGTCCTAACAAAGAACCTGCCAATTACACACACACACACACACACACACACACACACAGAGAGAGAGAGAGAGAGATCCATAAAGAGATCTACAAAGCCTGTAAAAATAGGCTAGTAGAACCCCAGAAAATTCAGCATACAAAAATGTTCACTGCTAGTACAAGCTTCCTCTTCAACACCATATCCAGACCTGCATTACTGCCCCTAACCTATCGGCAGACAACGCGACACCACCGATTTTCCTAATTTCTACAGACTAGCAGGAAGCCAAACTAACACAACACCACGATCGTCAGCATTCTGAATGCCTTACACCTTAGCTGTACATTTCACCCTTAAAGAGTAAAAAGGTTTCAATCCAGAGTTACAGAAAATTCATCAAAACAAAGCTCTTTAGATTTAAAAGCATATAAGAGCTTTCGACATGAATTCACAGTCCTGTAAGGAAGTATGAAAATAAAAAAGAAGCAGAAAACAAACCCTTTTCACAGACCTAAAAGGGAGGAGACGCCAGAGTGGAGTGCGACGGGTAGGAGGAATTCTTTGGCATTGGAAGAGACTTACAATGTAGAGTTTTAGGCGTTAAAATCTGCCCGAGGTATACACATGCTCTGTTTCAATCTCTGCCTGCGACAAGACTTAGAACAGAACTGAAAAGAAGAACCAGCCAAGTGAATGACCTCCAGTCCTCAACATTTACATTTCATAGCTTCTAGATATTTCCATCTCAGCCTCGGACCAACTCAGGATTTATCTGTCCACTACTTCCACCATGAGCATTAAATCCAGTAACGGGCATGGACCTCTGAGCGAAATTCAGTAACAATTTCTTCTGACTCTCATCAGTATGAGGCAGACTAGCACGTAGAAGTTCCACAGGCATCTCTCTACTCACAGCCTTTGCAGCCTCCGGACCGATTGTATCAGTGTTCGGTGCATTCTGAACAACTAACGATTGCACTATACTGTCATACTTGCTCACACAGTATTTTGTCAGGAGACCAAAGAAGGCATCAAAAGAAGCCTGCCAAAGGGCAGGATTAGGGATGCTATAGTTGCCGGCAAACTGAGGATCTCTTAAGAGAATAGTGGCTCTTTCTAAAACAGACTTCAAAATGACTGATGCACCATCTCCGGCAGGGCTGCCTACGGGACGAAGTGGAGGCTGCTCAGAGGAACAAACAACTGCAGCGAGACAAGCACTGAGTGAATTAAGATCCATTCCACTCACAGACAGAGACACTCTTTTGGCTAGATCATTAATGCTATTTGCTGCTTCTTCATCAGTTGGCAGGCCCCCGAACAAAAATCTTAAATGGCGGAAGATGGACATGCAAACTATTCGAGCCAGCTCGCTACCAGGTACCAGAAGCTGAAGAAATTTTGAGATAAGTTTGCGGCCTTTGGATAGGGAAACTATACGTAGAAACACTATATCATCCTTGGGGGAGAGCCCAACAGCATTTCCACTTTTCCCCAAGGGGTCAACCAGCTGAAGAGATGCAGCTAATCCTTCTAATAGAACATGACGTTTCCGCCTAAGCTGACTCCCACCATCTTGGGGTTGAGTGAACTGTAAGAGCCGATCAATGTCATCCACCTCAAGAAGAAGAGAGAGCCCATCTTCAATAGTTACCCTAGCAGCAAGCATTGGTTCCTCATCCAAAGATTTCTCAGATAATTTCTGTTCAGCAATACAATCTCCACAGGCAGAGGGAGGAGGGTCAACTTCAAGAAGAGGACGGGGCCTACGAATTGAAGAAAAACAAACCCTTCCAAGAGCATCAACATGAAGATGTGGCTGTGATTCAGAATTGTTACGGGAACGCGAAGATTGTTCCTTCTGGTGAGATGGGCAAAAACGAAACCTTGACCTAGTTTCAACAGATTTCTTAGCAAGACTCGCTTGATGGTAATAATCATCTACATACGGATCACTGCCGTGGGTAGCAGCAAGCTGCATCTTAAGAATGCTTTCAATCTCTTCAGCAGTCATGTACTTAGATCTAATTTGTGGCAAATTAGTCTCACTCTTATGGCTGCTAGCATCAGACCCTTGATTGGAAAATCTGACAGAATGTCTGCTCTTTTGTCCTGATTTACCTTTTGCTTCTTTCTTGTCTGTTAATCCATACTTGCTTAAATGTGAAGGAGAGGGGTAGGTACTATATATTTGGGACTGTAATGCTGAAAAATGGGCTAACGATGGTTGAAATGAAAGGTGTCCTCTCTGCTGTTGTGGGGACAGCAGATGGGATGGTAATAGCCCATTTTGATACTGATGCTGCATTATATTGTTTAAAAGAATAGACTGATCCCCATGAAGAACACCAGCATGACTACTCCATTGATTTTGAAGTTGATTGTGACGTGAGATATTAGGAGAGGATAAACGTGACATGTTTGTGTTATAAGGGTATCCACGGGGTAAGCCAGACAAAAGGAGAGCAGAATTAGCTATTGGAGAGTTGCTTGAAGAAGAGAATGGCAACTGAGGTCCACCAGAAAGAGACGACAAACTAAGATGATGAGCACTATTTGGTGAAGCTTGCTGTGATCCTGGTGGAGGAAAAGAAGTGTAAGATGATTTGGGGACTAAAATAGGCTCACTATTGCAGTGTTGCAGTGGCTGCTGCTGCTCAGGGTATGATGACGTTCTATATAATGGTGTAGATTCCCGACGGTACAATGTAGAGAGATGTGGCTGTGATGACCATCTCTTGTTTTCCTCATAGCATTCTGAGTCTGATATGTGATGGTCAACCCAATCAGGAAACTCTGCTTCCCGTGCCCATTCGGTAGCTGATGAGCCTGAAATGACATAACATTAATCACAAAGCCATCAGCTAAATAATGAAACAGAAGGAAGGAGGAGCATGCAAAGCAAAATCATCTGAAAAATGAAAGTACATACATGCAAGTCAATTAAAAAATTTCAATTTATTCTAGCCCTCCTACGTACACAACTATCAATATCATTCCAAAAACACGTAGATAGTAAGGAAATGTAACGAATGAGAACTTTGAGGCAAATCTTAAGATTCACATAATAGTATTCTTCCATGGTAACTCACATACCATGGGACCACCAGGCCAAACCCCACACACACCATAGTTTGGTAAGGTTCTAGCAGCAAGCAAAAAACTTATGATATTGCCTCAAAGACAATTAATATTCTAGCCAAACGACACCCACTAATAATTAATAATGGCTAATAAATCTACTAGAAAATAAAAACTCTTATCCACAATTCTAAAGCAGGCTAAAAATAGTTACTTGCACGAGCATATACATGAAATGTGCCGAAAACTCATTATACGTGCAGCGTGAGTGAAACACCAATTCAAGAATGGATAAGTATAGCATACTTTGAAACTAATTTTTCCTGCTCATGTTTGAAACTATACTACGATAAGTACAACACCCAAGGATATGAGTTCTTGTTTCACCACCAGTGGTCTTTAATGATGGAACTCATGGCCTAGATGAAGAAAAACCTTGTCTAAATTTCAATTACCAGTTCTGTCTTTTCCCAGGTGAAGAATATTGGAGGTGCTAAATTATACAGCATGGTCGATTACTCTACATATTCACATGAGTTCAAATAGGCTAATCAATGATGGGACAGTCTATGGGTAGTCTTCAAATCATGGATCCTGTCTGAGATTTTAATGTTTCTCATGGAAATCATAGAAAGCTTATTTTCCCTTGAATTGGGTAAAGTGGCATTTTTATCCTTAGCCTTTCCAGAAACCACTATGGGTACAATGGGTATGTGGCATATTAAACCAACTCCATCACCTGGGAAAAGAAATGGTCCTCGTTATCACCAAACTTACTTCAACATCACTAGTGTCCGTCTTCTCATAATAGGAGTAACAAATGAAGTCTTAAGGGACTTGGTCCTTTGAAACATTCACAAATAGCATAATAAACCATATCTACTGAATGATGAGAGGTCCTTTGGCAACTAGAGTGTGGCACACAGAAAGTAAAAGGTACGTACTCTCCCTTGAGAAAGATCCTGATCCTCGATCACCAATTACTCCAGGATGCCTAGGTCCGGAAACAACTTTGTTTAACTGCAAAATAAAATAAAATAAACGAATAAAATATATAGCACTACATGAATGAGAAAACCAAAGAACCAAAATTGCACTGTATACAAGAACAAAAGGTCGAGTGCAACTTACCTTTGCAAATGTAGTAGCCAGATCATCTATATCAGATAATGGTCCTAATCCTGATCCCTAGAGAAAAGTACAAAAGAATATAATTAATGTCTAACCACTTGATGCTCATGGCCAATAAAATTTTTTTGGCAAGCAAACAACTTAAATCTTCATACGACCAATAAATTACAGCAGATAGTACATTTTACAAGCACCTAATTAGTTCCACACAAAAAACAACATAATAACTTGATGCTTATTGAATGCATCTCGAGAAATTCATGAATACAACTTATGTTGGAAAAACCACCTGTGATGCTTTGCCATTTCTTTTTCCAAATTCATGTGTCGAAACACCCTTACACCCATACAAGAAGTATTACAATATTAGGGCAAAAAAATACAGAGAAAGGCCAATAACACAATTAGAATCTAAACCTTATATAGATATATTGAGAAGGAAACAATAAGGATGAATACCATGCTTCACGGCATACTTTAGTATGATATCATGCAACCTTTTGTGGACACCAAGCCTTACGGAAAGATTAAAATCTAACTTTTACAAGCATACAATTCTCTGCAAAGTAAATTACTAAGACAATTTATTTTCTAGAGCTCACCTCATCTTTGTCAAACAAATGATACTGATTCAGTTCATCTTCCCCACCAAATCTGCCTTCAATTCCAGGAGCAGCTTCATCTTCATCTTCAAATCCCCCCAATTCCACTTCATCCAACGCACCTTTCCCGAAAAAAGAATATTGGGCCGCATCAAACAGCGCCGCATCTGCATCAAGTAATACGCAACAAAATCAATTCAAAACGCACAATACCCACGCCAAACCAAACCAGCTTAGCGAGCCCTAATTTCTACAACAAACATTAAATTATGCGGAACGAGGCAAACCGAGATCAAAATTAAAACATAAATAGAAAGACTACGAGAATTGAAGCGCGAACCAGAAAATGAGCTGCTGGATGTGTCGGTGTTGTCGTTCAGATCTTTCCCTTCAGATCTCTCCATAATTACGAAATTAACAGACGCAAAATGAAAACCCTAGCTGCAATCGCATAAAAGATGATGAAACCCACAACGCCAACCACCACCACCGCCACAACCACCCTTCCCTACAATTAGGGTTTTGAGGCCGACCGACGAAAACAGTCACTGATGCGCACACAGTGAGCTGTTATCCGTGCCCATATTTATGTGTGTGAGAGAGAGACATAGAGAGATAGAGAGAGAGAGGGGCGGGGAGGGTGGTGGAACATTGTGTATGTATATAAGTTGTATGTATATTCGCTTCCGCGCGCGCGAGAGAGGAGAGAGAGAGAGGGATTATCTAGTAATTAATTAGAGTGTATTAATTGGGGCAGACGTAGTAATTAAGAATTTAGCATTGACTTTTCTGATCCAGGTTGTGATCTAAGGTGATAATATTACGCGATTCGTGGCTTTATAACATAGGCTTATACGCATCTAGGATTTTTTTTTTTTTTTTGGCGAAGAGAAATCTGTAATTTTCGTTTATAAATTATAATGAGTTCGAATTTTTTTTTTTAGTGAAACTTCTTTGTAATTTATGATTATGTCTCGAGAAAATTGAAGTGAATTAAATATACATTTTTTTTAAAGAAAAACAAGCTGAAATGAAAATTTATCCATCTCGGATATATTTAATTTAAGGTACAATATAGTTTTAAATTTTGTATTCGGTTTTGGATAGATCTCGATTTCATTTTTTTTTAAGCACAGATTTTATATCTCGATTTTATATTTGTAAGGTTGCTACGAATATATACGTGGGCCTTTTATGAGGGAGATTTAGTTGTTTTCAGATTTTATGATAGTGATATATGTATTTAATTTTTTAATGAATCGAATAGAGTTAGGTTTTTAATCATTATTAAAATATATACTCCCTCCGTCCTAATTATATAGGCTGATTGGAGTTTTGCACTAGGATTAAGAAATTATTGGAAATACAAATTATATAAGCAAACTTACTACTATGATCTTATTTATTGTTTGATTATGAATTAATGTTAAAGTTAAAGAAATACATGAATTCAAGTATTCAACCTAACAATCAACTTTTTGAATTCAACAATCATTAATTTTTTTAATACTCGTATGGAATTGTTAAAAAAAAAGTGCATAGAAAGATCAAGGTAAGAAACAATATATAATTACATTTCTAATCAATATTTAATGAGTCAAATCTCATAAAAATTAACACTAAATTCTAAAATGACTCTACATTTTTCTATGAGTCAATCCAAGAATTAGATAAGGGTAAATTAGTAAATGAGTTAAAAAAACATTACTTTTTATAGAAACCGGCCTATATATTTGAGATATTCGAAAAAGGAAAACAAGCCTATATGATTGGGACGGAGGGAGTATGTGAATTCATTCGCCATGTAACCCAACCGACCATTTATTGAATAAATGATCTTGAGTTGTGGGTTGATCTAGTTCCCATTCCTATGTATTAATTATGATTCTTTTGGAAATAAAATAAGTATATTTTTTGTTCAAATCTTAATACTTTTTTTCCATATACGTCAAATTCTCATGAATTTTTTTAAAGGGCATGATATATCCTAATTGATTAGAGTGCTTTGTTTGTCTACAATAATTTTCTGAGCTCTTGAAAATATTTATCAAAATCAATATTTATACAAATTTACTCCTATGAACCAAATATGAAAAAAATATTAGTAATTCATTACAAGGTAATAACATGTATGTATAGGTGTTATTTTTCTCATATGCAAAATCCTTAAAAGTTATATTTTGTCGTAGAATTAACAATGGAAATATCAAGATAATTGAGATACAATAGATATTATCAAAAAAATCAATAGATTGAAAAATGACCAGTAAAATTATCTAAGACATAAAACATAACGTGTATCATGTGATGCAAAACTAAGACAAAAGAGGCCCATAGAATTATGAAAGTTTGAGTTTTTAAGCACGAATCAAGAAGCATATAAGATAAACTCGATATCCTTTATTTTTTTAATATACTAGATTTACACGCGCGCGTTACGCTGCACTGTTCAATTGTATTTTAATTTTTATATTTTTAAATGTCAATAATATCTATATAATCTAATTAAATATTTCAAATTAAAAAAATTTATCGTTGTGAATCTTCTTATACAAAATAATACATTTAGCAAACACAAAAAATTAATTAACGTGACAAACAATAAAATAATTACTACTCCAAAGCTTAATATTTGAATTTGAAATTTGAAATGCAGCATACACATCATTATATAGTGAACTAAATTTGTTAGGCTTCAAAGCTTAATGTTTGAATTTGAAAAATTAAAATGACATGAGAAAATGTACAATTATTAATTTTTACTGGAAAGTGTACACTTATTTGTATGTGCCATGCAAAATGGGCGGGAAAATGTATTGCAAATTATTTTGCTTTAATATAGTAATAGATTTGATGTTCATTAATATACTGCATGTATGCATTAATATGTAGTAAATAAATCACATTATAAAAAATGAAGTGCAATGAAAAATAGAGAATTCAGGCCAACATGGCCAATGAAAATAATGAGTTGAAATTAAGACACTGTGATTTGTATGAAATTCAAAACGATGTCACTTTCAATCGAAACATATTTCATCGGAAAAATTGAGAATGTTAAATTTACAACAAATCAAATAAATTATGATATCATGGAATTATGTAGAAAATCATATCGAATTCGTAAAATAGGGCGACAATCATGATTTATTTATCAATTATACCTAAAATTATTGAAGTGTGGTTTTCAAGCTCCAATCAAGAAGCATGCAAACCGACATCCAAGATCCTTTATTTTCATTTTTTTATCGATACACGACACATAAAAATATCTCTGTGGTAAATATATGATATTATATGAAATGAAACAAGACAATAAACACAAAAATCCAAACTAAGGCAAGTATAAGCATGCTTTATTGAAGTGTGATTTTAAGTCCAAACAATGGATTTTAGAGCATGCACTATGGCGGTGGCTCGGCCTGGTCGCCCGGCCAGCTACCGCCCCATCCGATCGCGCCCCCCCCCCGGTCTCTCCCCATTGCAGCGATCGCATAAGTCGCACCCCAGGTCGGGCTTGCGACCGAGCAAGCGACCTGGGGTTATGAATATTTTATTATTTTTTTTGTTTTAATTAAAAAAAATCAGAAAAAAAATATTTTATAATTTTTTTTCTGTTTTTCGTAGTATTTAATTTTTTGTTTTTAAATTTCAAATTGTATTATAATTTTTCAATATTTCAATACAATTTAGTTATTTCTTAATTATTTCGTAATATTTTAATTATAATTATTTTTATTATTCAAAATAAATATAAAACTTATAGAAATAATATTAAAATATAATTAAAATAATGAGAGACCTGAGTCAGAGATCGGGGTGAGAGACCGGTCCCATAGTGGACGATTTAGAGACCGATCGTTCAATTATTGAGTCCCCACAAAAAGTGCACAAAATATAATAAAATATTGGGAGACCTACCCAAAGGTAGGTATCCCATAGTGGATGCTCTTATGCATTATCAACTAGAGTTTGGGGAGGAGGATTAAGATCTATCCCTCATACCTAGAGGCTAGAGATATCAAATCTTCAGGATTACCGATTTTTCGAAGACACAGACTCATTTAACATACGGATATTTTGGACCGCCTGCAGGTCTATGCTGTAATTTTACCATCCAAATTTTTTCAGACCTATAAAAACAATGGCATTCTGGTCATGCCTAAGTCATAAAAGGTTAGAAAGATAGTCTCTCTTTTGTAATATATTTCAATTATTGTGTTTTGTCAATTCGTTAATGCATTACATGTAACATGTGCCTATGAAATAGTGATATGTGTGTAACATCAATGTCATCTTATATGGAACAAATCATATTAGGAAAATGAAAATGCCGACTAATAAATCCCCAACTTATTTGGTCCACATATCCAAAAAGAAGTTAATTTTAGCATTTTTTTGTATTATTTATAAGAATATTGGACCACTTAATTTGTTCTTCAAAATTCATGGGCTCTACACTTTGCTGATAAAGACATATTAGAGATACCACATGACATGTTTTTCCACAATACTTTTAGGAACTAAAAACAACCCATCATTTCAATTTTATTTCTAATGCTGAGAATTAGGTCTACAATGAGAATATATATAAAGCTACTTTAAAATCCATAAGCTTATTAAAATAAAATAATAATAATAATAATTACAATTTGCAACCAACATCGATCGCGTGAAAAGCAATCAATTTTTAATAATTTTTAACATTGCTTCAATTAAAAAGACAATTGATAGACTACGACAACCAACATGCAAGTTATCAATGATTTCCGTTTTCTTTTTTGTATTATTTCTTTGTTTTCCAAATTCTTGGGACCCAATTTGAAGTTTGATCTTAATTAGAACTGTCAATTTAGGCCCCGAGGACTTTGATCCGCCCGGCCCGGTCCGGTCTGAATTGGTGTTTGACCCGGTGCACTTGGACAAGTACTTTTGACACCTTTAATCCTAACTCAACAAGGCCAAGATGCAACAACACATTTTTGGGAGAGAGAGAGAGAGATCATCACTAAGGCTATGAACTTCTTAATAATCATAAAAGGCTCAAACTACAATATGTGCAAATACAACTAATCATAATTCATAAGCAAATACAGGAAAATCAAAGGAAGAAGTAATATGGTGTGGTATATGGAGATATTTACGGGTCGAAGACGAGCTTTAGAAGAGCCAATGCTTCTTCCTTTGTGTTCTTGTAGGAACCTCTGTCAAAATTCGAGCAACATAAGTACTCATGTTAGATACTATCATACTAGTTGCAAACGACCCTTAGGTGGCCTATTTGGTGGAATAGATGACTTTATGACTAAAAAGTCACGAGTTCAAATCCCACCACTGCCTCCCAGGTCCAGCTACCTAGAGCTAGAAAGGAAAGATATGAGAGTAGAACGAAGTTCGTTACCTCCGGCTTGATACAACGAATTATAGTGAACTTCACTCCAAAAGCTTAGCCAAAACTCTAAAAAACAAGCAAGAATCAGCGATCAATCTAACATATGTACGTCAAAATATATGTAGTGTGAGCTAAAGGTGGTAATATTGACTTCTACTTAGGAGTTTATGACATTTTTTCGTCTAAATAAAACATATGCCTAGAATGGATAGGCTATTCCAGGATCGACGAGTAGCTGGATGAAAACGGTCAAGACACATCGTACCTCTGGATGGACGTTTGTCCTTGGGGAGGATTTCAATGTAGCAAGTGTCGCGGAAGGAGGTGACCAAACAGATTTTGGCTTCAAACTACAGAAAACCCAAAGAAGGTAGTGAATATAGCAAATATTACAAGTGCAAACACATATACGAGAACAGGAAAAACAAAACGCGACATACATGAAAGTGCTGCATTGCTAGAAAATACTCATGTAATATGCAAGAACGACTCAAGATTGAATATCATTCAAACATACTACATCCGAAATTAGACAAGGGCATATGTTCTTTAATAATCATACTATAGAAAATCCCTTTCAGCTCAGTTTTTATATCTCAACAGAATATTCCAAGAGACATAAAAAAGAAACGCAAAAAAGAGCTACCTGGGCTAATCACTTTCGATTAATTACGAATGTAGATACTCAAGCACGACGATAATTTCAATAAGAAACGTCCACCTCTATGCATTATAAAGAGACGGATTTTAACCGCCTAGTGAAGGGATATACACAAACTTGTTATTTATCATCCAACTTATACAGTGAAGTAGATAAATATAAGGATATTGTTAAATTATCGAAGATCAAGGTGCAACTTACTCGATCTGCAGCTGCTTGTAGAGTAACATGATCTCCCCATTCCCCCAATCTACAGTTTGAGTAACGTTATGTTAGTACTCATGACGAGTTTAATACTATGGTATAAGGAAAATGGTAAGCAAATGTCTACATGTCAGACCTTTTCATCTTCTTCACATAGTCTTTATACCTCATCGGAACATAACTTTCATACAGCTTTTTGTGCCTTTTAAGCTGAATATAAATAAGAGTGAGATAAGAAAAACGAAACATAGCTCACAAAACGATGCATGATGTAACAAACATACAATTTTCTAGACTTTTTCAAAATAAATAATTTTCTAGAAAGAAAACGTAACGAAAGGGATTTTTTCATTTTAAAAAAACAAAACAAGGTAAGGCATTTTAAAAAGAGAGATTTTAAATTCTTAAAAAAGAATACAAGAAAAAAATTTCAAGATAGTGTTTCCCATAATAACGAGGAAGAAGCAAATGCCAGAAACTAGGCTGAACAGTACCTGCTTGATAACCTGCTTTCTTACAAACTTGTGGTAGTCCGGATTCTGATATAATTGATCTGCGAGGGCTCGGAACTGAAAAAAAAAATTTAAAACAATTAATTACGATATACATAAGTAGACACATAAATTCTACATGTACTTTTTTACATTTAAATTTGGACAAGCATATCTAATCCATGGACTGGGGATGAAAAGGATAAAAAATATGAACTTCAAGATGTTATTATTATAAAATCCATGAAAAGGTCCATTTAAGAAAATGTAAGAAACAAAGAAAAGTAGACTGAAAGTTAGTAACAAACCTGACAATTCCCATCTCCCTCAATTTGCATTTCAGCTAAGCCATATGTCGCCAGCCTGATGATAGCTAAATGTATGAATGGCATGCCTATTATAAATAGAAATGGTAAAAATAAATGGTAACTAATAACGAAGAGATACCAAGGAAGTCCAAGTAGTTAAGTCGTATTTCTGTTTAGCAAGAAGCTTTTCCTCAGGTTCAAGTTCTTAGTGAGAAATGTATATACACTAGTATCTAGAAAATTACTGATAATAGATCACAATCATGTGAGAAAGTTGGACGATTTAGTTTATGAAAGTGAAACCGACATAAAACAGATATAACTAACCATGACAGTAATAAGTGTGATAATCTATCCTACATTATTCGTTATGACTTTGGTATACAAAAACGGAGAGGATTATGACTTTTATTGTTTGCTCCTTTGTTTGAAAAATTCGAAGATTGGGGTACTTATAACAAGTGAAAAATACGAAGATGATGGGATAGAATATCAACTAAATTCCCCAAGATTACGCATAACTACATAATTAATACACATATGACTAAGTTTGAAGACTCCTATCCTCAGAAAGAAAGAATATTTATGGCCTTATTCGTAGAGGGAATTAAGAAGCTATTGAACTACGCCACGTGAATCATCTAGAGGAAGCTAACCAAGGCTCAGGTATACACCTTTGGAAATGTAAAGAAGCAAAATAACTGAATAAATACTAATCGATGTTACTTCTATTTGGTAATATCAACCCCAAAAGATATTACTTCAAGACTACTTAGGTACCAAAGGAATAAACCACACGAATATATAAGTGGAGATAATATAAAACCTTTGAGCTAGCCTCCCGTGGTCTAAGGTTGCATCATTTGGATCGGGTATATCACCAATAACCCGAGGAGTGTGCTGCCAATATAAGAAACTTGTAAGTCTTCATAATCAAAGTAAGCCAACACATGGATTATCCCCACCATTTAATCTCAACTCAATGATTTCAAGAATCTAAGTTTTAAAATGTAGAGACATCAGTACTATCTTCACGAAAAAAGATAATTGAACGAAAATTATAACTACCCACAAGAAACAATAGCATGCATATGCAAACACTACTCCTACCCCAATTCCTACATCGATATCCTAGGAGTTCACAATTGCTAATAAACAGCAAAAGAACTACAATTAGCCAAAATGCAGATTCAGACAAGTTTAACAAGCATAATTAAGGTTCAACACCAAAAAGAATTTATGTCACTTCCAATCATCATAAACAGCCAAATCAAGAACAAACACTTCAACTACAACAGAAATTAGTAAAAAATAACAATCATGAAACAACAGAACCCAAAATCAACAACCAAACTGATGATCATACACACCGGTATCAAGTCTAGATGAGAAAAGAATTACAATTAGCAAAAATGCAGATCTAGACAAGTTCAACAAATATTAGTTTCAACAACAAAAAGAATTTACGTCACTTCCAGTCATCATAACAAGCCAAATCAAGAACACAGACTTCAATTACAACACACATGAGTAAAATATCAATAATAAAACACCAAAACTCAAAATTAACTACTAAACTGATAATCATACACACCGGAATCGAGTCTAAATGAGAAAGCCGTTTCCCAAGCTTGCCTTCCTGTCTAAATTTTTCTTCCTCAGCCAATATCTCAGCAATGGTGTGATCATCCTCTGTATCATGTGAACTACTATTCAAACTCGAGCTCGAGCTCGCACTTGCATTTCTATAGATATCACTCATACTATTATTCTACTTCACCTAAATCTTCCAAGCAACCAACTACAGCAATAACAAACACCAAAACAAGTGATCAATTAGAAGCAATCTACTAAATCACATTCAGAACAACCCTAAATCGTGAAGTAACAATTCTTGATCATGTAATTGCAAGGAAACCAGTCCCAAAAGGAGAATCTTTCTTCATTTGAGACCAAATCCCCAAAAAAGTAACACAATCAAAAACCCACATAAAATCTTGATGTAAGATTCAAGAAAAAGCATAAACAGAAGCTCCACAAATACAGATGTTGCTGAAATTGAGGTAGAAAGCAACAAAGAAGTGAACTTTGATTCCAAGATAAGACACGAACATAGAAATTCAACAAATTGGCTTATTCGAAGATGAGCCTTTACCCAAAGAAAACAAGAGCGGAAGAAAGGTGAAAACTGAAAACTCACAGTAATTATTATTATTATGAAAATAAAAACGCCGATAATTTGCTCTTCCTTTCTTTTCTTCCGTTTATTTTCTTTTCTTTGTTTTTCATTCGATTAATTGTTTGGATTGAAGGAAAGGGCAAGTAAAAGATGGGACTTTTTTTGGGCGACGTCATTAGTAGTAAACAAACAACGCCCACAAAGCGTGTTGTCTTCAAGTTCGTAATTCTTGACTCGTCGAACGAATCAACAAAGTCTCAGACCTAAATTTATGGTTTTATTTCTGAATGTGTTTGTGTGTGTGGTGTGCGCGAAAAGTCTCTGGCTAAAATAGGAGTTTGACATTATTTTTGTTTTGATTCTTATCCGTTTTACTTACTAATCAACTAATTATGAAAATTTATTATGATTATTATTATTATTACTACTACTATTATTATTATTATTATTATTATTATTATTATTATTATTATTATTATTATTATTATTATTATTATAACATTCGCTATTTTTACAAATTTTAATATACTTGTAATATCATTATTTATTTTAATCCTTAAAAATGATTTTGGAACTTAATATATATATAGGCTTTATTTATTTTGATATAAGATCAGAATTATTTTATATCTAAAATCTTCAAAGTTTGTGATTAAATTTATCGACGTTTAATATATCGATATATATTATTAAAATTTATTAATTTTTAGAGGATTTTGCCTTAGTAATTCAAATTAATGAAACTTCTGTGTGTGTGTGAAGGTGGTGTTGGGGGGGGGGGGTTCTCCATTTATATTCAAATTTTAGTATAAAATGTACAGCTTCTTCTTTGGAATCTTGGATTAGATTATAAGTCGCTAACCAATTTACGTGCAAAAAAAGTTGATAAATTATTCGTAAATAGGGCTGGTTAATCACGTCACTTATAACTAATTATAATAAACTTTTCCTTAATTTAGAAATTAGGTTTCCCTAACCATAAGCTCAACAATAATTAAGTTCATTATCCTTTGACTTTAAGCACTTTAATTTGTTGACAATATGTTTCCAAGTTTGAACTTTTTAAGGTTCAGGTCAACGAAATTAAACTTGACAAATTCAATCATTTGTGTATGAGTCCTACCTTTTTGTCGCCACGATATATCCATTTTTAAATGCTTTAATAAATTATCATATTATTTTGAACTAGTAATTAGTCCGTCGACGGAAAATAACTTTATGTTTTAATTTACGTGTATATATTTAAAAAATAATTTTATATCTTATTTAAAAGTTGTGATATTGTTCGCGTTAATTAGTAATCAAACTTAGAAAATTAATTTTATTTCACGTATCTAAATTTATTATTAGGAATGACAATGGATCGGGTATACTCATTCATTATGTATTTTCTAAATCTAAATTTGTTTATAATTTTTCTACATGTTCGTCCTAACCTCGGTTAAAATAGTGACATTATTGTACATACGCGTCTCAAATCCGTTGAGTAATACTCGATAAAAATATGAACACTCCAAGTAAAATTAATTAAAATTAGTAAAAATTCTTCTTTCTATGTTATTTGAACCATCTCGTTGGTTTATGCCAAATTACTCGATAAAAATCTAAACAAAGTTAATATTAATTAAAATTTGTAAAAATTCTTCTCTTTAAGTATATTTGAACAGTCTCGTTGGTTCATGCTAAATCGATATCTCTAATCTTTGCCAAAATGCAGAAAAAAAATGTTTACATCTTCAAAGTAATATTAATTAAAATTAGTAAAAATCCTTCTTTCTATGTTATTTGAACTGTCTCGATGGTTTATGCTAAATTACTCGATAAAAATCTAAACAATTTAATATTAATTAAAATTAGTAAAAATCCTTCTTTTTAAGTATATTCGAACCGTCTCGTTAGTTCATGTTAAATCGATATCTCTAATCTTTGCCAAAATACGAAAAAAAATATGTTTACATCTTCAAGTTTTTCTTTTCTTTAGCTACCTATCCCACATTTGATGCAATGTATATATTTTCTAGAATGCACTAATCGAAGTTTTTAGAAAAATATGAATGAAAAATAAAAAGGATTCTATATAGACATATTGATTAAATATATTTATTTAGTCTTCATAGAGAGATTTTCATTTACAAATTTTCTATAGATTATTATGTATGAATTAAGAATGTATAAAATAAGGATTTATAAGAATGCATTCCGAAATTATTATTATTTCAATATGTATAATAGAAGAAATTAATTAAATAGAGGAATAGATAAATATGAGATGTGATTAATAGATAAACATGTGATATTTCAAGAATATGAAATTAATATAATTTTAATTAATAAAAATAAAAATTAGAATATATATGAATTAAAATTAGACAAATTACCAGAATAAATGAAAATCTGAACGGAGCACCGTGGAGGGGACAACTTTATTTATTAATTAAAATTTGTAAAAATTATTCGATTTAAGTATATTTGAACTGTCTCGTTGGTTTATGCTAAATCGACATCTCTAATCTTTGCCAAAATGCAGAAAAAAAAATGTTTACATCTTCAAAGTAATATTAATTAAAATTAGTAAAAATCCTTCTTTATATGTTATTTGAACTGTCTCGTTGGTTTATGCTATATTACTCGATAAAAATCTAAACAATTTAATATTAATTAAAATAGTAAAAATCCTTCTTTTTAAGTATATTTGAACCGTCTCGTTAGTTCATGTTAAATCGATATCTCTAATCTTTGCCAAAATGCGAAAAAAAATATGTTTACATCTTCAAGTTTTCTTTTCTTTAGCTACCTATCCCACATTTGATTCGATCTAAATATTTTCTAGAAAGCACTAATCGAAATTTTTTAGAAAAATATGAATGAAAAATAAAAAGGATTCTATATAGACATATTGATTAACTATATTTATTTAGTCTTTATAGAGATTTTCATTTACAAATTTTCTATAGATTATTATATATGAATTAAGAATGTATAAAATAAGGATCTATAAGAATGCATTCCGAAATTATTATTATTTCAATATGTATAATAGAAGAAATTAATTAAATAGAGGGATAGATAAATATGAGATGTGAATGTGATTAATAGATAAACATGTGATATTTCAAGAATATGAAATTAATAAAATTTTAATTAATAAAAATAAAAATTAGAATATATATGAATAAAAATTAGACAAATTATCATAATAAAGGAAAATCTGAACGGAGCACCGTGGAGGGGACAACTTTATTTTATTAATTAAAATTTGTAAAAATTCTTCTTTTTTAAGTATATTTGAACCGTCTCGTTGATTCATGCTAAATCGATATCTCTAATCTTTGCCAAAATGCAGAAAAAAAATGTTTACATCTTCAAAGTAATATTAATTAAAATTAGTAAAAATCCTTCTTTCTATGTTATTTGAACCGTCTCGTTGGTTTATGCTAAATTACTCGATAAAAATCTAAACAATTTAATATTAATTAAAATTAGTAAAAATCCTTTTTTTTAAGTATATTTGAACCGTCTCGTTAGTTCATGTTAAATTGATATCTCTAATCTTTGTCAAAATGCGAAAAAAATATGTTTGCATCTTCAAGTTTTTCTTTTCTTTAGCTACCTATCTCACATTTGATTCAATGTATATATTTTCTAGAAAACACTAATCGAAGTTTTTAGAAAAACCTGAATGAAAAATAAAAAGGATTCTATATAGACATATTGATTAAATATATTTATTTAGTCTTCATAGAGAGATTTTCAATTACAAATTTTCTATAGATTATTATATATGAAAAGAATGTATAAAATAAGAATTTATAAGAATGCATTCCGAAATTGTTATTATTTTAATTTGTATAATAGAAGAAATTAATTAAATACAGGGATAGATAAATATGAGATGTGATTAATAGATAAACATGTGATATTTCAAGAATATGAAATTAATAAAAATAAAAATTAGAATATATATAAATTAAAATTTGATAAATTATCAGAATAAAGGAAAATCTGAACGGAGCACCGTGGAGGGGGCAGCTTTATTTTCGTATTAGTAATAGATGCTTTAATTAATACACATATTTTATAGAGTTTATTAAGTGATAGCTAATATGGGGAAGAAAAAGCAATATATGACCATCAACTTGTAAAATATAAATTTTGGCTAACAATTATAATTTTGGACACAAATACCCTTAATGAGGCGCGCGGGTAGTGGGTCAAGGTGCGGGCGGATTCGGGCCAGTTTGGTACATCTGGTACGAATGAGAGTCGTTTGTTCCAACTTGCATCAACAAATTTTATGCTGCTATCTTTCTCCCTCCATTAATCGATGCTCCATTTTCTAGTGATTTAATCATTTTTTTGTTCCGTTCATCACCTTAGGAAGTTAATTCTGATCAATTACATCTCAAATTTCGTTCAAATCTCTCGGATTTTGGAAGAAATCGGACCGTGATTCAATTTCTAGGATCTTTCGTCATCGGGCTGTTATTCCCGTTTTCCGACGCCATTACAGGTTATTTTTTTATTTCTGACGCCACAGTTGAGATTGCCTTGATATTGTGACTCTGTTGATGGTGGTGGTGAAGCCTCGCCATCATTCGCCGGAGTTATTTCTACTGCGTGTTTTTGAGTTTGTTGTTCGCGATTTGGTACAATAGGTACAAATGGATTCTGTTCGTTCCAATTGTACCAATATTTTGGAACAATTGGAACTAATTAGACCATTCGTCCCAATTATACCAAAAAATAAAAATAATAAAATTTATTATCATAAAAATATCATCACAAAATCAACCTAAATATCATTAAATAAAAAAAATTATAAATTATAATAAAAAATTGCTAAAATATGGAATTTTTCGCAATTGGTACAACTGGAACAAACGGGACTTATTTGTTCCAAATCTGCCAGCAAATTGTCCCGACCCACCCGTGAACTGACCCGACCCGCGCACTCCTCATTAAGGGTAATCCTGTCAAAAATTACAAATGTTGGTCAAAATTTATACTTTACAAGTTGATGGCCATATATTGTGTTTTAAAGCCCAAAATGGCTATTTCAAAATTTGCCTTTATTTAATAATACATTAATAACTGGTAGAAAGATATCATATAGTAATACTTGAGTTAATGTTACATTTATTCGATCGACATCATAGATAGAAAAATACAAGGATTTGAACACTAAATTGAAGATGATATTAAAAGAAGTTACATTGAGTAGTAACTAAAACCTTTGGAATTTACATATCTGTATATGATTTATGTATTAAGATCTGTAATAAATGTAGATAAATTTGCCATTGCTTTAGAGATCCCTTCCTTTCCAAATAGTTTCTCATTTAGGTCCTCAATTCTCCCCCTAAATGTATCTTCTTCCACTGTTCTAATCCCATTTTCTATCTCTTGAATAAGAAATCTTTGAATCCTGAGCCCGATTTTCCATGTGTTGACAATATACGCACAATTCAAGAGTTGATCGCCAGCGATCGGGTAGCACAAGAGAGGTTTCTTGCACTGTATGGCCTCCATAGTGGAGTTCCATCCACAATGTGTAAGATAGCATCTGACAGCTGGATGTCGCAACACATCGAGCTGTGGCACCCACTGGACAATCCTCGCGTGGGTAGCCACTCTCTTGATATACCCGTCAGGTAAACCCCGACGCCAAGTGGGCCCCAACACCCAAATGAATGGCCTTCCCAGTGCCTCCAGCGCCAATGCTAAAGCTTTTACCTTCACTTCTCCAATTGGGCTCACCCAACTCCCAAAAGAAATGTATATGACCGAACTCACGTTTTGCTTGTCAAGCCAGTTCAAGCAACTCATATCTTCCTCCCAAAAACTACTAGTGTTAGTTGTTGCAGCTTGCATGATCAAAGACCCGATTTCAAGAATTTGGGGCGAATCATGCTTGTCAAACTTACTTGTTTGTTGTGTTTCGGATTCGAATTCCTTCGAAAATGTGTTAATTAGAAGGTGTTGGAGAACTTTAGATCGTTGTATGGTTCGATTCCAGAACTTGAATCTTGAAACCCTAGCCGTTGAAGAACCAATAAGCCATGGGAGGTCATTTGTAGTCAAGATAGGTTCATCAGAAGACAAGGAAATGGGATCGCTTGGATTTCTGGGACATCCTGCCACACAGTAAAAGTAATCGTATAATCATCATCCTTCACATGAGATTCTCTATTTCATTATGTATTCAAATTTCACAATCTTAATTATTCTCTACATTTAGTCATTTAGTAAGCACGGTGCAAACCCCATAATTTCATTCTTTAATTAACTCTTACATAACAACTACATATTAGAGTGGACTTATCTTTTTAAATGAACCAATTTATCTTGATAACATTGAGATTACCTGCACCTCATAAATCAAGTTGACTAATAGACGTAATTCTATTGATAATACTAATGTAATTAAATCAATTATGACAATAAATTATATTTGACTACAAATTAACAAGTTATAATGCGAGCATATGCATAAATTTCTTTTGAGTCAAATGCTGAATATAAATGCAACAGCACGATGTCGGTACGCACATTTCGCCTTGAATTTTGCTGTTCAGTATCTAGTTAGATCTTCTTTTTTCATATAATAATTACGTAAATGCGCACTAAGTTGTACTTCACATATGGATAATATTAAATTAATTAATTATATAGGTATATTCATATACATGATTGGTGGATTAATGTTTATGACATGAGGATGAAATAAAAAAAAATCCTCCCGTCGGAATCAGAAATATTTAATTTGACCGTTGATATTAATTAATCCATTATAATAAAAGAAACATTAATTATTTCATATACAAATATGTATATATAAAATAAAAATGTGTGATTCCTACTTACATCCATATGAAAGGGATGGTACTACCAGAATCCATCCCCATATCGATTATACATATATCCGATAGGTTTTATTTATAAATATACAAATAATTATACATGTAACCTAATTATAATTAAGCATAATTATATATATTTCGATGGAATTTGAGCTTGTAATCTTTGTTTATGGGTGGGTATACTTACAAAAGTTTAAAACTAAAGTCTACGTGTATGGAATATATATTTTATAGAAAACTCTAAATTCAGCAAATAATGTCAATTATGTTTCTTGCTTAAGCTATGATCAAGTCATTATGATTGATTTGCAGGAAGAAAAAAAAATAGATAAAAAAATATCATACATATGATTGATCACATGATGCAGCACATGTTATTTGATCATCAATCTCTCTTAATTAGATTTAAATATGGGGTTTGGTGTAAATATCGGTTTTAATTGTATGTTAATTTATATGAAAAAATAATCTATTTTTAGAATTTATATTAAGATACTGTATGAGATTTATTTTAGAAAAATGAAGCAGCAGCAGCAGCATTTAATGAGGATATAATAGGAAATTTATGCTTCCATTTTACTTTTCATAACTTCTTGATACTGGTTCGGCTTAATTTTAATGGTTATCGTTTTTCTTTCAAAAATAAAGTTGGAGACTGTATTTCCATGAGACATATATTATGGAACAATTAATTACATATCTAATTATACCAAGAGCCTGTAACTTAATTAATAGTACGTACTATTATGCAGTAATATTTTTCCCATTAATATGATGGAAATCAAAAAATTTATTCCACTATTTATATCATAATTAACCACTTAAATTGAAACACTTTTAACATAAATAGATGTTATATTTACTTTCCTTTTCAATATTTTTTTTTCTTTTGGGGTAATCCTTTTCAATATTGAATTACTCTATTTCACACATGTAATTCCACCAGCATGCAAAGAGTATATATATAGTAATAATAACACAATATAAATAAGATTTTTCAAATTAAAAAAAAAATAAGTCAATAAAATAAAATACGAGATTAAAATTCGAGTACCATTTTCCGAAATAACCCCTGTCCGGATCAAGTGCGGGATGGCCGCGACAAGGCGGTAAGTGGCGTGCATGGCCGGCCAAAACCCCGCCGTCACCACGCCGCAGCGCTCCGCTACCTCGAAGGCCCACGACGCTAGCAAGTCCGCCACCACGCAGGCGACGCCGCCGCCGTCGTCCTCCCCGTCCCCGGCCATCTCCCTGAGCAGGCCTTCGAGAACCGGCGGCATGTTCTCCTCCATGGCCCTCTCGATGGCGAAGAAATCGCAAGGCGTGCCGTCGTCCAAACCGTCGGGAAGCGGAAGGCAGAGCACGCCGTCTCTGGGATCGATCTGCGGCATGATGCGGCGGTGGATGAACTCCGGCGTGAGCAGCACCGGCTGGAAGCGGCCGAGGTTGGCGAGGACGGCGGCGAGCTTGAGCATGGGGGTGACGTGGCCTTGTGCTGGATATGGGATTAGAATGATCTTCTTCTTCTCTCTCATCTTTTCTTTCTATTAATTGGGATTTGAGAGTTTTTTTTCACCTCTTGGAGTGATCAGTGTGGATATGTTTGCTTGCATATATATAGACATACACATTACACACACATATATATATATATGCATATGTGTGTTACTTTATTCGAATTTTTCTATTTCAATTGAATTTATTTATTCAAAAATTATTGAGGTAGAGAACATAAATTGATCGATTGCCCTCCCTCCATCCCATTCGAAGTGACACGTATTTATTTTTGAACCTACACGAAATGTTACGGTCCAAAAAATGAAACTACTTTCTCTCATAAAAAGATATGAGTTCCACCATTTTTATCTCATTGTTCTTTATTACTCTCTTTTAAATAAACGTGTCGAAAAGAAGTGTGTTATTTCAAGTGAGACGTACGGAATATCAATTAGCATTTGTATTGCAGTTGTATGAGTTTGAAACTATAAAAAAAGTAAGATCTTTTTTTCTCATTTTAGAATTTAAGGTATATAAAGTAAATTGATCACGTGGTATTTATATCGTTGAATATAATTACAATTTTTTTTTCTGAACCCTCTCATATTATAAGTGATTTAAGTCATTCAATTGATGCATGTGGTTAGGTAAAACTGAAATACTTGAGATCCTAATTTTTTTTTTCCATTACCTAATGTTGTGCATTACTAGTCAAAATAATTAAATACGTTTTTTTAAAGGGGGAAAATAATTAAACACTTGATTGTACTGATTTTGAAGCTTCTAGACGTGTACAGTATTTCTCGTTCTCTTAATTATTAATTTCTCTGACATTATACCAGCGGGGAGATCATAGTACAAATCGGAATCTGAAGCCATATAAAAAAACGAAAAATATTATATTGTTGTGCAATAAATATTTTAAATTCACGTTTGCACGATATATAATTCTAGAATTTTTTAATCTAGAAAAAAAAAATTACTCCCAGTTTTTACGAATCAAACGTAAGGTTTACCCTCAATTTAAATTAGACTTCCAATCTCAGAATCATATAAAATTACTCTCTACGTGATTAATTAATCAATTTTGTCGACTCTAATCCTGGTCGTGTATGATTCTTAATTTTCAAATGTAGGAAAATAGTAAAAGACTTATAACTTAATTAATTAATTTCCCAATTTGAAACGCGATATTAAGAATATATATATATATATATTTATATTTATATTTATGTAACACATGGTAGAATTTATTATCAACCAAACAATTCTTGAAAAAGTAAACTAGATTATTATTTCAAAGAACGAGATACATGAAGCGCGGGCAACTTAATAGCAATTGGACGGAACTAGAATCTTAACAAAAAATATTTATTATTAGTTTTAAAGTGAATGGGATGATGGTGTCAACTTTTTTAGGTCCATACCAACTATAGCATGCATAATTAATTATGCCAACTATTTTAATAAATTGTTAAATAAAGTTGAACTATCTTTTTGACGACTTAGAGGCAAGTGTACATCGAAGGAAGTCGGCTCGATTAAGAAATTTTATCCAAAAGTTAAACGTGGCATGTCACATTTTTAGATGACATATATAGTATATATATAGTGAAAGATATACAAATATATAAATAGAAGATATACATATGCATGTATATATAGTTTCATGATGACAAGTGCGGTTGAGAAGAACCTCGAATTGTCACTTTTTGATACTTCAAGATAAGATAGGAGTGGGTGCCTATTTTTCAAATTGTAACACTTGGATTTGCTAGAAAGAGTCTACTTCTAGCAATAGTGGCAAAATAAGCTTCGTGGGGTTTGTTTGATTAGTGGAGCACGACAAATGAGTTCGAATTCTATCAATATTTTTTATATTAAGTTACAAATAAAGTATATTTATAAATAGTGATTATTTCTATTGGTGACCACTGACAACTTTAATTTTTGGTTTAATATGAAAAAATTCGAACATGTATATATTGTCCTTTTCGAAACATTTAAATGATCAATTTTTCTATTGTAAAGAAGGAATATTGCTCTATCGTCGTTAGATAAGAAAATAAATTAAAAGAAATTTGACAACCATAAATCTTCTTTACATGTCTAGAAAATATTGTATATAACTAAAAGATTAGACAAATAAGTTTGATTCACATGTCTAGAAAATATTGTATATAACTAAAAGATTAGACAAATAAGTTTGATTCTAGTAATTGGTTCATAATTATAATATTTGGATATACATTTCTATGCGTCTCAAACTACAACGTGAAGCGAATAAATTTTACAAAAGGAAATTGAAATTAAAAAAAAAAAAGATAAAGAAAATAAGAAGAAGAAGAATAAGAAGAAGAATGGGGGCAACTGGGCAAGAGTATTGATATCATCACCGACCCATGAACTTAATTTCTCATTTTTGTCGTTTTGGTGCCTTAAGTACTATTTTTTTCCTCTCTACTTTGCAATTTCAACTTTCTTTTATCTATTTGGTCACACGTTTATAACTCTTTCCATTTTCCAAGCACGATTTTTTCCATTTAATTTTTTTGAAAATTCGAAGTTCACATCCTTTGTTGCAAAGTTAATGATAATTGACAAAGATAAGTAAAGTCGAGCCACCGCAATTCCCTCTTTCGTGAGAGATTTTTAGATTCATTATCATTAAAATGTTAATTGTCTTCCTGTTTATATTGGTATAATCTGGTTTGATTAGTAGTCCTGCGATTTATATAAAATTTTTTATAATATGATCAAATTACGATATAATAATGTATATTATATTTAAAAAAAGTTAATGAAAAACACATCATTAATCATTTTAATGTTTTAATTTGATTGAATTTTTATTCAGTAGTGAAACCTTTAATCATTGAAAATTCGAACTTTTGATGGGGTGGGGAGAAATAATATAATAGCACTTTTAAGATTACAAATCATAATAATAGCACATGTTTTTAAAAAATACAAATAATAGCACTTTTGGACATATTTATCCCTCCATCCCACCATTTCTCCATCATTATGCGTAAATTCAGGAATTAAAATTTGTGAATTCTCAAATTTTAATTTGTGATTCACAAATTTTAATTTGTGATTTCATGCTACATCTTTTTCAAATTTAAAATATTAAGTCGAGAATTGACAAATTCATAAATTCTAATTTGTGAATTCACAAGTTTTAATTTGTGAATTCACGAATTCTAATATGTGAATTCATGAATTTTAATATTGTAGAGGCTAAATCTACAATTGATGATGACGTCAGGCACGTCCGGTTTGATAGGGCACTAGCAATGTGGCAACCTGCCACCCGGGCCTATGCGGATCGGCCGGAGTGCCACGGTGAAACAACATAACAGTGACGTGACATTGACAACGAAAAAAAAAGAATAACTAACATGCTTGATGATAAATATGAATTAAGTTTCGAAAGGAAAGGTGGTTCAATAATCAACTTGCCCAAGTAAAAAGAAAACTGACTAAGGTCGAAGTATGAGGACTTCGGCCCTGCACGGCGGAAGCATTCGTCATTGGCTACCCGAGATAGAATAGTCGGCACAAAATGAGAAAAGGGCTCGACGTTTCGAGTGATGGATAATTACAAGGATTTGGATGGAACCACCACTAACACTAAGCATTTTAAAGATGACGATCTAAGAGATCGTCACCCAAGCAACTTCGGACGCCGTCACACCTCCATCTTGCCCGTCGCTCATCCTGCATTTTAAAATAAAAGATTTTGGACTGAGTACTAGGTACTCAGTGGATTATTGCCCCCTTTGGCAAACATTTTTCATAAAATATTTTCGTAAAGATAATGCATGCTATCATCATATATAAAGGAGGTTTTGAAGAGAAAACATTTGAACCCTTTATATATATGCAAAATCATTTGGCATAATCATAACGTGCACGTAACCTTAAAAACTCACATTCTTGTGTTACCAATCCGGATCAATTGGAGGGGAGCCACTCCCTCTAACTGAACCGTCGTAAGTTCTTGTGTACACTACCTTGGCTTGATCGGAGCTCAAGGCCGATCGTAATATGAGAGTGGCAACTGATTGCCCACAATAGGTAACCACAAGTAATTGAGCATAAAACATTTTAGCATGCATATCACATTTTCATAAAAGCATTTGGGGTTTAATAACCCTAAAGATTACCTCCGTGGGAGGTATAATCCCACAGTTTGAAAATAGGAACCCACCTCGAATCTGCGACACTGACAAAGTCCTTCGAGATATTCTTACTGCTTGGCCCTACAAGATTGTCTTAAATACTTAGGTTTTGCAAGCATATATTTTATCTTAGCTTAGGTTCTTACATCCTAGGTCAACCTATTCCCCGACTTTAGTCACTTATAAAACGTCATCAATGCATCACCTTCTGATTTAGCTTTAAAATTAATATGAAGGTCTGAAGACCATGTCATGCATTAAAACCTTAATAACTCCCAAAATAAAAACCATGTCTTGCTATGAAATGTCATGTCATGTTTACACATAGATTATACTAGCTCATGTATACATGTCACACATAACGATATTTAAGTGCAAGTAGTCCATGCTTTTCATAACTTGTCGCACAGTTCAATCAAGATCACGTCATGTGCATTAATAATCATTAAGTATAACATGTCACCTAAACATATAAGACCCGTGGTTTCATAATATCCACGTAGTATATTTATTCACGTATAACATGTCATACTAACCTTCGATTGTTTTTCAGAGACTTTTAGTAATACAAATATAGACATAATTCTCATATAATCATTTAAGAAAATCAATTATTGAACTTAGAATAATTAATGAACCATTGAAGAATATCTAATTAATTAATGAGGAATTATTTAAGTATTAAAAGAATATTTAATTAATTAATATGAAATAATTAATTAGTTAATTAATTAATTAGGGCCAAGTAACTTTGACTAATTAAATTAGTTAATCCAATTATTAATAATAGATGACCAAATCCCATGTACAATATGTAACACATAGTTATTTATAGATTCATTGAGCTCTTAATTAAATAAATAGTCCAAGCCCATACTATTTATCCTTGAAGGTCCAAACCTTCCTTTTAAATAAGTCCAATCAAAATTTATTGCCTTAAAGGCCCAACTCATTTTTCACACTATAGCATATATTGCTTCGGAATATCCATAATAATACATTCATCACATAATATTAAGCATATCCATGAAATAACCATCTTTTAAAATTTTGATAAAAAATAACTCCCTTAAAGGATTATACCTTTACTTGAGACGACGCGGGATGGGTGTGACGGGTCTTCAACATTCAAGACTATTTGACTTGAGTCCAATCATTTTTGCTTTTTTTTTTGAAAAGACATTGATTGCAACAATGAATCTAACTTTAGAACTCAAAGTGGAAATAAAATTAGGTCCAAGGAACTAAGGAATTATATTCTTAGATAAAAGGATTTTGAATGCTTAGAGTTTAGGGAATTAAGGACCTAGAAGTTCAATGAATCAAATACCTAGGAGTTCAAGAGACTCGAGTTAAAAATAATTTGAATTTCGAATATTGGAAAAGAACATTTCTAAAAAAAAAGAAATAGGAAGTCAAATCCTTGCAAGAATAAGGAATCTGAAGGAAAAGAATCTTGGGCTCAGAGCGAACGAACTGCTCTGATACCATCCTGTGGCAACCTGCCACCCGGGCCTATGCGGATCGGCCGGAGTGCCACGGTGAAACAACATAACAGTGACGTGACATTGACAACGAAAAAAAAAGAATAACTAACATGCTTGATGATAAATATGAATTAAGTTTCGAAAGGAAAGGTGGTTCAATAATCAACTTGCCCAAGTAAAAAAAAAACTGACTAAGGTCGAAGTATGAGGACTTCGGCCCTGCACGGCGGAAGCATTAGTCATTGGCTACCCGAGATAGAATAGTCGGCACAAAATGAGAAAAGGGCTCGACGTTTCGAGTGATGGATAATTACAAGGATTTGGATGGAACCACCACTAACACTAAGCATTTTAAAGATGACGATCTAAGAGATCGTCACCCAAGCAACTTCGGACGCCGTCACACCTCCACCTTCCCCGGCGTTGGACAGATATGGTGATTGATGATGATATGAGTACTCAAATGTAAAAAAATGATTTAGTAAGCACAGGTTTTTCTGAAAAACCCCTGTGTGTTACTGTTGCATATGCATGATAAATCTATAAAAGTATGTATATGTTTTGGCATATGTTCACTGAGTACGTTGTACTCAGTCCTGCATATATTTCTAAATGTGCAGGTTGAGCAGCTTCGTGATGGAGGGTGTTGAGCGAGAAATCTTTTGTCTACGTCAAGCCTCGACTTCACATCTTCATATGTGAAGTCAATCTACGTTTTTCCGCTGTAAACACCAATTAATTATTCTCATATTATTATATGTATAACTATTCGACTACTATGGATTTCTTTCACCTCTTTTGGACTCATATTATCGTATGTTACTTAAACTCATTGGTAAATCTTCTGTTTTTGAACATCTTCTTATATAAGTATCCTACTAGTTTATTCATGGATAATTATATGTTTCCTTCGTTAATTATCGTAAACCCCCTTTCTTCCCCGCTTCTTCATTCCCACCCCAAGTCACACCCTGGCTGTGCCGTCCTTAGGGATAATGGGCTGTGACAAGCAACCTGTCAACACAAAACACGTAAGAGCCCTAGGTTGAGCACCGGTTGGGGGTGTCGACCGTAGAGCCTCCGACGCTCAAATTAGTAACGGAATAGTAAAGCAAAATGCTAAGAAAAGCAAATAAGAGAGAAAGAGCAAGTTGGAAGCAATGAGCCAATGATTGTTCCAAGTTGTCGGATGCGTCAGGAGGGTGGAGACGGTGACAGTAAGTATGTGATAATGAATGGTTGATGACGAAGATAACCCAAGTTGGCTATATCTGGTCTGTGAGAGCAAGAAAGTAAGGCGGCGGAAGTAGAGATGGGATAGAGAGAAGCGTATGAGGGAGTGAGAATGATTGTGCAAGTTGTCATCTGCCCCCAGGTTGACCTAGTCGGGTTGTATATATAGGACGGCCAGCCGTTAGGGCTTAGTACGTCGACCTTATCCATCCGCGCCCTACACAGGTTGTTGCTATTTTGGTGGAACCGTCAAGATACGCTCTTTGACCGTATCACCAGGCTGACTGACTTGATGTACCTTTTAGGATTGATGATTGGATTCTTTAACTGTGCCAGCTTGGCTATTCTTTGACTGCGCCAGCTTGGCTGCTTGATGTGTCCCTTAGGGTTGATGACTTGGTTATTTGACCGTATTAGCTTGGCTGACCAACTTGATGGGCCCTTATGCTTGAGTATGGAGTATCCAACCAAGTTGTCAATCCAGGTTGGTATCTAACTTATTGGGCTAGAAGATTGCATATGTCTGGTTGACTGGGCCAACTTGGAATGCTTGTTGGGCTTGGGTCAAGTAAACGGATTTTGCCCATTACAAATATGTGATTACACGCATAAGAAAGGAGGTCGCCGAAAGGAAGACGGCGATGACGACTAGGCCATGTGAGTCGGTGACGACGACTTTAAAATCCACGGCGGCGGCGGAAAGATGGTCGACATGTATGAAAAAAATGAAGAAGATACGTATAAACAAATAAAGAGATGAAAATAGATTGAGATAAAAAAAATTAGGGGCAAAAATATCCAAAAATGTTATTATTTATCTATTTAAAAATTGGTGCTATTATTAGTGCTTTTTCCTCCTAAAAGTGCTATAATCCTATATTTTCTAAAAAAATATATGCACCATGCAGTTCTGTGTTTTTAAATTTGAAAGAAGTGGACGACTTGAAAATATAAATTATTTGATGTGGCAAAAGAAAAAAAAATTATTTATTAGGCCCACATCCCGTTGGCCCAAAGTGTAGAGCCCAACATAAAAGCCGACTTTGGCCCACGCTACACAATTATTTTCATCTTCAATGCGCCAATTTTCCATAATTACTTTTTTTTTTGAAGCATTCCACAATTACTTTTTAAAAATATATTAAAGAAAAAAAGGCCTAAAAGGGTTATTATAAATATAGCCTCCATTTTACTCCTCATAGCCCCTTATTTAAAATAATAATTTAAATTATAGTAAATGTACAATTTTACCCTTATAACCTCCAATAATTATAATTAATTATTATCTAAAATTCTAAATAATGAAGATTAAAGAAATTGAATGGATTTCATTAAACCCAACAAAATACACGAATTTTGCAATTTACATAGCATAACCCCACAACCTCAAACCCAGAAATTTCAATGTTGAGCTGGACACGGCAAACGTTACTTCTTTACCAGCAATATGTTCTCTTCTAATATTCAAATACGTAAAATTGAGATCTAAACAAGAGCTATTGTGAAGCAAGCAGCAGTTTAGAAATAATTGCGACTTCTAATCCATAATTGACTAACGGATTAAGACAAAAAAATGCAACTACAGGGCCCTAAATTGGCCGGTGTTCATGCCCCAAACTAGGGGTGAGCAAAAATAACTGAAATCGAAAACCAAACCTAACCAAACTGAAAATAGAATTTGGTTTGGTTTGTTCGGTTTGTTTGGTTTTATTTTTTTAAAATTTAATTTGTTTGGTTTGGTTTGGTTTGATAGTTTGGCAACCAAACCAAACCGAAAACCGAATTTATATATATATATATATATATTAATTTTATATAATATATAGATTAATTATATTTATATATAACTTTTCTCGATAATGAAAAATAATTTGAAAGAATTTAACGTAAGAGCTTGTTGGACCCAATAGAACTTGAAATAAAGTACGGATATCAACATCATACAACAAGGCAATGGACCAATCTTTTTGTTGCTCGTTTAACATATTTGACTTTTCCTATAATATGTGTGTATATATATATATATGTTAATTTTTTAAATTAAAATAATATTATTGTCTTATTGTATTAAGTATATTTTTGTTGATTTTGGATGAAATATTTAGAACATACATGACCGTTCGTTTGTTTGGTTTGGTTTGGTTTTAACTTTTAAAAATTTGGTTTATTTGGTTCGGTTATTCGGTTAGTTTGGTTTGGTTTTGATTTTTAAAAATTTAATTTATTCGGTTTGGTTTAGACCAAAACCAACCGAATGCTCACCCCTACCCTCAATTCCTCCCGATTTAAATTTTTAAATCGATTAGATATTACCATGCCAAGAAAAGAAAATTTTCAAAGAAATAGTCATTTTCTGGCGGAGTACAGAATTATACTTTAGATAAAATATTATGACCAAATCATCCGGCCTCGACAGCACCGGAGTCACCGACTCACCGCGGATAATGAAGCAATAAATTTCGACATTGAGATGAGCTACTACATTTTCTGGGTTTGGGATTTTGGGGGTTATGCAATCCATTCAATATTCTTTTATCTTCATTATTTGAAATAATATATTATTAATTAATTATAATTATTGGAGGCTACATGGATAAATTTGTACATTTATTATCATTTTAATTATTTTTTAATTATAGAAGCTACAAAGAGTAAAATAAGAACTATGTTTAGAATTACCGTCTAAAAAACCATTAGTCAGATAGCAGAAAAAACTAATTTTTTACGGAATTTTTGTTACAAGAAATATCCCTGGCCCATTGGAACATTGTGAGGAAATTAAGACGTGAATTATTTAAGTTTATTATTGCAAATTAGGTAACCCAAAGTTTTTTTTTTTTTTCGTTTTCTTTTCTTTTTTGGGTAGAGGTTGTTCACTTTGCCTAAGACAATTATTGTAAATTTGAACTTAGATTTTTAGTATGTTTAAATTTTTGCCTGAATGACTGAATATAATCTCATGGTTTTAGCATTGGAACATGCAAATTGAATTATCTGGACAAAGAAACAGAAATTGATTTGTATGATTAATCTGTTATAAAATAAATAAATAAAAGAAAGTAAGAGAAGGTTTCTTAAATTAATTATATAAATTGCATAGCAATTTATAATTGTGAGTGTAATCCGTGTTAATTTTTAATTCGTAATACAAATGTCCAATTCACATATAGTTGCGTGCATTAATATCTTGAGCACGAAATAATTTATAATAAAGTAACTTTTCATATATTGACCAAATTTTTTCTATTTTGAGATAATCTTCAATTTGAGGTATCAAATCAATTCTTAAAAGTAACGTATACGTGTTTAATATATATAGATCGCCTATCCAAAAACCACCTCCTCTAACTCAAATCAATCAAAATGCGATTATTTAACTCATTGGTTGATTGTCAAAATAAGCCTGATATTATCTAATTTTTAGTCGAGTATTTTTTAAGACCCAACATAATTTTAGGTAGGGTTGGGTTGATAGACCATAATTAAATATTTGACTTGATGGGTTAAGACTGAATCGACCCGATAATTTGATAATTTTATCTGTATATCGCCCTAATTTTCTTTGAGCTTTTAACTCATGTGTAGGTCAAGGATTGCTCAACTTGCATAGTCATAATTATACAGTATAGTATTAATTAGTTAGCTCAATTATTCTCAGTCAAATGACGTTTCTAGATTTTTAAAAGGGAATTATAGGAACTTCTTAACTCCCATATTGGTTACCGACTTACCGTAGAAATTCACGATTCCGATTGGCCAACCATCATTTAATTTAATAAACCTTGTGAATTTTGAGACAGTCTAAATTATATTTCATTAAATTAAGTCAATATTATTCCAAAAAATATTGAGACTTTAAATAGCGAAGCAACTACACTTCTGGATTAAGTTTCATCAAGTCAAGTAATGATGCAAGCTACTAGATATTTTTCTACATAACTATATATATTTTTCTCATAACTAAGATATTTCAATTGTATTGACTTACATAATGTGAATGTCATTATTTGAAAACTGTAAGAGACAGAGAACAACTGAATCATTGAAAAAAAAAATCATAATTTATTCAGAAAAGATAAAAAAATATATTAAAAGTATAGGAAAAAATTCGGGCCAGCGCGGAAAGGAAAAGGACGCCAGCAAAATCCACGCGTAATGAATCCGATGCCGTTTGCCTCCCAAAATTGCGTATAAACACATGCAAATATATTATTAATAATTTCATTTTTGTTTAGATGCATGAGATGAGAATATAATTTAGTATAATATCACAAATATTTGCCTTAGTTGGATTGTATATCCAACTCCGCCTTTTCACGCGGTGTCGCTACCCTCTAGGTTCCTTCCTCCGCCACGTCAACCCCCCCTCCCCCCCCAATCTATATATACACACACCACGCATATACATATATACATACACATCTCCGTCTTCTATACTTGCATACAACAATTTCCTTTGCTCTTACTGAAATTAACCTTTTCTTGCTTATTTTCTCTCTACATATCATTATGAGCAACTACAACCAAGATCAAGGTAAGCACTTTCTCTCTCTACAAACTGCAATAGGCAATTCTTGAAGATAGCGGTGTATCTAATTATTTGTTTTATTAATTAATTAATTTACGTTCTGCAAGCTGCAGCATATCCGCCACCCGCCACCTCGTACCCGGCGGAGCCACAGGGCGGTTACATGGCGGCGCCGCCGCCGGCTGGTTATCCGATGAGAGATGGGCAGCAGGAGCAAGCGCCGCCTGCGGCGGCGGCCGCCACCCAGTCTAGAGGTGATGGCTTTTGGAAAGGATGGTAAGTCCTCTTTCTCGAAATTTGTATTTCTGGTTATTTCTATTATTATTATTTGCAGTTACCTTGTGAATATATATTCATATAAAATTTAATTTTTTTGAGATATTCTTTTGACTATGAATACATTTAAATATAAAGCGTGTCAAACAAATATTTCATGAAAATGACTAGATCATATTATTGAACTTTTTAAATTATAAACAAAAAGATTAGGATAATTTAAGTTGCACTTGCTGTCAAATTGCAAGTGGAATATGTTACAATATTGCCATTTTATATGCATATATATGATATACTACTTTTCTAGTTATATCTTGGAATATCATCTTCGAAATTGAAATAGATATTTTGCTTCTACCAAATTTAGTCGATTATTCTATTAGTGATATATAGAGTGCGTTTTTTCATTTTAAAATTATTTTTAACATAGATAGCAAATTTAAGAAGTTATGCTTTATATATTTTGTACTAACTGAATATCTTTTGTTATGTTTATTTCTGCAGTTGTGCTGCCCTTTGTTGTTGCTGTGTGTTGGACGCTTGTTTCTAAGAAATTTATGTAATTTGACATTCATTTAAATTTTTCGATCAAAATAATGTATATTTTGGATTTGTTTGTGAAGATGTTGAGCTCGCGCGACAGCTTGTTAGGATAGAGAATTTGTGAGTGATTTGAAATAGTTGTTTGATTATATCATTTTCATCAGTATTAATTATTGTTCTTTACGTGTACTTCTCTTCTAATCTAAGATATATATATACACACACATGTGTGTGTGTGTATTGTTTACTTTGCAAGTGTATAGATATTGTGTGGATTATAGTTGATAATATTAATTAGGTGAAGTTAGATAGACTTGTAACAACTCGGAATTGTAGTGATTTCACTTTTATCTGGTGTAGAGATCTATCTATATGGTGGTGTGGTGTTGTGCTTAATTTGATTATAAAAAAAAAAAGGTTATAGATTTTCATAGTCTTAGAAATAATTAGGCAATATGATTTAAGAATATTGGGCTTTCACTATTTAGAGTTAGGGTAATTTTATACATAGCCCACTTTTCTCTCATTGTAGTCTCTCATTTAAAATAATACTAATAATAATAATAATATTAGTATTATTAGTGAATGTACAATTCTATTTCTATAACTTCCAAATTAAATTCTTAATCATTATTAACTCCTTTATTGTAGCCCCAAATCTCCCAAAATCTGTAACAACACATTTTTTTGTATAGCCTCCAAGAAATATAATCGTTCTCCCAACTTGTACGAGGAATAGATCATCAAAATACAATAGCCCCTTTTTGACGAACCTTGGCCTTTCAAAAGGGAAATTGGGACTTGGTTTCGGGCAGTGGGAGGTCCGGCGAGAATGGCGGGGCTGCAGGCAGAGCCCAAGCTGTCGTCTAGAATTTATTAATCTCACCCTAATTCAATTCATTAATTAGAGCAGATTGAAGAGTAGTTGTAGAAATCAGTGATAAGTAATAATCTTTTCGAAAATTATATGGCTGAAGTGATAATTAAATGATGAGCGGACAAATTCTTTATTTTCTTTTAAATATCAAAGAACATGATTAAATCTGATCGATTTCATTTGTCTGCACAATTTACTATGCATCAATGGAGATTAGAGATATTTATTTTTATTTTTTATTACTGTTGTGATTATACTTTTTTTTTCAAGGCGGAGAGGAAACTGTTTCCAGCGTTTTTTAGTTTCTAGGCTATAGGGATTAAAATTTTATTTATTAAGAATTTAAGTTGAGGATGTAAGGATAAAATAGTAAATGCAAAAGTATTTTATTTATTTATTTATAAAATAAGTGGCTACAATGAGAGAAAATGGGGCTATATTTAAAATCGTCGTTAGAATTATATTCCACTTTTTCAAAATTGGTTTATAGTTTAGCAAGGCGAAAAAATAAAATAAATAAGGAAACATATATATGAGTCCATTGGGCCATGAGTATAAGATATTATAGCGAAAAAAATTCTATACCAATTTAATACTTCCTCCGTCCACAATAAATTTGCCACATTATGGATGACACGAGTTTTAATAATTTGTTGGTTGATTGTATTGTGAGTGGAATAAGGGTCCCACTTTTATATAGTTTTAAATTGTGTTGTGAGTGGAAAAGTAAGTGAGGTGTGTGGGGTCTATTACCATAAATGAATGTGGCAAATTTTTTGTGGACGGACCAAAAAGAAAATTGTGACAAATTTATCGTGGACGGAGGGAGTATTATGAAATTGGTATGTATAAAAGTTTGTATAAAATATTCCCTCAAAAAAAGTTATCAAATATTGCATTTGCATGCAACTTGAAAATAATAATGAATCTATATTCATCGATTTCCATGTTTTATGCAATTACAATTTTTTTCTTTTTGAGATAAATATGTAAACATTACATCCTTTTTAATTTTATTTTTTGTATAACATAAAAATCATTTATACACGGTCTCACATATTGTTGGCCCAATTCAATATTGGGCTGTTCTGACAGCCCATTTGTGAACTCCAATTATGAAATTAACTTGCATAAAAAATAAATGAAAATAATATTAGTATATAATTTTAACACAAAATTACCTTATAACAAAAGGTAATATTTCAATGTTGATTTGTTTCTATGTCTTGTAAATATTATAACAAAATGCATAATTCAAAACTGTATCCGGCCTGGTGTGACATTAGCATTTTTTACAAGCAAAATAGCAAAACTAATTCATAAAATCTATATTTTCTCAATCAAGTTCGATATTGAATTTCAAAATAATTTAAGCTTTTACAAGATTATGCTACCAATTTTTGGCTGCTTTTTTTTTCTAACAGAGAAAATGCCTCTTTGAAAATGAGTTGGACAAATAAAAATTTTCTCTTACATATATAAGCAAATAATACAAAATTTTATGTTCTGTAATGTTGCGTGAACCTCACCTAGAACATTGATGTTTCCAATAATTGATCCCATCCAAATTATAGAAGTATTGATTTAATTTGACATTTAATCACCGAATCCAAAATTATGGGGTCAAGGTTATGCCAACATAATTATTTTTGAGTAATATTCGTATATAACCAGTATGAGGATAGTGTGTACCGCCTATAACCACTTTTGAATGCATGTATAAGCCATAACCACTAAAGCTTTGACTTTTCAAATTATATCTATTGTGACACTTTGAAGTGTCCTATTTGTGTGATATGGGAAAATTTGAACTAGTTAGCCAAATAACATGTAATTACCCTCCTATTTTAGCCATTCAAAAGATGTCTACGTATTTCTTTATTACGTATTTGCTAAGTTGATCCACGCTTCAAAATGGTATCAGAGCCCTAGGTTTATTAAGGAATTATATTTTATTTATTGCTTTAAGTATTATCCTAATGGAGGAGACATCAAGGAAAATATGGATCCGGCAACTGTCCGAGATGTGAGTGTTACAGGAACTATCTCCATGATTTGGAGGTACAGAAAACAAGAACTCAGACTGCTCTTGCAATCTGGAAGAGAGAATTCCACTCTGCAGCAATAAGAGTGGATTGTGAATCCATTATCTCTTGCCACCAAGAGATGAGAAGGAGAGAAAACTTCATTGAGGAGTTGAAGTATCTCCATCTAAGGATAGAGAATGTGATGAGAGAAAACCATCATAACCATACGGACTGATGGATCTAGAAGAATGTACAAGGTATGGACATTTCCAAGAACATCTCCAAATCTTGGAGAAAATAAGGATAAGATATCAGAGTGTTCTAACACACTGGAGAAATATGTTGAATCTCTTAGTTTAACATAACCAGGAGAAAAAATTAATTGATTCCTGCCTCCAAGGAATCAAAAGAAAAGAAGATCTTCTCCATAGTTGTATCTGCATCTAATGGGAGATAGAACATGCCATGAGAAGAAATCATTGGATCTATTTGGGAGTAAATTGGAATCACTGGAATCACCTTTGATGGAACCAAAAAAAGATAAAGGAGTATCATCTACTTCTTCATATCAAGAAATTACTCCAGATTCATTCAAAATCTCAATGGATCTGAGAGAAATATAAAAGACGGTACAACATTATGGCGGAAGCCTATATAGTGTACCAAGGAGTGTATACAGAATTGAGAAGAAATAGGAGGAAATTTACAACCTCCTGAAGGATATTCGAGACCGAATAGAGAAGCTGGAACAACAACCTCGTTCCAATCAAAGAAGAAATCCTTTTTTCAACGAGCCCACTTATCCATTACCAGTGGGGAAAATCAAGAAGGATCCAAATATTGAGGTATTGAAGAGAATGATTCGAGGAGAAAAGAAAAAATGAGTAACCTCGAAAGGATAAATCTGGATGATCTCCAGGAGTTAGCAGAATCTTTTGCTAACATGTCAGTAGTGGATCTAAAGATGAACTAGGATGTGATCCCCAGACCACAACCGGTAAATCAATTTCCACCAGGAACTAGCATTGGAAATCAACAGGATTTTCAAAATACACCAGGAGCCATGGGTTTAAACCAGGAGTTTCAAACCGAAGTAAGGTACGACCAACATACTCCGAATGATGCATACATGGCAAAAAGGCGGATCAGGGCAAGAAGGCCCCAACCCAGAATACAGGATACCCCCGTTGGTAAAGTTACCTTGGATCCAATCCATCCATACGGAGTTATGCTTGATATTGATGAAGTCAATTTCAAGGATCGTGAGTCCGTAATTGATGAATGGACGTCAACTATGAGAATTGCAGTAGCAACTCTCGATTTAAACAAGATTGCATTTGTAAGGATCCTCGAGATGAGCCTTGCAGGAGTTGTCAAGATAGCATGGGAAAATATGTCTCTTGACATAAAAAATTCATGTTTTGAAGGTGAAAATTTCACCGAACATGTTAAGAATATGGTTGTGATTATTAAAAGCCATTTTCTGGGAGAATGATATTTTGAAGGATTTGATGAAGAGAAAAGAAAGAAATACTTGATGGCATTGTATAATCTAAGACTTGCAGTCTTGGACCAACAATCGCTTAACAAGTTTCTACAGCTTTTTTCTCTCTATCAACATCAATCTAAAGTTGATGATAGAGTTGCATTGGAAATTTTCTTTACGAAATTTTCTGACATCGGGATCTTGTCTTGGAGAAGGTCTTCATCTTCGAGCTGCTAAGTGTCTCTGCTGTGTCTTCAGCGTCTTGGACTCTGCTGCGTCTCGACTCTGAGCTGTCTTAGACCTGAGCTGTATCATTAACCTGAGCTGTGTCTTCAACCTGAGCTGTGTCACTGACCTGAGCTGTGTTTTAGACCTGAGCTGTGTCATCGACACTAAGCTGGGTCTTTTACACTGAGCTGGGTCTTTGATACTGAGCTGGATTTCCGTCACTGAGCTGGGTCTTGATACTGCTTGGTCTTTAACTCTGCTTGGTCTGCTCTGCTGAGTTCCTCAGCTGTCTGCTTAGCCGTGTCTTCTGTTATGTCTTCTGCTGTCTTCAGTGACTCTACCTGTAAACTTAGAAACTCTATAAGTTCAAACAGGCGAGCTGGAGAAACACTTAAGCTTGCGCAATCATCTACTCGGTTGGGATAAGCTGGGTTTTGGTATCAAATCAAAACTCTATTAATGTTTCCAACAATTTTCTCCTTTTTGATGATGCCAAAACCTAACTGATAAAAACAATTTACTTTCCCCTTAACAAAAAAACGGGGTTTCAAAAGAAATAAACATTCATAGCAGATAATCAAATTCAGAGCCTGGACAAAGAGAGATTGTCTTCAGGTTGATTTTGATAAAACGAACTTTTCATTAATAAGAAATTTTACGACTTTCAATTTACAAAAAAGTTCTACAACAAAAAAAAATTCCCAGTTGGCTGGGTCTTCTACTTCCTCTGTTCGTCCACTTGATGGTCAGTCTTGAGACCATATCTGTTGAAGATGAATTCTTCCAAGTTCTTCCATTCATCTTAATCTTTCGACTTGGAGATTCCTCTTTTGCTAGCCCAGTGATGAATTTCTTTGATAATTTAGGCTTTGTCAGGAAGGTTCGTTCCAGCTAAAGTGGGATGCTTCAATTGCTTGACTTTTAGAGCTTTTAGCTGAATGTTGTTTCTCTTGGCATAAAGGGCAATTGATCTTGCCATCATTGGTGTTCGAGAAGATAATCCTGGAAAGCAGTTTCTGGATCCATGCCTTTGTACTAATTCAGGTAGTAGAATTCTTTGATGAATTCTGTTTTGCATCGTTCCCAGTTTTCATTGAAATCGTCTGGGTCCTTCTTATCGGCTGAGGCTGCTTGGACTTGTTTCTTCTTAGCTTGCCTGTAGCTCTGTCTTTTCTTCTTCTGCTTTTTCTTATCAGGCTTGAGCGATTTGGCTTTCTTCTTGATAATTTTGTCCAGCTCCTCTATTTCTCTTCTTTGCTCATTGTGGAAGTTGCACAACCAGTGATAGTCCTTGTATTTCTCTGGCTTATATCCACAAGCTTTGGCAAGAGCGACATTTTTCTCTCTCCATGTCTCTTTGACGGCTGCAGTTGGCTCATTCTCATCCAGCTCTTTAGCAAAATCATCGATTTCAGACTGATTGGGCTGCATCGATTCCCCCTGAGCTGCAGCTTCTCTCTCAATTGTTTTTCCAGCTTCATTCTTATCTTCCCCCTTTTTGGCATTATTAATAAGGGAGGCAGAGAGGTTGACAACTATTGTGTTGAGCTTGGAGAGAGCACCTTCAATATCAGCGATTTTGGCTGTATTTTCAGCTGTGACGATGTTCAACTGATCAGTGCTTCTGCTTTCAGTGCTGAACTGAGCATCCAGTTCTTTGAAAAGGTTGAAGAGCTGGCGAATGTTAGAGTTGTTGGAGAGAGTAGACTTTTTGATGGCTTCCAGCTAGCTTGAGAGATTTTCTATGTCGTCAACCAGTGGAGCTTGAAGTCTTGTTACTATCTCAGGAACTCTCTTCTCTAGATGGTTTGACTGATCAATGCTTTGAAAGACGAGAGATTGCTTCAGATCTAGACTTGTACGTTCTTGTAAATTTTGGGCAAATTTATGAACTTCATTAATTGTCAGCTGTTGTTCTCGAACTTGACAGTCTAGAGCTGTGAATCGCATGATAACCTCGACTTGAGACTTCAGTCTGTCCTGAAAAAGAATTTCCTCAACCTCTTTAGAGATTGCTTCTTTCATGGCAGTTGAGAGCTCGATAGCTGAGTCTGTTTGAGTCTTGGATTCGTCATGACTGGGTTTGTCTGCCTCAAACTCGACCAGTGTGCGAGTGTCATTGGCAATTGGACTTGGTGGGGCTGTTGCCTCTGGTTCTGCTGCTGCATCAGCTGGTTCTTCAGTGATCATTACTTCAGCTGTGTTTTCTGGTACAGCTTCCTTGGTAATCTCAGCTGAGACTTCTTTGGATGTGTCAGCTCCAGAAGGTGTCTCTCATCCCGCTACTGTAAGAAGCTTATTGGCTGAATCTCAGACATCTGCTAGGTGCGGTTTGGGATACTGCTAAGAGATTTCGATGATACCTCTAATGAGGTCATCCTGATGTAAGTATGCGTTCTCCAGGCTTCCAAAGGAAAAAGTGTGCTGGAGACGTGCTTCATCTGTCTTCAACTTCTCGTAGGAGAAGGTCTCTATCAGCTGCTCATTCTGGTACCAAGTTACCATCTTGGTGGCAATGTAGAATTTTAGATCTCTAACTTTGACGAGGGCAATGGGCAGGTGTGCCAGAATTGGATACTGAGTTAGAGCACTCTTGATCCCTGTAATGCGCAAGTCCTTGTATATGGCTTCCATGAAGGCTAAGCCAGTAGAGTTGAGTGAGGGAGAGGCAGTAGAATCACTCTCCTCTGATTCTGTGGAGATTTGAGGAATTGGATCAATTGGGTTCACAGTAGGCTATGAAGAAGCATCAGCCAACTGCGTGGGAGATTTAACTTTGGGTGATGGCTGTTTTAAAGGTGAGCTGAGATAAGTGGAAGAGGGTTCAGCTTGGGTGTCAGCTGGCTGTGAAGGAGCTTCAGCCAGTTGAATATCTACCTGCTCTTTTACATGAGAAGGTTGTTTGGGTGGAGAGCTGTGAGGCGGTGAGGGCTGGGGTGAGCTAGGAATATCGCCAAGTACTTGGGCGATAACCTGGGTCGGGGAAGGTGGAAGAGGTGTCAAACTCCTTGGATTATCTAGCTCGTCCTCTGAGCTGGATGACGATTCATCATTCAATCCCATATCAGCCAGGATGTTTGATCCGAATTGATTGAAGGCTGATACTGGCTGTGGGGAGAGAATCACCATTGCTTGACTAAGCTTGCTTGGTGAGATTGTTGGAGTAGCCTCTGAAGATTCCTGAGTCTAAGGAACGACAGTTGTTTTCTTCTTCTTTTCAGCTGGGCCTCCAGCTGTTTTGGGGTCAGCTGTCTTTCTTTTCCTTTGTTTCTTCTCTGCTGGAACTTCTGGCTCGGTTTCTGCCAGCTGCTTCTTGCCTTTGCTCACAGTAGGCTGTTTCCTCATGAGATCATTGATTTGACTAATTCTCTGGAAGAGAATCTTTATTTCTGGAAATGGTTCCGAATCAGCCCACTTTACTGTGTGCCTTTTCACAGCTTGCTCTATCAAGAAAGAAATCTTAGAGCATAGATACAGGGGCTCTGAGGTTGAATACGTCATCCTGGTGGAGTCGAACTTGACCTTCTCTGACCCCTTGACCAGTCGGTTGAGTAAAAAATCAAACCAGTTGACATTTGCGCCTTTGATCATGGCAATCATTAGTTTGAGCTTTGGAATACTGATCTCTCCTTGAGATCCAGCTATCCCCAGAATGCACTTCTGCTTGATATCCAGAAGCAGCCTGTACTTTGGCTTGAGAAGGAGCTTTGACATGCTCGCTCTATATGGCTCTGGAGAAATAAGCATCTCTTGACTGAGAAATTCATCCACTTCCTCACGACTGTAATCGTCTGGAATGAATTCTTCTTTGTTGGGCAGATTGAATACTTTTCGCAGCATTCTGTTGAGCTTGATGTTGACAGTTGTTGAGTCAAATTTTCCGTCAGCGCCCTTGACAATCACATCGAATGAAGATGAGTAGAAACCATCTTCGTCGATGATGTTAAGATAGAAGAGTGTAGCATCTCTCTTTAGCATAAGCTTTAAAGCTTGGGCATGGAGGTTGCCCACAGTAAGAGACCGGAGTCTGCAACTAGATACATCATCTCTTTAAGTTCTGAAATCTGGAGGTTGGCGGTGGACAGAGCACTTTCAAACGATAGCTTTGTCATAAGAGCTTCAAACTGGTTCATTACTGCGGTTGATTTCTTGGGTGCCATCTCTGCAATCTGTTGATTTTGATCGTGCTAATAGCTTGCAGAAGATAGATGGAGAATTTGAAGATTTGAAATTCGCAGAGATAAAGATAGAAGAATTATGCGTATCTTTTCCATATATATCAACGGTTGAGATTGAAACAACTGATATTCTGATCAACGACTGGGAGAGAATCACTCATCACGTTTAGTTGACGTGTTTACGGCGAGTGTATTACAACCGCGCTTGAGGCAGTTCAAACGTTTTAAAGTTCTGTCTCGATCCTACCATGCTACAGTAAATTGCAGACTTTATATTTAATGCGATGAGAAATGAAACTTATCAAGCAATTTAACTGAGGAACATATGTCCGCTTAAAATAGGAATTCAAGATATTTGGACTTAAATGGCATATTCCTCAGAGTATTAAATGCATGGGACGCAAACTGGTCAGCTCGGACATAGAAGTCAGCTGATACCACGATGGTATTTTCCTCTGCTTGACTGAGTTTTCCCCTCAGGTGAGTATCTTAATATTAAGTTGATTTTTCTTCAGCTGAGTTCTCTTGAACTCTGCGACTGACGTAGTTTAGCTTGATTCCTCCTTAGCTGGGTAATCCTTCTGAGTCTGAGCTTGGGATCCAGCTGAGTTTGTTCCCCCTCAGCTGGATGATCTTCTTTCATCTGGTTTGAGCAGTTCAGATAATCCATACATCTTGATTTAGATTTCAGCATTTTCTGTATGAATTTTCCCAACAAATGGTGTTCTGATGTTGAGAAATTTCTTGGGATCTTTCACGTCGTCAGCTGGGTTAGAGAATCAGCTTGATTTAGCTATGTTTAATATCTAGAGGATGATTTTTGATAGTTTAGCTGGACTTCTCTCTTGATTCTTCACTTTGAATATTCTGCTGGATTGACTTTGCCTTCAGCTGATATCACAGCTGTGTTGATTTTCATCTTGGTGGAGTTCCTCCTGTTATCACTCCTTCGACACCCAGTTGTGATTGGGTCCGATATTGTTATTGAGGGTTCCATTAATAACCCAGATTTGTCCTTATCTTTTGTGAGTGATACTTCTGGTTGGTCCTTGAGAGGGTCATTTCTTCTTTGGACCTTGTTGACTGCTTGAACTCCATTTTTTTTTATGTCCATTTCCATGTTGGGGTCTGTCAGCTTGATATTCAACTTGATATCCTATCTGCTGGAATCTTGATGTGAAGCTCGGTTGATTTTCAGCTTTATAATCAGCTGAGATTCTTCTCAGTTGTCCTTTTAGTTGACCTTGATGTCTGTGCTGGATGACATTGTCTTTGATTTTGATTCCAGTCAGCTGGATTTATCTGCTGTCTTTGAGCTCTGTGATCAGCTGGGAATTGCTACTTTACTTGGATTTGGAGTTTCCGAGCAGTTGGCTTCTTCGATAGGACTGAGCTTGGAGAGCTGGCTTGATTATGTACGATCTCTTTGGTACATTCTTGGCTTGGTTCCAGCTGTGTTTGCTTTGGCTGGAGCCAGTCTTTGTTCTGATTCAGCTCTAGCCATCTCCAGCTTCTTGATAAGCTATGTTTAAGAGTCCCATGAAGCATGCATCTTCAATGAAATGCTTCATCTTCTAAGTCGGAAGAAAATACTCTTCTATCTTGCTTGACTTGAGCTCTTTATTTTTTCTTCGGGAGGTCGACTCAGCTGGGTTTCTCTTTGGGTAGAGTTGCTTGTCGTGATGAACCTACATGATCTTCTTGTACCTTTCCTTGATGTGTTCCAGCCTATTAATATTACGTACAAGCATGGCAAATTCTTCTTGCAATTCTTCTTTGCTCGTATTTCTGTGCTCCTTGTTGGTCCTTCCAAGCTGAGCTGATTGAGCTGATCTTCTTGATTGAGCTTTGAAGGCTGTCTCTTTTGCCTTGGGAGTTAGCTCCGTTTCATTTATTCGGCTGGATGATTCTCCGCTTGTGATCCTCAGATCAAATTCATTGGCTTTCAAGATGGAGAACAATTTTTTCGTCTCCATGGTACCAAGATCAGTTCTGCTTTGGTAAACCACTTTGTGCGTACACCATTCTGAGGATAGAGCTGCAAGAACTTTCAAGTTCTTATCTTGAACTGTATATTTCTCAGTTCGGATCGTCTCGATCTTGATGACGATGTTGGAGAATCTGAGCTCCATTTGATCAATGGACTCGTAGAGGAGTTGCTTGAAGTTGTCGAACTTCTGGCATGCAACTAAGAATTTGTTCTCTTGAATTTTCTCTGAGCCTTCACACATCTTGGCTAGAGTGTCCCACATCCCCTTAGCTGTCTCGCAGTTGATGATCTTGCTGAGATAAGCGTCCATCACCGTTGAGGAGATGACGTTGCGAGCGTAGCTGTCCAATCCAGCTTGTCTTCTTTCTTCTGGAGAGTACTCTCTTTTGGGCTTCACAACTTGCCGGAGTACTGGTTCAGCTCCAGGTATGGTTTCTGCTTCTCTCTCTGACTTCATGATGATGATGGGTCCGTTAGTGATAACATCCACATCATGTCGTGACGTGCACTCAGAAAGCTTTTGAGTCGGAACTTCTAGATCTGATAATAAACGACAGAGAATATCGGAAGATTCCTGCACAAGAAAGATTCCATGATAATATGCAATATAATGATTTTAAAAATTTTTGAAATTTAAGGATCTGTTCAGGTGACCACTATCAGCAAAGAGGCTGACTTGACACAGATACAGTGATCTTTTGAACCACTGCTCTTATACCAATTGTTGGTCCCAAAACGGATATCTTGGTGTAGAGACGGGGTGAATACACCAAAGGTTTAAAAACTTTTCCAATTAAAATTCTTTTAAGTGAGCCTGCTGTGTTCGATCCAGCTAAAAGACAGCTTGATCGACTCAGCCGGCTGCGTGTGTGCGGAAGTTGGCGGGTTTTGGAAAGTCCGTTTGTTGCTTCAAATATATTGCAAAGCTTTGTTTCTCTTTTCTCTTAGTCAGATTATGCACTTGAAATGTGCTTATGAAAGGTTAGCTGAATGCATAAATAAAGCAGTAAAGAACAAAGCAATTTAACGTGGTTCGGAGTAACACCTCATACGTCCACGACCAGAAAACCATCTGGTAATCCACTAAGGATACCACTGACTTTACGTTCAGTCAGCAAGCGTTACAGCTCAGTTCCTCGAGCTGGATACAGGTTTCCACGTACTGTATCAAAACGTAACCAATTGTTTACAGACACAACTGAAGCCTCTTCAGTTTACGGGTACTAAATAACCTGACTTACAGTTTTCGGGTACTGTAAAAACCTAATCACTCGAATTACACGCTTCAAGCAGGCGTACCTTAACTTAGCCTTTTCTGGGTTTGGGTTTGGGTATGGGTTTTCCAACTATGAACGAGTTCTTACAATGAAGAACAAGGAGTGTGATGAACTCGTTCAAACTAGGCTTAAGATATTTCTATTCTGATCTAATCTGCCTATGACTGAATATGTGAACAACTAAGAACACAGCTGACTGGCTGGGTGTTCTTGAAAGATTTGGCTTTGAAGATTGTTGTTCATTTTTCTGTTTGCTCTTTTATTTCTCCAGTCGTCTCACCAGCCTCCTTTCTTCAATGGAGGAGGAGATATATATAGGTGGAGATTCAAACTATCCGTTGGAATAGAGCCGTTTGAATCTTACCTACTCTCATTGACTTCTGGTCTTTCACCTACGAAGTAGGTCTGCATCTGCAGAAGCTATTTCTTCTCTGATTTGACCGCGTCAGATAAGATCTTCTGACATCGGGATCTTGTCTTGGAGAAGGTCTTCATCTTCGAGCTGCTAAGCGTCTCTGCTGTGTCTTCAGCGTCTTGGACTCTGCTGTGTCTCGACTCTGAGTTATCTTAGACCTGAGCTGTGTCATTAACCTGAGTTGTGTCTTCAACCTGAGCTGTGTCACTGACCTGAGCTGTGTTTTTTAGACCTGAGCTGTGTCATCGACACTAAGCTGGGTCTTTTACACTGAGCTGGGTCTTTGATACTGAGCTGGGTTTCCGTCACTGAGCTGGGTCTTGATACTGCTGGGTCTTTGATTCTGCTTGGTCTGCTATGCTGAGTCTGCTCTGCTGAGTTTCTCAGCTGTCTGCTTAGTTGTGTCTTCTGTTATGTCTTCTGCTGTCTTCAGCGACTCTACCTGTAAACTTAGAAACTCTATAAGCTCAAACAGACGAGCTGGAGAAACACTTGGGCTTGCGCAATCATCTACTCGGTTGGGGTCAGCTGGGATTTGGTATCAAATCAAAACTCTAATAATTTTCCCAACATAAAGTTTGGGCTTTTGTTCATCCCTTCCAGTATATTATTTTCTTTGTGTACCGGTCAATAACCATGCACCTCGGGTAGGAAACGAGCGAAGGTTGTGCTGAGTGTTGCTGAATGAGTCTGCATCTGGAAACCATCGGTTGTGATCGTGTGGTTGGACGGGGTCCCTAAAACTTCCGGCGGATATTTATCCGACAGCATTACGGTAAAAAAGGTATGAAATCGGTGTGCGTAGAATTTATTTATACGGAAGTGTGATGGGCCTGATTGTATTGCATGATTTATCTCCAAATTGAGAAAATAGATGAAAATGAGCAGAGTAGGTAATAGAGAAATTCAGTAAAAAAAAAAATTGCATGTTTATAAGACCGACTAGGTATATCAATATTTTTCTTATTTTCTATAATATTCTATACGCAAAAATAGATATAAAAATATTTTTGGTGAGTCAATGAATATGGCTTATACATATAACCAAAAGTGGGCGTGGGAGGTACGCACTATCTTCATACTAGTTAGTATGAATTTCCTCTCATTATTTTTAGTATGTTGTCCTTTAATATATTAATGTGATAGTTTTATTGGAATAAATATCATTACAAGGTTGTTGGATCATATACTCAAACTTCGTATTTAAAAATAATTAGGTAGGTAGAATACATCTACAAGACAAATTGGCACTTTTTATCAAGAAGAGGAATTGTTTTGACATTTATAGATGTTTTCTTATTCCAAGTAGTTGAATATATTTACAAATCATGATATTTACACATGATTTAAAATAGTTTTAACAACCACAAACTTTTTAACTTATGGTATCCATCACTTACATAAAAGTGAGTAATTGGGTTCAATCCTAATTTCTCCCCACTCCATAAGAAGACAATAGAAGTATCAATAATATGTATGATTTATCAACAAAGAATTGCATGTTCAATTTCTATGGGTGTTTCATCACTCAATTTTAAGTCTCAAGTTTTCATATTTAATATTATGCAACTTTTAAGTAAATTAAAATTTTACTTATTCAAATAATAATATCATTTTTTATTTTTTATTTTTTGAATTGGGGGTAAAAGAGAATAGTGAAGATTAAACTCGAATACTTGGTACCTCTTCTTTCTTTTATAAGGGAAGTCTGTCACTTGGATATAGTCAAATGTACAAATAATATAATATCCAATTTTTATTTTAATTCATCCTTAAAATATTCGATATATTATGAATTGAGGATAGTCCTTGGTTCGCCGACTTAGATGACGAACATTGGGCGGCCAAAAATTCTACCATTTATAATATTTGGAACTTATCAAAAACAAAATATTAATAACTAGAATATGAATAAATTAGAGTGATATCAATATCCGATTTTATAGAAAGTATAAAGGACAAAGACAAACCATCCAAGAAATCCAATGAAGATTCAAAACAGACAACATTAACTGATAACCACAAGATGGTCCAAATTTGTTTTCTTTCTTAGGTTGTGTTTGGTGGTATAGTATTTGTACTAAAAAATTTAAAATTTATTCTAAAAATATTTCATCTTCTTAATTATGTTTTGCTTGATGAGAAAATAAATTATTGACAGTTTGACACACTTTTTTTTAGGAGTTTAACGATTCAGTCATTCAGGGTTTAAAAAAATATGTTATCAATATTGACCCGGAACTTGACCAAGAAAAGAAAACTATCAATTTGAGACCTAAATATTTGAAATTATCAACCTAAGGCTGATAATATCATAGATTTCATTTTAATATTGTACACATGAGGATCGATACGTCACTCACCCATTTATGAGCACATTCTCCGAGTTACGTTGATGTTTTGATAATATCAATGTATTTCTATTGATTTCTTAATATCATTTTTTATTCTAATACCTCAAAAATTATTAACAAGATCATCAATTTTACAAATTACATAAAAATCGAAGCTCGATTTATACTTTTATTCACCTTGTTAAAGCTAAAGAGAGAACATATATAAATTGAGCTTCGATTTTCATGCGAATTGTAAATTTGATAATCTTAATAATAATTTTTGAGAGGTAATAGAATATAAAAATAAAAAATAAAAAAATTTGATGTGAACTAAGAATTAACAATGCTCACGAAAAGCACTCACAAATGATGTGCAATATTGGTTGTTAAGTATATCATATACTATCATTTATGCATTTATCACAACACAACAATCACATAAAGTCGAGAAGCCATATCACTAGTGTGTTAAGTCCTTATTCCATTTAACCTTTTTCCACGTGACTGCAAATACACACTACACCAAAAAAATTGTTTTTTTAGGAGAATAAGAACCCTAATTACGAAATTAGGAAGCAATAATTTCTTTCTTCCACATGCACTCAACACTACAAACAAACCTCTCTTTCATAAGTCCCACATTCTGTCGATACCTCCAAAAGACCATCCCATTATTGATTCATCATATATGATCTTTTTTACTCAATTCCCTATAATAATATAATGGTAGGAAAAAATCAATGGACTTAAATATTAGATCATATATGTACATTTTAAAATAAATAGCCATCTTCTAGGATCATATCCATACTATTTAAGACTATGAGAGCATGCATGTATGGGATGTGAGTCAACTCACGATTCGACTATGAAAAAATTGGACTAGCTAAATTTGTGACTCGTGAATCTCTATCATTAATTAATTTACCTTATAATTTTTTTTCAAATAAAATATTCTTTTTCATAATATTTATATGAAATGATAAACTTTAACATATTTATCATGATTAAAATTACATTTTTATCTATTATCTTATAATTATGTATATATATATATATATATTAAAAAAAACATTATATTGTGCATACCAAAAGCATTAATCTTGGAAGATTACAACATTAAATTTTGAACCAATTATAACTGATGGTAAATACGTGCATTATTTTATGTGTGTTCTTTTCTTTTCGTTTTTTCTAAAACTCCAAATCTATATAACACAACAACCATAAAAAACCATTAAAAATGAAATAGATCTTGTATGAATGTATGTTTGTAAATCATTATTTTGTAACTCTTTAAAAAAAACATTATATTGTAACATACCAAAAGCATTAATCCTAGAAGATTACAACATTAGTTTAAAGTTTATAAAACATTAAATTTTGACCCAATTATAATGATGTTAATTACGTACAATATTTTATGTGTATTTTCTTTTTTCTATAACTCCAAATCTATATAACATAATAACCATAAAAAAAGCATTAAAAAATTGAAATCACAAATCAAAATTATGAAAAGACAGTGAGAAGGAAAAATTGAATATATTATTTGAAAGTGAAAAAACAAAGTAAAAAAAATAAATTATACACCTAAAAAAATTCTCAAATATTAATAACCGTCCATGTGGCAAAAATAATTGTCAAGATATAATTATGGACCCCAATAATTAAGGAAATTTCGGTTACTTAGAAAATGAAAGGACAAAAAAATCCCTAAGTAAATACACACCTAATCCAATCAGCAAAAAAGGTTCAATTAAATATCTCCACCATTACTTGGATTAAATCAAGGGCTCATATAAGTTTTTAGTTTCTACATGAGGGATAGTTTCTATTTGATCCATCCCCTATATATATATATATATATATATATATATATATGGTGTGGATCTGGTGAGAACCATCCCTTATATGAGAAATAGGAATTAATTCTGACCACTCATTTGCAAAGAATGTATGGATAAAATTAAATCTAAATATTTGACATGAATTAAAAAACAAGAAGATGAGAGCTATTTTGGGAAATTATTTTTTAGCAACATACTCTCTCCCCCCTCTCGTTCAATACAACCCCCTTCCATCTTTCTCTTTACCACTACCACCCATCATAGTTTCTCTCTCTCACTCTCTCTCTCTCTCTCTCACACACACACACACATACAGAGAAAAGTATACGAGCTCTTTGGAAGCGTCACTCTTTCGGTACTCCTTCGCTCTACACGATTGTGTTCAGCAAGAGGTTGAGTTGCGTGCGGCACGGCGGCTGGGGGAGGAGCAACGTTCAGGCGGTTGAAATCGGATAGTAGGCGATCGCGCGAGAATAACAAGGCAATGCGGTGGGAGAGATCTGCATTGGAGAGACGGAGAGATTCGTTGTCGCGGTGGAGGGCGTCTGACTCTTCGATCGATTCATGGAGCTGAGCGAGACAGAGCGTGTACCGGTTGTAGAGTTGCTGATACTCAATGATGCAGCTCACGTCCTGGAGGCGGCGATCGGCGTCACCGCCGTCGAAGGAGGCAGTATCGAAGGTAGAGTTTGATGAGTAATTCTGAAAGAGCGAGGAGTAGAAGGAGGCGTCGGAGTTCACGTAGGTCGGCGACGTTGGGGAAAGGAGCGGGTTGCTGGAAGAGAAGAGCACAAATAAATAATGTAATGCATAAATATAGACAACGTAATGCACAAATAACATATACATAATGCATTAATTGTGGTGATAGATCTTTTGTGCATCTAAAGTTTAATATTAATGCATCACGTAAATCATGTTAATGCATCATAAAATTGTGACAAGAACATCAAGTAATAAATACGAATATGACATAAGTAATGCATAATTAATTGTGATATCATATACGTACGAATGCAAATACGGTATACATATTGCATAAATGAATGATACTACCGACAAAAAAATGCATAGGGTAATGCATACATCTAAACAATATAATACAAAATAAAAATATAATTAATGATACTACGTCTAAAAACAATACTCAATGTAAATGCATAAATTTAAACAGTGTAATGCACAAATATGATATATGTAATGCATTAATTGTGGTAATTAGTCTTTCACTATTATGTGCATTTAAAGTTTCATATTAATACATCACGTAAATCGTATTAATGCATCATAAAATTGTGCTCAATACATCAATTAATAAATACGAATGTGATATACATAATGTTTTAATTGTACAACTTTATAAAACGTGTAAAAAATATTAATTGTTCCACATTGATAAAAAATAATTTATGCATCAGAAATGTGATATTGATGCATCACTTTACACTAATTAATGCATCACTTTACACTATTTTGTGCATCTCACTTTTGCACAGGAGAAAATAGCGAAAATTACCATAATAACCTTACTTAAGTGAAAAGATGCGGGATTGACCAACTAAAGCGGGTTTGACCAATTGGTTATGAGATTAAATCATATCCATAAATCTTAGAGGATGGATGGCTTGGATTGGTTCCTAGTTCTCATATAAATAGGAGTTCCTATTTGATCATCTCCCTATATATATGGGAAAGTTCAAATGAGAACTCAATCATTAGGTGTTAACCTAGGAACCAATCCAAGCCTTTAATTCTTTTTAATCTATGGTGTATAATTAAACTCTGTTTTTATTATTTATTTTAGTAAAAAGGTTATGATGGTCACTTTATAAATAATTGTAACCGAAAATTGCCTTAAATTGTGGTGTGATGATAATCAATTATGAGTAACATTTATTATGAGAAAATTTAGCAGTTTTGTAAAATATATTTTCTTTTTATAAAATATTTATATATTGCTCATTATATATTTTCGTATTACTTATAAAATATAATGGCATTGCTTAGTATTGGTTTATCCATTGCTTTTTAACTATAATTAATTGTTTTTTCAATATAATTTATTTGTTTTTTCATATAATTAATTTTTTTTAATATAATTCATTTTCTTTTTTAATATAAATTATTTTCTTTTTTTTAATATAGTTTATTTGCTTTTTTAAATATAATTCATTTATTTGTTTTAATATAATTCATTTGCTTTTTTAAATATAATCAATTGCTTTTTCAATATAATTCATTTGCTTTTTTTAATATACTTTATTTTACTTTTGCAGAACTCTTTATTTTGGTTTTTACATTAAACTTTAAGCAATCTATAAATCAGAAGTAAGCAACACCATAACATTTTTGTTAGTAATGCATACATAAAATATAAGCAAAGAAACAATCATAAATCTGACATTAAGCAACATAATATTTTACTAGCAATACATAAATAAAAAATATTCAACAAGATAATATTTTAATAAGCAATGCATAAAAGAAATATAAGCAAAACATAAATCAATAATAAGCATTTCAATAAGTAAAACATAAACAACATATAAGCAAAACATAAACCAATAATAGCGAATAGAGTTGCTCATAGTCTTGCTAAATATGCTATTGATAATTCTTGTGTAAGGATCTGGAAGTCAGACTTTCCGTCTTGGCTTTTGGGCATTGTTTCTGTCGATTTCGGTTAGTTTTATAAAAGTTGTTCTTCTTTCAAAAAAAAAAAAAAAACCAATAATAAGCAACAACATGATATTTTAAAATTTCAAATAAAATAAGTAAATCATAAATGAAATATAATCAAAACATAAATCAATAATAAGCATTAAGCAAAATATATGCAAAGCATATATAAACCAATAATAGTCAACAACATAATATTTAAGATTTGAAATAAATAAGCAAATCATAAACAGTACATAAGCAAATTGAAAAATGTAAATAATTAAGCATTTGTTTACTGTATTTAAGCAAATCGAAAAGTGTACATAAGCATTTGTTTACTGTATATAAACAAATCAAAAAGTATAAATAAGCAAATCGATGGATGTAAATAAACAATTTCAAAATGTATAAATAAGCAATTTGAAAGATAAAAAGCATATATTTTATTTTAGATAAGCATTTTGAAAAGGTGTAATTAATAAGCATATATATATATATATATATATTTTTAAAATAAGCAATTTGAAACACAATATTATAAAACACACGTCTGTGTTGCAATCACATTATAATTAGATTTTAATTTAGAAGTTGGATAAGATTATAAATGTTTGGCCTTAAAATTTAATCTCCGGTATATAAGGCAGGGAATATGGATAGAGCGCATGAATTTTACTGTGATGCCCTTCTTTTTTACTTAATTAGGAATATTGTCAATTATTGCATATTTGATCCAAACCATCTATTTTGTCATAATCAATGGATTAAAATGGTTCCTAGTTAACACTTAGGGGATGGTTCTCATTTGATCCAACCCCTATATATATATATTACACAATGATACCACTTATCACGTAAGTAAATTGCAAAATTGCATGTGACGCAATCATCTCGCGTGAGTTAATGATACATAATTAGGGGTCTATGCCTTGTTCTGACAAAGAGAAATGGTGTTGCATCTGGACTTGAAAGTTAAGTATATTAGCCGTGAGTTGAACGACATTGCTCATAGATTAATGAAAGTTGTTATTGATATTGATACACTTCATGTTTGGAATGAATCCCTACCTTTTGTGGAGGGTTTCTTCATATTCCATGTTCGTGTTCTTAAAAAAGAATCTCTTTGATCTAAAAAAAATCACGAAAGTAAATTTAATTTGTGTATATTAGTAAATCTCAATTAAGATCAATCTAACCCACCGATCAATTTTAATTATAAATATATAATTGAATATGAGTTAGGATTTAAAAATCAACACTCTTTTGCTAGACCGTAGATGAGATAAGAGGCAGCTAGATGGTTAACCAAAAAATATTGATTACAATATTACATAACATAATATCATATTCCAATTTTGTACACTCATTAGCATAATAACCAAATTAAACATAATGGACCACCCAAAAATAAAAGATTCGAACTACCTGCATTATGACTCAGAGTTCACAGTTAAATCATTTATGGTCAATGGTCTACAATCCTTCTTCACATTTTAGTATATTCATTTTATAAATATATAGGCACGAATACCTTAGTTTAATAATATATAACATCATTATTGATTCATACATAAAATTCGTAGATAAATCACAAGTAAGAATTCACGAAGAAAAGAAGTTTCAACTTTCACCCCCACAATCATTTCTTCGTCTCAGAAACTTTTTGTCAACTTCTTATTCGAACACTTTCTCTCAAAAGAAGACCTCCTTTTGATTCCCCTCTCTCTCTCTCTCTCTCATCATGCTCCACTCCCTCCTCCACCCCACCTCCACCACCGCCTCCTCCTCCTCCTCCTCCGCTCCCATGTCCTCCTCCGGCGGCAAACGCCCCGTTGACCTCCCCTCCTCCGACCCTATCAAGCGCCCCCGCCCCACCCTCTCCCCCGACCACGACCCCCAGCCCTCCGACAACGATGACGACGGCGGCGACGACGATGACGACCCCTCCGCCCCCGCCCCCGCCCCCCTCCCTCCCGCCCCCGACTCCTCCGACGCCGACTCCACCGGCCTCCGCCTCCTCGGCCTCCTCCTCCAAAGCGCCGAGTGCGTCGCTGTCGACAACCTCGACGACGCCGGCCAGCTCCTCCCCGAGATCGCCGAACTCTCGTCCCCCTTCGGCTCCTCCGCCCAACGCGTCGGTGCGTACTTCGCCGACGCCCTCTCCGCCCGCATCATCTCCTCCTACCTCGGCACTTACTCCCCCATCTCCCCCCCTTCCAAATCCCACCACCAGAAACTCCTCTCCGCCCTCCAAATCTACAATTCCATCACCCCTCTCATAAAATTCTCCCACTTCACCGCCAACCAAGCCATCCAGCTGGCACTCGACGGCGCCGACCACGTCCACGTCATCGACCTCGATATCATGCAGGGCCTCCAATGGCCCGGCCTCTTCCACATCCTCGCTTCCAAGTCCAAGAAGATCAAGTCCTTCCGTATCACGGGGCTCGGCCCCTCGGCCGAGCTCCTAAACTCCACAGGGCGGCGGCTGGCAGAGTTTGCCGCCGCCCTGAACATTCCCTTCCAATTCCAGCCACTGGAAGGGAAGATAGGGAATATTAAGGATTTGAACCAGTTGGACATCAAATTGGGCGAGACGGTAGTGGTGCATTGGATGCACCACTGCCTCTACGACGTCACGGGTAGTGACGTTGGGGCCTTGCAGCTCCTGACGCTGATCAGGCCGAAGCTGATCACCATTGTGGAGCAGGACCTGAGCCACAGCGGCAGCTTTTTGGGGAGGTTCGTGGAGGCCCTCCACTACTACTCCGCCTTGTTCGACGCATTGGGCGACGGACTAGAGGCGGAGAGTATGGAGCGCCACACAGCCGAGCAGCAACTGCTCGGCTGTGAGATAAGGAACATTGTGGCTGTCGGAGGACCGAAGCGGACCGGGGAGGTGAAGGTAGAGCGGTGGGGTGATGAGCTCATGCGCGTCGGATTCCGGCCGGTTTCCCTTGCCGGGAACCCAGCCGCGCAGGCGAATTTGCTGCTTGGCATGTTCCCGTGGCAGGGATACACCATGATGGAAGAGAATGGTTGCTTGAAGTTAGGGTGGAAGGATTTGTCGTTGCTGACGGCGTCGGCGTGGCACCCATCCGATTAGCTCCATCGGACGGCTGTGATGAAATTAATGGTGATGGAGGATCACATTTTGGAAGTCAATTTAGTTGGTTTATTTGTTGTTACATTGTATTTGTTCATTTTCTGATACAAAGTACTATTCTTTCATGATGAAATAAGAGGACTAGCATATTTTTGATCGATTGTTTCCTTCAATTATCGTATTTCATTATCAATCTAGTTTTAGATCATCACTCAATCAATAAGATCAAGGTTGGCCCGACGGGGCTATGCTATTGTCATGGCCATGGGACGTATAATCCAATGTTCCTATGCTAGGTCACATAGGAAGATTGAATTTCATCTCATCATCTCATTGTAATGGAAAATGGCAAAATAATTTTAGTAATGTTTCAAGGCTTATTCTGGTCTTGTCCGAAATTATAAAAATACACGTGACATGGATTATTATTACTATTGGAGAGACAATTGCTGTAATTTGCAATAGATTAACATGATTGAATTATTATATATGTCGTCTCTTATTTTGTACCCCTTTTTGAATTGTATTGGCCACATATTTTTTTACCATTTAAAAAGACTTGTGATACTGCAAGTACTACTAAAAAGGAAATTTGTAATGTCATATCATTGGTGTCTAATAATTGCGACAATTTTACCCCACTTGCATATCAAAAATGAAATATATCCGTAGGAAAATATTGCATGTTGTTATTATGATATTACGACCAAATTTTTTTGGGTAGTAAATGATTTGAAATGTGTACCGTTAATCTCCATTAATTTCATTATAAATTTGAAAAACAACGATCAAAATCCACTCTATCAAATCATATGGAGTAGTATTTTTTTCCCTTTTTTTTTCTTTTTGAGATATATATATTTTTTTAATTTATTAACAGTTAACTGATAGTCTCTTCAGAAAGGAGAAAATTCCAAAGTGCCAAGGGGCAAGAAAAATTCCAGTATCATAATTCATAAATCCCAAAATTTTGATTGCAATGTATCGTAAGTGCCGAGGTGCCTATCTCCAATCCCTCCCAAATAAATATCTCAATATCTCATACCGTCAAAACTCTTATACCAAGGAAGTGTGCAAATTTATTCAATTTACCCCTCTAACAACTAAAGAATTTACATTAAGGACAAGGGCAAAAGAAAAAGTTTGACAACATATATAGCCTATAAAATTTCGAAATGTGACATTTTTTCAGGGGCAAATTTTATTTCCAAATATGACACTTATTAGGGGATGAAGGGAGTATATAAGTCATACAGTGAGAGAAACTCCATTCACAAACTTTGATTACAGCAAGAACACCATTCTTTTCTTTTTTTTCCAAAACTACAAGTGATCAGGATTCAAATGAAAACCAATATCCTGACTATAAAAGATCAAAAGCCAAACTAAAGATGCAAATACCAGTACTTTCTACAAATAACAAACTAATCAAATGTAAAAATGAATATAAAAAAAAAACAAAAATAAAATAAATTAAAAATAGAGAGCACAAATCCAAACCCAAACGCCACATTTCAATATCTTTTGCCTACGATAATGCCAAAGATAATTGAGACAAGAGCCACACCTAAAATGAACTTATAGTTCAAGGCTGGAGATGCCTCAGTAGCTTGAGTATGTGCACCTGAGGCTGAGGACAATGCCGGAGATGAAGTCGCCTCCGACTTTTTCTTACTCTTTCTCTTCGAAGGAGTAGCAGCCAAAGATTCAATTTCCCGCGATTTTATGGTTTCATCCTTGTGTTCAGAGATATCCTGCATTATAGTCCAGAGGTGAAATATTTGATGAGTCATCATTAGCATGTAGTAGTGAGACCAAAAGAATACAAGAATATTGAGTTTGGGCACCAAAAATTTGCCAAGAGTATTAACCAAAGACGAGACAGAATGTGTGCGTGCAAGATAACACAACGAAGAAAGCTAACCTTTTCTTTGGATTTAGCATCAGCAAGCTGCAACTTTTGCTCAAGATCTTTCACTTGGCTCTCTAGGAGTAGTACTTCTTTTTTCTTAGCTTCAAGTTCTTCGCCTGAACTCTTCAAAGCAGCTTCTCGTTCAAGGCCGTTTTGGGAGCTCAGCTTGTTCTGTTATCAAGCAAGGAAAAGATAAGAAGCCAAAATTTAAATAAAAGAAACAAGTTGCAGAGTTTTTGCATGCAATTTTTATGTCTAATGCTACATATATGAGTAGAAATACAGATAAATACATCAAATATGTTGATAGCTATGGAAAACAAGATTTCTGATAGTTGTAACTGACTAGGAAGAGTATGATTAATTACCTCTTCCTTTAAACGAGTTTCTGCAGTTGCCAACTGTTCTTCAATCGCCTTCAGACGATTCTGCAACTCATCTTTCTGGCCAACTTCACAGCTGAGAGCTTCCAATTTAGCTTTGTAGGCATCCTCAATCGATTTTTGTTGTTTCAGTTGCTCCTCAAGTTGAACTATAATTGCTTGAAGATCCTTCTTGGAACTTTGGAATGTCTCATTAAGTGAATTGTTCTCTTCTATGACCGAAGATATCTGAAAAATGAAGATGCTCAATTATATAAACATTTAAAAACAAGGTGTGGAACTCATCAAGAAGATATATCAGTTTACTAACCTGGGATTGAAGCTTTTGGCCTTCAGAAGTGAGTCGCTGAGTCAGCTCTTCGATTTCTTTCCTGGCAGCATCTAGTTCTTTAACTGTACCATCTTTCTCTGATGAAACAATGGATAATTTTGTATGTAAACCATCTAGCTCAGATCTATACGAAGCCAGATCATGAGTGAGTTTTGAGTTTGTTTCGGTCAACTCTTCAATCTTCTTCTTGAACTGACTAGAGCTTCTCTGAACTTCACTCTCCAAATCATTTGATTTGGACAAGATATTTTCCAGTTCTAGTTCGCGACTTTTCACAAGTGCAGATGCTTCCTGACCCTGTTCTTCATAAGTTTTCACCTGTGCTTCGTAAGCTTGGAGCTTCTCATATAAGTCCTTTGCTTCTGACTCTCTAAGACTACATTTTTGTAGAGCCTCTTCCAACTGAGCTTCTGCTTTTGAGATACGAGCTTCAGCTACCGAATGAAGTTCAGAGACTCTAGAGTGCTGCTCAGTTAGTTCAGTGATGGTGCTCAAGTGAGAAGCAAGCTGCACTCCAGAGATTTCCTTCTCAGAAACTGTAGCATTTAGCTTTTCCTCGAGATCTTTAATCTGATCACTGAGCTGTACATTCTCTGAGACGTACGAGTCAGCTTTTCCTTCAACCTCAAGGATTTTCCTTTTCAGGTCTTCATTGATGTCTTCAGAAGAAGCCAGCTTCACTAAAATCTGATCAAGCTCTTTACTTGCAGTTTCATATCTTTCTGTTGCTTCTGCAAGTTGCACTTGATAACTTTTGACTTGATTTTCGAGATCTTGTACCTTTTCATGCAAGATTTTTGCCTCAGAATCTCTGTTGGAGAAATTGGCAATTGCCTCCTGCATTTTCAGGTCTGCATCCCTTGATAGTGTTTCATGCGATGATTCGAGTTCTGCACTTCTTGCAGTCACTTCCTCCAAGACTTTATTTCGTTGCTCTAGCTGTTCCTCGGCTAGCTTGAGCTTCTCAACAACTTCAGTTTCTCTCAATACAGTTGCTTTTAGGTCATTCTCAATGCTTTCCAACCTCCCTTGTGAGATATTGAGTTCATCCCGCAACATGGTAAGTAGATTTTCAGCGTCGGACAGCTTTTCGTTTAAGGTTCTTGACGAATCTTTTAAGCTGTCATTCTCTTCTGTAGTCAACTTGAAGGATTCAGCTAATTCTTTTTCCTTTTCAGTGGATGCTTGAAGTGCAACCTCTAGGCTTGATGCTTTCAACTGGACCGCCTCAAGTTCGGCTTCAAGTTCAGATACCTTTTGAGTTCCTTTCAAGAATTCAGATTCCACATTCTCACATTTCTTCTCTAGCAAGCTTATTTGCTCTTCAAGCTCCTTAATCCTATATTTTTCTGTTTCAAGAAGTAGCTCCAATTCGCTCGCCTTGTTGCCAGCATCCACCACTTTTGAATCTGATGTCTGAATCAAACTCTCGAGTTCAAGGCTGCGCTGATGAATTGTGTTGGCTCGTCCCTCATGCTCAACACACTTGTCCGCGACACTCTTTAATTCTAACTCGAGCTCAGAGTTACGAGTTGTGGACTTGATCAACTCAGACTCCACTTGAGCTATTTTTTCCTGAGATTCTTGCAACTGGATGTCTAATTGTTGCTTCGCTTCCACCTCCTCCTTCAACTCCGAGTCCAGTTCGGATACTTTTTCGGATAACTCTCTCAACTCTCTTTGATAGTCATGGGATTTCAATTCTTCCAAGTTTACTAGCTGCTCTAGCTCAACTGTCCTCTGTTCTGCAGCAACACGATTCGTTTCAGATTCACTAAGCTTCGATTTTGCTTCTTCGACTGCTGCCCTCAAGGCCTCCACCTCGCTCCCAAGCTCTACGTTTTTCTGGTTAGCAGTTGTGACAGCATGACCAGACTCACTGTGAAGCTCTTCAATGGCTTTCAATTTCTGCTCCAATTCTTTGCTGTTCGCCACGGCTTCTGATAGAAGAGAATCTGCTTTGCTGAAATCCTCATCAGACTGATGCAACTTGGCTTGAAGATCATTGATTAACTCCTTCATCTGAACGGTATTATCAGTTAGATCAGAGACAGCATCTTTCAGAGCTCGTTTTTCTTCGCTCACATCTTCTAATTCTTCCTGCAGAGTTTTCATCTTTGTTTCCTGGCTTTTCAAGAGTTCTTCAACCTCTATCTTGGCATTGATCACCTCCTTCAGTTCTGACTGTAAATCATCGAGCTGGGAAGCTTTCGCCTGGAGGCTCTCCGCACTTGCCACCTGCAAACTCTCGAGTGAGGCAATGTGTTCCTTAGCTGTAGATTCGGCAGCCTTTGCAAGTTCCAATTCTTGCGTCATTTCACTAATGATGGCTTCTTTTGAAGCTAGCCTCTGCTCCACATCTTGCACCTGTGATTTTGAAAGCTCCAATTCTCCCTGAACAGTAGCATGCTCAGCTGTGATGCTCTTCAGAGCCTCTTCGACTTTCTTACTCTCGTCGATCTTTTCAGACAAGCTTTTCAGCTCATATTGTAGTGAAGCCATCTGATCTCCCGTCTCTTTGGCACTAGATTTTGCAGCCTCAAGCAACCTCTCTAATTCCAAGGCCTTCTTTGTCTCCGACTCAGCATGCACACCACTTTCCTTGTGCAACTCCTCAAATTTACGAGCTTCATCATGGGATAATTGCAGCTGTGCCTGAAGCTCTTCAATCTTCTTGCTTGAGGTCTCTAGCTCGAGTCTGAGTCGATCAAATGATTCCTTTACGTTGCTCAGCTCCTTGTGCTTGTCTTCGTGACCCTGTAACTCCTCCTGCAATGTTTTGAGCTGTTCCTTGTATCTGTCATCAGCTTCAGAGATCTGCTCCAGCAGTTTTTTGTTGTTAAGCTCAAGCTCTTCGTGATTCTTCGTACTTACTTGAAGGAGATCTTTTGTCTGCGAGAGTTCGTCCTTGAGGGACATGTTTTCAGCTCCATATTCTTTAACCGTATCAATAGTTCTCTTCAGTTCATCTTCGAGCTCTTTAACTTTCTCTCCAGCTTCTAGCAACTCTCGAGCTGCCTCGGGATTGCTATCCGCGTGCTGAACTGCAGAAGGTTTTTCTTCTGCAACAGAATCTGGCGACTCTTTCTCCACCTTAACAAATTCTCCTTCCATGGCTGTTTCTTCGTCTTTTTTTCCTTCTATTACCTGAAGTGGAATGAAAATCATAAAAGTATATGTCAAACCTAGCTGCCATGATCACTCCACAAAAACGTAAATTCTTTCTTTCTTTCATTAAAATATAAATTATACCTTAGTGGGAACGCCGTTGCTCTCAACTTCCTCGGCCAACTTTGCAGCTGGGATTTCCTGACTTATAAGCGCCTCCTCTGCCATGACTGGATGAAATGCTCCTTAATCTAATCTAATATCTGTTAAAATAAAATAAAAGAAATAAGATAAAACTGATCCTTAAATGTAATTTGTATAATTGTAACGGTCAGGTACTTAAATAAAACATTGTATTATTCGGTTACTTATAAGTGTTGGTGATTTAAATTTGGAGAGTAATACATAAATTCACATCATAAAAGTTATTTAACTACAGTACTTACAAGTTTTAAAAAAAATAAGAATATAATTAAATTACTTCAAATCCAACGAATCAATTCTAGACAACCGAAAGCTTTATATGAAATCCTATATATATGCAGTCACTATCTCCAACTGTTTTAGTCGAGCGAGGGGATGGACCAAAGCTATATAGAATAGATCAATTACATTTGTCAACAACACATAAATTGTTTTACAACTCCGTCTATAACATATATACTGCATAGCAAAAACAATTAATTAACATGACCTAGAAAATGCTAAACACTATTATTACAATTAGATTTTTATTCCTTTTTTCCAAACTTAGCCTAAAATTAGAAAGTGATGTAAATAAGATAATAAAGCCTCCTATAAAACTCATCATTAATCTATAATTTAAAGCTCATGCACTACCATCTGAGTCATGTACTATAACAAGTTTATAGATATAATAAATTTCATTCTAATTGTATTTGTCAGCTTATTAAAATCCCACGCATATTAAAATTTAACTTAGTGAGTGGTGGAGAATGGCATCATCAATAGCTAGTTCCTTAAAAAAATACAAAATTGGTTCGTGATGACTACAAGTAAGATACAAAATAATACTAGTAATTACTTTATCAAAAAATAAAATAAAATAAAGTCAAATAAAATAGTCAAGTACACAGTTAAATGTAGAAGAATTAAATTGTATCATTATCTTGTAGGTAAAAATCAAATGAGAACATTCTTTTAGGTAGGAAATATTGTATGAACAAATCTAGACCATTTTATCTCTGTAGATTTATGGTTCAAATTAACGGATTATTAAAGTAATGGAGTTTGTGCATTAAAAATTTAAAATGTTTGTACATTAAAGTAATAGTGTTACTAATACCAAAAAAAAAAGTAATAGAGTGTGCATTATCCGACATGATAAAAATATATAATTCTAACATTCCTATATAAAAATAAGGTTTGTACAATCTCATCCCTTATCTGCATTATTAATCATATAAACGAACGAGGGAATTAAATCTTTAACAAACAAGAAAAGTTATCTTAACACAAAACGTTAAGCAGAAGAAAAAATGAAATGAAATGACAAAAGTAGAAAATACGAGTCACTATACTTTCCAATAGCGTTATGGCCCACCAAAAGCAATCGTGGTCAAAATCAACAATAAAAATGCGAGCACACCTAAAAAGATTCCATTTTTCATTGCTGTTATTTATTTACTTTTCCTAAATATTTGCATAAAACTCCTTTTCTCTTTTTAATTTGAGGAGAAACCGAATTATAAAATAAAAGTAATTACAAATATATATCAATATATTTCATAAATAAAGCTAATTGGCCCCACAAAAGCAAGGCTGTCGCACACACTCTTTCATCATCCTAAAAGAAGAAAATATTAAATAAATATATGTATATCTCTTTTAACTTTCAAGCTGTTTCCAATGACAAACACAATCAAACGACAAGAAAACTTGAATTGGCTGCTGACAAAAACAATGGGCGATCATTATAGGTTGCAATAATAGCACAGCAAAATGTTAAATTTTACTGATCAAGACTCAAGAATACTCATAATTTTTATAAAGGTAATATCAGTAGTCTTTAGTTATCAAATAAACTGTTCGATCTATTCATTCTAGGCCAGTTCATCAGAAAAAAAAGAAGAAAAAACAGAGGTCTGACATACTACTATTTTAGTAAAAAAAAAAAACAATATACGTATTCAAAAGCTCCGAATATAATTTTTTTTAAATAAAGTGCTACTAGGCTTAAGCATGACTAAACAGTAAAAATTAGTAAACGACCAGCTCTAAAAGACAAGCGCTTTTAATCAAAACGGCATCTTCGCCAATTCCGCAACATCATTTGCGGGTACATGTAAGGTCATTTTTATATCAAACTGACGTTACAGCCCAGCTGTATTTCTCTCAATATACAATTTAATCGATTGCTAAATTCACAGTTAAAAGAAAACTTAAATAAAAAAAAATTATAATCAACCAAAACATATTCCGATCATCGTGAGAAATTCAGTAAAGCTCAAAACATTGAGGAAATTAAATATTGCGTCTCTCTCTCTATATATATTTATATATATCTGTGTGTGAGCGCGCGCGCGCACGATTGATGCGTGTATAATCAAGCAAAAACACAAACAATCGGAATCGGAATCACGATGCTTTGGCACGCATAGACTGATCGGCGAAAGCAAACGCAGATTTCAGATAGTAGCAATCCGCAGCAGATCATAATGGCAAGATCAACGCGATAGCAACGGCAGCAACGAATTATATACACATATATTTCATCATTAATCAGCAAAAAAAACGAAGAAGCAGATACGCACAATCAACAAACGGAAGTGAAACGCATACGCAGATCAAGTGAGGAAAATGAAAAGAGAAGCTTGCCTGAGATAGGTGGTGAGCTGATCTCGGTGCGCTGTCTTTATTGATTATATTTTTGGAGAGAGAATTGGTGGGGAGAGAGAGAGAGAGAGGAGGGAGGGATTAGAGTGGAGTTAGAGAGATGTTGGCGATTGAAAATTTGGAATTAATAGTGAGAGGAGGGTGAGGCGGGGGGGCGAGGGTGGGGGGTGGTGGCGGGCCCCCTGCAACTACTAGTTGATTTAGTTCGAATTGCTGTGGTCTACCAGTACCGCTGTTCTTTTTTCTTTTACCGCCTTTGCCATTTTTACCATTCGGCCTTCGCATTTATATGTACATATAAATTTATATATGGAAGAATCAATATTCGAATTTTTGTAGTGTTGGATTTTTTTAATTGGATTTCCGCACTTTTATTGGTTGTAACTTGTAAGTAGTGTATATGCCACCCACGTAAAAATTGTAAAATTTAATAAATATTTATGTGTGTGTTATACTATGCTTTTGTGCTTTTTATTGTCCCAATTTTGACATCTTTTCAAATATGACCCGATGTTTCGTTTATTTTTAAAAACCTGATCTTTTGTGAAAATTTTATCTTTTATCCGAAAAGATGAATCAACTGATTGGGTTCTCGTGTGGAGTATACAATAGATAGTGGTATATTCTACATGAAGATTCGATGAGTTAATTCAGCGAACGCGGTCAAAATTGAAACTTTGGTAAAATATCAATTTAAAAAAATGTGATCGTATTTGAAAAAATGCTAAAGGTAGTGCCATAAACTATACTTTATTCTAATAAATATTGTGTTTAAATGTTAAACTTTATCTAGTATATATATTTCTCTAAACGCGAAATTTAACACCTCATGCACCGCCGTCGGTATCCATGCACATGTTTGCATGTATATCTGTAAAGAAGATTTGTACTTTTTTTAAAAAACTTTTCAAGGATTATTGGACGATTATAATTTCATTAATTGATGAAATATTTATAAAATTTAATGATCGTTGTTACGCTTTATTATATATCATGGAAAATGGCATTCACAATTCATTACCATTTTGATAAGGTTTAAAATAAGACTTGAAAAAAGTACATCGTGTGAATTATTGTTTAAATTGTGTAGAAATTAGTAAAAATATCATTATATTTCAAATAATTAATTGGTTATGGACTAACCAAAAAGGAAAATAGTTTTAATTATAGAAAAAATCATTGATCTCGCATGCATCACTAAATTAGAATTGTGATTGCATTGAATTAAGTTTGTTTTACTAGAGGGAAAAGGAAAGAGATCTCTAAATATTAGATTTAGGAAATGTAAGATTTCTAAAATCTTAAACAATGTAGGATCTTTTTTTTAGGTTAGGATTGTATATTATCGAGCTAGGATTGCTAGTGATTAATATAATATAGCCTGCAATTTATAGAATGGTAGGTGCGTTTAAATTTTGAAATTTTATAGATTTTGGTGATTACTCTAGCTTTAAAAATTTATCTAATAACATCAAGTCCAATAAATTTTGTAGTATTAATTCTATAAAATGCAAATGCAACATGTTTTAGTAGGAAAACAATGCTTCGTCTGATTTAAGTTTAATGGTATACTCCGCCATGCAACTTAGGGTGAATTATAATTTTCAGTAATTTTGTCCATATAATGATTTAATTTAATTTAATGAAATTTAGTACGATTATAATCTTAATTAAAAAAACTAACACACGCGCACACAAGGATACAAGGTAAACAAAAGGAGGTTTTTGTTATTTTTTTTTTCAAACACTTGTTTTATATTTTTGTTTGGGCCTTTTAATTTCCGTTAATTTTTCAATCCAAAATTTCGACAAAAAGGGAAAGTGGGTAGTACAATGTTGAAACTTCTTGCATTTCAAAGTTTTGAAAAATAAAAAATAAAAAAAGGGAGGCTGTTTTGGTCAAGTTGATTTATTTTCAAAGAAATAAAGAAAGAATGCAAATAGAAATTTTCAAATTATAATGAAAGTTGAAAAGGTAAGGGTGGTGGCGGCCACAGGCGACCGACCAAACCGTCCAAGTCTTATATATACTTGCAAGCCTCACACATTGTGTTGTCTCATTTGATAAAGACATTAATAAATCTTTCCCTTTCTAATTTCTCCAAATATAATGAAATTCAAAAAAATTGATAATTCTAAATTTATTTGAGTTATTTTAGTAGATGTAATAAATTAATTTAAGTTTGGTGCATGTTTCTCGTTGATAAGACTCATCAAAATTTTGTCATCATGGGAATTCTTATATAGTATGGCCAAAGCTCTAAAGTTTGAATACAACCAATACCTTATAAATCGAGTCTGTCATGTCAAGTTTTTTTAGTGTAATTTGTGAACTATGCACAACAACGTAGTTTTATCTAATGTGCACCTCGAATAGTGGCTGCATTCATTAAATTTTGATTTAGATGAACTAATAAAAAAGTTTATGGACAAATCTCGAATTTGCACTTCGACTCCATTCAAATCGATTATTTAAATTTAGTTAGTCAAGTTGTAACAGAATTAACTAATTGATTTACATAATATTCAAGCAAAAATGGACAGTGATAATATATTCGACTCGACTTGATTAATTTAAAAAGTACTACTTTTATGTGGTAATGTAAAACCTATGTTGCATGGTTGCGAGGGTGCGGGTGCGGGGGCGATACGATACGGGTACGGGGATATGGATTTTCAAAAATTATAGGGTGCGATTCGTGAAGGATACGTCTGCTATATTTATATTTTATTATATACGACCTAACAAATTTATAAAAAAATATATTCATACATTAAATTTTGCATTGTTAATATAAGTTAAAATAAAAGTTTCAATTGAAATAGTCAAATAACATATGTTAATACTTAATAACATGATTACATCTAAGAATTACTTGGTACTTCTCCTTCATCACGAAACAAAACAGGGCCAAAAAAATTAAAGTTTATAAAAAATAACCCCAAATGCACCGGATTCTTGAGATTCGCGAATCCGATTCGCGTATCCAAATTATTTTTTTTTAATAGGATACGCCAGGTGGCGAATCGGGTGCGAATTCGACGCGAATCGCACCCGCACCCGCACCTTATGCGTATCGAATTCTGCATTATAGTATTTTTCGGAGAATCCATCATAGTGTAAAACTAAGGAATGGGAAGGATAGTCATCATTCCCATTAATGTGCATTGATGCACTTTGGTATAGGGCGTTTAGAGAAAAATAATAATTTAAAGTAAATCTTGTCATTTAATGATTAACTACTCCCTAACTTACATTAATCAAAACGTTACTCATTTAATTGAATTTATTATTATTGTCATTGAAGAATTTAAACCACCACTTCATTTATTAGGGGTGAGCTTTTAGTTATTCCGTTTGGTTTTGGCATAAACCAAATCAAATCGAATAAATTAAATTTTTAAAAATTAAATCAAATCAAACAAATCAATTGAATAACCGAACTGAATTAATTAAATTTAAAAATTTAAAATCAAACCAAATCAAACAAACCAAACAAAAATATGCTATAAATATTTCATCCAAGATTAACAAGAATCTAATATAATAAAACAATAATATTTTAAATATTCTAAATCAATGGAAGGGAGGGAAGAGCGAGATAGGTTTCAAAATTAGGTTTCAAAGTTCAAATGTGAGGACGCAGAATATATTTTAGTATAAATTTATAATACTAAACTTTAATTAAAGATTAATATATATGTATATAATATAATTTAATATATTTATATATATTATATAAATTCAAATTCGGTTTTCGGTTTGGTTTGGTTTGGTTTGGTTGTTAAAGTATCAAATCAAACCAAATCAAACCAAATCAAACAAAACAAAATTTTTAAAATAAAAACCAAGCAAACCGAATCGAATTCTATTTTACAGTTTGGTTTTCGGTTTTCAGTTTTTTTTTCTCACCCCTAACTTAATATATATATAGGGGTTGGTTCATATACAAAATATTTTTCCCGTAAAAAAAAATAATAATAATACATTTTATGTACTAAAATAATGTATTTTATGTATTGTTACAATTTTTTGTTATTATAATGCATTACATGTTCAATTATAATGCATCGGTCAACAACAATCGTAGATCTTCAAAGATCAACGATCCAGATCGCTTCTTATTTCTTAGGGGAAAAGACTTTTACGTATGATCTCTTATATATATATATGAGAGAGTGAGTTTCATATACACTAAAGAAATAGCAATATATGATATATATATCAAAATATAATTATGTCTCGTATATATATATATATATATATATATATATATATATTATCAACTTAACAGCTTTTCCTCAAAAAAAAAAAAGAAAAAAAAACTTAACAGCTAATAAATCAATATATACTTTGCAATAACGAATCTTTTTATAATATGATTATGAATAACATTATTTAACAAACAAAAAAAGGTCACATGATTTATGCTTTGCACAACATGCAATAGCTATTCTGATTTTGTCTGTTACTATCTAAAAGGAAAGGCAAAGGAAAAGAAACATGTACATGATCGTGCTTCAGATTTTAATTTACCGACTCTAAATTAAAATTTTAAAAATTTATGTAGTGATGCTAAACAATTAGATCCGTGCAATATATAATAACCTATATCTACATATATTTATAAATACATATATCTATGTAGCACATAAAATTTACCATTATTAGATAAATTTGTCTGTTATTTACTAATAACACATTACACATATTTTCATGATGTCGCCCATAATTTAATTTAGATTATTGTACAGTGGAACCTTTTTAAATTAATACTCGATAAATTAATAACTTCTCAAAGATAATAATTTTCTCTGGTCCCGAGTTGGGCCCCAAGTGTAAATTAATAATTTCGATAAATTAATAAGATAATAATTTTTCAGAAGACCCTTGTATAAGTCTATGGTCCCATTAATATCATAAATTAATAATCTCCTTAAATTACAAAGATAACTATGATAACTTAGTAAGATACTTAAATGACATTTTGAGTGTGTTTGCATAAAGTGTTCGTTGACTAACTTTCAAATGAAAATATTGATCAAGCCAGCACTAGCAATTCATTTTGGGTGCATGATGGGTGATCTTGTTTATAGACACATAATACCTCTTGTATTTGGTTTGTCATAGTTATTTTTTCGGCACCTTTTAGATTATAAGTCATAGCATTATTGGGTATGAATTTAAAAACTTTTTGCTTTGTATATATAATAGTTTGTTTATCAATATGCAACATTTTTTTTTTGACAATATCAATATGCAACATTGGACGTACATATCTAGTTCTAATACATTGGATAGCTAGATCCAAAACCTTAATATTTAATATTCATACATGTTTCTATGTATATTAAAATTCAAGTTCATTGAAGTATAATTCTTCGGTAACTAATTTAAATTAATTGAATGTAATGAAATAAAGGTTCTAACAATATTAATTTATAGAGGTTCTATTGTATTTTGAATCAAATGTCAATATGTTCGACACCTATTAATATAAGTTTAGATTTGGATTTTGAGCCATGAAACAAATTTAAAAATTCATTTAATATGATGCCTCCCCCTCCCCCTCTCTCTCTCTTTCTCTCTCTCTCAACCATCAGCCGGCCGGGAGAATTTGACCAGTCGTTTGTATAAATTGAATATACTGTATATTGAAACATTATTTTAATTAGTCAGCCTCGGTTGCTCCCTCTATTTGACTTCAAACATTCTACAATATTTCTAGAAAATTAATTTATGGAGTACTATTATTTAAAAAGTTCCTTTATGGAATATTATTCGTTGAAATTTTCGCATCAAGTAGGGATGATGGATATGAGTACTTATGAATTGACCCATATTCAATGGTATTAGAAATAATGAATTGCCGATACATAATGATAAAATCCGATTTGATGAATCAAATGGATTTCTATTTCAGTCCACGTCAAGTTTATTTTGAATTAAAGCACCTTTTTTTTTAACAAACATTACAAGAAATTTAAAAGGCCGCGTGACGGTGAACTTGAACTCGTAACCTTTGGCCCGGCATTAACCACTTTATCACTAGGCTAACATACGCATACAAATTATAGCAACTTTTACCATCATAACTTGTCCTATCTATATACTATACTCGATCTTCTTCTTATTGTATATATATATAGGGAAGAGATCAAATACAAAGCCATCTCTCCGTAATAAATTCATTCATCTAATTTGAATGATGTACGATCAAATTTATCTTTATATTTTAATTATTATATAATCTTGTATAATTAAAGGAGGGATGATATTGTACTTTCTCTCTTGAGGGTGGACGGTTATTCCATTGAATTAAGGATATATCATCCGTTTTTTTTCTTATCGCAGGAAAAGATCTCAAAGCAAAATATATAGTATATAACTAATACTTGAGCGGTTGAGCCATTATTTCAAACCTTATAATATATTACTTATTCACAGAAATACCTAACGATGTAAAATTATATAAGGATCAACTACCTTAAAATACAAAAACTTTCACTCGTTTTTGTTTTTCCCCTCACGAACTTTCAATTCTTTTTTCTAAATTTCACAAACTTCACATTTGTTACAATTTTTTCACGATCTACAAATTTTGCCAACTCGAAGCTGTTGTGGCAGCTGGAATGTCCACATGCACATATCGTTCAACGTCATTTTTCATTTAAAGGGTTAATTTGCTTAAATAGACAAACTTTTGCTCTTTAAACCTAAAGTTTTGTCCTTCAAATCAAAAGTTTTGCCCTTTAAACCAAAAATATGACAAATTTTATGTTTTTAAGTAAATTAAGCTTTTAAATTAAAAATGGCGTCAGATAATATGTTCGTGTGGACAATTCAAACTTCCACATCAGTTTTAATTTGGCTGAATTTATTAATTGTGAAAAAATTATTACATATGTAAAGTATGTGTATTTATAAAAAAAGATCAAAAAAATTGTGGAAAAACCGAAAAAAGGCTAAATATTTTTTTTTTTTAAAGGAAAAAAGACACATATACCGTAAAAGAAAAAAAAAATGAAACAAATGATGTTATGCTAGTAACAAATTAACAATGGTGTGCACCTACCAACATTAAAAACATAGAAAGAAAAAAAAATACAATAATATGGTAAGTGCTTTCAAAGGTATTCACAGTAGATGGATAGTGTATATCATCGCTTTATATAAACAATATATGAGAAAATGAAACAAGCAAAAGCCACATTTACCCTTGACTTATATATAGATGAACGTTATCTAACCACCATTGAAAAAATGGATGGACTCCAGCAAATTGGTCTACCCATTCTGGGAATTGTTGCTGCTGCTGCTGTTACCTTTTATGCAGTTAGTTTTTCTGAGCTCAGTGAGGTTCTCTCTCTCTCTCTCTCTCTCTCATCTAGTGTACATAACTCTTTCTTTTTTTTGAGGAGGTGTAGAACTCTTCTTGATTATACATATATCTCGAAAATGTTGTCAGAAATCATTCAGGGACTTAGATGAGAGAGAATATTCTGATGAGAACGGTGGATTCCAGTCATCTATGAGTTCTAGAGAGAGAAGGGCCAGAAGAAAGGCTGATAAGCAATCTAAATCTTGAATAATTAAGTTCTCTACTAAGGAAATTTGTGTGCTTACTTTCTTTTCTCCGTCTAATTCTTTCTACCCTTGAAGATTAATTAGTTACGGAGTATTTGAAGCATTTGAGACCCTCTGTTCTTTGTTATATTTATTGAATCGATTCTAAGTGAGTTCATTTGTTTGTTATGTTTATTGAATTGATTCCAAGTGAATTCTTTGATTGATCTAATTTACAGTTAGATTTAATTTTCAATGCCGTAGCGTTTTATGGGATTTTATTTTTGAATTTCGTAATAAGTTGACTATGATTGTAAGGCGTTTGAGATGAAGAAAAATCTGGTTTGGATCACTCAATACTAACAAAATTAGACATCACCAACTTATTTATCTCAAAAAACTTGGGTATGATGTACTTATGTGGAATGCAACATAAGATCTGTTTAATCAGGAGAGATTAATTAGAGTATAATTAAAAGATAATTAAAGTTCAGTAATTCTAATTAGAGTTTATTAATTTTAATTGAAGTTTATTAATCTTAATTAAGTATTATTATTTTTAATCAGAATTTATTAATCTCAATCAAACATTATTAATTCTTTAAAGGTGTGTTCTCTATCATGGAAAATGGTGGAATACAAAATTTCCCCTTCTTCCACCCCTTACATGTTCTTCTATGATGGAAAATTTTCCCCGGACAGGATGGAAAATATTTTCGAGCTATCCATTTTCCTTCCTTTGCACTCTAAATGTGGATAATATTATCATGAAGGGAAGCGTGTGATAATATTTTTCTATGTAATACAAGGCATAAGAAGGGGAGACCATGTAATGAAATTTTATTTTCCACCTTAAAGAACATGAGATAAAATGGGTAGGGACCACTGTTACGTGATAATATTTTCCCTTATTTTCTTATCCCTCATTTTTCCATAATAAATTTACAACAAAAAAAACACACTATTTAGAATTAAATAATTAATTAATTAATTAAAAATTGAAACAAATAAATTTAAATAAACATTTTTGGAGCAGCACGACCGCACCCAAGTACCTCTTTATTTATTCTTTACACAGTTAAAAGAGAATTTTATTGAATCATCAACTTATGCCGCGTTACACAATTTATTAAAAAAATAAAGTCAATTCGTAGAAGGGTCTAACATAAGTTTTATGTTTTGCGAAATTTACAAAGAGTTCAAATTCTGTAGGTCATCATTTATAGGGGTGAGCAAATTGTTCCGAAAACCGAAAACCGAACCGAACCGAAACCGAAAATTAATTTCAGTTCGGTTATTTCGGATATTTCGGTCAATTCGGATTTCAAAATTTTAATATTTCGGATTTCGGTTCGGTTATATTGTTTAAAAAACCGAAATATCCGAAATCCGAATTATATATATACTATTTATATTTTTTTAAATTTATATTTAATTTATTAAAACTAAAATATTGAATACTACTCTAAATTGAAAGCTATTAACATGCTCGTGCTCTAGTATTTGTTGGAAGTTATTGATTATTGAACTTTGTATTAGTTTTTGTTGGTATTTTGATTTCTAATTTAACTATTTGTTTGATTATTTTCATTTTGTTGTTGGTGGTTTGGTGGTTTGTGAAGATTTAAAACTTTATTTTATTGTTGGTGGTTTGGATGGTTTGGATGAATATAAAAAATGTAGGAAAATTGTTTCAAAAAAAAAGTGGAAAAACCGAATTAACCGAAATACCAATTTGGTTATTTCGGATATTTCGGTTCGGTCACCGAAATAATTTCGGATTCGGTTCGGATATGGATTTGAAAAAACCGAAATTTTAGTTTGGTTATTTTTTATGTAATAACCGAACCGAATATCCGAATGCTCACCCCTAATCATTTATTTTCCACTCAATTCAATTAATTTTCTAGCTAATATGGCAATTTCTGTTCGAAAATTGGGGTGCTAAACACATAAATCACATATATCAAAATATTTCAATCACCAAATCTATTTCAAAATAGCAATAGTCTAGAAAAAAGATCAGTATGAAATTCCATTGCACCACATAAATTTGCTTATTATTTTCAATTTGCCAGTTTTCACCATTATCAACATTATTTTTTAAAATTATTTATTTCCTCTGAGATTTGAGCTCTGCCACCCTTTCTTCTGTAGCTTTAAGAGCCTCCCCATATATCTCTATCAGCTGCAAAATCAAGCAAAATTTAAATATATTGTATGACTCTGTTGAGAGAGAGAGAGAGAGAGAGAGAGAGTAAAAATAAGCTTTGAGAGCCTCTATATATATCTCTATCAGCTAAAAAATGAAGCAAAATTTCATCCCTTATTAGAGAATCTGGAAATATATATTATAGGGCTAAAAGAGCAATTTTCACCAGTGCAAATGTATCCGTGCATATCTGTGCAAGCGTTGCATCAGAAACACGAGCATATCCGTGCAAACATGCTTTTTTCTTGTGTCACGTTTCAGATCTCCTCGTGTTTCTGCTCTGCTGAGTGCTGATCAATCTGTAAGTGTAAGTGTGTGACTGTGTGAACTGTGTAGAGAGAGAGAGAGAGAGAGTTCAAAGAGGGCACATTGCCTTACCTTATCAATTTCTTGAGGAGTCATGATAAATGGAGGAGACATCATAATATTATCACCAGCAACGCGTACTAACATTCCGCGCTTCTCACACTGCGCTCCAAAATAGGCTCCGATACCTGAGATTTTTGTAGCAAGGTGAGAATATTGTAACGTAGAGCAAAGACATCAGCACGTTCACAAAAACACGAGATAGCATACCCCACTCAGCAGGAAAAGGATCATTAGGTGATTTGTTATCTGTAAATTCCGTCCCAAGAATCAACCCCGTCCCGCGTATCTTCAGGATAAGGGACATTAGTGACAAAATATCCAGACCATGACACATAATTATCGAGAAAACAAATAGGAAAGCATAATCATACCTCACCAACGATGGGACTATCCGAAAATGCCTTCAAACCTTCTTGAAACTTAGGGGCTATTTTGTTTACTTGCTCAACAATGTTTCTCTCCCTGCACCAGTTTGACATATTTGAATTATATTCTCTCTACGAAAAGATTCAAAACCTCAGCCGTATATGATTTTTCACATGAATAGGTTTTATGTGGATTCTTCATATGATGATGACCGTGGACCCGGCCTAAATCTATTTTCACAAATTCATTCTCCACGTTATTTCTAACCAATCACAGAAGGTACTTCCGTTGTCACTTGGTTATCCGACGGTTAAAAAGAACGAGCATTTATCAAGAAGGAAATTTTGTTTTTGGTTTTCAAGATAATATATATCGGGGATAACTGCTGTAAAATACACATACTTTGAGTCGATTTTGATTTTGCATTTGACTTTAAAAACATATCACCAAATTTGGGGGAAATTGGTCCAAAGTTCATGTATTTTCCGATATAAATTATGAATTTAATGGAAAAGATGAACAACATACTTGTAGATCTTGAGTGTTTCCAGTGCAACAGCACATGCTACAGGATGTCCGGAGTAAGTAAATCCATGGGAGAAAGAACCTTCAAACACGAAATTGGGTCAATACTTTAAGCTCGATATATGCATGTAATTTTCCAACGATCAGGTAGATGTTAGAACGAACCAAGTTTATTGCTCTGAGAATGTATGACATCGGAGATTTCAGGGCTAACAAGAACAGCTCCAATAGGCATGTACGCAGAAGAGAGAGCCTGTCCAATATCAAAAGCAAGGAGAAATAAGTGATATGGGAATAGGAAACGGTTTTATTACAAATTTTCACAACATGTACCTTTGCAATAGAGACGAGATCAGGTTTGATGCCGTACTTATCACAACCAAACATCGTCCCGATCCTTCCAAATGCACAGATTACCTCATCAGCAATAAAAAGAATATCATACTTCTTTAAGACCGCTTGAACCTGCAAATTTCCAAAATAAAAATCGCATTAATGCTTAACATAACACGTTAATTGTAGATTCAAGTATAGCAATGCATGTATTTTCCCTTAAAGCAAATTGTAAACTGAGGCAGAATCACGAGCCACGATAATGTAAAAACGAAAATCTCACCTTGTCAAAGTACGTTGCAGGAGGAGGTATCACACCACCGGCCCCCATAACTGGCTCCGCTATGAAAGCGGCAATCTGAAAATATAATAAATTCTTAGTCAAACTCTGCTACAGTAAGATGAGGGCCCATAATGGAAGATCGATGATATGATGTTGATATCCAATATGAGTTACCGTCTCAGGTCCTTCTTTAAGGATAAGGTTTTCCAAGTTCTTGGCCAACCTGGTTGAGAATTCCTCCTCCGATTCACCTACAATGTGTTTGTTTTTCTTCAGAAAGATGTCATAGGAGAAGGCGTATTATTATATAGTAAATAATTAAGAGTGCATCGCAAGTCACAACCTGGTTTGTGAAAGCGCCAAAAATGAGGGCAGTCGGTATGTAATATGAATGGAACCGGTAAATCAAATTTCTGGTGTAGAGCAGGCAAACTGTTGAAAATGATTACGTTGCTCGGTTAAAAATTCTCACTGCATATAATGATGGTTAAATTGCAAAATCTCAAGGCCGACAAACATACCCGGAGAGACTTGCTGCTATAAGCGTTGAACCGTGGTATCTGCCATAGAAAAAGGAAATGTAAATGGAAAAGAAGGAAATAGAAAGCTTATACAGAGTATATCATAGTAATGTTTCAAATGGAATCATTACGATTTTGATCGAGCAATGAATTTCTTCTTGTTTGGTCTTCCAAGGGCATTATTGTAATACCAAACCAGCTTCACCTGCAAGAAAAAAAAAGTTTTATAAAATATACACTAGTCCTTAACTGTTCCTTGCAATAAATAGGTGATCGATCAATTTTTCGGCCTCTGACATGCTTCATTGATTAAGGTAACTATGCGCAAATGTGTATTCGTATGATGAGAAAGTTACACAAACCATAATTTTATAAATTTACTAGACTTGCAATATCTTCAAAACCATAGATTTATAACTCCCATCCATCAAGAAAGATGCATAAGAAAGCCAATCCCCGAGATCAAACCTGTGTATCATTGGCTTCTGATCCACTATTTGTGAAGAAGGCCTTAGCCATTTTACGAGCAGTGAACATCTCCAATAGTTCACTAGCTAGATCCTACATTCAAAACGAAATCTAGATGGGAACATACAAAATTTCTGAATTTGCATTCCGAAACTGCTGTAAGTAAGCATACCAAAGAGGGTTTTGTGGTACGATTCCAAAATGAGTGGTAAAACGGCAAGGTATTTAGTTGTTTCATCGCAGCTTCAACAAGACGAGGCTCATTGCCACCTACAAGAACGCCAGAGCATCAGCAAACTACGGATGTGTACTTATTTGAAATGGTTGAGGGTAACAGATAACCAGAACAAGAAAGTCGAGTAGCAGCTAGAGAACAGTTAATATAGTTGAGTATTCATAATGGGAGGGTGAATACCAAGAGCTGTGCACCATAGACCAGCGAGAGAATCAAGATACTTCTTCCCATTGATGTCATACACATAAGAGCCCTAAATCAAACAAGAAACAATTAATAGTTCGAATCCTTTCAATGGAATTGAAAGGTAGAGAGAAACTTCAATACCTCAGACTTTGCAATTATTAGAGGGTTCACGTCTGTAGTCTGCCATCCAGCCGTAAAGGGTGCTAGCATATCATGCCCCTTAAAGCTAAGGATGCCAAAAGTTAGTTCTAACAGGAAGAAAGTTTTTTATAGTGTTTACGACTTCAAATCAGATGTCTTGCAAACTCTTTTGAAGAACCTTGTCATTTTATGGTAAGTGGTCAATTTAAGGTGGCAATCAAACCAATTTGTTTCTTATGGATATGAAAGTGTAAATGCAAAAAACTGAGTGTGGAAACGAAAACAGGGCACATACTCTTTGTCGTCAGTAGATGAAACATCCTTCTGCAGAGATGCCTCCGTACCATATGATTTCGCAAGTATAGAAGCCTGAACTAAATCTTTCTGCAAATTTTTACTTGCTGAAATATTTTTTACATAGCAGCCAGCCTGTTGTAGTCCAGGTTAATTGTTAGAAATGAAGTTTGAAGCCACCAAATACGATTTTTCTTAGCAAATTTGAGCTTTCGAAGATTGCTCATCAGGATCTTTAGAGCCCAAATTTGGCAGATGATTCACTCGAACCATTAACTAACAAATTATCTGGGCCAATCAAGCTTTTACACTTTTTGGCGTAAGAATCAGAAACGTGATGCATCTTTTCTTTAATTTACACGTAGAGACAAAAACACAGGCTTAAAGATTGATAAGTTATATTAAACAACCAATGTAGGAAACATTTAGGGGACGTTTACCTTGTGTGATAGGATAGATAGATAAAAATAGTATAGGTTAATCCACCATTTACTTTGATGGATTGATTATTTTTGAACTTGTTTGATCATCTAATCCTTCATATAGTCAATCATATGTTTTATCAATCTATCCTATCACGCAAAGTAAACGCCCCCTTATAGGCTACAACAAACTCTACATAGTGGTCGAAGAATTAAGAAAATAAATTGCATAAAGAGAACTATATGAACTAAGTACAATCGACACTAAGGTGGTCTTTAAGAGGAATAGCCTGTCCCAAAGACTATAATCTAGAATTTTCAGGTACTCCCATTGGTAATACAATGGCCACAGTACATGTTGAGGATTGAGATTAATCCACATAAACTCAGTTCCTCATTGTCAAATGTCAATATAGCAGTACTAATAATTGAAAACTAGTCATTTCTATTGCTTCTATTTGACCGATGCTTATCATTTGAGACATGGACGTACTCCACTGAAACTTAAATGTGCTAAAATACACACTAAGATAAAAATCCCAGTCGGGAACTAGTCGCTTCAATAAGTTCATATTGACAAATGCTTATCATTTGAGATGTATACGTACTCCACTGGAACTTGAATGAGCTACAAGTACACACACTAAGATCAAGAGGGAAATATAATTCGCAATAGAGAACTAGTCGTTTTAGTTGTTCTATATTAACCAATGCTTATCATTTGAGACGTAGACGTACTCCACTGAACTTGAAGAGCTACAAATACACACTAAGATTGAGAGGAAACTAACTCCAAGTATAGAACTAGCCGTTTTAGTTGCTTCTGTTTGACCAATTCTTATCATTTGAGACGTAGACGTACTCCACTCAAACTTGAAATGAGCTACCAATACACACACTAAGATCAATAGGAAAGAAAATTCCAGTAGAGAATTTACAATCCTACGAATTATTTAATTAGCATGAAATTTACTAGTCCAAGTTATAGATAATTGTACAGTATATACTAGAAACAAGAATGTCAAAGATATTCACTTTTCCCCAACTTTAAGGAATTGACCAAATTAGTCAAGAACTTGAAGATAAGACTTTTTATCCACCAAAAAAATCATTCTCAAATCTCAAATCCACCCCCAAAAAAGAAGAAATTTTCACCCTAATTAAAAGGGCAAAAAGAAGATATTTCTTTGGGGATCCAGAAATTTAAAATTGAATTTCTTCAACAACGATTTTCTATCCAGAGAGCAGCAAAAACAGAATATAAATGCCTAGAACAAAATATCAAGAATCAAAACAATAAAAAAAAAAAGAGGAAAAGGAAGGTAAATACAAATTGGTTTTACTGAAGCATGTAACCAACCATATCAAGAATACGAGACGACGAAACAAAGTGTGCTGACAAATAATTTGTTCATACATATTGATACACCTCTGCATATAAAAGCACGCATTCACACACACAAAAAGTGAAGTGGGATTCGAACCTGGCTGGCGTTTCTGAGAGCTGATTGAAGGAGACGATGCATTTCTTGATTTTTTTTTTTTTAGGAAAAAATTATCTGTGCTACTAAATGGCTGTTGGATGTCGGTCGGGGCAAAGCATGCAAACAAAAAGGAGAATATATATAGGAAGTGTTTTTGCCTGTGTGTGTGTGAGAGAGAGAGGGAGGGAGAGAGAGATAGAGAGCACTGAAAATCTTGATATCTTGATACGGACAAGTGCTCCACATCACAATGCCGTCACGTTCAGATTTCAGTTTATATTAGCTATGGAGAATAATCTACTCTTTATATATTTTCCATTTATGACATCATAAAAGAATTCCATTTATTTCAAGATTTTGGTTTATTGACTTATTCTCTCTTATTTTCTTGTTTTTTTTTTACATTGACATTTACAGTACTATATCAACTATGCTTAAAATATATGAACCATGTCTTTTAATGTATTTATAATTTATAATTATATTTAATGTAGTGTATAAGTGTTAATCATTAAAAATAGTCATTTTGCTTAAAACGAATTCGTTTACGCTGGAAAATGAAATTATGTAAAATTTCTAAAAGATTTTAAGTTGGTGTATTTTAAAACAAGTTTCAAAAGTCATATACAATACTAAAATAATGCACGGTAAAGTTAGTGTATTTTAAATCTATTATCCCTATAAATAGAAAAATATAATATGATAATAAATTGTAGTTATTAGAGACATTATTATTATTATTATTATTATTATTATTATTATTATTATTATTATCCGTATACGATAAGTGATTTCAGGTGGGAAAATTACGTATTTTTATCTAGTTTCTAATATCTATACATGACTATACTTTGTTAATATATATATATATATAGTTAAACGTGTGAAAATTATGAGCTACTAGTATTATTTAAAGTCTCTATATACCCATTGATTTTTATTTTTTTTTGTTATGTATTATGTACTCATCTTTATTATACTTTATTTGTTTGAATTTGAAGTCCATATAATAGAACCTTCTCAAGAGAAAAAAAAAATAAGTCCTTAAAATACCAAATATCGATGATTTAATAATCTGTGAATAAGCATATAAGAATATAATATAATTTATTAAAATATTTCTTTATCTTCAACTTGCACCTTGCAATAAACGAGCTTCTAATTATTAGTTTAAGGTTATGGAAGGGTACTATTGTCCTTGTAAGGCATTACATTCTTTATTTAATATATCCGTGGGTTTACTCTGTTTTATGTGTTGGATAATTTTTTATTTTTTTAGATAAGATTTATATTTTGTTTTGAAGCTGGCAGTCAAAGTTGGGGCAAGAGAATGCTGAGTTTGATTTTTCTACGCATTGATTAAAATTAGATGTTTACTGACGCAACCATATGCTTATCCATATTTACACAAAAATTGTATATAAATATTAAATATAAAAGTGTAAAAGAAAATATTATGAATCGTTTGGTTGGTAGAAAACAATGTTGTTTGAGAATATGATTTATAGGAATATAATTTTGAAGAAAATGAACACACGGATTTTTTATCTTTGTATTTGTAAATACCGAAAAAATTATCAATATTCCTTTTTTTAAGGAGAAAATTATCAGTGATTCAGTATTCTAACTTTAAGTATTTGATTTAAATTAATGTATTAATTAAGTTATAATTAAAATATCTAAAGAATCTCGTATCACTTCCATTATATTGACAATATTTTTTATTTTAAGATACTAAAATATATTTTTATAATTTAATATAAAAATTCTATTTAATAATATATAGATATATATAAAAAACGTGAAAAAACATACACACCCCAATTCTAATAATAATAATAAGGAATACATGATAATAATGATATGGTAGTATTAGTCGCATTAGTATTTAGTAGTAGTGGTGGTGATCAAAACGTGTAAAAACTAAAAACATACACAATCTCATTCTAAGGCAATATAATAACGATAGTATAATAAATAATATTAATGGTGGTAGTAGTAATACTAGTAAAAATGTGTAAAAGTACACACAACTCGATTCTTATAAAATAATGATAGTAAATTAAAAATTATAGTAATTGTAGCAGTAGAACGATGATGTGCTACCCACCTATTGTGTACACACTGAAAATATACAGAATTTCATTCTAATACAGTAAATAATGATAGTAATAATAAATTATAGTAGTAGTAGTAGAGCGATGATATGCTACTCATATCATCTACTCATCTATTATGTACACCTTTATGAATACTTACCACATTATTGTGTATTTTAGTCTATGTTTTCAATTTTGATAGGTGCCCACGAAGGTTCCCATCATATGTGAAGTTGGGAACTAGAAACATGTCTCATCTATCCATTTAAAAAACTAATACTCCATCTTTCCATAAAAATGCTTTCTAGCTTTTTATGGCACGAGTTTTAAGAAAAAAAGTTGATAGTGTGTATTGTGAGTGGAGAAAGGGTTCCACATGTGTAGTATGGTGTTGTGAGTTGAGGAAATATAATATTTTTTTGGTACGAAAGTGAAGCATTTTCGTAGACGGTCCAAAAAGAAAAACTGTGTAGCATTTTCATGGACGAAGTGGGTATATTTTATCTAAAAAAAAACATTTAATATATGTTAATGATATCTCAGCCACACATTTTATATTGATAAAATGGTTTGGATGAGTTTTTAGTTTCCATACAGTGACTAGGATCTACTAACCCATATATATATATGGATAGGATCTTCTAATAATTAATTTTCTCATGAAAATTTAGAATTTTTGTTTTATATATAATCATATTTTTTATTGTATAATGATTATTTATTCAATTCATGTTTTCTTATATAAATAATAATGTTATTATGTAATGCAATTATGCTTCAATGAAGGACAATTGTAGATTTTACATAAACAAACAGTTTATATTGATTCTTACTTTTTATATGTGGACTAGGATCTATATGATCAAATATATATATATATATATATATATAAGAATAATCTAAGAAATAGGAATTAATCAAAGAAATAGGAATTAATCTGAATCATTCTTCTTCTTACTACTTTCTTCTTCTTCCACTCTCTGTATCTCTCTTCTCCACAATCTCCAACACATTATTGTTGTTGAGGATAATTCTTAGATCATCATTGCCAGAGTCGTTGCCATCGGCTTCGTCGATGTGGTGGTAGAACGATGGTGCTTTACGTGCAAAGAGTTGATGCATCTGATATTGTTATCCAGTGCATCAACTTTATTCCTATAATGCATCAAACATTGTAATTTCGATATTTAAAAAAATTAAATCTTATTTGCATCAATCTATGTTGTCTTCTCTCTCTTTACCACACCACCACCACTGCCACCGCCACCAACTTGCCGCCAACATCACATCTGCTTGTCATCGCCGCAAGTTTAAAAAAGTACAAAACTGTCATAATAATTAAATTTTACTTGCATTAAATCTTTCTTGTCTTCCATCTTTTTACTTCCACCACCACTAACTCCTAGCCAGCGCCGTCATTGCCGTCGCGCCACCATCGACGTTGTAATTTAAAAAAAAAATTGCCAACATATATATAGAACCAATCATAGTGTGAAAATTAGGATTTAATTTGAACCGCTGATCTTTGTATGATCTATGGTTGTCATTATTTGAAGCATGAATATATATTTAAGCATAATTGTTTATGCTTTTAATAAAAAAAATTAGTAAACATGACTATATATAGATTTAAGTATGGTTTGCAAATTCTCACGGGAGGAATAGTTCATATACTAATCAATTCATATATATATATATATATATATATATATATAGGATTTGGTTCATATAAAAATTAGTCCCCATGTAAAAACTACAAACTAATTTCAACCGTTGATCATGGTATGATCTACGGTTGTTAATAATCAAAGCATGAAAATAGTATGTAAAAAGCATGATTTTATATAAGCATAATTTTTTATACAAAAAAAAACATGAATCGAGAAGAGCAGTATTAACCATCAGTGTATATATTAAAAAGTATAATTATATATTGAAAAAAGCATGGTTTGTAGTTTGTACGGGAGAATAGTTTTTATACTAACTCGTCCATATATATATATAATATGTATATATATGGAAGGATCATATACGAAGCACTTTTCCCGTAAGAAATGATAAGTGATCTAGAACAATGATCTTTGTAGATCTACGGTTGTAATTGACCGATGCATTATAATTGAACATATAATGCATTATCATAACAATGCATTATAGTAACCCAAAAATGCATTATTATGGATGCATTGTAATAATACATAAATACATTATTTTAGTACATAAAATGTATTATTCCCATTTTTTTACGGAAAAAGTGTTTTGTATGTGAACTCCTAAAATAATATATGGAAAAAATTGTATACAAAGCACTTTTCCCGTAAGAAATGAGAAGCTATCTGGATCTTTGTAAATTTACGTTTGTTGTTGACCAATGCATTACAATTGAATATGGAATACATTATAGTAACCCAAAAATGCATTATTATGACGATTCTTTGTAATAATACATAAAATGCATTATTCTCATTTTTTACGGGAAACATGTTTTGTTTATGAACCAACCCTTATATATATATATATATTATATATATATATATATATTATATTATGCTCAATGCATAAATAATATAATACCAGTGCATTGATTAAATACTATTTATTGCATCAAATTTTTACACTAGATTACAAAACAACGAAAATTATCACTAATCATACTTATGCTAAAATAGAGTGTTTGAAAAAAAAAAGAAAAAAGTAAATTTGACTGGTTGACTATAAAATTAAATATAGATTTTGTAGTATGAATGGTCCATATTCATTTTCATTTCTCACTTTAAGGATAAATAATTCAATTTTTTTTTTTCAAATGAAAAATGATATTCCCTCCTTCTCCCAAAGACATGCATAGTCTTTAGTGACACGAGTTTTAATAATTTGTGTTAAATATTTTGTGAGTGGAGGGGAAGGGTCCATGTGAGTGAGTTTTTTTAGGGTAATGCTATAAATGAACTATGCATATTTTTGGGGGACGAACACAATATTTCGTTCTTTAAAAATGAATATAATATTTTAAAGTACAATAACCTAACTATGAGGAATGATATGTCGATCCACTCACATTTTGTTTATGTAGACATTATTCTTTTTAATTTTTTTATTCTAATACTTTAGAACTAATATTTATCATTAAATTTATAAAATACATAAAATCAAAGCTTTACTTGTTCAAATCGTTCATTTAAAAAAATTAAAGGGAAGAAAAACAAATCGAACTTTGATTTTTATGTAATTTTATATTTAATTATCCCAATATCAATTTTTAAGGTATTATAATAAAAAAATAAAATTAAGATAGAACAAAATTTGAGTGATGCGACGAAAAGTGTTTTGAAAGGTGAATTTTTTTTTGGTAATGTTTTGGAAGGTGAATGTTATTATCATTCTTTCACCTATTTATATGGTTCTTTATATAAAGATTATGCAAAGGTCTTTAACAAAGAATGATCGTCAACGTTCAAAAAAAAAAAAAAAAGAAGAAGAAGAAGAAGGATCGTCATGTAAATTCCAATATATACGGAGAGAGAGTTCCTTTATTTCTATGTAAGGATTGTTGTAAATATCTTATAGATATACATTATATGAGTGTTGACCAAGTCATCCACACTAAAACCTTAGCTCTGTACCATTATAAATAAAGGCCTTTGGTCCTCATATTGTACACACTTTCGACATACTTTCAATACACTTCAATACACAGAATTCTTATTCTCTCTATTTTATTCCATGTTCTCTCTAGTTTATAACACGTTATCAGCACGAGTCTCTAGCCCAGAGTCTCAAACCAATTGATGAATTAGATTGGAGGTATGCCCTAGGAAAGAATCGTGTCTTTCCAACGAGGTACAATTTTAATTGGTTTATATCATCTTCGATTGTTAAAAATCGGGTTTTCACGATTTTTTCATAAAAATTAAATCATGTTTCTGTCTTTAATCATATACATTGGAATGTTATAATATAATATATTTAATGTGTTCCCATCAATACATTGGTCGTGGAAAGGTTCGATTTCTCATAACGGGAACAATTGATTGAATTATAAATAGATGTTTATTATTTGAGGAACCTGATACAGACATTAAGTTTATGGTTTTGATTTATATGAATTACTTACTGTGAATATTTTTATTTATTTATTGATAATATGGATTCACATGCTTTGATTCTCATAATAGTTTTGATTCTCATATTACGATAATTTGATTATTACTTGCATCATACAATTTTTATTTTGTAATATAAGCATGTTGTACATGCTACGTGAGTTATATATGTCTCATATTATATGTTATATTTTAAATCTATGTTATACTGCAAAATATATTGTGATATATTATATCTATAATTCTTATGATATAATAATCGTTGTTTCTAAAGAAACAAGAACTTCGAATAATCTTGAAAGATTATATATTGATGCTATTGAAGTAACACAATTAATATTCATAAAGAATATTACATGCTTTGAAGAACAAAGAAATTAAATATTTGGGTAATATATGATTATCCCTAATTTTTTGTGCTTATATATTGCACAAATGATAAATGGCTCCGGAAGAGCTTGTATCATAATGATACTAAATTAAATGCTAGAGAATGCTCACTCTAGTAAGTTCAAAAGGAAACTTACTTAATTATATCCAATAGAAAGGATACCACATTGAGACAATATTAGTTCATATATTGTTGGTCGAGAACATAATGCAAACCCACAACATATAAAAGATGGGTCTCCAACAAAAGGTTGGAATATATGTTGGATTAAATATTCACGCAATGAACTTGAAGTTCTATTACTGTCAAACGATTGATCAAATCTCATATACATATTGTATATGCACCAAAAAGATCTTGAAGTTCCTCGTGAACTAAATAAATTAGATGATGCTTTTTAACGCCATAAGCGTGAGAGATCTATTGGTGTTAAATATAAAGATCCGCGGAATATAAAATTGAATAGAGAAATTATATCACTTCATCAATCTCTTAAAGAGGATCGTCATAAGGACGGAAATCCCAGTGCATATGCACGTGCACCAAATATTAAAAGACTGGGATTACGGAATAACCAGTAAAGAAAAATATCATTGAGAAATGATGAAAATCTGGTTGATTGAAAATGCCATGAATTATGTGAATTCAAGAGAAATGAGAAATAGTAAAATATTATAATTGTCGACAATACTTTTGCCTCGACAAAATTGTTTATATCATTTTGAAATGATATTCTGGATCCAGATCAAAGAAAATAGAAGTGCCAGAGGCACTGAGTAAATTTGAAAGAAGCAATTGAGGCAGAGCTTGACTCGCTAAATAAATAATCTTTTGCTCTGTAGTACACATGTCAAATAATGTTGACACAAATGAGTATTTGTACTAAGAGAAAAGAAATTGATGAGATGATGAGAAATAAAGGGATGTAAATAACTCAAAGATTTAGGTAGAGATCCTAAATTGATTTTTCTTATATATATTCTCCTAATATGGCATCACGTTCCGTTATTTAATATCTATCGCAGTAATGAATATTATTGATCCATATATTTGTTGGGTCATTGTACGTGAATATATATAAAAGTCTCTAATGTACTAAAAATTTCTAAGAAAGAGAAATATAAATTCACAACAAGTGTGAATTAATCCTTCTGAAGTAAGGAAATGCGAATAATGATATATGTACTTGTGTACATATCCAAAAGTCTTTGAATGACTTATATTTATGAAAGAGTCAACTCGTACATTAAGGTAGAGTTTGAAATAGAAGACTTAGCTAAATCTAAGTATTGACTTGATATGAAGATCGAGCATCTCCTAAATGAGCATATTATTATTACACCAGTCGACCTACTTGAAAAGGTTGTAGAGAGATTGATTTTTATTATAAATCACATCTGGTTAGACCACAATGATTGTCTCTTCACTTGACTTGAAGTGAATATGGAAGATAACGATTATATTATGGGGCCAGAAGTTCCCTACTTTGAGTGCTGATAGCACTATATATTCTATCAGATATGATATAACATTTAAAGTAACATTGCTAGCAAGATTTAATGATCTCACAAGGAGACATTGAACTGATATTGAGAATATCATTTGTTATCTTCAAAAGGTTAAAATTATATTAGTCTATTTTATGAAAGAGATCGAGATTCACATTGGTGGCTACTAGGATGTTGGTTATTTATCTCATCCTAATAATGCAATTTCTCAAATTGGTGTAATGATATGAGATATATCCCCCACTATTCTCTATGAGAATAATTCAACTTGTGTTGCACAAATGAGTTCTATATGAACTATGGCCACAAAAGTTTGTTTAGTGAAAAACGTGTGGATTTATTCACTAAATCTCCTCCCAATCTTTATACGAAATTACGTTTATAGTAGTGAAATATGTTAATTTTGAAGATTATTATCTTCAGGGGGAGTGAGAAACTACTACATATTTATGAAGATTTGGCCGTGAATGTTAATTTTGAGTAATCATAAAAATTATACTCTAAAGGCAAAATGGTTGTACTTGTGTTTTTTCCTTACTAAGTTTTTCTCCCGATGGATTTTCTTAGTCAAGGTTTTTAACGAGACAACTAATGCAACACATGAGTAAGTGTATGTTATGTAATTTTTTCCTCTATCGAGTTTTTTTTCCCACAGGGTTTTTTCTGAAGAGGTTTTTAACAAGGCATGCACATCACAATAATATTGTCAAATGTGAAATGTTATACTTGTATCATTGTTTCAACGGAGACTCGCACATGTGACAATTTGGCGGGCTTATTCACAAAGGCATTGTCGACGTCAACATTAAGGAAGTTGGTACACAAGATTGACATGCAACGACTCAAAGACTACAATGATCAAGTTCAAGCAGAGCAGTTGTACTCTTTTTCCTTCGATCAGGTTTTGTCCCACTGGATTTTCCTGTCAAGGTTTTAATGAGGCAACAATTGTTTTAGGGTTGGTCACTCAAGGGGGAGTGTTGTAAATATCTTATAGATATACATTATATGAGTGTTGACCAAGTCATCCACCCTAAAACCCTAGCTCTGTACCATTATAAATAAAGGCCTTTGGTCCTCATATTGTACACACTTTCGACATACTTTCAATACACTTTAATACACAGAATTCTTATTCTCTCTACTTTATTCCTTGTTCTCTCTAGTTTATAACATATACTTTTCCATAAATAATTTATTAATGTGGGGTAGTTATTGATAGTAACAATCTATGTCCCACTTACATCCATCATCAATCATATGACATTTCGTGATTAAAAGGAGACAAAGCCCGATTGGAATTAATTTGGCCACTTTATTTTATTAAATTTGTTAAGTGTTACTCCCTCCATCCATTATAACTTTATTATTTTGGATTCAATTAGAGTTTTAATAAATGATTGGCAGACTGGTATTGAGTGAAAAAAGAAAACTATAATAATGAATTGTTATGAGGTTTAAAATAAAAAATGTATCTGAAATATTGTCCCAAAAGAAAAATGATACTCCCTCCGTCCCATTTATATAGACTTGTTTTCCTTCTTCGGATGCCCCAAATATATAGGCTTGTTTCCATAAAAAGTAATATTTTTAGCTCATTTACTATTATACCCCTATTTAGTTTTTTGATTAACTCATAAAAAATACATAGTCAAATAATAAATAGGGGCATATTAAGAAATTTACTACATAATTTACTTTTCTAATAATTTTTCTTAATCCTTGTGAAAATTTCAATCCGCCTATATAAATGGAATGGAGGGAGTATATTCTTTGTGAACGTATACAAAAGGAAATTATGATACATTTATGGTGGACAGGAGGAGTATGTTATATATTGAATGTGATTATGAGTCTCACTTTAAAATTTAAAGGCAACACACTACTGGAAATCTATGTACTTATATTTTTAATTTCACTAGGTTCCGTATAATTTTCCGTTTTAATAAGTTTTTGCACTTTTAATTTTGATTACTGATTTAATAAGTCCGTTATCTTTCCAATTTTCTAAATTACATGTCATCATTTATTATATAATGAAATTCCATTTATCCTAATTCTAAATTCGATGTATATAAATATTATACATAAAGAAAACATATAGCCTCTCCATTAAATAAATGATTTGGGATTTAGAACGGATTTCTGAACTTGAAAAATGAATTGTGAGTGTGAAGATATGGAACAGTTGAGACATGAGCGACAAGTTTACTGCATATTTGATGCCCACATAGTTTCTTATTGTCGTCATTTGTTGCTTCCAAAGGTAGGTTTTAGTATTAAACATATTAGTCGAGAGGCTAATATGGCGGTCCATAAACTTGCTAGAGTCTCTAAGAATTTTAATAGTTCGCATGTTTGGGACGAACCTCCAAATATTGTGGGGGATCTTCTTCATGTTCCATGCGTTTGTTCATGATTAATATAATCTCTCTCGATAAAAAAAAAAAGCGCATATGCAGATTATGAAGCTTAAAATCATTAAGCTCCAAAATTTATTATCTATCTATTTTCTTAATTTGGGGTATTTGCATCCCTTTCTTGGCAAATAACTTGTAATTCTGAGTAATTTCTCTGAATTGAATTGTGTGAATTATATTGGGATGAAAATAAGGGTTTTAATAATAATAATATTAAATGATGACATATAATTTAAATTATAAACAATTAATGAACTTATTAAATTCGTTAAATAAGGCTCTCTAGATGTGTTTTGCCAAATTTAAATAACAACGTTAAAATTAGTATTTTGAATTTGATGCAGACCGAAACCCGGCTTACAAAGTTATATTTATTTCCGAGGAGTGGTTTGGTTAGTGAAGTGTAAATTTCATGATTGAGAGGTTACGTTCAAGTTTGATTATTTTGTACTCACTCTTTTCGTTTTATCTATCGACGAGAGTAACCCATTGTGCAGTTATATAACACGCAAATCACACATAATAAGTAAATGGTACTAGAAAAATATAATGTGACACGTCGACTTATAAAGTAATATCGGTGAGATTCAAATTTAAAAATTTTAGTCATCAGAATGCCCACCCCGCTAGTAGATACTTTCTAAAAACTTTTTTTTATAACAAGGATAACTCGTTGCCGCTATCTGAGATACACATTGGGTAAAACCCTCGCTTCTATACAATAGCCTGCAAACAACAGACTACTCATGAGAGGTAAACCACATTAGAAAAACAATACGATAGACTCGACTTATAAATATTGATAAATTTCTAATTTGAAACATTTGATCATAAGAATATAACTCCATAACTAAGTCGTTCCCTAATCAGACACTTTATAAACACTTTTGCAATATGATCGGGATGTTATTAATGTCTCACAAATTATTAGCGATCCATTCAAGAATATTTTATTCTTGGAACTAGTGTATCCACCGGCGATGCCGGAGAATAGTTATATGCTATATGTGAATATAGTTGTAAGTAGATAAAAAAAACAGTAGTTTTTTTAATCAAGAATTTATAATACAACTAATATAATTGTAATTAATATCATATATATAAGTCTACTTCGAAATGGTCATATTTTTTTTTGGAATTAATCAAAAAATATTACCTAGTTATATAATGTTTCAAAAAGAAAAAGTCATATTTATGATAAAATTATGGAGCTATAAAAATACAATAAAACTGTAAATCAAATCCTCCAAAATTACAAATAGTTAGTGGACAAATAAACATCATATGAACCAAACAAATAAAACCATGGCCACAAGGCCCACAACACTATCTCCAGCAGTTCGCACTAAAATATAACAATTTCAGCATAAAAATATAGCAAAATCAGTAAGTCATTTCCAGCAGTCTGCTCTATATTTTTACACAAAAACAGAATATTCTAAAATATTCTCTTTTGGCTATGATTTATGATCCTGAAATACGTGATTGCTTCCGATCAGAGCAACAAGATATTATTCAAAAGTGGAAACAAGCCAAGAAGCCTTGGTATAATATGTTTAGAAATATAACTATAATATAATATTGGAACAAAATAATTAAAGAACACAAAAAATAATAAATATAACAAGAAAATCAATTGCAAAAAAAGTGCAGAAGCATAAAGTAGGATTTTTGTGGTAGGCTGAAGAAAGAATTGCTCCAAATTTAAAGATATATGACCTTTTTTGTGTTGGGTGGGAGATGTCTTAAAGAAAACAACAAACCTACACCTCCAAACCTAATACAAGCTTAAGATAAAAAAAAAACAATAATACTAATAAAATAAAGTACAACAATGAGAGAGATTAAACATGAAATATTTTGAACACCACCTTCACTTTCAACAACGAACTTGACATTCAACATAACCAGACAACTCGTAAAGTGGTACGTGCGATGCACGTAATATTAATATATTTTAATAATATATATATATATATATGTTAAACATAAAATAATCATATGATAATAGATACTAATAATAAAATACTAAAATAAAGGTATAATAGGTAAATAAAATTTTGTAAACAAGACACTTTTATAATAGGTATATACATATATAGATAGATAGATATTAATTTTATTTTATAAAAAATACGTAATGATTTGAATATGAGCCCATGAGGCCCAATTATGACTAAAACAAAGTATTGGGCTTGAAAACTGATCCACTAGCGAAGTATACATAAAGTTAAGCGCAACAATAAAATGCTTGAAGCCTATTTTATCCTAAATTAATCCCAATTTAAAATTATAAATAAAATCTAAAAAATATAACTCGCAATGTTGTCACTTTCATAGCCCCTATCCTTCAATCACTTAAATTTACTATTTTCTTGTTTTCGCCATTTGCCTGCCAAGATTCAATAGCCGATAGGGAAAGATCGAATTCAAATGATATGCTTTTGAAAAATCAATGGGGCTATATCTTTTAAAATTTATTTTGTTATAACTTTAAATTATAGGTTATGAGGATAAAATAGTAAATTAATTATTATTTTTATTAATTTATTAAATAGGAGGCTAATAAAATGAAAGCTGCATATAGAATTACCCATTAATTAATCATCATGAAAATTACTTACTCCCTCGTTCCAAATATATCGTTCAATATTGAAGGTCACAAATCACAATTATATAATCCTAAAATGGACCGTATACTTTGTGACGGAAAGAGTGATTAGTTGTTACTTGTTAAATTCTATGATTGATTATTAATTTGAATGATACATGACAATATACATTATATAGTACACACACATAGACATAGAGAATCTTGTGTGAGACCGTTTCACAAATCAAGATTCGTAAGATGGTACTCGTATCTAGATCAAGACAATCGAAATAGAAAATAAAAATAAAAATAACATATACAACACTTGACCCATGAGACGTTACTACACAAATTTTTGTGATATATTCATCAACGCTAACATCTTAGATCAAGTGAAAATTATGGAAGTAACGCTAGATTTTCCTAATGTAATTCATTTATTATGTATGATTTATAAGCTAGTACAAATAAAATAAGATATGCCAACAACATAAGATAGGGATTGCACTCTGTAAAAACTATCGAAGTGACATGAAAATAATGTCATTGAAAGCATAAACAAGATTTTAAAATAAGAGAATATAATTAAAGAACATACATATCACGTACAAAATTCTAGATGCGTATTATGTATTTTTGATGATATTGTATTACAAATGTTTAGAATAAAATGATTAATCCTCCCCAAAATAAAAAATATATAAAATTCTCATAACAATCATATTGTCAGTTTTATGGCTAGTAAGACGCATCGGGAAATATGGAGTGGACGAGTAATTTACTAACATAACACATAATAGCATATTTGATATATTTGATGGTCGATGTTGAAATATCTTAATTTAATTAGTCTTACTACAAATTGAATGGTATTTATATTTTAAATTAGTGGAGTAGATTATCATCTCATCAAATTACTTTTTTTATTCCTCAAAAATTCATTGTGCAATTGTGCTTAAACATATTCTCATTATTTTTATTATGAAAGAACCATATATGAGTGAGTGGTTCAATTTTGTAATAAAGTAAGTGTCTTAAAATAATTTTTCCAAACCAATAGATAAGTGCAATATATATAGAAATACAAAGTGTGTGTGTGCAGTGAGTCACGCGCTAGAGAGAGAAAAGGTTAGAGCGAGTGAGAGAGAGTGTTGAAGGAGAGCGAGTGGCAATCAAATCTCGAGAACCCTAATCTCCCAAATTGGGGGAGAAAACGTCGACTCGCCCAAACCCTCGCGTGGATTTGCAGTTCTGAAGATCCCTACTATAAAAATCACAGGTGATCACATCTCTCCACCTCCATAACTGCTCAACCCTTTCTTCTTCCCCCTTCTCTCTCTGTCCCTTTTACTCAAATAATTCCTTTTTATTTGTAGCTTATTGATCAATGTCGGAGACGGAAAATAAGTTTCCTGTTTTCCTGCTAAAAGTCATGCCGTTTTTTCCATGTTTATCTATCTTCTTTCTTCTTTACGCAAACTGTTTTGCCTGATCGTGGTGTTTCTCTCGTTTCTTCTTTTGTTTATTGTTTGGGTTTTTGGAGCTTCTCGTGTTGCTGTTACCTAATGTCGTGCTGTTTCCTTTCCCAATGTGTGGTGACAACTTTCTAATTTAGTTATGTATGTTGGTTCTTGCTTCTTTTGTGCTTGCTGCAGAAAGCTGCCATCTTTAATGTGTTATGAACGGTTGGGTTTGAATTATAACAACTTGATGTTGAAATTGGTTGGTGATAGTTATAGCGCCATGATCAATGTCTGAAGATGATGAAGTGGGGTGGGGTGTGGGTAGGGGAAGGAAGGGAAATGTATATGGAGATGCCAACACTGTGTAAACGGGGCTCCGCCGTTTAGATTAGGCGCTTTCTGAGTTTCTGTTTGGAATTCTTGTGTTTGTGGAGTCACTGGTATATGGACAACTTGGATTGATGGTGTCGAGGTTTTAGCTGCTATGGCACTTCTGAAAGTTGCACTGTTTTTTCTGAATTGCCTTGTTTTGTCTTTTCTTTTATTTATATCCATCCTTAGGAGGATGAGCTAAATCACTTACTAAAGTCTTTGCTCTTCTATAATTTCACAAGAACTCTTCTTTAAGTTTACACCTCTAAAATCTCTAGTTCGGGCATCATTGAAGAAGCTGTTGTATGCAGGAAAAAATTATTTTCTGAAACATGTCTTTTCAGGGTCATTTTGCTTGAACTTACCACCGTGATTTTGTTGTATGCCTGTGTACATGACATATTCATGTATTTGGTGGTTATTTATTGTTGCTAATGGTGGACTGCAGTAACAAAGGAGAGTATGGGAAATAGTGGAGGAGTAGAGGAAAAAGTGAAGGATTTGAAGAAACAGAAATAAGAGAAAATTGTGAAATGGAAAATGGATTTAGTTGAAATGAAATACACAGCACAAATTTTTGGTGCTTCGATTTAATTTTTGAATAGATTATCTGATGATAACTAATTCATTGGGATAATCATTAGTAAATTCTATGTTAAATACCTTCGAATTGACCTCTTTAGATTGACATCGCACTTCAGTTGACATATCAAAAATACTTCGCTCCATGAAAAGTGTAAAACATTTGGATGGACAAAATAGGATATTTCTAAAGAACAGTTTATATGGGATGTGTACGGTCAATTATGTAGCTTACTTAGGGGATATAACTGTGCTCAAGTTTCTGAAAAAAATATGTAGAAAGACTCTTATAAGATTAAAGCCAATATATATGGTCCATAAATGAATAAGATAAGTATAAAGCACAATTTAACTAATTATCTGATATTATACTGTTTATTTTCTTTTTTCTGTGGCAGAGAAACCAGAAATAAATGGAGCACTGTATCAAAGCTCTTATCTTTGTCTCTCTATAGAGCTCAAATTTGCATTCTATTTTCCGGGTCGCTAGACAACAGCTTAATCAAAGGAGGTTGTTGTCATGGATATAGATCTTAGGTTGCCTTCTGGAGAACATGATAAAGAAATAGAAGAGCCTAATGGAATTGTTAATATGCTAGATGGGGAAGAGAAGCCCCTCAGTGTAGATGGAGTGGGTGAGAGTATGGGTGATGAGGAAAAGCTGCACGTTGAAGATGGAGATGACGTGAATTCTCCTCTACATGATATTGATTTTAGGGATGTGACCATTCTTGAGCCACTACCTGGCATGGAATTTGGGTCTCATGGGGACGCCTATGCTTTCTATCAGGAATATGCTAGATCTGTGGGATTTAATACTGCAATTCAGAACAGCCGTCGTTCAAAAACATCAAGGGAATTCATCGATGCGAAATTCGCATGCTCTAGATATGGCACTAAGCGCGAATATGAGAAATCTTTGAACCGCCCACGCAGTAGACAAGGAAGCAACCAGGATGCTGATAATGCTACAGGTCGTCGAGCATGTGCAAAGACAGATTGTAAAGCAAGTATGCACGTTAAGAGAAGGTCTGATGGGAAATGGATAATTCATAGATTTGAGAAAGAGCATAATCATGAACTGTTACCTGCCCAAGCTGTAAGTGAACAAACCCGAAAGATGTATGCTGCAATGGCTAGACAGTTTGCTGAATATAAAAGTGCAGTTGGTCTTAAGCATGACTCCAAAAGCCAATTTGAAAAGGGCAGGAATATGGCAATGGATGCGGGAGACGCAAGTACTATGCTTGAGTTTTTTGTCCATATGCAGAGTCTGAATTCAAACTTCTTTTACGCAGTAAATGTTGGTGAGGATCAATGCCTAAAGACTCTTTTGTGGATTGATGCCAAAAGCAGGCATGACTATCCCAATTTCAGTGATGTTGTGTCTTTTGATACGAGCTACATAAGAAACAAGAATAAAATGCCTCTAGCTCTATTTGTTGGGGTCAACCAGCACTATCAGTTCATGCTACTTGGATGTGCTTTGGTGTCTGATGAAGACGAAGCGACATATTCATGGGTCATGCAAAAATGGTTGAAGGCAATGGGTGGTCAGGCTCCGAAAATTTTACTCACTGACCAAGACACGGTTTTGAAGTCTGTTATTTCTGACGTTTTTCCATCCGCTCTTCATTTTTTCTCCCTGTGGCATATAATGGGAAAGGTTTCAGAAACATTGAATAGTGTAATCAAACAAAATGAAAACTTCCTTTCTAAATTCGAAAAATGCATTTATCGGTCGTGGACAGAGGAGGAGTTTGAAAAGAGGTGGCTTAAGCTGGTGGATAGGTTTGGACTGAAAGAGCACGAGTTGATGCAGTCATTGTATGAAGATCGCAAAATATGGGTGCCAAACTTTATGAAAGATGGATTTTTTGCTGGGATGTCTACTGGTCAACGATCAGAGAGTGTGAATTCTTTCTTTGACAAGTACGTACATAAGAAGACAACTGTGCAAGAGTTCATTAAACAGTATGATGCCATTCTGCAAGATAGGTATGAAGAGGAAGCAAAGGCCTCTTCTGATACATGGAACAAACAGCCTGCTTTGAAGTCTCCTTCACCATTCGAGAAGCATGTTGCTGGGCTGTATACACATGCTGTATTTAGGAAATTTCAAGTTGAGGTATTGGGTGCAGTAGCATGTATGCCTAAGAAAGAGGAACAAGTCGATGCAGTCGTTACTTTTAAAGTACAGGAGTATGAAAGGAATCAAGAATTTATTGTGACATGGAATGAATTGAAATCTGAAGTGTCCTGCATATGCCGCTTATTTGAATGTAAAGGTTTCCTTTGTAGACATGCCATGATTGTTCTTCAAATCTGTGGTATTTCGACAATACCGTCCCAATATATTTTGAAACGGTGGACTAAAGATGCTAAGAGCAGATACTCAATGGGAGAAGGGTCTGAACAGGTGCAGTCAAGGCTGCAGCGGTATAATGATCTTTGTCAAAGGGCAATAAAGTTGGGTGAAGAAGGATCATTATCACAAGAGAGTTATAATCTGTCTCTTCGTGCACTTGATGAAGCTTTTGAGAACTGTTTGAATGCCAACTACTCCAATAAGAATCTTCTAGAAGCTGGACCTTCTGCTTCCGCAGGTATTTTGTCCATCGAAGATGACATTCATAGTGGAAGTTTGAGCAAGACAAATAAGAAGAAGAATGTGACTAAGAAAAGAAAGGTTTGTCATGGATCAAATACGTAACTTTTTATGCTTTCTATATATTTAAGTAATGTGTTATCTGCATTGTAGGTTAACATGGAGCCAGATGTTATCACAGTTGGCACGGCAGAAAGCTTACAACAAATGGTATGCCCTTTCGGAAGTTGAGGTTTATCTAGTGTAGTTCAGTATAAATATATTTTCGATGACTTACCATGTTATTGTGTGCTCACTTTTTTAATAAAAACGAGTCTTAGTTGATATTTGACTAAAAAAATTCTTGCATTTATCTGAAATTTTATATTGTAGCTTGTTGTTAGCTGATATTCATCTACAATGGAAAATTAAAAATAAAAATCCTGCTGCCTTTTCACCTGTTGCATTTTCCTCGGTGTGAATTAGTCAATCTTCTAATGTTCAGGAGAAACTGAGTTCTCGACCTGTCAATCTGGATGGATTTTTCGGTCATCATCAAGGTGCTTCTGGGATGGTAAGGAATATAATTTGACTTATGCTAGAAAACTTCTGTTCAAATTGTCTGATTATAACTTGGTATCTCTCTATTTGAAAGGTACAGCTGAACTTAATGGGTCCCACACGAGATAGTTTCTTCGGGAACCAACCGACCATTCAGGGACTAGTATGTTATCTAATCACGACTAACGGGAAATAAAAGCCTACTCCCTCCATCCCAAGAATTTTGTCTCAGTTTCCTTATTTAACCGTCACAAATTAGTCTCATACTCAAAATAGAAACTATAATACCCCACAACACATGATATACGTCCTCAACATAACTAATAAATTACACACTATGCCATGCATCTTTCTCGTGCTCATGATTTGATGGAAATACCCTCCAGAAAGTTGTTTTTACTTTTCAATTTTATTATAAACAACTCATTTCTTAACATCCGTCCCGGGGTCTTTGAGACTAAATTCTTGGGAAAGAGGGAATAGTTCTTAATCCTTTCTAGTAATTCTGTAATAATGGATTCTGAAGTTATGATCTTCTATAGGGCCAGCTGAACTCCATTGCACCTACCCATGATGGTTATTATGGTGCTCAGCCAGCCATGCCCGGAATGGTATTTTGTTTTTTCTTGCAGCTAGTTCTTTCTCCGTTGCTTTGTGTTTGTTTCTTTTTTCTTGATCCATTTCTGTTTTTCATGGTTTTTCTTGAAGGGGCATATGGAATTTTTCCGCACTACAAATTTCGGCTATGGCATTCGGGTTAGTTCCTATGATTATTGAGGTTGATTTCGAATGTTCTTTTATACTACCGATCTGGGCCTTATTGTTCTTTCATACTGCCCTTGGCAGGATGATCCCAACGTGAGGTCTGCACAGTTGCACGACGATGCACCAAGACACGCTTGAATATATATCTTTCTCCCAATTAATGGTAGGTAATGTTATAGTCCGGTTTTCATTTTCAAGCATTGCTCACGTTGTTCTCGACTGACATATAGAGTTCGTTCTACAGAAGCGTGGTGAGCAGATTCGCCGAACGCCGTGATGTCCGTACGGACTGATGTTATCAAGAGTTGGCCGAGTGAGGATTTCAAATAGGAGGAGCATCTCTTGATTAACTGTATAGTAAGTGAACATAGATTGAGCAGCCTTTAACTTCGTCGTATCCGGCCGCGACGGCGAGCGGTCGAGCTCCACATTGTGTTGTAGCGATAGTAGGGAGTGTATCTGTAGTTAATTTACGGTTTTTTTAGGATCCTCTGAAGAAGAGAGCATTGTTGAGTTGATGATGATTAGTTGTATCATGTATGTTGATGTTTGTGTGTTACCAGATGAAATATATGCAAGAAATAGGAGGATTTTTTATCGAATATGGTGCTTATCTCTTTTTTACCCTTATAGATAGTCGGCATTAGGGGTGTAAATGAGCCGAGTCGAGCCGAGTATTGACATGCTCGAGCTCGATCCATAAGTATGAAGCTCGAGCTCGACTTGGCCGAGTTTAATATTTTTGAGCTAGAGCTCGACTCGACGGCAAACTCGGTAAGCTCGAGCTCGACTCGTTTGGGCTCGACTGTGGAATCTTGATGAGCTTGAACTCGAACTCGGGCTCATTTAAGCTCGTTTCTCACATGCTTAAGCAAATTGCATAGAATTACAAATCATTCAAACATCATGGTCTGCAGGTAGAAATCTAAATATTCACGCATTTTATCCATAACAAATTAGACAAATTAGGGGAAGAATATTTGGAAAAAAAATTAGAATTCGGTTATAAGATCTGGGTTTGAATTGGAAACGGAAAGGGAATAAGACACAAGTAGTATTCTGCTAAAGTTGTGATTGCATAAAAGTTTTAGTTGAGATATTTTTGATTATATTAAAACCCCTAATCTAGGATTAGATTTTCAATTGTTTCAAATAATGAAATGATATAAAGTTAAGCATTCGCACCAATTTGGCAAATGCTTTACTTCCAATTCACAAAATAAACTCTATAAACGGTTGCAATATTACAAAACACAATTGGAAGGAAAAAGGGACATTGGAAGGAAACTTAAATTGGATCTTCCAGAATTGTGCTCCTGCTGTCATCCACCAACTTCTCTGAATCCAATATCTGCTTGGCCAGGCGTGGTTCGCGGCAGCGGCACCGGCGAGGTTGGATAGGGTTTTTACTTTTCAATTTTGGGGGAGAGAAGATGAGAGTTAAGCGTGGAGATTACAGGGAGAAGAGAAATGCGGCTGCCCTATTTTCATCTCTCCTTTTATACTATGGGCCATATTAGTAATTAAGCAATAATATAAGGGTAAAATCGTAAAATTCATTTAAAGCTAAATTAGGCTCGCGAGCCTATCGAGTCGAGTATACTAATACTCGAACTCGAGCTCGATATCTACTCGAGTAGCTCGAGATCGAGCTCGAACCGAGTCGATTACGAGTATTTTTCGAGTCAATCCCGAGTAGCTCGCGAGCTAGCTCTACTCACTTACACCCCTAGTCGGCATTGCTCTCGTTTCTTCTTGTCGCACCCGTCTCTTCTAATTTACCAGGTTAGTTAGTAGGTGCTATATTGAGTGAAATATTTATCTACAATTAATTAAAATCCACTCTGGCATTGGACCTGCCACATCAGCTCTCCGACCACAAAAACCAACCACGAAGACATTTTTGTTGATCTTTTGATAATTAGTGCATTTTTAATGTAGTTATCTATAATTTTAACATATATCAATATATTATAGCAAAACACACCCTAAACACCACAATCATCCTCATGCCTATGTGGCATTTCTAGAATTTTTGTTTTATATTTATCTAAAATCTTCAATACATAGAGATATCCACTTTCAATATATGGTAATATTCTAATTCTAAATTAAATTTACATATTAATATATAATTAATCACTATTTTCCTTACACATTTAGCCGTTATTAATAGATAATTAATCACTATTTTCCTTACATATTTAGCCGTTATGATCAATAAATCAATTTGCACTAAATTAAAAATATCAAATTATTGGAATAAATAATACGCCAATGACCATGTATAGATATGAAGGCATTAAAAATTCTATATTTATTGTTTCATATTTACCTTAATATATTGTGTTTGAATTGGGAAATTTAGTTATTTTTCAATTACAAATAAATAGGGATGCAGAAAATCCGCCCAAACTCCAAAAATTGTGGAGCTTTTTTAATATGTTTGAATTGAGAAACTTGTGTTTATATACCCCTACACAACAACATAACAAACTACACTTATCGAGTTAAATATAGTGTACACCATATTTTCAAATTCTTTCATCCGATGTGTTAAATCGAAAACTTTGGCTGAAGATTACGAGGATGATGAAGACACAACAGTGGATATCAATAAATGGAGAAGAAAATAGTAGAATGAGAAACCCCAAAACAATTTAGTTGTTTCCGCCCAAATATAATTTTTCTTATTATATGTTATTTTAAGCTTTATTGTTATTGTTGTTTTGTGTTGTACGATAAATAATAATATTATTGTATTAATAGATTTCATCATTTTTATTTGATTCCTACCCTTTTGGATAATATAATTCGTACGCATCGTGCTTTGAAATAATATGTTGCAATATACTTTTAAATTTCATGATTGTTATACATGATAATATTAAATAGACAGTCATCTTTATCTATTGTTTAATTCAATTGTAGTTTTTAATTTTAGCCTATATTGTTCACCGTCATGGATGGTCTATAATTGTTTTTGAATTTTTTTAATATATTGTTTAGTTATATATTATTTTTAATTTTTTAACATATTGTTTATATTATCGCTTATAATTACATGAATCCGCCTTAATAAATATATTTTAAAATACATATGGTATATATGACTAATTGATCAGATTACTATCATCAATTACATCAAGAATAATTATTATTAATTAATTTTTAAGATGAACATAAATGGTCCATATCTCAAGAGTTTGTTGTATGAAGTTATTTGTTTTTAATATTTTTCCTATTTTCTTTGTTTATATATATTGTAAATAAGAGACATGTGCATATGGTGTATGATTTATTTCTCTTGATGAAGAAAATAAAACTTTTATTACTGATGTACTAACTTAATTAAGAAAAATAAATCTTTAAACAAACGAGGCAAAAAATACCAAAATCCAAGTTTATATAACTTACGTTATATATTTATGTTATAATATATAGAGAATAACTCCATTTTCGAATATCACGGTACAAGTAATTAATAACGATATAACTGGTTGAAATATACTAATCATAAACTTAATGATTGGTTGTATCAATTTATAGATATCAATATAAGCCACATCATTCGGTATAATGAATGATCGCTCATTAAAACAACAACAACAACATCCCTCAATTAGTTCATTTTTCCAAAATTATATTTTTGATATATTTTAATCTTTCGTGGCGTCAATTATGTATATATAAACATATATAATAAACATAATTAGTTTTTGTGAGACGATATCTATATAATTTTATATAATATTCTATAATTTGTAGAAGTTACCTTATATATTTTTATTGTAATCTATATTGTTTGTTTTTGTCTACTTTTATAATCGACATTTTTTAGTATTTCCTATATACAAAATTGGATTTAGGCCCTGGGATGAAATATTATTCAAAACCGAGAAAATACGAGTAGTTTCAAATTTGATAAAAAAAAATGTTAAACTATAGCTTGAATAACTAATAAAGGTATTTGAAAAACAAGAAGAGAGAAGTGGAGAAGATGATGTACCTATAGATAGATTGAGGACAAGAAATTATTGGCAAAAAAGAAAAAGAAAAACTGGGAGAAGATTGTATTAATCTTTGATCCTCGATTTAGTTTGGCGGTTATGTTAGTTTATAATTATCATGAGATATTGTTTCCATTATTGAATTATTTAAAAGATAATTTAAAATAGACTTATTTATACGGTTGACTTTTCAGTACACACGACACATTAACGGTGGGCGCATGTTAATAATACTCATGGTGGACAATTGAGCGGAACCGATATGTATATATAGGTGTATATTTACAGAGAGGGAATAAATTAGGATATATCTATGGTGAGAATCATATGAGTACCTTAATCAATAGACTGAAATACCTTTATTATATATGACTAATTTGATTATATTATTATATTAAAATCATCAACGACATCAAGAATAATTATTGATATTATAATTTTAACTCTAACACGAGTAGTATAAATAGCTCACATCTCAGTAGTTTGTATAATATTCTCATCTTTGTATCATGTTATTTTTTTTATATTACATATTTTCTCTAATTATGTTACTACAAATAAGACACATGTACATATGGTGTACTCGGTACTCTCTTCATCCTGGGTTAGTGTGGTTCAACTAATATTTTATACTTCACAACAAATTAAATATGCACCATATTTTTGGAGGACGGATAGAGTATGATTTATCTCTTTCTATGAATTTTTTTATAAAAACTTATTCATTGTTGAATAGCTTACGAAAAACTTTGAACAAATCGACACTTCGTCATTACTATATATAGCATTGGAGTAATTTCAAAATTTTACATATTGTATAATATTAATTTAATTGTACAAGATAATAAAAATATAAACACGAAAGACTGGGTATTATGATTTTGAATGAAACATAAATAAATAATAAAAATAGAAAATTTAATGACTTCAACCAATGGAGGTAAGGACCCAATATCCATTTCTAATATTTTTATGAAAATAATGAATTTCATAGTGAGACACGGATGTGATACATTAAGGGGCGTTTACTTTGCGTGATAGAATAGATTGATAAAACATAGGATTGACTATATGAAGGATAAGATGATCAAACAAGCTCAAAAATAATTAATCCATCAAAGTAAACGATGGATTGACCTATATTATTTTTATCTATCTATCCTATCACTCAAAGTAAACGCCCCCTAAGTGTTGGGATAGAGGATCTGGTTAGGATAAAAGATTTGAACCAAAAGTTGTATGAGAGAAATGCTGAAATTATTTGTGTGATGTGATTCTTTATAGTCAGCACAATCATTTAAAGCATCAAAGCATTTATATTTAGTACTTAATAACAAGATTTATAAAAAATAAGTATAGTTTAATATTTAGTAAATACTCAATATATATTTTGCCCAATGTAAAAATGTAATTGTGATTTTTATTAGATATTCATTCCACTGGAGAATAGATGAAGAATCATGCATTGGCAAAAGATAATGTAATTATAATTGAAGTTTATGCTTAAAAATAAAAAATATAAAGTGATTTCCTGTTGAGTTTCGACGGGTAGCAAAACATATTGTAAACACAAAATCCATCCCCCTATTTATATGACATTTTTAAAAAATTTATTTGACATTTATCTAAAATCTCCAATCTATTTGCATCCACTTTCAATACATGACATTTTCTAACCAAATTAATTATTATGAATTAACTACAATATGGGATCCTTATTCCACTTACAACAACTACAATTACGTACATTTATTAAAACCCGTTCCTAGCATACAATGAGTTTTTTTCCTTTTAAATTATAAATTTTAGAAAACAATAATTAAATAAGTAAATTTTCTAGCTTAGTCTATTACTAGGGTATTCTAAATTATATAAGTTGTGATCTTATAATTATTATACAAGAATGGAGCACGAATTTATAACGATTGTAGTTGGCTATTTTTATATTTGAATAAAGTTTATATATGCATAGTTGTTTTGTTGTATGTAAGTTTACAATTTTCTATTCTCTTCTATTTGACAATCTATATATTCCATCCATCCCATCTCAATAGTCTTATTTAGGAATTCTCCATTACTATATAGCTTGAGAAAAAGAAGTCTTAAAACAAATAAAGTTCTATTTAGATATGAGAGAAGATTCAATAGCAATCCAATAACAAGGTGAAAAACACTGCAAAATAACAAGTTTGCAATCAAGTTCTACTTAAAATATTTTATGACGTGAGAAATGATATTCTACTCATCTTTTGTAACCATTATTCATGTTTTGTATATATAGGCAAGAACTACTAAAAACATTCTAGAAAAAAAATCACGTACAATATTGAAATTCGTCAAAACGTAATGTATTTACAGACAGCTCCTAAAACATTATATAGTCATATATATTTTATTCATAAGATCACGATTCATATTTAATTGTATTAATTATTATACTCCCTCCATCCACGATAAGTGTAACATTTTGAGTTCGACAGGAGTTTTAAGAAATGGTTGGTAGATTAGTTTTGAGTGGAGAAAGAGACCCACCATAATAAATTGTTGTGAGGTTTAAAATAAAGGTAGTGGGTGGAGTCATTTTCAAAAATAGAAAGTGCTACACTTATCGTGCATATATTCAAAAGAAAATTATACTACACTTATCGTGAACGGAGAGAGTAATACATAATATTGCAATGTGATTACCTCTCAATAAATTGAACATTAATGGAAAACAACATTAATACATAATATGGCAAAATGTAATGTATTTACAGACAAACCTTAAAACATTATATATTCATATATGTTTTATTCATAAGTGATGATTAATATTTAATGTATTAATTATTATAATACATGATATGGCAAAGTGATTATCCATCAATAAATTCTACACGAGATGATCATTGATATAATACTTATTTTCAATGTGATGATCCTTCATGTAACATTTATTTACAATGATTTGTCAAATTATCACTTTAAATAAAGTACTGAATTAATTTTTAATTATATTAATAAATTACAACATAAAGTGATTATTCATCAATAAATTTTATACGAGATGATCTTCATGTAGCACTTATTTGCAACGAGACGATCCTTCATGTAACACTTATTTGCAATGATTTGTCGAAATATTACTTCGAAAAAAAGTATTGAATTATTTTTTTAAATTATATTTGTAAATTATAACATAAAGTATTCTCAATTGAATATCTCAACATGATCAAGTATTTAGGATTGCCTAGTCGCAAAATTAAATTGAAGGGGTGCATCACCATGCTTATTAGAAATATTGATCCGTCCAATAAGCTTTGTAATGACACTAGAATGATAGTAACTAAATTTGGGGACCGCATAATTGATGCCAAATTAATTTCAAGAAAGAATGCGGGTAGAATGTTTTCAATTGTAAAAATGATCATTAGCCCCTACGGTATTTCACTTAAATTTCCAATTCAATTTCAGATGAGGAAGTTTTCCTTGACTGTTTGCTTGCTATGACTATAAATAAGAGTCAGGACCAATCTATTTCGAATGTAGGAGTGTACCTATCCAAACCCGTGTTTAGCCATGATCAGTTATGCGTTGCAATCTCTAAAGTCACTAGCTGGAATTAGGGCTGTCAAATTAGCGGGCCGGCCCGAGCCCGTCGGGCTTTTCGGGATAATCGGGCCGGGCCAAAAAAATTTGCAAGAAAAATCGAGCCGGGCCGGGCCGGCTCGGAAATTTTTCGGGCCTGAAAATGTGCGGCCCAGCCCGGCCTGAAAATACATTTATAGTGCAATTTGTTCGGGCCGGCCCGAAAAAATTTCGGGCCTAACATTGTGTGGCCCGGCCCGGCCCGAAAATGCTTCGGGCATGAAAATTGGCAGCCCAGCCCGGTTTCGGGCCGGGCCAATTTTGACACCCCTAGCTGGAATTATAGGTCTTCAAAATTTTAATATGTGACGATGATGGTCAGACGCATGACACAACGGTTAACATGGTGTATGATGAAATTTTCGACAGACTCTCTGAGGTAATTACAAAATTGATTCTTTATAAAACTATTTATTATTATTTTTATTATTAGTATTTTTTTACATATATTTAGTTTGATTTCTTTTGGCTTCTAGCAGATAAAAGAAGTCGGGAAAAAATTGAAGAAACCTCATCTGTTACCTACTTTATTATTTACATATACGCAATTTAACACTTCTTCTAATTATTTGTCATACTATACTTTTAAATAAATTATTTAATAATATTTTTTAATTTATACTCATAAATCATAACATAAAGTAACCCGTCGAATTCGACGGGTTACAGTAGTATTATGCAAACGATTACGGATTCGAAGAGTAAACACGTAGAAGGAAGGGAAGCAATATTCGAGCCCTTTTAGAATGAGCGAATTTGATGCTCAAGTTTGATATTTGACTATAAATTTGGGGGAAAATTCATGAAATTTTTGTTCATTTTATAGTGTTTCTAGATTACAACAAATTCAAGATCAATCATCAATCGACGACCTCTTCTTTAGCTGGCACCACAATCCGCTCTTGGTGTGGATAGTTGCTCCGGTAACTAGTTCGACAGATTCTGGTGATCCTCTCAGGTTTACGTCGAACTTTTGTAGTAACACCGCCAGCGCTACAGTCGACTCCATGAGGGCGAATTGGTCCCCGACACATTTTCTTGGCCCTCCTCCGAAGGGCAAGAATGCGAAATCTGCATTGATCTGATCACATTGGATAATAGACAAATTAGATTATGTTTGCAAAATGGGGGAGTCTTGCGTCAGACTGATCAAGATCCGTCCGAGGGTAAGACCCGGATCCAAACACTACCAAAATTACAAATATGCCCTCAAATATTTCTTCACATTCACTGTCCAATGCGTGAAGTTATTAACGGACAGAAGAATCAAGTAATGCGCGTCGGGTCATGGATAGATAAAATCATGTTTTGCAATAACCAAATCGAACAAAAATTGAGTACTAGATCAAGTACCTCATTAGGATACAATGCCCCCGGGCTACGTGTTGGATCAAAACCGGCCCAACCATCAACTTGGCTAGACTTTTGCACTTGAAACCTCTCGGGCTCAAAGTCATCGGGGTTGTCCCAAAAATATGGAGATCGGTGGAGATTATACACCTGCCAAAACGAACGAGCTTCAAATAATCAACACATATTCGATTAACAAGATTGGAACCAATACTTGGTTTAAGTAATCTTGTTCAAAAACTAGTTACAGAGAAAAATACTTACAGAAATAAATAAATCTGTACCGGCTGGAATAGGATACCCGTCTTTGGCGCCATTATAGCCACCTACGTTGTTTAGAACATAGATTCAGAATATCGTCCAACGTACCATGTCGGGAATGTACAAAACAGTTGGTATTGTGCCACATATAAAACAAAACGCAAAAAAAAAAAAAATTACGATCAAAAGGTTTATCTACTTCATAGTTAGAGTTCTGGAGTTTGATCATTGAAATTTAATTTGGCAGTCGTAATAATCAGTTAACATACATACCAGGTAGTTTATCAGATTTCAGCGACCGTCTGATGAGTAACGGAGGCTGTGGGTATAAGCGTAGAGCTTCAACAACTATAAGTCGAACGTATCTGAAGGTCAAGCGAATGTTAAAGTAGCCGTAGTAGAGAGAGCATTCAAAATTTCATTTTCTCCATTATCAAATCTCTGTAATAAGGTATAGCAGTATATAACCATGAGATCATGTATACTACGACAGATTAACGACATCATTCAACGACCACAAACTATACCTATTTTTCCAAAGAAAAATTGTAGTTATCAGATCAAGCACTAGATAATATATCGAGCACTAGCTATTATATGGAGATGAAATTGATCCTAGAGATGATGTTAGAATAATAAAAATTATAAACAGACATAAGAAAGAACTAGTTGGCTGAAATATTTGAGAAAAATAGGGCATTCGTTGCATACTCGAGCTTTTTTATTGCTCCAAGCGTCACCCTTTCCTGCCCGAGCACTGAATCAATCTCTGCCTGTGCTTTCTTCATTTTGGATGGATGCTGATTCAATTAAATGAATTTAGCTATTAGGATTATTAGCGAAAGCAATAAAATTAATCGATCATGATTCCCAAGAATTAAAAAAAAAAAAAAATGATACTACCACCGTCCCCCAAAAGTGTGGTGTGGGGAGTGCCGGGTTTTAAGAAATTGTTTGGTAGGTATATTTTGAGTGGAGTAAGGGCCCTACAATGTTGTTGTGTTAGTGATGTTGTAAGGTTAAAAGGGTAAGAAAAACAGTGGGGTCATGTCCTAAAGTGGAAGCACCACACGTATGAGGGACATCCCAAAATGGCAAAAAGCACACTTTTGGGGGACGGAGAGAGTATTTAGTAAACTTTGGATTAAAAAAAATGCCATACTTGTGATAGAAGGAAAATAGACCACGTAAGGACAGCCGCAGTTGTTTCATGTCCGGCTATAAGCATCGTCATCAGGTCATCTCGCAGCTGTTCAACAGAGTTATAGATTACCACAAAGGATCTTAAATCGTAAAATTGTAGATAAATGAGTTAATTGGGCAAATAACACAATATTTACTCAAAATTGCAGTTTTCACACGACTTTTAACACTTCACAATTACATCACCTTTCAATTTTTTGCAATTACAACATCCCCAATTTTTTCCGTGGAGTTTGTCTGTTGCGTACTTACTAAAATGATGTCATTTTACAAAAATTGGGGATTGTGATTTTAAAAAACTAAAAGGTAATGTTGTAATTGTAATGTTCTAAAAGTTGTGTGAAAATTGCAGAATAGATGAAGTTTGCTGCAATTAACCCTAAATTAAAAGACAAAACCAATGTGCATCAAACTTCAAGTATTAACGAGATGCATAGGGATCTTGAACTATTTACCTGACGATCATCGGCATCTACTCCTCTCATGTCGACTAAAAATCGTAAGAGACTAGCATCCTGCAAACTTTTCGGTAACAATGCCAAACTTCACTTTCTGGTAGTGATAAAACATTAAATAATTTCTAATCAAAACAAAAAATAGATGAAACTTGAGTTATGGCACACCTTGATATTTGAATAGTTGCGTTGCTGCAATTTCTCGACATCAGCTTCCTGTGAAAAAACGCAAAAGCACTTTAGTGAACTTTCAGTAGAAAATTTTGTAACTAGTAACTAGAACAATATAAAATGAAAAATAAATATTTCAATAATTTTTATGCTGATTCTTTAACAAAACTTGGAAGGTAGAAAACTGAACGAAATTTTGTAAGAGAAGATTTTGATATGATAATTCATCAATCAAAATCACATTTTAAGAACAGATATATTCTACTGCTGGTTCCGACTCCTAAGTGTCTATTCATATTTCACTTTGCTGCATATTGTCTAACCTCTCTAGTCTCTTTTGCATTCTTTATCAGCCCGTCAAGACAATCGTTTATGACTTTAAGGTCAGTCTGGAACTTCCGCTGTCGAGGGACAAGCCATTTTGCCAAAGGGAGTTTCCAGTAAGGTATGTAGAACGTCGAACGATGCTCTGCCTCAAATAGAGTTCCGTATACAGCCTGCAGATGAAATATATTGCATGAGCGTGTAATTCTATCAAACGAGAAGAGAGACAAAGAGAAATATATGGCGTACACTTTCATGCAGATTCCAACTATACCTTAATCACTGGGGATTCTTTTGTAACAGAACCGAAGTCATAATTAAAGACGCCGAGCCCAATAATGTCGAGCGCCAAACTAGAAAATTCAGCTTCGAGATCCAACTCTATCTTCTTCTCTCCTCTTGAAGCTTCTAAATCTAAAAGCTTATCAAATTTTGTTGTCATTCTCTCGGAGCAGTCAGCGAACATTTTCGCCATAGTTTCCAAGTAAAGCAAGTGAAATGCAGGAGCAATAACTGCAATCAAGACACAGTAGAGAGTGAGCTGAATAATCGAAATGTCCAAGAATACTTCAAGTGATGAACAGTCACCTCTTCTCCTCTGCTTCCATGTGTCGAGGTCAGCAGGTATGAGCCCTTTGCCCATTATCGGTTCCAATATATCAGCAAGAACACCCTAGATAACATAATTGCAATTGACCATCAAAACATTAAGACAAGTTTCTTGATGAGTACTTTATATTTTAGACGGTATCTTTGTGCTTTGCTTTTGAGCAAGATGTTAAATCGTGCTGGCAATAATGGTGAGTTTGCAATCATGAAGGGAATCATAATGTAGGAAAGGCAAAAAAGGACAAGCAGTAAGTTTATAGCCATAAGAAAATTGGTGCACGAAAGGAGTTTCTAGATACCAAATATAAGCATGAGAGAGAAGAATCTTCTAGTGATATCATTGAACTTTAATCACAAATAGCCACATAGAGACTCATTGTCAACTTCTTTAAAGAGGGATGAACGGTAATAAAGAAATGAATTGTACCTTGTCATAGGAAAATGCATTTTCACGAAGAATATGCCTGGCAACAATGGGATCTGAGACAACAACAAATGCTTTCGGCCCGAAGGCAAGTTTATATACTGAGCCATGCTGCAAAAACGAATCAAAATAAACAGAGAAAATTACCGATGAAAATGCATTTTCACAAAGAATATGCCTAGTGGTATTACATTTGAGACAATAATTAATGGTTTCGGCCCAGAGGCAATAGTGACAAGCTGACAGTAGGATCTGAGACAATTCCAAAATTTGATCTTTGATTTTGATTGGCTAATTCCAAAAGGAGCCAATTCACTCAGATAACACACACACACACACATGCCAAAAACAGAAAAGAAAAGATGCAAACAAGACCAGTGAATCGAAAAAGGATAAGTCCCAACATCTCCTGATAACATTTTGTACAAGTTAAGTATACTTCAGCAGTAGCTAATCTGTTGATCAAATCAGTTTAAAACATATACAACTCAACAGTAATACAAAATCTACCTCTATGAACCAATCATACAGGGAGAAGAAAAGTGGTTTGCCAAAAAGATCCGAGACCGCGCCTTCAGCAGTAGGCATTGACCCTATTTTTCCCCCACTCAAGAAATTAGTAAGCAGATTACTTGCATTGTCGAATAAGTTCCTTGGTTTGGCTGTTTTCGTTTCATCAGTGCTCGTGGATGACTGGCACCTGCATTCAGTAAACGTATCACCATTGAGACCAACTCCCTCAATCACTCCATCAAATTTGATCAAACGAACTACAAACTAATTTCATTACATCCCCTGATTTTCCACTCACAAAATGACTCTTTCTTTTACTTTAGTTTTTCATATATTGAATAATTTCATTAATTAATTCATCAAAAGAATAAACTCTGGGATTCAACTGTTATACTGAAATCAAATCATCATGCATAGCCTCTCCAAAAATAAAATTATAATAAAAATAATAATTCAATCTTACAAACACTAATAAAAAACACCTCCATTTAACTCTAATAGCTGCCACATAAATCAAACTCCAAGAATTAACTCAAACAACAAGAAAGACTAAAATCCTCACTCCTATATCACATTTTAACATAATTTTAAAGAAGTCGGCAATTGCAAGAACTCCCATTAATTGCAAGAAAAACTTCAAAAAATTACCTGATTGAAAGCCCTTTTGGCTTACAGCCCAAGACAAAAGAAGCTAGAGAAGAATTCAAGCGGGAGGATGAAAATTCGAAGGGATGATGCACCAAAACGCATGGATGATTGGTACAACCATTCACAGCAGACGCCATTGTTTCCAATCTGCAAACTGTTTTGGTTTCTGTTCAAGCAAAGAAATTGAATCGATATAAATTTGTTGGTGGGAGAAAAGGTGGAGATTCCACTCCCAAAAGATGGAAAATTTATTTGAAGATAATCCATAATTTAAAGCTCCCAACTCAGAATTTTTTGTCTGCTATCCATTTATAGCTTACACTTAGGATCTACTTCACGAACCAAACTCATTTCAAGATTTATTTATTAATATATTTCCCGATGAAGGGAAGGGAGAGCAGTAATAATAATGAATTTTTTTTATAATATAATATACTCCCTCCGTCGCAATCATATAGGCTTGTTTTCCTTTTTCGGATAACCCAAATATATAGGTCAGTTTTTATAAAAAGTAATGTTTTTTAACTCATTTACTAATTTATCCTTATTCAATTCTTGGATTGACGCATAATCAAACAATAAATAAGGTCATAGAAGGAAGTTTACTTGTATAATTTGTATTTCTAATAATTTCTTAATCCTAGTGCAAAACTCCAATCAGCCTATATGATTGGGACGGAGGGAGTATAATTTACGAGGAAAATTATATTTTATGGGTTCCACTATTAGATTTTGATACTACTAGTATATATTATAAAAATAAATGTATTTATTACTATTAAGTATAGCTGTTTTAGGCTTTAAAAAAAAAAGTATAGCTGTTTTACACACCATCATAGGCATTTCCGTAGCCTAATGTTCTCTTTAGTTTTGAAATATGATGAAATGCTCACAGCTCACGCTGTGTAAATGAAAATTATAAAGGGTTAATAGCCTGTAAATTCATCAACTTTCAATAATTTCTGATTTTGCTCTCCACCTAAAAATTCTGCCGGTAAATTCCTCAACTTTTAGTGATTTCTGGTTTTGCTCTCCACCTAAAGATTCTGCCTGTAAA